>CM051493.1:25293226-25416247 GCA_028031935.1 Paedocypris micromegethes
TGTGTGTGTGTGTGTATGAATGAAAAAAAAAAAAACGTCTGAGGTTCGATACTACTGTTGAAAAAATGTAAGCCTTTGTACTTCACAATAGATGGGTCATTGAAAATGGGAATTTTCTTTTCTATATTTATGATGACGATGATAATGATGATGTGTGTGTGTGTGTGTGTGTGTGTGTGTGTGTGTGTGTGTGTGTGTGTGTGTGTGTGTGTGTGTGTGTGTGACCTTCCACCTTACAAAACTGCATTTTGGGAAGATAAAGGTGAGTGAGTTTGTCAATACGGCCACTAGGGATCAAAATTGTACTTTGTATGTAATTAACTGATCCAGTAAAGCTACTCACACACAGTGATATAAACACGCACAAACTCAAAGCAGTGGACTTCTCTGTCACAAGTCAAATTCCCTTTAGAATTCTTCTTTAGAATTACAAGTTATAGTTAGATAATGTAGTTAATGAGATAATGTATATGAAAAGCTATATTGACGGGGGTCTGAAAGCTTCAGGTAGGATCGCTAAAGGAACAGGATCCTACCTGACAGGCCTCTTAGCCTGAACAGAGAACCTAAAAAACCCATGAAAAACAATAGAAAAATGGATACATGGCTATATTACCCACGTTGTTGTACCCTGGCCCCACCCTGGAGTCAAGCCTGGGGCCAGGACACATAGAGAAGTGTCTAGTGGCTGAATTCTTGCTCATTCGACCTGGCCGGGGACAGCCCGGAAATATCAAGGTTAAGACTAATAAAACATCCTCATAACTAATCATCACTAATGAAAAAATCATTATGGATCAGGAAACATAAAACAACGTAACCTAATACTTTTCCTAATATAATACTTTGCCTTGTACATGTATTACAAAGACGTTCCATGTCGTAGCTGGTGACAGTAGCCAGGGGTCGTATGATATCATTCCTTTTAAATGTCAATGTTTCAAAGAGGTGGCAATTTAGACCTGTTTGAATGACAACACAACCATTTCAGATCTGCCTTCGTGCATGGGAAATGTCCATCTGTCTTTTTTCTAAGTATTAATAAGCGAGGTTACGCAGCATGAGTAATTAGTCTCTGAGGGGGGAAAAGGGTCACCCCACTGTGAACAGATGGATCAAACATATTTATGCACACACACACACACACACACACACACACACACACACACACACACACACACACACACACACACACACACAAACACACCATTTTAAATTCAGTTGACAAGAAGTGATACATTTACTTGTGTATGTCAGCACAATTTTAAACTATGTATATACTTTATAGTATTTTTCTGTTCTTGAATTCTGTGTCAACACATTTTATTGAACAGGTGAACTATTTTATTTATTGAACTGCATATTGCAGTATGTACATGTACATATTGACTTGTCTGACTTAATTTTAGCAGCCAAAACCGTTTGCACTTTTTGAGCACTACAAAAAATAAAGTATGGCTTTAATTTTGTGGAAACATGGCATAGGATGAATTCATACTAAATGTGACTTCTATGGTAAAAGTATCAACTCATTTAATGTGTTAGTTTTGAACAGCTGTAGTGTAAAAGTTTGTAAAACATCTTACTTGTAAAATCAACTTTTATCCCATTCTTTATCCCAAAAAATCTAATTATCCCATTGTGCTTTACAACGTAAGATAACGAAGCTTACAATAGCAGTATGTAAAACATGTTCCTCTAATAAATTTCCATAACTCTGTCGGCACCTTACAGAACTCATTCACATCTTTATCTTTGTAAGCTTATGCGCACTCGATAAGTCTACTGCATTAAACCACCAATATTTCTACACGGCCAACAGGAAACGAGCGACCTGACAGTCTCCATTTACTCAAGGACATTGCATCAGCACTTTTCCACACAAACAGTATATTAAGAGTTCAAACTTCAATACGAGTATCGTGAGATTTTATATGCATGTATGTCCTTTATAAAGAGCTGAGTAAGTGTATTATAATGCGGTTACACTGATCTGGGTACATTTCAGTTATTTCAAGACACTAATAGTTCACCGATAAGGCTTCAGTTTTCCCCAGGATGGCGAGGATACTGAATCGATGTAATAGCCCTGTTGTGCGATTTGGTGACTCAAGAGCCTCTGCTTGCAGACTTCCTGTGAGCCAAAAATAATCTCAACTTTCCTCTGTTCCCACGCAGGCATCAGTGAAGCAGAGAAAATGAGAAACAGAGATAGAGAGAGGAAGCAAGGAGTGTAACATTCATTAGTCTGTCGAAATGATCCCGTGTTTTTTCTGCTTGTATTTTATAGATCACAGCAGGACATTCATTAGTATAGCTTCACGTTTTAGTAACAAGTCACCTTTAATACATTCTAGAAGACATTAGGAGCAACCATCAAGTGTACAAGCCACAGTAAAGCTGTGCCTTTCACTAGTAGAGAATTAGTAGAGTATATCCCTAAAGTGTGAACCTGCTAATCGGTTTAGCTTAACAACATTGCTATTGTGAAAATGTCTTCTATTATAATAGGAGGTTCATAAATAGCCTTTTGAGTGTCTCAAAAGTAAACCAAATTGTTGTGACCCTAAATAAAGCAATGATGAAGACTGTCTTTGATTTAAACCGTTTCAATCACACTATTAAACTTCAAAAGATTCAGTTCAATGTTTTTTGTACAGTTATATACGGCCTTTACAAAATATTAGCTTGTGACTAAGAGTGGATTTTGTGCGTATATGTACACAAATATGTTCTGTTCCAGAAATATCTCAAAAGATGAGATGTGAATGTCACCATGGTAACAGATGGTTTTAATATAAATTGCTGCAGTTCTTCTACAAAACATTACTGTGCCTTTTAAAAGCTTGGGCATGACTCCCTATTCAAGGGAAACACCAGCTAACATTGTGACAAACAATTTAAGTACCAAAACTTGGATTTCGCAAATTGAAGTTTAATGTTTGTCTCTCAATATGATGGTATGAATGCTATAAAGATAAAAACTAAAATTTGTATCTTTATTTTTTTCCAATTTCCGGTTGGTTAAAACCCACCGCGGGCTATATGTTTGACACCCCTGCTCTAGTGCTTAAAAGGTAAGACAATCCAAGTATAGATTAAAAAAGTAAAATCCAAGTAAAAAATTCAAACATGAAACAAAGACCTGTAAAAATAATACATAATAATGGGGACATCCGTTGTCTTCTTCTCAGCAATATATATTCGTATATGAATTATCTTTTTTGTGATTGTCTGGTCATGATTTTGGACTTTGGAGTCATATTTCTATATACAAAAAAATATGTGTATCATAATATACCCCTTAATAGCCCCACAGCTAAATTATCATGCTCCACATTTTACCCATCCAAACACTGAAGTAAGTATATCCACACAAACCCAGTACCAGCATCACCTCAAGGCTAGTTCAGTTGTGGTACATGTAACTAGTTGTCAATAACCAGTTGACCACAACTTCCCATAAACAAAATGTAGTATGTTTAGATATACAATAAATTCAGACAATAGAAAAGCTTCTATATTGGACACCGAACCCAACCTGGTCAAAAAAAGCATCTGCCGTATATCAGACAAATGTAAAGTATATAAACAATTCCAAATAAACATTTGATCAAAATACAAATGAATAAAAATCATTGTGTCTATTCAGAACACTGTCCATAAACTGGATGTGAACACATGAGTCTAAAGATCTCAGCTATGGTTCTTATTTATTGACCCATTCAGTGACCCCAAGGCCTACAGTTAGTGCCATTATTTTTCTGGAAGAAATCAGTTCCTTTAGGATAGAAATGTTGTATTATACAACTCGGTATCGATTTGCTGTGACCTTCTTGCTACAGTCTACTATGTTCCTTTCTTTACAATTTCTTATAAATTTGTTTACCATTTGTACGTCAACATGATTTGCCATCATAGAGAAAATGCTTGCCATGTTATCAATGCAAATGCAGTGTACAACAACATAGAAGTAATTATGTAATGTGGAAGTAACAAAAAAGAAACACTTCCAGAACAGCTGAAGGGTAGCAATGTCAAGTGCGTAAAACACTGGCATTAGCTGATTAAAACAAGTTACCCAGAAAATTGCATTGCAAGGATCTGCTGTTCCAAGGGCCCTAAGGATAAGCAAGGAGGAATCAAAGGCTTTTGTCAAGGAAACAAAGTGGAAGTATATTAGAGCTGCTCAATTGATTGATGAATTAATGAAAAATACTATTAAATACACATAAATGAAACAAAAAACAAGCAGCTCTTCTCCAAGTGACTCTTCTCCTGGTGTCAAAGCCTCTCCTTATCTCTTAGGGTTTGTACTTCCACCCTGTAGAGGAAACTCATTTCATGATCATTTGATCATATGTGAGGGTTAGGATCTAGATCGACTTGTAAATTCAGAGCTTTACATTTTAGCGCAGCTCTTTCTTCACCACAATGGACCTGTACATTGACCGCAATACTGCTGACTCTGCACCACTCTGTCTTCATACTGACCCAATGCCTGTTGTAGACATGGTGTGCAGTAACCAATAAGACTACATCATCTGTAAAAAGCCAAGAAGAAATCCCATGGTCTTCAAATCTGACATCTTCTGTACTTTCATGGTACATAGAAGTCCAGGACCGGTGACGAAGGGCTGCCCTGTCAAAGTCCAACAACAAGCCCTTAGTGCTTGTTTGACTTATTGCCAGCAATGCAAATCCAGACTCCATAGTATACACACAATGGTACTACTTGACACAGTCAAATTAAATCTTCAAGTACAAAACTCATGTAGGCTGTTTTGGAAAATTCCCAATAACCTTCATGTACCCTTCTGTTTTGTACCTGAATTGTTCCTTCAGTATTCAAAGTTTTCACTATTTGTCTAAAGCTCTTGAGAATCCTGGCTTCTCATTCCCTGACTTTATTTGGAATGCATTTTGTACAGTGTGGCATTCCCCTGTACAGCTGGAACTCTCTATGGTCCATGTTTTTGAAGATGGAAATCACTACCCGACTGAGCCATTCCGTTGGTATTGACCCTGTTCTTTATGTAGTGTTCCATACGCATGGCAACCATGACAGCTCTACAACATTTTAAGACTTGAAATACTCTGGTCGAATATCACCTACACTAATAGCCTTGCCACTGAGGAGCTTTATGAATGCCTCAATACATTTTATCAGTGATAGATTAATCATCATCATCCCCCGATTCAATAGCTTTACAGAAGTCCTGTCTGAAGGGTTGAGCATGTATTCTCAACGTATTCCTCTTACTGTCACACTATACCCAAAGCTGCTGTTGGTTATATCACACTCTATATGTTCAAGTTGCAGGACGTTGGACCTGTCATCCTGTCACTGTGTTACAGGTAACAAATCTTAGTCCAGTGGGTTTCACAACGAAAGTGTCCTTGGGCAAGACACATTCTGCCTGTGCACCAGACCCCAAGGATCACCACTGCTCTGGGTCTCTGTGTTCACCTCACTGTGTGTGCCCACTTTACTGGGTGGGTTAAATGAAGAGCACAATTTCGATATGGCCCCTAGAAGCCATATTGACAATATCACTCACATCACTGTGAACAATGTTGGCTGGGTACTGATTCTCCCTCCCAAGGCATCAGACAATTTGCTTAAATCTCTTTAAAGCAGATTGATTGTGACTTCATGGCCTCACCCTTCTTCTAGACCAGAGCTTTTACCTCTGTGACTGTCAGGCTGCAATCTGCTTGGTTTGGAGCAACTGCTTCAGATGGACCACAGGCCAGACAAGTCAGGTCAGACATTTTCTTCAACTTGAACTCAATCATTACTTACGTGTCTATCAGTGATTTCTGGGAATATCGCTATTAGAAACACAGGCGACCTTCCGCACCCAGCTTGGCATTGCAGCGTCGACATTGGAGTGTTAAGAACATTAACATTCAGACTCAATTTTACCTATCTCTCCCTGAATCTGGTTGACTGAGTTTTCCCAAAAGTGGGATTTGAAGACCTCCCGGAGGGAGCCAAATGTTTCAGCACTATGAGCCAGCTTATTCCTGCCTGTCTCCTCTCTCCATTGGCAATTTCAGAAGAATAGGACTCAATCCCTTTCGATGAGTAGTATACCAGATCTGTCAGGGTTTGCAGTCCCTGCTTTGTTGAGACTTTTATTTTGACAGGACTATGTTCATTGCCTTGTTTGAGTTTGATTTTGTTGATTAGTCTGACCACATTGCCTGATGGCCAGGTTGGTGTGCCTGTGTCTTGTCCCTGATCTGACCTGTTCCTGTTCGTTTAGCTTCAGGTTTTTATTTAGTTCCCTGTTTTTTGCCCTACATGGCGCTTTTCTATTTTTGTTGCTTGTTTTGTTACTTTTGTGAATAAAAGTCCTGTCTCATGAATCTGGAACCCTGACAAGATCCAAAACTATGTGTGGATGTAAGCTTGATTAATTCGAGCTTATACCGCTCAACCTGGTCCAGTCATTGTGGCATCTCTGCACAACATACAAAAAATCACCTTATGGCCCATCCTACTCCAGGGTGGTCCCACGCAGCCAAAAATGTTCTGTGATCTGAGTCTTTCGATGAGTCTGTTCATGAGTCTATTTGCCATGGGATACCTTACCAGGTCTTATTTATAAATATTTTGCTAAGGCAAGCATCACTCAGACGACCTGCATCCATGATGCCTGTGCTATTTCAAACCCTCAGGTTCAAGGTTTGCTTGCTTATTCCAGTTTTCTTCAGTTCTTTGACAGAGTATCTGTAGAACTTGTACTCCAAATCAGTGGAAAGAATGCCTTAGAACGCTTGCCAGGTTGATGGGGAAACTGTATTGTATAGCTATTCCAAACTGACATAAAGCCCATCCAAATGTTATGGAGCGTGAATCACTTTGGGAAATATAAGAAATGGCAGACACACTTCCAGCGCAAATGAATTCTTGTCTCTTAAGCAACACCTCCGTCGTGCTTTCTCATGATAATCAGGAGCTTGTTTAAAACGCTATGATCTACAGTATGTACCACACTACAGACCACTACAGAACTACAGACAGTACTTTTAATTATCTGACTATGATAGCCACCTTCAGATTTGCAGACATGGGATGACATTTTTACCTTTCACAGCACTTTCAGAATTACTTGTGTCAATGGACAGATTCTCTGTTTCTTCCGAGTTTGAAGAGGGAAGCCCACTGATAAATGTTTGCTCTGTTTTAGTTTTTGTGTTTATTTAATAACCGTAATAACAGTAACTAAACACAAGATACAAAATACACGTTGAACTTTCTTAAATACACGTTGAAAAAATAACTGACGGGCTTTTTAAAAGAAAAAAAAAAGAGATCTTTTTATCAATAACTCATAAATGTAACTTATAAATAAGTTACATTTATGAGTTATTGATAAAAAGATCTCTTTTTTTTTTGTTTGGTAAAGTAACAAAATAAAGATCATAAGTAATAATGAAAATAAAGTAAAGTAAAGATCACTTTACCAAACAAATAATTAAATGAACACTCTTTACAAATAGGTGTAGAGTTATGCAGAGTATAAGCACACAAGTATGTTTCACGTGTATAATGGCTATTTATTGATGACCCAGACTTTTGATTACGGGTCAAAATAATAGCTTTCCCAGCAACGAGAATAATTACTCAGAGGCTAATTCAGAGATAATTGGTTTTCTCAGCTATATAACAGTAGAATTTAAAACATATTAAAAACTCAGTAGAGCATAGATATATGATTTCTTACTTTCAAGCTTGATAGTGAAGTGACACTTTTTACACAACTGAAAAGTATTGTTGATTTTCTGACAAGTAGGAAAATCAATAGCGCTTGAAGCTCTTGAAAATCATTTTTGAAAAAAGCAGACTCAACTTCGGAGGAATATTGTTATTTTACTCATAATGAAAAATAAAACAAATAAAACAAAAGTTCTATACTTTACGATTGTACTTTGCTACGAACGTGAACGTGTTGGTTTCCTTCTTCCACTAATTAGCAAAAAATTATGCTCAATTATAATTACCATTATTACTAGCATAGCAACCACTGCAAACGTACACCTTTGTTGTTGTTCATTTTTCTCTTTTCTTTTACTCTTCAAACTTTTTGTTGAACCTTGATTAACGCCTGGAAGTATAGCAATAACCAATTGAGAATTGTGGCGATTAAAAAAAAACATTCACTTTCCAAAGTACTTTTTCCATTTCTAGGTGATAGTTAAGCACAGGTCTCTGGGCCTGAAGGCAAGGTTTACACTCTGGCATGGTGGCCAACTATTAACTGGGAACAAACAGAATGCATTCTCACTAACTCGGGGTTAGTTGAGACATATGAACAAGAGAAATTGCAAAAGCTGTACAGCAATACATCGACCTGTCTTCAAACAGGTGATCAGCACTATCCACTGTGCCAGAAGTCAATGTGTAAAAATTTCCTTTGCATCACAAAATAAATACCAAGAAACAAAAAAAGACAAAAGGTAAGAAAAAGTCAAAACCTAAGCTCCAGGCTGCATCTTCCAGTCTGCATGAAATACGTCACAAGTGTGTGCGTGTGTGTGTGTGTGTCTGCGCGCCTTAGGAAGAGAAGAAGCACATTCCCACCCACTCAATCCCATGATTCAACGGAGCCTGCACCAGGCGTGGGCTTGAGAGAGAAAAAGACACAGAAAGAACTCTCTTTCAGAGAAAGCGAGGAGAGAGATTGAAAAACAGCAACAGAAAAAAACAATGAGGGAACATTTCTTCCTACACTCATTCTCATGGTGTCGCAGTGCTTCTTTCAGCTGATGTTGAGGCCATGCTATCATGAGATAGAACGACAAGCGGTGGGCCGGGTGGAGACGTTATGGCTACCGACATTTACAATGTCCTGACAAACTAGCATCTCAAGAACATCACTCTCATATGACTCACATTCCAGCCAGCCCGATTCAAGCTGGAAGGCAAAATACAGTCAAATGAATTGAGAAATTCGACTTGCATGCCCGTTGTGTCGATATCAATTGCTTATGTGGCCACTGAAAAGTTTTTTTTTCCTGACGGTCTTTTTGTGTTTTATCAGTCACAGTCAGATTGTTCGACTCACTGCCAAACAGATGTCCCCATGGACCACTGTGAGATCACTAATTGTCACATGTGTCTTCTATCATTGCACATAGATCTGGATCAAATTGCACCCTGGAGCACAAATGTCATCCAAATTAAGTGGTTTCACGATTACAATGCGATCCTAAATAACACAAGTACGAAGTTTAGTTCCACACCTAACAATATCCAGCTAACAATTAATGTATTAAAATACCGTAATCAATACAAGGCAATAAATACTTAACTAAACCGTTAAAGAGTTTTAGGGTAATAACACATGCTTTGCTTCGCTTGCTTTTAATGAACGGAAGAACAGAGAGAACACAGTGTATGCTTGCCACCATTTTGGGCTTGAATGATATTCATTGAGAAATCATTACTAGTTTTATCCTAACTACAAAATATTGTTCTGTTCCCCAGTATTGATTATCATCCCCCTCATGCGTTAATTGGTCAATTCATTAGTTCCTCTTCGCAAGCCATGTTTCAGGAAAATAGATTTTTTTTGGTTACTTTTGGAAAGCAAAGTTTGTCTAGAGTCTAAGAGTTTAATTTTAAAAGTAAAATTAAATTTTCTGAAACATGTATCTCTATTCCCTTTCGGCTTTTCCCTTATTATTGGTTGCCACCACAAATCATCCTTTTGTGACTCCAGCCAACCTCATGCCCTCTCTTACAACAACCGTATATCTATAATGTTCTGAAACATTAATACTGATTTTATAAGCAACAGCTTATTTTAGAGGTATAAATATATCATATACTGTATAGGCCAACATCGATTCAGATGTCAAAAAGTGTTTGCGGTTCCCAGTGTTCTCATAATTGCGGAAACCTGGTCGAAATGGCTCTTTGAGTGCTAAAGGTTGCTGACTCCTGGGTTTAATTTTGCCTTTTGAAAGTATAGTTTGTTTCGTGGTTCAGACAAAAATAAATATCAAGGCTTCTACAGAAAAAAAAACCTCTGTTGCTCATCAAACCAATCACACCGTAAAACATGGGGTCGGCTGTGTTTGTTAACTTGAAGGGCATTGTAATCCTGGGGATTGTAATCAAACCCTCCAATCGTGTTGTAATACAGATAAAATGTCATGTGAAAATCTCTGTTGTGCTTTACCGGTTTATTTAAACAGAACATTAAATTCTGAAAACAAAAAACAGAGCCCACCTACTGTTGAAGCTACTTATACGTACTTCATTGACAACCAAATTACACAAACTAATATAATAAATTATAATATAATATCTTCGTGAAGTTCTTAGACAATTGTGGCTACTATGGACAGTTCCTACACTAAAGTACCATTCCTGCAGTAGAGTAGATTGGGGTTTCAGCACCATGGTCAGCTCCAGAGTGATTCTGCCTTGCCTTTCATTTTCCACTAATGCTCAGTGCGCTTAAAGCAAAAATGATGATGTGCTTCAAACTTAAGTTAGTCAAGTATTAATAAGCAAGACCTAGACTGTATACTTCAAGGCGTTTTGAGCCTTTTTTGTTTCAAAAGTTTCTGAAGCGTATCCCTTTGTTTAATTCAAGCATTGTGAAAATGATTAGCATTCAGAAAATCTTTTTTTTTTTAAATGCTGATATTGTGAATTGTTTTAACAATATCTAATATGGTTTTCAAGTTCATTATTAATAAGTTACATTATTAATAATATAAATGTTCTTTCAAATTATGAGCAATGAGCGTGGTCTTTGAACTTCAAAGTTCTTTGTCTAGTGTTTTGGTACAAACGAAAACCAATCACAATACAAGTCTTTTTGTGCTTTATTACGATTGCTCATTATGCTTAAACCTAGATGTCAAAAACTTAGCTTAATATATCAAGCACACTGTAACATACATGCAACATAAACTACACTTATACACCACAAATATGAAAAATATCGAACAAATACACAGCAAAAGCCCGCAGACATATTTGTGATCCAAACATTTCTATCACAAAATTAAATCAGCATCATATAGCATCTTTCCTGTGCACATTCTGACTTCTGATATATGGAACAAGAAAAGTTTATTTTAATATTTGAATATATTAATGGTGAATATTGTTATGCATGGAGTGCTTTTAAAACACTTTTCAACACATGCCCAGAGTTCTTAGAGCATTTTCTTTTTTGAATGTAGCCTGTACAGATCTGAGGTGTGTGGTCTGTGTTTACTTATTTATTACTTTTTTAGTGGATATGTGTTTTGTTTATTGTCTTAAGTGCTGTACCCACAATACGTTTTACTTCCTTTTCCACTTCATTGGTTAAAATCCTCACTTCAATCTCAGCCTCTTGTTTCCTTACAAGAGATGTTTAGCAGGTGCTTTTACCCACCGATTCGTAAATTAGTCAAATGTAGAGCAAAAAAATACACATTCTAATTTATATTGTACATGAACTTCCTAGGTGGGTTCTTATCCTTGACTATTTTTCCAAGCAAATTTCTTTGTCTTTTGTCAGTTTATTTTTGACTGTCAGACTTTTATTGTTTATTTGTTCCAAAACCTTAACGCTAATCTCACGTATAATTCATGTCTTGTTTTTGGTTCCATAAGTGACTATTATTTATAAAACAAAAATTGTGCACATCCTTTTCTTTTTTTTATTTTCTTCCCTTGTGACTGCAGTAGTGTAAATAAAGCTTAAAATCGTGAACTGCTGGAGGTGTTCTTGCCTCATAAGTGAGTAGTGAATGAGCGAGGCTAGTGACTACAAGCTTTAATCACACGTGTTTGTAGGTCAAAGCCAATGAAGAGTAAAGAAAAATCCCTGCTGGGAAACAATTTCTCATTCCTGTTTCATAAAGCACTCGACCATCTATAACTTTCAAGACATTTTTGGAGAGCAGTGCAAGGAATATTGAGAAAAATAAGTAGAAAAATAAAGCAAACAAAAACGTTCTTGCATTTTAAATTTAAACATTTTAATACTTCAATATTTGTCATATTTCGAACAGGCATGACAATAAAAATATAACCCTCACTATAGATGCATCTTTTTTAGCTTATGGTTGAACTCAAAGTCATTTAGTCATGGCTAAATAAAATGGCTTTCATGATGCTCTCATAATACTTTTACATGTGGGATAAAAAAAGGGTCTGTGAGGTAGAATATGAAACTGAAATTTTAATGAGTAGAACTCTCACTATAGGCAACAGAGCCACCGCATCTCTCACCACGCGCATCACCTTCTGCTGTGACAGGCCTTCTAGTGCCAAAAAGGCCTTTTTTTCTACTTCTTCTTCTGGCTTACTAAAGATGGGCAACAGCGACGACAGACACCCATAAATGGCCTACGCTTTTCAGATGTTCTCCTCAATGTCAGAGTCAAACAACTGACTAGATCTCCGTCTGGAAAAGGCCATCCAAAGGTGAACATAAAGGTTTGCTGAGCTTAGAAGAATTTGGTCTTTAAATTGGCTAACTTCCCATTACCAGGAACAGACAGACACATAGAGAGAGAGAGGGAGAGAGAGATGCGCAATCATTTCCTTTGGTTCATGGCTGTCACCGCACAGTCACTGGATGTCATTTTAGATTAGTCTTTCAAGTAGTGCTCTTCATATCAGCTTATTCTCCATTGCCTGTCATCATGGACTCTTCCGTTTGAACACCACTGTTATTCTAAACGCTTCTTGCCATTATGAGTCACACTTGCGTGGGATTATAACGTATTCAAATGTATTGTTTAAGTACGCTTCTGCGTAAGCATGTAAATGCTAAATCTGCACCACACAACTCTTTTTTTTCCACACAACAAATGTTACCGTTTATATTGGAGATAGAGAGAGAGAGAGAGACTAGATGCTAAAATGGTTGTTTATCGTGTGCTTTCTCAGCTGTCAATTGAACATTTGAGCAGCACATGAGTGGGATTAAATTATGCCCTGTGACTGGCTCCATTTAGCATGCGCTTCCTGTGTAGCAAACAGTCCTAAACTAATGAAACCAGCTGATCTCAAAGACTCCAGAGGCGCTTATCAGCGTGTGTCAGATCATCTCTCTACAGAGCACCACCAAACCGTTTAACTGCCATGACACTCAAGCGATGAACCCGTGCACCGCTCTTGCAGAGCCGACACTGCAGTCCCGCGGTGGTTGGACTGTTGTTTCCAGACAATCTGCCGATTCACAGACATGAGAAAAAACCAAGGATGGAGAGCACCTGATCGATCGCATGTGGAGCAACTGCATAGTTGGATGAAGCTTTGGTGTTCATTCTTTGAAGCTTTATGGATACTTTGTATGTACGTATGTATTGTATTTATTTTAGAATGACATATAGTATAACATCAAATTTGTGTAAATAAAAATGTACGAAAAACTATGTATCACTTTTCAATAATTAAAAAAATGTCCATAGATCAAAAAATACATTTCCATTATAGTTCAATTTTGCCATTTTTCCAAACGTATTAGCTTTTTAATTTTTTTTTATTCTAACCTCTGCAGAACAAGACATTTGACCTTGTTATTTTTTCACTTCTATTTGTGTATTTAAAGTCCACGCCAGCAGAGGGATCTCTGACCGAAATTCTGGTGGCCACTTCTGCTTTGACTTCCTGTTTAGAAGACATTTTAGCATTGGACTTGTAGAAGACAAGGCAACAAATTATTGGTTACCTAGTAAGTGTTTCATTTCAAAATCATATTCAATTTTCATGTGTATGACCTTATTGCGCGTTTCTTGGATTAGTTGTGTTAGGGCTACCGCTAGTCTATGGTTATTGTGTTTAAACTCTGCATTTGGATTTTACAACATGTGGTAGTGTTAGATATTTTTCAATCTGTATAGTTGTTCGTCATTTGTATTGGAATCTGATTTAAGAAAAAAAAAACATAAAAAATATACATTGTTATGTGATTTAGAATTATTTATATAGGATGTACAGATTTTTCCATAGACACTTTATAATTTTTTGTTTTTGTTATTAAATTTCACAGGTAAAATTAATTACAAATTGGAAGGATTCGAAAGGCATGCTTTTAACTTGGAAGTATGGAATAAGCAAAGTAACATTTCCAATTATAAACCTTACACATCCCAGCTCGAAAAGAGCTTCATGCAAACATGTTGTAACTAATTATTCAGAAACACTTTGCAAGAATGAGGTTAATCCAAATTATACCAGACACACTGCATTGGCAAACCAAATGGATTTCCACAAAGCTCATAATACCTCAATATTTGTGGAACACATGGAAGCGTACTCACTTTCACCAGCTCCTCATGTTAGTTGAATATATTCCAGTGTACACAGAAAACCTTCTGTAGTAAAACTCCACACCGGCCTGTCATGGATAAAGAGAGAAATGAGAGGATTAAGCAACAGGCTTAAATTGTAAAATAAAAAGTGCACGATAAAGTGGAAGAACTGCTATTTACATTTTTTTATTGAGTCTGACTTCAAACAGAGCTCGGGTTTGTAAAGAAAAAAAAACATAGATTCTGTAAGAAGTGTTGCAGGTTTTAGAAAACACCAACATAGACAAAAAGAAATATGATTAATTTGATTTTTACTGAGCCTCCTGATGAAGCCCAAGACAAGCTGTTTCCTGTGCATTATTAGTCACAGCATCATTGGCTCTGATTTACTTGAATAGTTTTAATTGTTGCTTATCACATATATCTTTATTAATTTGCTAGTATAGTTTTAATTTGCTAGTAATTACTTCTTTTTCTGGACCCCACAACTTTGAAGGCCTGTTTGATGGTTAAGATGAGTAGGTATTATTTTGTATGTTAGTCTGTTAGTTTGTGTGTGTGTGTGTGTGTGTGTGTCTGTCTGTCTCTGTGATTCTAATATAGTATTATAATGCAATAGATAATGGAAATCTGTCTCTTTTTAAACTAATTGTCAAGGGATCATGGGAAATGAAGGCTTTAGGAATTTGTTTAGGGAATGTGGTTTATGACGGGTTGTGGTTACTATTGTTTTTCCCTTGAGGTGTTCAAAGATTTGGACTATACCTGGGCATTACTCTGAAGTTTATTCCAGCTTTAATAGCCAGCGACCTGAGAATAAACTAGTGAATAAAAAGTTAAAGTTTGCTGTTGTGATGGTGCAGAGAAATTATTCGGTATGATAACCATGATAAATGCAAAGTTTGCGTCCTCAAATGACCGCTGAGATAGCGTACGTGCTATGATAAAAGTTCCACAGACCAGAAAAGGGTATTATAAAGATACATACTTTATATATACCAATACGACCCTCGGCTTCACTGACATGACATTCAAAATATGCCTGAAAAATTTGCGACTAGAGATTTTTCACACTTATTAAAGTGTTAATGTTACTTTGCTTTCAGATCACACTCCTGCTGTCTAACACCTCAGGCGCAAACAAGCAATTTACTACGGAGGAATTTATTAGCATGTATCGCGAACACACTCACATGCTTACACATTGTCCTTGACAGGCACATCGTGCTTCTTCCATTATCTCAATATAGCAACGCTATGCCACCTCATTGGCCGTAGATCTTCCAGAGATGAACTTTGTCCTTCCTGCCACCATCGAATTACCGTTTTGACAGGCTGCAAGAGCTTAGCCTAATTCAATTGTCGACTCTTCCAAGTCCACATACTCATCCAAGCTCTTCTTCGTATCCAGTTCTCATGTGTAAGCATCCGTGATAGATAAAGATAATGAATGAGCCTACATCCATTATGGTGATGCAAGCGACTGTGTTAAGTAATATCAAAGTAGAGACATGGTGGGAAGAGGCTAGGCCAAGCAGCTAGTCTCAGTGATATATGACGCGCCGCAGGCTACCTTGCAACCGAATAACCTGTGATAATGCAATAAGTTCACTTTGAGAGCAGCGCAGATTGCTTTACTTCACTCTGCAGTCTAACTCTGTTAAAGTTTGGAAAGCGGATTTGGAACCGGACTGCTGTTTTAAACTAATCCACTATGCTATTAACCACACCTACATGCTGTACATTCATTTTGCACTTTACACATTACATTTGTAAAACGGTGAATGTGTTGTTGGAGGTAGTCGAGGTATTCAGCATTTCTTTTTCCATTTTTTTTCGATTGAGAACATTTTTAGGGTAAATGTTACGTTGCTAATAAAGCAGATGATGGCGGGGATTCCAATAAAGACCTTTAATGACAACTCAAACAATCCAGAAGAAGAAGGAGAAGAACGGGTACAAACATAAACGTGAGCCAGGCCAATGTGGCTCCACTCAAATCTCATAACCCAGTTTGACGGCAGTTCATCCCTTAAGAATCCCACAGTGATGAGGCACACCTGTTGCGGAGGGAGATGAGATGCAGGTGTCTAATGGTCACTGTAGTGTTCTCCTGGGCTGCCACCAGGGGGAGCTAAGCCCCAGTATCGTAACAGTAAAAGACCTTAGCGCAAAGGTTTTTGTTAGGGTTAGGGTTACCAGTCTGAAATTCAAAAGAGCCAAACCATAAATTAAAGTCCAGACTGCTCTGCATGAATAATCTGGACAAATATAATAAAATAGGTCACATGACTTATCATTCATTTAAAAAAAAGTATAATAATATTTAACTCAATTTGGCAATTTAAAAACCATTTTTATCCAGTCAGCATTTAACACCTCACAAAATTTCTGAGAGGCTGGATGAAGTACATAACAGCAGAAGCATAAAGATGGCGGAATTGCTGAAAGCTAAAATGATCCATATGTCATTACTCATAAACAATATTTCAGTACAAATTCACAGCTTTGCAGCAATTTTGGTTTTAGAAAAGCATTAGCTGCTCAATAGTGTTGCTTTAAAAGCATTTACAAGATCATCTGTAAACTATATAGAAATTCACTTTACAAGACCTGCGTTGCACAACTAAATTGCACAATCTGGTAACTGGTATTTCCTAGAAATACTCCTCTGAAGGTTCATTGGCCATTGAAATGTATAGGATAAAGATAACAAAGAATAATAAACAAAAAATTAAAAAAGCAAAGCGATTGGTGCAACATATTTAACAATATGTCAAGGATGTACAGTATCAAGGAATTGGGAAGGTCCAACTCTTTGTTACTCCTATCTTTCAACACTGTTGACTTTCCAAACTCAATAGCAGATATCCGGCCAGGTATAACATTAGTGTCACTTACTTACCTAAAAACACTCTTCGCACAGAAGCTAAGAGCCTGAGCAAGATGGCAATTGGTCTTCAAGATGACTCTGCCAATAGATCTGAGTGACGTATTTTCATGACTCAATCCTCCCTCCACACAGACCGTCTCTATTCTTTGCAATGGTCAGGCTCCCTTCCTTCATTTGCGTCCTCACACCAACAGACCGCAAGACTACCAACTATTCAATTGTCTTGAAAATGGACTGATACTTGCCCAGTCCAGATATGTGTTATGCTGCGACCCTTTGTGGTTTACCATGGGTTCAGTCCAACTTTACTTCAGGCTAAAAGCAATGGTGTGGGTCTTATGGACAAACACTTTTCAAATAAGAAAGGACAAATGACTGCATACCATTTTTGTTCCAATTTCATCCAAATGTTTCCAACTGTTGCTTCTCTTACCATTTAAATAAACCTATTATTGGAATTGGAAAATGCCCATATCTTTGTTAGTGGCCCAACTTGAAAAATCAGTTAGAGATCAATTACTTTCTCCTGGCTGTTTATGTTACATTGTTTCCTTCAAAAGCACATGTTGTAAACATTTTTTTTTCTGCAATCATTTTGCTCCAGAATGATACGAAAGCTTTGACTGCTTAACGGTTTCATTATTCATCATTCATCTGTTTCTGTAAATAAATACATAGTGAATGAGTTTGTCAATATGGCCACTAGGGACCAAATTGAAATCGTGCTCCCCCAGGACTGGGATTCGAACACACAAAGCTTGGGTCTTAGCTAGAGCTGCACAATTAATCGTTAAAAGATTGTATTTCCGATTTTACCCCCTTGTGATCTTAATTCAGTATGTATATGATTCTGCCAAACTCTATGATCTATGACAAGCAGTTTCTGTCAGACCGCTCATCCGCGCATCAAGCGAAACTCAGCTGTGCGCGATCATTTAAATATTATAAAGGAAAGATGATCTTGCATTACTTCTGTCGTATTTTGGGGGCGCAATGATGCCCCACATGTGACGGCCACCTGCGGTTTCGCGCAGCAGCGGTCACGTGCGCTAATTACCTGCACTAGAACAGTGGATGTGAGTCCGGCGCTAATCAAGAAAAAAAAAACAAAAAATAAAAAGGAATAATGAGTGATTTATCGTGATCTTAATTATCATTTTATCCAGAATCGTGCAGCTCTAGTCTTAGCCAAGACTTTTCATTCAATGCAACCCTAAATTGTGTGTCTGCTACAGAAAAGAAGTATAGAATCCTTGAGCCTCCCACCCTCCAAAAAAAAAGCAATGAGTAGAAAGTCAGAAAGAGATACAACACTAAACCGAAAGGAAGGGAATATGAATATTTTCTAGATTCGTTTGAAGTCACTGAGATAGGAGGGTGCAAGAAAAGACAAGTTCTTTTTTCCCCAACAGTTAGCTCCATTTATAATGGATTGCACTCAAAAATGTGCTTAAATATTGAGACCACTGTTGGACCGTTTCAACTGTAAAAGCATCCGGGTGTTCTAATGGCAGGTGTGAAGAGACAAGCCTCCGACTCATAGGTGAGAAGTGCTCTGTGATTTGGTGATTAATGGGTCTCTCAGCGTAAACTACATGAGAAATGTGAACTCCCTCAACTCCAAATGCAGTGTGCTGAACAAAACCATCAGTCAGACATTGCACAAAACGCTTGCCCACAGACAGGGGAGATTTAATGGACAATGCTAACTATAGTCATGATTTTAGATGCTTCTTTGATTTTTTGGTCATGGGGATATTCAGTCATTTTCAGCAGTTTTTGAAAGTTAAAGCACACAATTTGACTTCTAGAGACATTTTGAAGCTGTTCAGACCCGTCTTGTTAAGGTAATGGTAATGGGAAATCTATCATTTTCAATTTACCAGAAAATATGAGTTTTGGAATTCTAACGTACAGTAATTCAATTGAATACAGTGATGTTGCAATACTGGCTAGACATATAGAAATAGCCAAGGTTGAATGAGATTTACTCTCCAGGAGTTATAGACGAGTAAAAAGGCACACCACCCCCAGCACTCTTATGGGCGAGTGGGCGAACAGACTGGCACCTCACTGACGCCAGCCACTGCATCATCACTGCTGGTGCACACAAAGATATTCACACACCTTAATGCGCTGCCTCAATGTAAGATTAATGTCTTTTTTCAGTCGTTTTTTAAACCCTGTCATGCTTGAGATTATAATTGAGATGAAAAAGTCTATAACCGTTTATTATTAATCATACAACAATGACAATATCAAGCAGGTGTGTATTTTGTATAAATAAGACTAATTGGACTCTGTTTTATTTATTATTATTATTTTATTTTATTTTTTATAAATGGTGACAAAAGAAAATAATTTTCTTTTGAAAACTTTCAACAAATCAATGCAATTTTTACAAAGAACCATTGATCCATATCTGACATAACACCACTCTTTTCTTCTGACCCCAGAGGACCCCCTACTCACCTCTTAATGCCCGAGTGAGTCACTTCTATTGTGCATCTGCGGAGGCCTAAAGCAAATGAAACTGCTGTGCCATCTTAAACAATTACAGCCTGTCAAAATGACAGTGATGAACAGCAAAAGCACAAGGAAAGCTGCAAGAAAGATGGGAAACAACTTCCTTTTAATGACACATTTATCCCATATCCAATGATGCAATTATAGGGAAAATCTCTCAGTATTAATAAGGTGATTTTTCACTTCTTTACGAACACTCTAAATAGAAAATGCTTTTTCTGGGACGTTTTTCTTGCGTATTTTTTATATTTTGAAGAACATAGATGTGCTCGGTATTTATTTATTATGATCATTGTTTGTGACAGCATCTTAATTTAAACTATTATTTAAATCCTACAACATGTAATAGTCTGCGTTGGCATCCACATCATCTGCAGTGCTAATGGAATCCTTGCATGCTGGCTGCTCTTCAAGATTTTAATTGAAAATGCTACACAGGCTTTCAATTAGAGTTGAACTGCCGGTTTGATTTCTCAGCTTTACAAAGCAATTGAAGATCTAATCGTTGTCAGGAAGAAAAAAATTTGTGTTAAGTAATGTGTTTTACCAATAAAATAGTTATGTTAATATTAATTTCCAATAGTATTTAATTCAAAGAGTATCTGCTCTTTTGCAGTTGTAATTTAATTATTTTCAATTATATCTAAATGTCAGTTATTCAAATATTCAACCTTTAAAAAAAAACAATTAATACAATTGGTATGTGTCACACTCTCGCTTCCTGGGAGATACGAGGAGATGAGACAGAAGGAGTTTAATGGGCAGGTAGACAATACAGGAACGAGGACTGGAACAATGAGGAGAGGAGGAGACAGGACTCGGACGGAAACTCAGGATTGCATGGAAACTGAGGTCTTACATCAAACGGAGAAGCACGAGGAAACTCAGGTCTCGGGATTACTTGGACTCGGAAAACTCGGACTCGGAAAACTCGGAATGGAGAAACTCGGACTCGAGAAACTTGGACTTGGAAAACGTAGACTCGGAAAACAAGGACGTATTGTTTTACAAGCTAACACCGAGACGGCTAACTCGGAGGCGGCTAGCTCAGTAGCATTAGCAACGAACTCGGACAACAAAGGCTCGGAACCTGCCAACTCACCAGCGGTCACTGAAGGACACGGGGGACTCAAACACGGACGGAAGGGACGGATCAAGGCACGAGCCGACAACGGGTAGAACGAGGGAGACCGGAGAGCGAGGAAACTAAACGACAGGGAACGAAACGAAAGAGAACGGTAATGAAAAGGCTGCTGCCTCCGTGACCGCCCGGACCGCGACCCGGCGCAAGGCGGACACGCCGTCAGGGAATCCAAAAAACACGGGGGCAAACATGCACGCCAAACGCACGGCGAACAAGCACGCTGAACACGTGCACACTTGACGAAACCCCCGGCAAACCCGCACAACGAACACCCGGCGAACACAAGCGTTTAACACTCAGCGAACGAGCACGCCAAGCGTCCGGCAAACGCACGCGCCCAACCTCCGCCGACCCCGCACGCCAGACCCCCAGCAAACACGCACGCCAACCACGCGGCGAGCATGCACGGCTAGCATGATCGGTGAACGGCCGGCAAACGCACGCGACGCACAACCGGCGAACGCGCGCGCCGAGCACCCGGAACACGCACCAAAACACACTCGGAATAAAACTCGGAATAGGAAATATTATCAACAGAAAACTCGGAATACACACACTCCGGGAAACGAAGGGCTCGGAAACAGTCCAGGTGAAGAGGCTGAGGGGAGGAGAGGGGGCGATGTCTCTGACCTGAGGTGTTTCATGGGTCTGCCGGCTCGACTTCTCCACTCCCGTGTTGTATTGGTTGAATTGTTTTTCTGTCACACTCTCGCTTCTTGGGAGGAGCGAGAGTGACGTAGGAGATCCTGACACAAGGAGATGAGACACAGAAGGAGTTTAATGGGCAGGTAGACAATACAGGAACGAGGACTGGAACAACGAGGAGAGGAGGAGACAGGACTCTGATGGAAACTCGGGATTGCATGGAAACTGAGGTCTTACATCAAACGGAGAAGCACGAGGAAACTCAGGTCTTGGGATTACTCGGGAACACAGAGGATTCACAGTCTTTAGTCACAAACTGGATCACGAGGAACACAGGTACGTCTCGGAGGGTCTGAGGGTTAAACAAAGTAACGCTGATGAAACCAGACGAGGAGAAACACACTGAGGAGAACTAAATAGGGCAGGTGATTAACATGCAACATGAGACAGGTGTGCGCGGCAAACGAGGAGACATAACATGGGGGCAGAGTCCGGACAAGATGGGCAGGCAGTTGTAACAGTATGTATGTATGTATATATTTTGCCCCAATAAAGCGGCACAGATTGCGTTATGATAAATGCTTTGGCTTTAGTATTTCTCCAAATTTAGCGGCTGCCCAATTAACCAGAGTCTACTCGACTTGAGTCCTAGATTATCACAAAAATAAATTTGCGGAACCACTTAAACATAACATATGCCATTTCCAGAAATGACATGCATTAATAAATAATTAATGATAATTAACTGCTCCATCTGCAGAAGCAGAAAATGAAACTGTTTTTCTAATATTCCTGATTCCAATCCAATATTTACAATAAATGGAATAACAATTTTCGTATATTAACGTAATCTTAATTCGCCCTGCCATATCCCAAAATTCTAGTATACACACTGTCCACTTATCTCCACAGTTAACAACGCTAACTTGTAGAAAAACTGCTTTCCATAGTAATAGAAGGAAAACAATGTAAATTTACAAAACGACTGCAACAAAAACTGTTTGATTAATTGACAATAGTGAGGCATCACCCTTCTCTTCCGGACTCCAACACGAGCAGACGTGTCTTTCATTCTCTCTGGCTCTGCTATCTGTCGCTTAAGGCTATTGTCTTTTTTTTTTCCAAAGCTCTGCTCATATTTCAAAGGAATATGAAGTTTTTAAATTGGTCACTGAGCACTTTTGGAAAATGTTTTCCCCAAAGAAGGAACCTCACGGGGATCAACCTGACCTCATGGGACACTCGCTGCTGGGTGCGTCCGAGACTCACCGCTCGAGATGCCTGGAATCGTTGTCCTTTGAGGACGTGAAAGATCGATATGTTTTGGATTTTCACCGGACTGATACAGATTGGCGGAGGTATCACTCTGGTGTAACAGAAGATTGGGAAAAGCCGTGGCAGGCATCATTGGCTGCCCGGCCGAACACGGATCTAAAGAAGACCCTGGAGTTGCTGATTGTGCGGACATCGAGATGACATCAGCGGTTTTGCTCGGTTCGATGGACTAAATAGTAACATCTTAGCCACATCGAGGAAGGACGGAGACGTACGGACAACATCGGGTAGCAGAGTGACCGTCGGCTGGCTCTGACGGTTGGACTTTTTCTGCAGGACTTCAGGAGATGTCCACACTTCTCGACATTGTCAGGAATGATTTCCCTCAGTTACTGTCATGATTGATTATGATTCTGAAATTAACCATGAATCTGAAATTGTTTTTATTGGCTTTGAATCGTATCTGTAATCCATCCCCCCACTCCCATCGTGGCTGGCGAACGCAGGATCAGCTCGGGCTTCTCTTCCAAAGCCATCCTGACAGTCTGTTATGTCTGCTAGGAACTGATTCGCAACATTTGACAAATACTGATAAGTGCACTTATCGGCTGCTCACAACTTTGCCTTTTCTGCCAAATTCCACGTGTGTCTTAAGAAAAAAGTTTCCAGTGCATGTGACCTGTGCGTAACGTAGTCAAATGTAACCTTGTGTGTCTGCAACTGTTTGTCTGAAATGCTCTGCCCTCGCTCTTTACTTTTTTTAAAAGAAGATAGTGGCGGTGCGCTGAATGTGCTGTGGCCCTCTCTCGTAATTTCGTTACAATGTTGTACCCCAATGCTGTAATGACAATAAACTACTACTACCACCACTACTACTACTACTATCAGGGAATACTTCAAGATTCCATTTGCTTATGCACTGTTCCGCAAATGCAACAGATTGGCTGAAAGTCTTCCTTTCACTTTCTGTAGCCAATTTTGCCTGTGCTGATCAATTTGGAACAAACAACAAACATCTTTTGGAAATCATGTGTTGTAATCTGCAGCATGTTTAGCGTCTTCGCTCTTGACTGCAAAGGTCTTTTGTGCATATTTTTGATGTTTTATTGGTTTTCCTAAACAAAGTTTGACAATTGATGGTTGTTTTTGCGGTAAAAAGACTCTTGCCAGTCGAGGTACTGACTGTGTAGTACAGTTTCCCCACAAGCCCCGGAAATTCCATGCTGCTCTTTCCATTCGTTAGGGAAAAGGTTCCAACAGATCTGACACCAATTAGGTGGTCTGACATGAAGTTGAGGGTTACAGCCCTTACTGTGTATCAAAGTACAAAGGATGTCTCCAATCTGTGACCTAAGATTCAGTCAACAGTTGCTCAAAACGTCTCCTTCAAAACGTTGATTCAGAAGACAATTCTCACTTTGTTCCAATGATTTGTTTACAATTGTACAAAGCATACTTTCAGAAATCAATTTCACGTTGACACAGCCACATTGCTTTACTTTGCTTCTGCATATTCTAATCACTCCCTCTCTTAGCTTGTTCCTATCCTCCAGTGTCTTCTTCATGAAAGTCACAAAGGCAGCACTCTTTCCACACTAGGAGAACATGGCATACTCTTATCAATTATCAACTTATCAAGTTGTCAATTATCTTAACAACTAGTTGATTCTGGCAATTGAGATCTGAGTTGTGGCTTTACACGGACATGATGCACAGGCAACTAGAATGTCTGGGGATTTTGGGTCAATCAAGAGAAGTGTACCCTTCCATTATTTCAGAATAAGAGAGAGATTTACCTTCGGTGAATGCCCCTGAGCGGAGAAAAGACTAACAAAGTTAGTTATATATGACAAATAGTGTTATGTCTGTCAGTGCTATGGTAAGACCAGGAACTCAACCTGGCACAAACCTCTACATGACTTGTCAACTGAGAATTCCGTTGGCTTTTACTCCATAGGGCTTCCCCTCATTGGCCAACTTCAAAGTATAAAAGACATCACTTACTCAGAGCTTAGCCTGTCAAGGTTCCCCATTGCGATACAAAGTTGAGAGAAAGATGACATGGTCTATTTGCTTCTGCCATACAAGATTAGTAGTCTTTTGTTGAATAAGATAGATGGGAATATCTTGTCTCCCTTTTCCCGTTGGGCTTGTGGGTCTCAAAAGACAGATAGAGTCCAGCTGCCGTGTTAAAGATAGGTCCCCCTAAAATCTTTCAATGTGACTTTGAATTGATAGATAGGGAATGTCTTAGTTTTCTGAGAAGTCTCTGTTCTCTGAGGTTAGATAATTAGACTAAGACAACTAGCTACGCACTTGGCTTCATCAGCAAATGTGAATTCAGGTTATCTCATTTCCTTTTGTACAGAATCTAGGGTAATTCATCGAGTTTGAGTCCTTTAATTGGCCTTTAAGTAAGTGCAGAAGTGTGTGAATACTGTATATACTGTAGATATAGAAGCTTTTATATATCATATCTAAAAAGGACGTAAGGGAGACAGCAAACAACACATGTAGAAAATATTAAAGTTAAAAAAAATTTAAATATATATTAACTTGTTTAAGAAACAAATACATCTGGTATTGGACACCGAACTCTCACAGTGTTCCACAGAACTGGGGGAATGCATTGCATTTTGTGTGACCTTTCAGCTCACAGCCTACAAATGTCATCCAGCCTTTGATATTCTCCTGAACAACCATGTGACTTCAGATGAAATCTGTACACGCATGCATGGGGTTTGCATCTAAACGCATATTCATTTTGTTAGCATATAGCAAGACTTTTAATAGTTGTTTATTTTTAAATACAATTATTTTCCTATTTATAAATACGAATATAAAACAGTCTGATAGATGTAAGAGATTGCAAATAAGAATGAAAGAAATTACTGTTTTAAGGTCCATCCGACAACCCCTAAAACATCTTTAATCCCAATGTGACCTAGATTATGAATAAAAGATGTAGAAAAATGAAATGCTTGGACCTAATACATCTAAATCTTTGTCTGGCAAGAGCCACTTTCAATACAGACATGTTGAGCAAAACTTAATCTAACAAAGCCTGTGTATTTTAGAAGGGATTAAATCTGTCTATAACTGTAGTCTATGCAAGTATTTTTTACACTTGTATAGATATATAAATAACTCTTAATGTACTAATTTGATAGATTATATGATGTTACATATCCAAATGGTAAAAATATTTAAGATCGGTGACCCAGAATTCCCCAACATGAAGAATGTAGAACTGCCGCTTCACATCAAATTCTTCCAGTTTACTAGATATATTAAAGTTTGTTCAACTAGAACTCCAAAACAACAAAACTGTGCATTAAAACCCACACTTATTTCAAGAAAAACCTAATTAAACACTGACAGGCAAATATTGATCAAGATGAAGCTGTTGGCAGTCTTTTTGTAATAAAGAAACACATCTACTAAAACCAATCTCAGCAGTTAAATCGGAATGCACTCTGGATTAGTATAAATTTCACATGACGATAAACGATATTGCTTGTAATTCTCATCACATGTTTAGTAACCTATGGTCTTTCTTCTAATCCTTCTCTGTCTATGCTTCAATCCCACTTTCTTCCTGACAGCAAATGTGACAGCATCTTCTCCTACACAAATGCCCCCCCCCCCCCAACAATGCCTCTGTCTGCTATGGCCCAGTTTGTGCTGGATTATTCTGCTTGTATCATCTCGTTTCTCTACATCTCCCACCATCTTTTATGCCACCACAGCCACTTTTAATCTGTCTGCGCCTCCTTGATCTGCGCAAGAAGGCTGCTGAGAACAACAATTCCTTCCTCAAAATCACATATTGCTTTAGTATAACTGTCATACACACTCCAAATCCAAAGAGTCCAGATGTCATTTTGATCAAATATGCGTTCTTATTGAACAAAACAAAAAAAGTTCTACAGTATGAACAGTTTAAAATGTCAGTTCATGTATGCTACTTTTCTTTTTTGTTTACCCTTTTTCTATAATTATTATGCCGTTTTATTCAGTTGTAGAGACGCTACAATGTAGTAGTATTTAAAAAAAAGTCTCAATAAACTGAAAATGTTGGTTTAATAATAAACCAAAAAAAACAAACACTAAATTGCAGATGAGGAAAAACGTGAACTAATTATGGATTTTCAGAAAGGGATTTGCTGAAGGCCAGAAACCACACTGAAGATGTGACTGTCAATAGTGATCTATTTATTTTCAAATCTTCCCACAAAGATTGCGGCTGATTGGAACAACTTAAATCAGTCAAATTTGTTCACCTAAAATGTATTTTAGGCACCCTATGAAGTCTTAGAATGACAAAAAGTTACTTTGCACTTTCAAGAAAAAGAAAAACAAGCAGCCATGACGTGATGTCAATTATTGCACTGGCATTTAAAAACAAAGAAGGGGGTCTTTGTCATTTCCATTATTCTTCTCATCATGCCAAGAACCTCAGCGGAAGGGATGTGAAGCCTTTCTACGCTCTATTCCATACAAAAGCTGCCTTTTCAACACACTCCAGAACACACAATCTGTACAATCATTTCATGAGAAACCTGTCATTTCAATAAAATGTAGTTCATTTACTAGTCACAAAGTAAGATAAAATGGTTGCTATCCCACAACATCTAAAATGACAAAATCATAAAGGTTCAAAATTCACAAAATCTAAAACACCCCATGGTTCGACTATCAAACCAATGTTGCAGACGTTTATTCAACAAAAATATTAATTTTTCAAATATTGTATTCTAGGCAAAATAATTTTAGCTATATTTTAATGAATGATTTGATAACCACTTCATTCTGATGATTATGAAGAAGGGCAAGAGCGATTATCTTTGAAAGATGAAATCATGCAATATAGATAGCAAGGAAACTGAAGGAAGATTTCACAAAAGGCACTTTTTATATGTAATGACATTATATGTAAATGACATTATATGCTAAATATAATCTTATGGATTTATTAATGAAATTTACTTTATCAATTATATCAGTAATTCAAAGTGGATTACATTATAAACACTGGGACCCCAACTTGGGATCATGTTTTAATGGGCCATGAATCCACAACTTCTGTGGTTCTATTTTCTATCGTTTTCTTCATTTCCGGGTCACAGGGAGCTGGGTGGTTGGGATACAGACTCTGGATTGGTACCCAACCATTCTCATAATGGAACACACATTCTCATAATGGAAAAACATATTCCCTGTGGTTTAACGTTTCTATGCATATTTCTCATGCATCTAAAAGGATTTTCACTTCACAATATTAATCACTTCCCTTTCCCTTTCTCTTATTGTCACAAAATGTTCCACTGCAGAAATATATTATCTGAGAACTTTCTAAGCATTAAGTGTAAATTTACCTCACAAAAAAGTTTTCTAAATTAATGGAAAGAAAATTATTAATCAAAAATCCTAATACAAATATCACAACAAACACATTTACAGTATACAAAGCAATTTAAAACAAGACAAAAAGGTGCAATGACAAAACATGAAAAAGAAAAATTATTAAAAAAAAAAGGGAAAGGCCTCAGCAGGGCATTTTTGCAATGGATTATAAATTATCAATTTTTTTCTATGCCCCTGTTGTTCCTTCCCTCAAGAAAAACTGGAAAGGTATCCTGAAAAAATCCTGTGTGATACTGGATCAGATTGTAATCCTACACATTTAGACACGGTTTCAGATGTTCTGAGTGAGATAGTGAAAAGCATGACCGCCACTGTATTGTGTGTACATGCTCCGATTCAACTGGTCTTGACCTGCTATTTAATCTCAACTTTAATCTTAACTCTGAAAACAAAACAAAGATTATGATGCAGTTAAAATACATCCTGCGATATGCAATACAGCATAACTGTTTTGTACATGTTCTTTGAAAAGCTTCTTATAAAACTAAGCAAAACTATTTTAAAGGCCTTTAACACTGCTGATCTGACGGAAGTTCTAATATAGTGTCAACAGAATACATTTCTCCAAATACATCACTATAAACATTATGAGAATCCATTTAACAATAGATGGAAGAATAACTACATAACAAAACCACAAAATACTTCCAAACATCGAAAGATTTCAAAGGCATTTCTGGAGGCAAGGTGCAATACTGAAATATTGCAATCTAATAATATATATATATATATTAGGGGTGGGACGAGACACTTTTCCCACGAGACGAGACGAGACACTAGGCTCACGAGATCGAGACGAGACGAGATTTAGATTTTTTTTTAAATAAAAAAAACCTTCGATATAATTTAAGGGAGAGCCATATTTTATCTGTATTTTATTTAACTAAAACATTCAAAACTGTTGATGCAACATATTTTCACCAATTGCATGCAGTCATAACCAGATAACAAACATAATATTGATCATACAAAATATGATGCCATAAATTGACAGGCAAGTAATTTCACCATCAAGCGCAGACATTAAACACTATTTATAAACAAAGACAAGTCTTCCAGTAAATTGTAAAGAATGGTAGAATCATTTTGGCATCAAGTTCAACTCAACATCAATCTACTTCATTATGATTAAATTCACTGTGTTAATTTTAGCTCTAAAAAACAAATGTATTGAAAGTGTCACTGGCCAGTCAATTATAGAGAGAGAGATTTTATAGAGAGAGAGAGGAAGAGAAGAGTTTATATACTTGTATAAATATCAAATCCATTAATTATCACGGTATTCACGGTATTGCAAATATTTCAAAAATGGCGCCAAATTCTCGCGATATCACGAGATTCAATTGGAAATCGCGAGATCTCGTGCCACGAGATCTCGTCACACCCCTAATATATATATATATATATATATATATATATATATATATATATATATATATATATATATATATATACGTGTATATATATACATACAAATATATAAATGTATATTTGCTTTACACACACACATCCATATTGTATGAATCATGTTTTAGGTGCAATAGGTGCAAGAAGCAAATATCGTGTTTGAGCCTTTTCACTTATTATAAGATAATTATTGGTTGTCTTTTAGATATGTAATGGATTAATATGGAACTGATGGGTTTAAGTTCTAAAGGATGATCATTTGTTTATGTTCGACAACTTTTTTACACCTAGAATAGTACCTTCAGCCACTGTGCTGAAAATGTGCCAGCCGGTCATGCCATTAGTCCTGCTGCTTCCTCTTATTGGCACTAGAAGAAGTCGAAAAGCAGGATTGTAACAGCCCTTTATGGGTGGCCAATGAACCCAAGGAGGTTCCGACGGCCCCGGCTGCGTAAGGATGCCTGATGGCACAGACAGGAGCAGGAAGAGCCTGGCCAGAGCGGAGGTGGCCTGGAGCCACAAGAGCCTGGCCGGAGCAGATGTGGCGCAGGGACAGGGAGAGGGCGTCCTGGGGCCGTGAGAGCCTTATTTCGGGCCAATTAGAGACTATATTTTCGGTCAAGAAATACAAGTTCCTCTTTGATTTTTGGATGGTCCAATACTAGAACAGAAGTTGAACGTTGCCTCAACACGGCAGCTTTTATACTTTTTTGAAAAGTGCCAGTAGTTACAGTGTTGATGATGTGACAAGGAGTAAGATTGTAAACATTTCAGTCATGGATTTTTATATTTTATTTTATTATTATTATATTTTATTAAGCAGTTATATTATGCCTAATCTTGAACATCTTGGTTCATAATTGATAGAAATAAAATAAAATTAGACATGGTTTAGTTTGCGTTTGAGTCAAATACAATTTAAGGACATTAACACAACACTAATGCAGCTGATTAAAACTGAGGTATACGTTTTGTTCGACTTGAGATTCAGACTCAGTGATATAAACAATGTCATAGTCAAATGAATGAAGAATTTAAACACGTTTTCCCCCTTCAAAGTCACTCCCTGTCGAGTAGGATAATCATAATAAATTAACCCATCCGGACCCATTCATTTAAGTACAATGTAGTTTTATTTTCTCATATCCCTCTTTAGGATAGCATATTAAAACAGCTATCCTACAGCTAGCGGCGGGCACCTTCATTACTGACTGAGAGTATAATAATGTGCCAGTCCTAGTAAAGAAATAATTAAACATCCAAAGACCTGATTAGTAATGAATAGCATATAACAAAATCAGGAAATTTAAAACGGAGTATAATGGACAGTCTCATGGCAACACTGTCGGAATATAACAGTTTTACTATGTTTTAATATGTTTTAAAAGCAGCACAAATAGCTGTAAAGTACATTTTCAAGTTATTTGTTCATTGGTACGTTAGCTAATAAATTCATTAGCTTGTTGGTTTGATAGTAAATTAGCAATACAAATCTCCTACAGGATTACCAAAGGGGAACGATTTGGGAACAGATTCAGATTGTGACTTGAAAAGACAATTAGAGAAAAACAAAATGACAAAATATATGTTTCATCTGAATACATTTGAGTTCTACTATTACTGTGTGCATTTACAATGTACGTGCAGACAGTAACTTAAGTACTGTATTCACATACGTTTATTGTAGATAAACCTGTACTGTACGGTGTTCACATACTCACTACTAAAAAAATAGTTTGAAGACGAAGCACTTCATCTGCATAGCTTTGTCGTGCATAGCTGACAGGAAGAACTCTACAGGAGGGGATGCTAATTTCAAACACTTCAGTGGGATCGGCAAAGCAACACATCCATTAAACATCCTCCCTGTTCAAAGCAGCACATGGAGGAGACATTTCTCAGTTTGCCTTTTCTTTATTTCAGAAGTTTCATTCCTATTGCAGCATCATGCGAAACCACAGTAATAGGTGTAGATTTCACGGCTTGTCATTTCTAATAGAACCAAGTTATTAATTGCAATCAAAATAATTGCCCTTTAAATTGCACACACAAATCCGGAGCAGTTAAGTCAAGGCACCTTAGGAGCTTGTGGGGTCAGTGTCTTGCCCAAGTTGTGAAACCCACCAGATCGGGATTCAGCAGTTTCTGAACTACAATAAACTGGATGGACTGTCTTAATGTACTCAAGGGAACAATGTAAAATAAGCAACTAAATCAGTGTTAAGATTGTGTCTAGGTAAAATCAAGATTGTGAAATCAAAGTGTTCAGGGAAAAAAACAATGTCTGACAGTAATATAATGTAAGCAACAATGGATAAAGCATTGTTTTCTACCTTTGAACAATCAAGCTCTTTGTTATAGTGCAGCCATTTGCTAATGTCTTTTAAGACACCCAGACATGGCCAATTTTCCAATGCCAATTCCCCTGAAATACATGTTTTTGAACAGTGGGATGGACATGCAACCTCAGCACCTAAAGACTTCCACCGGGCCTGAAGCACACCTTGAGTCCATCGTGCTGTGAGCGACAGCGCAACCCACTGCGCCTTTGTGCTATTACTTGAACCTTTCCGTCCATCTATAAAAAATCAATGGACTGAGAAATAACTCCTATATTTAACTACCACCCTTGCGCTAACAGCAATGCACTGCTGTAGTGCTCAAGTTGATCAGTTTTTTATTCATTTATTTTTTGATTTTTTTATTTATTCATGAATAAAGATCACGCAAACTGCATTTCATGTCTGTCCTACCTGTCATTATGTTACGCTAACCAGTTACGGGGAGAAATTGAATTGAATGAATGTTCCTTTATTCCAAGAAACCTTGAAGAAACAAGTTTTTTAATACAGTTGATTAATTTGAACATTCAATGGGTCAAAAATCCATAATACTTTGCAGCATTTCCCTTTACTTAAATCATTAAACGCTGACAAATGCTGGAACATTAGTTAATCAGCGATATGTCAAAAATATTGATTTTATTCTATAATAAATGTTGCCGTGCAGACATATTTAAGTCAAAATATTTTGTTGTGTTGAGTGTTTAAATAATAGAGAAGATTGCGTTAATTTTTTGTGAAACACTGTGAAACAACGTATTCATTTTTATTTGGTTTATCACCTAAACATTAAACATTATAATTGATTTGAAAAGTGTCTTTTATGTGAAACAGATATTTGATCTGGGAATGTCGATTATTTATTTTTGCAATTATGGTTTTACATGTGGTTATCAGAGTTTAAAATTGTCGTGTTCCTATTTATAGTTTTATACTTAGTCTTTGTAATGCATGTTTAAAAATGCTGCATTTTTCAGATACCGTTTTGTTCTTTAATGTATTACTTAATTTTAGAAATCTTATATATCATATTTTTTGTACCAGAATTATGGTACCAGAACCATGGGAAACGACCATGAAATGGGGAAAAAATAGTCGATGCATATTTTAAAAAAGCTATTTTTTTCACCCTTAACAAACCATATTTCTATTAAATTGTAACCAAATTGTGGGAAAAAAATAAGTAGACTTATGTTTCTACATCAAACAACTTGAGTCTGTTTTCACCTCTTTCAAGGAATCTCTTCGGGGTAAGTCAATTTTCACCCTGAGGGGAGTGTGAAAATGCAACTGCTTGTGATCGCAGAGTAAAATAACATTTCCGTTTCATTTTTTTTCTTCCAAATCTTCAAAAGAGTTTAATCTTGTCCTGCAGGCAAATTGTTGTGTATGCTGCATAAGGACTATTGCCCTACATCTGACCTACTAGTAAACCAGGAGGCTTGGAGATGGTGGATTACTCAAGGGACAAGCCTGTGGCAAGAGTGTGTCTGTTGCAACATTACAGCGCTAGGAAAATAAGAGGAGATTGATCTAATGCACTGCTAAAAATACACAAGCGCTGCTCAAGCTGAAATACTTTACTGTGTTCTCAAATGTTTGTTTAAGGGATGTAACAAATGATTAATCAGAGAAAATATTAATTTGAATATATTTGCCAAACAATACAAATTATGATGATGCTGTATATTATCAACCCAACTGTGAAATAACCATGTGCAGTCCGCGTGTAGTATCCTGGGGTTTGAAACAATTCAAGTTGTCTGAGACAAACATCTGAAGGCGTTTAGTAGTAATTTAATATCAAGTAACCCTAAACAAGTGAGAAGCAAACTCTCCATACGTAGCCAAATTCAAAACCACAATTGCATTTTGTCACAGCATCTTAAGGCTTTACTAAATCATTAATCCCATTTTGAATATGTGGTGGTGATTCGAAGGGTTGAGGTTAGAGCTACATGATTAATCGTTAAAAGATTGCGATCTCTAGTCTACCCTCCTCGCGATTGGTCCAGCATAATAATAATAATAATAATTATTATTATTATTAATATTATTATTATTATTTTTTTTTTTTTAGTATATATAAAAGTATTTTAAGAGTACTTTTAAAAAGAGCTAATAATTTTGTACTCAACTGTACATAATACTGTACATTGATATGTTTATTTCATAAGTTTAATAGTATTTGTTTATATTATAATATTTTTTTCTTTATTTTTATTTTTCATTACATAATTTTTCATTCAATTTCTTTAAATTTAAAGAGTATTTGTGTTATTATTGCTGTTTGACAACCTGATTTTCAGGGTTAAATATTTAAAATAAAAAGTGTCCAGAGTCGTGAAAGAATCGTGATCTTGAATTGTGGAAATAAAAAAAAATGTGATTCTCATTTTATCTAGAATTGTGCTTAAAAGAAGATATAAACGTATAGAAAAAAAAATAGATGAAAAATACATACAATGCAATTTTATTTTTTTAAATTTAGATAAAATAGTGATTGTGATTAATTACATGCAAATGTATTACACATCCGCATAAGACCCGAATATAATTTACAAATAAAATAACCAACTAGTTATTTACATTATTTCACATTATTTGCCTCCAACAAGGCATGTTTTATTCTTGGTGTAACAGCAATTCCTTTATAAAGTGCAAAACTGTATGAATCATCAGCCAGTCTACCACATAAATACCACCTGCTCCGGGGCACAGAAAGCCTCAAACCTCTGGAAATCACACGGCTCTCATTAAGATGCAAACTCCCACAATCTTGCAGCTAATGTGAGACCCTATACTTACATCTCTCCTACACGAAATCCAGTGAAATTAACATTATTTTGTGTAACATTATCAAGTGTTTGCCTAAATTAAATAAAGAGTCGGTGAAGGACTTGTTGTCAAGGAAGTTTCCTTGACAACTAATCAAGGAATTCACCCATGTATCAACGCTGATGACTCACGAGTGAAAATAACTAAAGGAAATCCATTTTAAGAATCTAAAACTTCAATAAATAAGAAACTTACTTAAATAAACAGTTTTTTGATAAATAAATAACATTTTTCTTGATATTACCTAATGCAATCTGAAATTTTTGAATACTTGAAATACTTTCCCTGTTTAGTGTTATAATAATATTATTTATATAATAATTTTAGTCTATATTAATATTTCTACTAAATAAACTTAGTTTAAAATGCCAGAAGGTATTGAGTTTCCTCCAGGTTTCCGGTTTCCTCTCCCAGTTCAAAAAAATTTGCTTCAGGTAAATTGGAATTAGAAAATTGGCCACACGTAGTTGTAAGCGAGAGTTTGAATGCGTGACACCAATCTAGTGTGTAGTCCCAATGGATGGATGGATGGATGCAGTACAGCATTTTTAAATTGTCTATGAATGGTGCTTTAGTAATAAATGTAACTTGGAATTAACTTCAAATTCATTCAAATTTGTAATATTCCAAACATTTTCTTTTCAGACCGAAAATATACATTTTTGTCATTTGTTATATAATGTCATTGACCCCAAAACTTCTGATCACAGCACACTTGCGTAGTTTAATAATGGTGCTAACACTAATAACATCTCATTCATTGTAACACTTGACACTCAGCCATATCGAATTTTCCAAAACCAAATAAACTACATTAACAAGATTACAATATTAACAATTTATCACTGTCAATGGCCACATGAAATCCAGACCATGCAGATCAAGTTTTGTAAATTGAGAAGTTTTCTATTTTATCCATGCTAAATAACGGCAGACAGCAGTGTATCATCTCATTTGACTCCTGTGAAATGAGCTGATCAAATCTAAAGTCAAACCCTGTTAGAATGATAGTCCTCTGTCACGCCGACCTTGTCCCTTCCATATCACACGTCCAATGCTGCTGTCTGACTAAAACACATGGAATGAGTTTCAGTGGCACAGTTTATTAGCTAATAAAATGAACAAGACATTACTGGTGAAGCAAGTCATTGTAGAAGATTCAAGGTGCCCTTTGAGCATATCATTTTAAAGTGATTACTCCTTTTTAATTGAGCTTTACCGGCAAAGCTTCTAATTAGATTATTTCAATGCATTTACAAAACAAAGTCACACTCACTGATGCCAGACCAGAGCAAATGAATCTCACCCTAGGGTCATGGTGAGCTGCTCAAAGCGGTGACAGGTGGGAGTCGCTCACACCAACACTGGAGCTTTACAGCATCACATGGGTTTCAATTATGCCAAATAATGAATGTAAAATGCACAGAGCTGTGTGTCTGCAAATGCCTAAGCAGAAACTTCATATGTCTAATTTTATCTTCACAGTCAAGCCTTTGATCAATTCAAAATATAAATTTTAGGCACTGACGCAGTTCTAACATCTCATGCATCCACCTCCAGTTTTCTCTCCCTTCATTTCTCCTTTGACTCACTTTCGTATTCTAAAACTCCGAATGCAGCATCAAGGAAACTGAACCCAGAGATCAAAAGATAGAAATCCACTAGTTTAAAGGCACTAAAGATGATTAACAGCTTTCTTTTCTCACACACACACACATCTTTAATTCAAATCAGTGAAAGATATGTATCATCTTTAGTAAAGAGAAAAAGCAGTTGCCCACTATCATCGTTAAGTCCTGGTCAATCCAAGAACCCATGTTCTGGATTGTTTAGCCCTCAAAGTCTTTCAACACTATACCTTGTGCAGTTATGTCATTGACACGGTTACACACTATTGGGTTGGAATTTGTACAAACACAAGCAAGTAAAAGCAGCACGTAAAAGCATCCCAAGGGTCAAAAACAAACAAACAGCAATCATCCAAAATTCAATATACCCAACCAATACAAAGTAAACACATCATTAATCATAACAACTCTTTTACATTCATTCTCATTCAGCAACAGATGTGGGAAGAAGAGCTAGCAATCTATGATTTACATCCTTTAGCCTCATGTAGTTACTGTGTTTCACACAATAGCCTTATTATACAGTACGAACGTGTTGAAAACAGTGCGTCTTTGTTCCTTCATTTACTGTACGGTCACATTCACTCTGTCAATCGGAAGCTTTAGTATTGAAGTGCAAAGCCATTTCAAATTTGCACCAAGACGTGGGAATTAACCGCGTTATTGGAGCAGAGTAAAGCCGACGTTCTTTAGTCTTTAGTCAGCACATCGCCATCTCACTTTAAACAATTAAATGTTCACACTACCGATACAAACTGCAATGTGAATATACGACAAACAAACCTCTTACCCTTGGCTTTTTAATCACAAGTCTTCACACGGCGGTGGGAAGTAAATCCTTAAGCGTTTCTGGATCGAGCTGCGCACAGAGCGGAGGTCGCCTGATGTGATACTGGAGCCGCTGTGGTCCACACCTGACAGAAAGAGAGGGAGTGAGGGAGAGAGATAGATAGAAAGAGGGAGAGAGAGAGAGAGATGCGGGGATGCAGCTGAGGTACGTGTGTAGTTCAGTGATGCCGGTGTGTACGCAAAACCCGTCATGGATTTCGGCCTCAACCGAAGGCATTTTCGAAGCTCCACTTCCGTGTAGTGAAATACAATGTTGTGTTATATGTTAAAATGTGATTGATGTATTGTTGACTAATGGTAAATTAAATTACGTATGATGATCATTTTTTATCAAATTGCTTCTTAATTTTATCTTCACACATATATTTATATACAGTTATATATATATATATATATATATATCTAGATATATAATATATATATATAATTAGTATATAAATATGTATATATATATATATATATTATATATATATATATATATATATATATATATTACCATAGACATATATTGGTATTATTTGACATCAGACAGAAAATACAGTAGCTAGTTTATTTTTATAAACAAGTGCATTTAGGAAGAAGATCTTTGAAAAAATCCAGTCCGTATTTTAGCTTTTGCCAACCGGATGCGCTCCATAACAAGCCTATTATTAATTTCTTTTTAGCAGAGGCTTAGTGGACAAAACAAGAAATCCCTCTTTAGAAATGGGCATATGGACAGAATCCCGTTAGTTACCTTGGGAAATCCATATAAAAATGTTGTGATAAATAAGTTATCAATAGTTATCAATATAAGCTCAATAGTTTGTACATTGTTTTTTAACTCCCACATTAAATACATGATTCAATACAACAAATAGAACGCACTCAATCTCTATATCTCTCTGTCTCTCTCTCTCACACGCACACACACACACGCACACACACACACATACACACACACAATTCACAAGAACATGAAATATATTTACTGTTTCCCTCGTGTTCACTTTAAATACATGATAGAATAGAGGACCGATCAGTGGTTTTGATGCTGCCTGTGAAACGCTGTTGCTGCCTGTGGGTAGAAGGTCAAATTGATCTGCTCCTTTGACCGCATCAAAGTCATGCTCATGCAATCACAGAGCTGAATAGCACAAATTTAGTTGTTTCAGAAGCTCGTACTGGCACAACAAGTCTTGTTCTTGAACACAAGAAAGCAAATAATGCAACAAGCTGCTGCTTTAACCCTCCTGTTATGTATGTTTCAAAGGAACATCAATACTGTTCGCGGGTCAATTTGACACCAGGGCCTTTTAATATGCATATAAGTGTCAGACCAAAAGGTACCACAAATCTGTGTGTGTATGTGTGTATAAGAGAAAGAGTGTGTGTGCGTCTGAGACAACGGTGTACTATGTCTCATTGTTAGAAAGAAACAAATAGTATTTGAACTTTCTGACTCGTTTTAGCTTTCATTTTGTCTGAAGGGTCAAATTGACCCGAGCATTATCTTTGTAACAAAAACATGTAGCGAGTGTTACAAACATATGGACGGAACCAGGGTTTTTTGTTTGTTTTTATGTAGATTACACTTACAAAGACAAGCACAAGTTTCAAGTTTCAAAGTGAAAAAATACTTTTAGATATGTTCTGTATGTACTGTACCAATTGCGTTTTTAGCGTAATTACACCAAATTAGCTAAGTTTCAAAGTGAAAAATACTTTTAAGCATTTTTTTAGATATTTTTAAACTTTGATGGGTCAATTTAAACATTATAGGGGGGTTATCAGACATGTGTCTGGCAACATGCTCTGTTTTTTGACATGCTGGCACTTGCCGCAAAGGATTCTGTAAAATCTTTATTAACGCATTTCGAATTAATTCAAAGCCAGTACATACCCTAGTTTTGATAAATGTTTATGAAAGTGTACCATATACGAAATGATTTAAATTGTTAAGTTGTTTACTACGGATGCATATTTTATTAAATGTCTTAAAGGAATGTAACTTTCTGAATATAGTCAATAAATGTGTGTGAAGCCTTGTAAAGATACCTGAAAGTTGAACGATTTATTTTTGTTGAGACAGTTAGGTGCTGACATCTAGCGGTCTAATGTATTCATTACATTATTTTACCATACAATCGGAAAGTGCTGCAAAGGTATTTTTTGGATGCGAAAAGATACATTTGCCTTCGACCTTCTACCATTACACAGTTAAATAATCTCACCGTTAAAAAAGCATTATAAATGATAAAAAGTCTAAACAAGAAAAAAACTAATCTTCCATATTGGCCTTTAAAACTAATTCGAATGTGTAGCAAGAACCAAAGAAATAACATTCTACAATACAATTATATCTGGGTCATAAATATAAACGCTCATCTGTTATATATGGTCCCGTTTAAATTTGGTCCCGTTTAATTTGTTCCCCAACACGTATTTAATTTCTCAGCCGCACGAAGAACTGGAGTCACAACAACTGAAATGTATTAAATTAAAAATACCGAAGAAAATGTTTCTTGGTTGAACCACATTTACCCAAAAAAAAAAGATCACTCGTTGTTTTCTGCTTCTGCCACTAGACGTCAGCAACCGACAAATACGCAAGCGCAAATCGAGCAAACAAGCTATTGCACATACAAATCAGTGACGAGGAAAACGAATACTTTACACACAAAAAAAATGGGACCAACATCTTTTATTTTTTTTTTTTTTTTTAGCCTTTTTTCTTTTTTTAGCCTTTTTCCTTTTTTTTCTATAAACAACAACTATTTGCTTCTTTTCTGCAACCAAAACAATTATTTGAAACTTTTTAAAAGTGTAAGTTAACACTTAAAAACAAAAGTTAGATTCGTAAACTCGAATTAAACTCGTACATTCTTTAATAAAAGCTTTGTTTTGATTTCCCACACCATTGGGTTCTCATCTCGCGCACTGGCCCCTTTAAATAAGCTCATGCGCTGCTGCTGCTAGACAAACGGATACAAGCAGAAGCCGGTAGAGAAACATTTGATCGCTTTGGCTTTAATAAAACATGCGTCAGGTTTAAAAACCAGAACATCACCGTAAACGTCCTAAACAACGACTTTAACCATCGGCGATACTGAAGGTGCGGGGTTTGTCATGGCATCCCACTTGTTAGTCCAGCGAAACAACGAAGAGCATCGCAAAAGGACGAAGAAGGTCAGACAACATGAAAGCCTGGATACCGGGGTATTATAACCTATCAAGGAAATCAACAATAAACTAGAAAATGTGTCGGCAAAATAGCAACTTCAACGTTTTGGAATAACCAGGGATAAAGGCAAAATGCGTCGCGATTTGCATCCTGGTCCCGACTGGAGCATCGTTCGGCAATCCAAAGAGCGCAGCGCGTTCGTCAACCAAGGAGGTGGAACCTATTCATCTCTTCAAGTGTCCCCTGAGTGAAAAAAACACCCCCTGTGCCACCCGGACAGCTTGTGGCCAAGCCCACTGGGTTGAGATAAGTGGCAAGACCAACGGGAGAACTATATAAAAAGCCTGACATAGTTTGGAGACACAGATACTGGTCCACAGCATCCAGGTTTCTAACACCTCAAAGGAAGAAAAACGTCTGAACATCGAAAGCAACATAATGTCTCATTCTTGGGGATATGGACCACATGATGGTAGGACTACTCTCTTTCTTTCTCCCTCTCTCTATATAATATATCTATTTTTCTCCTCTCTGTATATAATTAAAAAATCAATTCATGCCAAAGGAACCATTAACATTTGTCAAATAAATTGTAAACGAAATTACTAGGTTTTCTTTAATCAAAAAGACACAAAGATTGATTATTTAATATGACAGCCAAGCAATCTGTTTTTGTGCATCTCTTGACCTTGAGTCTTCAACAGAATGTCAACACAGTTATGCATCTGAAAAGGATCTTCATTATGTGTTTTTCTCTCTCTGACTGTCACTTCAGGGCCAGATAAATGGGGAGAAAGCTTTCCAATTGCAAACGGACCCAGGCAGTCTCCCATCGATATTGTACCCACCCAAGCACAACACGACCCCGCTCTAAAGCTTCTCAAATTGAAGTACGACCCCGCCACCGCTAAGGCCATTCTCAACAATGGCCATTCATTTCAAGTGGATTTTGTTGATGACGACAACAGCTCAAGTTAGTGTCATTGCATTTCAGATTCTTAATGTTGTTGTTGCTGGTGTGTTAGTGCTCACTTTTCAGTGCAATATTACACTTTGTGACATGTAAACCTGTTTGCACATACTGACATCCTGAGTTTTTATTGAAAATAAAAACTCTTTACTGTTGTCTTACTCTAAATGTAGTCACACTCTACTTGAAACGATTCATGAAAGGGAAATACATTTTGAAATCTGCACAAACACTTAATATTTGAATAAAAAAACACTTCAATCATTTGAAGTTTGAATGATTTATTGTCACAGCAAACATATTGTAATGGCACAGCAAACGTTCGTAATCTTGTATCAGAGAACAGCGACGCTGGTGTGAAACTGAAATGTGAGCAGTGTCCTTTTCTCAGCTCTCAAGTGTTAATTCTATTACTGGAGAAAGAACGAGTCGCATATCAATGCTGTTTGCCATGGTTTTTGCCAAGTGCTGAATTTCAATGACGGTTGCAAGAGGAGGCGCACAAAACAATTTCAATGACGGCACTATAGAAACACAAAATATGCGCAAACTCTTTCAGCATGCAGATTGAATACCTATCCATAAAAGAAAAAAAATAAAGTTGGACGTTTTCAACTTTAAGGAAAAGTGCCTCAATACATGCATTAAAAATAGTGTGGGTATCTTTAATGAAAATATATGTTATATAATGTGAGATCTGTGCTTTGTAAATACTGACGGAAGGTTTTGTAACAGTATACTGACTATTTTGTTTACGTGAAGGCCTGGCAGGGGGTCCGGTCACTGAGATATACAGGTTGAGACAGTTCCACTTCCACTGGGGTGGCAGTGATCAGAAAGGCTCTGAACACACCATTGCTGGGAAAGAGTTCCCATGTGAGGTAATAAAGCTGTCTTTCTGTTTCAGTTGCAATTTATGGCCAAACGGCGTAATCTCCTCTGTGCTGTAGTTGTAGGTCATTTTTATTTATGACAATCTCTTAGCTCAGTATGCTTGTGAATATTTCCACAAGGTTCTCAATAATGTGAAAGTATGGAAAAAAAAAAGCTATCAAAACTTCACGCATGCTGAATGTTTAAAAAAAAATGTCTAATTCCTAAAGCTTCATCTAGTTCACTGGAACACCAAGTACCCAAACTTTGGAGAAGCTGCTAGTAAACCTGATGGCCTTGCTGTGGTTGGAGTGTTTCTCAAGGTTGGCATTACAGACAAATACATTGCAGAGATCACTGTGATTAACAAAAGTTTTATTTCATGTGATCTTGATGCCTAGATTGGTGCTGCCAATCCAAGACTTCAGAAAGTACTAGATGCTCTTGACGACATCAGATCCAAGGTATTTAAAACTTCAAAGTTAAATAAAAAGTAACAATTTCGAAACTGCCATTTTTAATGTTTTGTTTGTTTCCTCTGCAGGGAAGACAGACTACATTTGCTAACTTTGATCCTAAGACCTTGCTCCCTGCCTCTCTGGATTTCTGGACTTATGAGGGGTCTCTGACAACACCCCCCCTCCTGGAGAGTGTCACCTGGATTGTTCTGAAAGACCCCATCAGTGTTAGTCCAGCACAGGTACACATTTTCACTCCCTTTTTAAAAGCTAAGATCATTTTTTCTTTACAGTTTACAGTTACGGTACTTACAGTAAAAATGCATTATACAAAGTAAAAGGCTTAGAATATGTTGTGAGCTTTTTATGCATTTCTCAGCTACTGAAAAGGCTTTACGTTACTTTTAATGCATCTACTTTGTAAATAATTGATCAGCTATTTGAATAATAAAATGTGTGCACACTGCCAGCAGCAAATGCGGTTTCAGTGTTGTACACAGTGTAAGAAACAGGGAGGGCCAGAACTTCATGGTCCTGCGCTTTTAAGATTACATTATCTAAAATCTGTTGCTGGACTGATTGTTAATATCGAACTAAATTCTGTCTTCTGCCTTTAAGATAGAAGCCAACACCCTTGCACAAATTACATAAGCAGTATTGGAAGTCAGACTTTTCAAAATAATTCTATGCAGACGAATGAAAAACATTTCTTATCTTTTAGCCTAGAGTTTATTTTAGACATCAGACTGGAGTTCTTCGCAGGAAAGGCAAAAAAATGGCTTTTCATTATCTGTGCATCCAAGAGTAAATGTTCTTTGCTTGTGTTTTATAGATGGCGAAATTCCGCAGCTTGTTGTTCACATCAGAAGGGGAGACACCTTGTTGCATGGTCAATAACTTTAGACCACCTCAACCACTGAAAGGACGCAAAGTTCGTGCATCCTTCAAGTAAAGAAAGAATTCAGAAAAAGAAAGAACTCATCTCTTCGTCTTGCCTTCTGATTGTAGAGTTATGTCTGCTTTTCTAAGCATTTGTAGTGAAATATTATAGTGGGTATTCTTTTTGTTTCTGAGACTTTCTTACTATCTATCCTCATGTTGATGACAACAGTTGGTTTAGCACATTTGCAAAATTTTCTTCGCAAATTAGGTAGACCATTTCCTTGTTTAGTTTTGGGCAATCTATGCATCGCAAAATCTATGCATTACATCACAATTATACTTTGATAAATCCATTGGAGTGAAAAATAAAACAAAAATAAAACACCACACTATGTTATTCATTAGCAAAACGATAAAGCAAAATCACTATGTTCTGTTTTGGTTCATGTCAATATGGGAATTAGTCAGATAAATGTACAATGACATCTTTTATATTTCTTTCGATTTTTGTGGATGACTGATTGGATGTATGAAGGCTGGAATAGTTACCCAGAAGCACTTTAATTAATTCATGAGCAAAAGGATCTATTTTAAAACATATATAAAATAATTATATTTTATACGTGTGTCTGAGAATGTCCTGTCTATGATTCACCCTGCTTAAAATTTAAAAATGGAATTTCGCAACATGTATGTTTTTAGCCGTTTGAAGGAATTTCATCAGCAATAAAATGAAATTTAAAAAGATATCTTTATGTTTTTCATTATTCTGTATTTTCACTACACTGACTAACCGTTTTGTCAAAGCTTTTCTTACATCAATTTTCAATAATATAACTAAAAAATAAAATTTTGCCAAACAATTTGTAGTGCAAACAACACTTGTTGTAGAAGTAATGAGGTCATCATAGAGAGACCTGTCATAGAGAAAGAAATGCCTTTATCTTGAATTCTGGCATATTTCCAGGGATGAGCACAGTTTTGGCAGCTAGTAAAGGTCTCATTAATACATAACTAAGGCTAGTTGTTAGTGCTCAGCCTTAATTATTCAAAAGGGATTTTGAAGTAAAGAATGGCATTATTATAAGAAAAGTGGAAAACCAGTAAACTGCTAATAATGTGCACTGTGAGTGGTTCTCTAACCCATCTATATCATTTGGTTGGATTGTTATAACCCAAAAAACTGCATAGAGATACACGTATTAATGTAAACATGTTTCATGAAAAAAATGAAAGCAAACTATTTTTCTCCCATCGCAATGTAGACTTATAAACACACGTTTTAAACACAGACTTTGCTGTGTTTCACACAAGTTCCAAAACATGTTTTAGGAAGTGTATATTAAACCTAATATTTCACCTTTTAATGGGTAGATAATAAATATATTCAGTTAAGAAGAGATAATCGGAGTTACACAGTATTGTCCCAGTAGTTTTAATGGCAACACAATAATACTAGTTTCTAAAGAGTTTATTGTGCTTATTTCAAAGATTGGATATAAAATGAGACCCAAATTAATGGGGGTATTTGGGTATGCTTGGGTACTAATACTGTATATGTTTAATATGCTTATGCATATGTTTAATGTTACTAAATCACTCCTTATCCTATATTTTGTTTTACTGGCAAGATGGGATAAATTGCTGAACAAATAAAAACATAAATATATATTCAGACAATGCATGTCACAAATTCCTCTCACGTAAACAACACTGATGAAAAAAGGCTCATGAACAGACCTTGAAGTGGTAATATTTTGCCCAAAAACAAAAAAAACAAGCGACCTTCAAATAAAAACATTCTTGGATGCACAAATTGAATATTGTATTTTGTACACACAGTAAAGCATGCTGGTTTCCTCTGTTCATAGTAAGTACGGTAACCGCTTGCAAAAAAAAAAGAGTGAAGCCTGTTCGCGTTAGCTCTATCCAAAAGCCAATGAAAGTTTTCACTGGCTCCATGAATTTGTTTTCCTTGCTATTTTACAGTGTGATGCCAATGTGGCTGCAACATACACGTTAAACGTGGACGGAGTTAAGTGGTTGTTCAATTATTCTTGAAGAAAGGAAAAATCAACCTTATTGGACAACTCACTTAAAATTAGTTTTTCTTCTGTTTGATGTTCTTGCATGTTTATATTTAACATATGTACAATGTTTATAAGCCTATAATGTTTATAACACAACATTTTAAAGTTTTTCAGTAAATATAAAACAAAAGGTAACATTTTTATTGAGAATAGTACCGTACCGTCTTCTGCCGCTTATCCGGGGCCGGGTCGCGGGGGCAACAGCCTCAGTAAGGAGGCCCAGACTTCCCTTGCCCCAGCTACGTCCTCCAGCTCTTCCGGAAGAATTCCGAGGCGTTCCCTGGCCAGCCGGGAGACATAGTCTCTCCAGCGCGTCCTGGGTCTGCCCCTGGGTCTTCTCCCGGTGGGACATGCCCGGAACACCTCAGCAGCAAGGCGTCCGGGGGGCATCCTTACCAGATGCCCGAACCACCCCATCTGGCCCCTCTCAACCCGAAGGAGCAGCGGCTCTACTCCGAGCTCCTCCCGAATGGCCGAGCTCCTCACCCTATCTCTGAGGGAGAGCCCAGCCACCCTGCGGAGGAAGCTCATTTCCGCCGCTTGTATCCGGGATCTCGTTCTTTCGGTCACCACCCACAATTGGTGGCCATAGGTGAGGGTAGGAACGTAGATCGACTGGTAAATCGAGAGCTTTGCTTTTTGGCTCAGCTCTCTCTTCACCATGACGGACCGATGCAGCGTCCTAATTATCGCGGACGCAGCACCGATCCGTCTGTCGATCTCCCGCTCCATCCTCCCCCCACTCGTGAACAAAACCCCGAGATACTTAAACTCCTCCACTTGGGGAAGGACCCTGTCTCTGACCTGCAGGGGGCACTCCACCCTTTTCCGGTCGAGAACCATGGTCTCGGACTTGGAGGTGCTGATTCCCATCCCGGCCGCTTCACACTCGGCAGCAAATCGATCCAGTGAGAGCTGGAGATCACGTCCCGACGAAGCCAACAGGACCACATCATCTGCAAAAAGCAGAGACTCGATCCCGAGGTCGCCGAAACGGATCCCTCCTCCGCCTCGACTGCGCCTAGAAATTCTGTCCATAAAAGTTATGAACAGAATCGGTGACAAAGGGCAGCCTTGGCGGAGCCCAACTCTCACTGGAAATGGAAATGACTTGCTACCGGCAATACGAACCAAACTCTGACACCGGTCATACAGAGACCGGACAGCCCGTGACAAGGGCTCCGGTACTCCATATTCCCGGAGCACCCCCCACAGGAGTCCCCGAGGGACACGGTCGAATGCCTTCTCCAAGTCCACAAAACACATGTAGACTGGTTGGGCAAACTCCCATGATCCCTCCAGGATCCTGAAAAGGGTATAGAGCTGGTCCGTAGTTCCACGTCCGGGACGAAAACCACATTGCTCCTCCTCAATCCGAGACTCGACAATCAGACGAACTCTCCTCTCCAGTACCCCTGAATAGACTTTCCCAGGGAGGCTGAGGAGTGTGATCCCCCTGTAGTTGGAACACACCCTCCGGTCCCCCTTCTTGTAAAGAGGAACCACCACCCCAGTCTGCCACTCCAGAGGCACTGTCCCCGATGACCACGCGATGGTGTAAAGGCGTGTCAACCAAGACAGCCCCACACCATCCAGAGCCTTAAGGAGATCTGGGCGGATCTCATCTACCCCGGGGCCCGGCCGCCGCGGAGCTTTTTAACTACCTCGGCAACCTCGGCCACAGAGATAGGAGCACCCATCCCCGATTCCAGAGGCTCTGCTTCCTCCTCGGAAGACGTGTTGGTGGGATTGAGGAGGTCTTCAAAGTACTCTCCCCACCGATCCACAACGTCCTGAGTTGAGGTCAACAGCCCCCCATCTCTACCGTAAACGGTGTTGATGGCACACTGTTTCCCCCTCCTCAGGCGCCGGATGGTGGACCAGAATTTCTTTGAAGCCGTCTGAAAGTCGTTCTCCATGGTCTCGCCGAACTCCTCCCAAACCCGGGCCTTTGCCTCAGCGACCACCGAAGATGCGTTTCGCTTCGCCCACCGATACCTGTCAGCTGCCTCAGGAGTCCCACAGGCCAAAAAGGCCCGGTAAGACTCCTTCTTCAGCTTGACAGCATCCCTCACCACTGGTGTCCACCAGCGGGTTCGGGGGTTGCCGCCCCGACAGGCACCGATGACCTTGCGACCACAGCTCCGGCCTGCAGCTTCGACAATGGAGGTGCGGAACAGAGTCCATTCTGACTCAATGTCCCCCACCTCCTCCGGAACCTGGGAGAAGCTCTGCCGGAGGTGTGAGTTGAAACTCTCTCTAATGGAGGGATCTACCAGACGTTCCCAGCAGACCCTCACAGATCGTTTGGGCCTGCCAGGTTTGACCGGCTTCTTCCCCCACCATCTGAGCCAACCCACTACCAGGTGGTGATCAGTTGACAGCTCCGCCCCTCTCTTCACCCGAGTGTCCAAAACATGCGGCCGCAAGTTCGATGAAACGATTATAAAGTCGATCATCGAACTTCTGCCTAGAGTGTCCTGGTGCCACGTGTGCATGTGGACACTTATGTTTGAACATGGTGTTCGTTACTGACAATCCGTGATAAGCACAGAAGTCAAGCAACAGAACACCGCTCGGGTTCTGATCGGGGGGGCCGTTCCTCCCAATCACCCCACTCCAGGTCTGACTGTCGTTGCCCACGTGAGCGTTGAAGTCTCCCAGGAGGACTATGGAGTCTCCGGGGGGAGCCCTCTCCACCACTCTCCCCAGAGACCCCAAAAAGGGAGGATAATCCACACTGCCATTTGGTGCATAGCAACAAATGACAGTGAGGAACCGTCCCCCCACCCGAAGGCGGAGGGAAGCCACCCTTTCGTCCTCCGGGGAGAACCCCAACACACAGGAGCCGAGCTGGGGGGCAATAAGTATGCCCACACCGGCCCGGCGCCTCTCACCCGGATCAACTCCAGAATAGAACAGGGTCCAACCCCTGTCAAGAAGGCTGGTTCCAGAGCCCAAGCTGTGCGTCGAGGCGAGTCCAACTATATCTAGTCGGAAACGCTCGACCTCGCGCACCAACTCAGGCTCCTTCCCAACCAGAGTGGTGACGTTCCACGTCCCTAGAGCCAGCCTATGTAGCCGAGGGTCGGACCGCCAGGGTCCCCGACATCGGCTGCCACCCAACTCTTCCTTCACCCGACCCCTATGGCCCCTCCTGCAGGTGGTGAGTCCACTGGAGGGGCGACCCATGTCCCTTGTTCGGGCTTGGCCCGGCCGGGCCCCATGAGCGAAAGCCCGGCTATTGAGAATAGTTTGTGGCAAATATTTGTATCATATTTCAAGTCAATTATATAGAAGCTGAAGTTCTGGGTTGTTAAACATGATAAGTGGCCAAAAGCAAGATTAGCGGGGTGTGTCAGTCTATGTTTTTTCTTGTGTTGCTACAATACTGTTGCTACAATACAAGTAAACTACAATACTACTTACTAACGCCATGAGGTTTTAATTTTCATTAAGCAGGCACAATTTCATTTCATCATTTGGAACTTTTTTGATAATAATTATAATCGAAAAATAAATAACGTTATAACACATAACATATCATTAAAAAAAAAAAGTTAAACTCATTTTATGATAGTAATGCAAGTCAGAGTCTGCAAGAAATTGTTTAATATTATGTAATATACACACCATATTTTCTGGACTATAAGCCGCACCTGTATACAAGCCGCATCCACTCTATTAAAAAAAGTTCCCTTTCCAGTTGTTCACTTGACACTGGACAACATTAACTGACAGGGAACAAGGGTTTCAGTCAAAACCTGGAGAGTTTTGCAAGCCACAGATATGTATGTTTTTGGATTAGATTTTTTCAAATTTTTCGTTTGCGGATTCACGGCTTCTCGGATTTTTTTAATTAGGTATGCATAAATTATAAAAGACATATATCGAAATATTTGAGCACAACCGGGAGGTCTGCTGATGTCGAGCGCATCCCGCACTTCTCGCGCGCTTCCCTCGGGTCTAAGCACGCTTCTCTCCCGTGCGTCCCGCGTCTCCCGTGCATTTCCCGCGCGCGTCTGGAAGCGTCTGGAGAAGGGCCTCTGCAGACGCGTCTCTGCAGACTGCAGACTCTGCAGGCAATGTCTGACGCCCCAGTGCTGGCGCCTGATATTCCCCCATTCAAAAACTTTGAAAATTAATATCTCTGCGGCCACGCATGCTACGTATGTTATTAATGAAAGTTTTGTTCCATTACTTTACGCATAACAATTATTAGTTTTTACGTGCTGCAATAATTTTTTTTTTGCTTGCAATTGTTAAATGAATGAATGTATGAAATTTTATAGTATTGGTAGCATAATAATTTTTCGTTTTTTACGTGGTGCATAAAACAATAAAACACTTACTGTTTTATTTCTTGACATTTGTTCTGTTGTACTGTATGTATCTGCTTAACAATCTTTCGTTTTTCTATGTTATGTCAAGTATGTACACTTACTTGCCATTATAACTAGACATCTGTTGCTGTGATTTTTGTACTGATATGTTTGTTAACGGTACTTTAATAAAGAATACTACGTGAAAAAAATGTTTTAAAAGTCTTAAAAAGTGTTAAATAAATACGTAAATGCGGATTTTCACCTACCATGGCTTAGAACAGAACTACCGCAATAAACAAGGGTTCACTGTATTTACTACAGGAACAGAACGATTTTGAATTGTAAATGTACATGTATGTAACTAAATAGATCCTTTCCTAACCTGTATTTTAACACCAGCAACTTTGTTGATTAATTTAAAACTTATAAAAAATTATATCTGTTTAGAGAGGCCCTAGTGGTGGAAAAAAATCCGCAGAATAGCCGCATCGTTTTATAAGCCGCATGGTTCAAAACATATGAAAAAGTAGCGGCTTATAGTCCGGAAAAAACGGTAGTTTGTAAATTATACATAAAAACAACGGAATGCATTGTATGCACATAATGAAAGTATATAAAAAGCCAATTACTGTATATAATATATAAACTTCATACAAATATATTATATATGACACTTTAAATTAGTACTGTGAGGTTAAAGTCTGGACTATTCAACTGTGAAAATGATGTGACAGGGTCCATGAACCACTCTTTTAAAATATGAGCCTGATATTCTGTTATTTTGAAATACTGTATGTCACCCAGGGAAAAAAATCCATTAACGTGATAACCTGATCAATTAGTTGAAATATTGACAATGATTTTGCATACATGTGCTTAATTCCAGGAAGTTGTTTTTTGATTTCCAGGCAGTATATTGAACAGAGAAAAAACAGTAATGTATATCAACTCATACGATTCATTGCACAAATGAAACACTGAAAAAACATAAACCAAAATGTGCAAAAAGGAGAAATTAAAAATAAGTGTAAATGCATTGCGAATCGATGCATGCTGGGATAATTTTCAGTATGACAGCCAGTTTTGATGGGCTATTTTGGAGATAGCAATGCTGTCTAAATGTGGCGGTTCTTGTTTTTAATGTGTCAAACTGTCTTCAACTCAAACAGTGAGTGTCCCTGGTGTGTGGGGTCTTTAATAACATGCTCAGCCTTGGTGAGAAAGCACAAACTATGCAGATCAGACAAAGTGTTGAGAGGCCGTATGATGTTTTTTCTGGGTTGTGTTAATGACTTTTGAATGGATTTACTCCACCACGCTTATGCTGTTCCAGACGTGGATGCAGTCGGTAGGGATGCAGCATTTAAAACACTGTGAAATGTTGCTCTTCCTGAGAAAGCCGAGTCTCTGCTAGGTCTTATTTTCTGCCGAGTTGTGTTTACATCCTAGGTGACATCCTTTACTAACTAGTGGTACTCCAATACAAGTGTACACTTTTATTTCTCGCGTCCCAGATATCTGCCAATGCTCAGGAGGTTAGTTCCTTGACCGCTCAAGTAGAGGAGCTCACGGAGAGGTTGCACGTTCTTCACTGTAAAATCTCAGAATCCACCAGCGCTGCTATGCCTCCAGGGCCGTTAATGGCCAGAGAGGCCACTCTCCACGTCAACAACCCACCAGTGTATGACGGGAACTGTCCATGGTTTTTTCACTCCAGCCTCTTCGTTTTTCCACAGAAAGCGCAAATGTGGCTTTTGTCATTACCCTCCTCGTCGGCCGGGCGCGTGACTGGGGCACGGCTGTCTGGGCAGCACAGAAGGATTTTTGTTTATCTTTTTCAGACTTCGAGTCGGAGATGCGCAGACTCTTTGATCGTTCCGCTCGAGGAGACCATGCTGAGACTCGTCTGCAACGTTTGAGACAAGGTGCTCGCTCTGTTACAGACTATCTTATTGAGTTCAAGACTCTTGCAGCAGCTTGCAAATGGAACGAGGAGGCCCTGCAGTCTCATTTTTTTGCATGGCCTCCAGGGCGAGATTCAAGATGAGATTGCTGTGCAAGACCGACCCTATTGCTTGGATGCTCTTCTAGACCTGGCTCTTCGCATTGAGGCCCGACTCCTTAATCGCTCTCAACAACAGTCAGGACGGTTGGCTTGGAGTGCAGAGCCAGTGGCAAGGTCCCAGGCTGTTCCAATTGCCAATAGCTTCTCACCTGACCCAGAGCCGATGCAACTGGGCCGCCTCAAACTATCGCATCAGGAGAAGCACCAACGGTTCGTCCAGAGACTCTGCTTCTACTGCGGCAAAGCTGGCCATTTCGTGGATAAGTGTCCAGTAAAAGTTAATGCCCACCCGTAAGGGGAGGAGTACAGGTGGGCATTTCTTCTTTTATCTCCTCAACTCACCGGACCCTTCTGACTGTCAGTGTACGTCTGAATGATTAGTCACATCCTGGCTGGGCGTTAATAGACTCTGGGGCAGAGGCTAGTTTTATGGACCGGTCGTTTGCTATGCAAAATGGAATTCCTGCTATACTGCTAGATTATCCTATTCCAGCGTTTTCTCTTAGCAGTCAACCCCTTGCCACCATTTCTCACATCACACCCCTTCTGAATTTATGTGTTTCTGGTAACCATCATGATAGGTTTGAGCTGTACCTGCTAGACTCCCCCAGTGTTCCTATAGTTCTGGGTCAGCCATGGCTGGCACAGCACAATCCTCATATAGACTGGGCTCGTAATCAGATCTTGTCATGGAGCCAATCTTGTTTGTCTTCGTGTCTCGGGTCGGCTTCTTCTCCTGGCTCTGTGTCTTCTATGTTGCAGGTAAAGTCCGCGGATTTATCGGGAGTCCCTTCGGAATACCATGATCTCCGGCTGGTGTTCAGCAGGTGCCGTGCCACATCGCTTCCTCCTCACCGTCCCTATGACTGTGCCATTAACCTTCTCCCAGGTACTTCTCCGCCCAGGGGTCGTGTGTATGCCTTAGCTGGTCCTGAACGTGAGGCTATGGACCAATATATTAGTGAGTCCCTACGGGCCAGGCTCATTCGCCCCTCATCGTCTCCAGCTGGTGCGGGATTCTTCTTTGTGAAAAAGAAAGACGGCTCCCTGAAGCCTTGCATTGACTATCGGGGGCTGAATGACATCACCATTAAGAACAGGTATCCCCTACCTCTTATGTCTTCAGCTTTCGACCTTCTTCAGGGAGCCAGGTTTTTCACCAAGCTAGATCTTCGCAATGCCTACCACCTGATTCGGATTCGTGAGGGGGACGAGTGGAAAACAGCTTTCAATACAAAGGGACATTACGAATATCTCGTCTTACCATTTGGTCTGACTAACGCCCCAGCTGTTTTCCAGGGCCTGATTAATGATGTGTTGGGTGACATGCTAAACCGCTTTGTCTTTGTCTACCTTGATGACATCTTGATTTTTTTTCTTCGTCTCTTCAGGTACACACCCAACATGTTCGCCAGGTCCTTCAACGTCTGCTGGAGAACCAGCTTTATGTCAAGGCGGAGAAGTGTGAATTCCATGCCGACTCAGTTGCGTTCCTGGGCCATGTTATCTCCTCAGGGGGTATTAAGGCTGATCACGCTAAGGTAAAGGCCGTGTGGCCCATCCCTGACTCTTGAAAGGCTCTGCAGCGCTTTCTGGGTTTCGCCAATTTCAACAGGCGTTTTATCCGGAATTATAGTCAGATTGCTGCACCCTTGACTGCACTCACCTCTCCTAAGGTTCCGTTCACCTGGTATAGCAGAGCTCAGCAATCCTTTGATAAACTCAAGTCCCGATTTATCTCTGCTCCTGTGCTCTCTTTCCCAGATCCTGATCGGCAGTTTATTGTTGAGGTGGATGTGTCTGATGTTGGGGTGGGCGCGGTTTTATCTTTATCGTGCGCCTTCTTTTCCCATCGCCTTAGTCCAGCCGAACGCAACTATGACATCGGAAATAGGGAGCTTCTAGCAGTCAGATTAGCCCTGGGAGAGTGGCGGCACTGGCTTGAGGGGGCTTCTCAGCCATTCCTGGTCTGGACAGACCACAAGAATTTAGAGTATATTCGTTCTGCCAAACGACTAAATTCTCGCCAGGCTCGCTAGGCTCTCTTCTTTGACCGTTTTAATTTTACTCTCTCTTACCGTCCAGGGTCAAAGAACACCAAGCCTGATGCCCTGTCTCGCCTTTTTGAGCCATCGGGTGAGGAGAGTCCTAAGCCTCTTCTTCCAGCTCAAGTAGTAGTAGGTTCTCTGTCTTGGTCCGTAGAAAGACGAGTTATCATGGCCGGCCGAGGCATTAAAAAACCTAAAAAACATAAAAAAAAACATAAAAAAGAAGGTTATTTGTTCCGCTTGCCCTGCGCAGTGGGGCCATGAGTCTAGGGTAGCTTGTCACCCTGGAATCAGAAGATCGTTAGCAGTTATCCAGCAGCGATTCTGGTGGCCTCATATGGACAAGGATGTCAGACAGTTTGTCCTTACTTGTTCCACTTGTGCTAGAAATAAGTCCTCCAATCTGTTGATCTGCTCCGCCCCCTTCCTATCCCTTCACGTCCATGGTCTTACATTGCCTTGGATTTTGTTTCTGGTCTTTCTTCCTCCAACGGTAACACTGTCATCCTGACTGTGGTGGACCGCTTCTCCAAGATGGTCCATTATATTACGTTACCCAAGCTCCCTTCTTCCAAGGAGACTGCTCAACTGATGATCGACCACATTTTTCGAATTCACGGACTTCCTACTAATGTGGTTTCGGACAGGGGTCCTCAGTTTGTCTCACTCTTCTGGAAGGAGTTCTGTCGACAGATCGGGGCCTCTACGAGTCTGTCTTCAGGTCATCATCCCCAGACCAACGGGCAGTGTGAACGGGCTAACCAGGATCTTGAGAGGGCTCTTCGCTGCCTAGCGTCCCACAATCCTAGCTCCTGGAGTCAACACCTCTCATTGATCGAGTACGCCCATAACTCCCTTCCAGTGGCGTCTACAGGTTTGTCTCCTTTTCAGTGTGCTGTTGGTTATCAACCACCCTTGTTTCCCTCCCAAGAACTCGATGCTGCTGTTCCGTCTGCCCGGGCCCTGGTCCAGAGATGTCGCTGCATCTGGAGGAGGGCCCGGAGGGCCTTGGCCCAGGCTTCCAGACGGAACAAGAGAGCGGCAGACCGACACAGGATCTCAGCACCCCGTTACGTGTGTGGTAAAAGGGTATGGCTAGATACCAAGGACCTGCCTCTCACGCGCCTTAAGCTTCCTAATTCGCTGGGCCGAGTTCACCCTGTTTTTCATGTTTTCAGGGTCAAGCCTGTGAGGGTTTCTTCTTTTAGTTCCGGCTAGTCTCTCACACCCCCTCCACTCCGTGTGGTGGACGGTGTCCCTGTCTACACTGTCAGACGACTCCTGGCTGCTAGACGCCGTGGCAGGGGCTATCAATATTTAGTGGACTGGGAGGGTTATGGTCCTGAGGAGAGAAGCTGGGTGCCGGCACGGGACATTTTGGACCAGTCGCTGATTGTGGAGTTTCGACGGACTCAAGGGGCGCCAAGTGGCGCTCTTGGGGGGGCGGGGGGGTACTGCCAGGGNNNNGGGGGGGGGGGGGGGGGGTACTGCCAGGGTTTTGCCGTGAGTGATGTGCTGCGCTGTGAATTTGCGCTCGTTCCCCCCCTTGTTTGGTAATTATTGCTCACACCTGCTTGTAATCATTTTCCTAATTTGCTCCTTTATTTAATCCGTGCAGTCCTTTGTCCTGTGCGAGTTCGTCCTGAAAGGTTAGTCGTTGTCTTTTGATTCATGTGCCTCTGTTTGCTGTTTTTTGTTCTCGCCACTCTGCCAGATTGCCGTGAGCTGCTGGAATTCTCCTGATTTTTTGGAGTTCTGTTTTCTGTTTGAAAGACTGTAATAAACCTCTCTTCTGCAACTGGGTTTCATGTGATCTCCTTGACAGGACTGTTGGTGGAAACTGGAGACTCTGAAGAAACCCACAAAGCATCAGGCAAACTTCACACAGGAAAGCAAGGATGGGTCTCAAACAGCCTATTTCAAGAGAAATTACCTTTAGTGGCTGAAAAATATAATATGCAGGAAGATCTGAGAAAAATGTCTGGTTATGAATATGCTTGAGGTATGAAGGATACTACAAGATTTTACATTTTTAGATATATTAAACAGTTACCATCATTCATTTTAGTTAAGTGGATTTTATGAGATGAATAGCGCAAGCACATACTCAATGTTTAAGAAAACGTATTTGATTAGTAACCGTCATTTTTCAAAATAATTAAAAAGAATTGCTGTCTCTTTATCAGATCTATATAGGTTTGATAGATGTCCTCACTGCTTCTTTTTCAATTACAAACGTTCCATTGATCAATTTGTGGAGAAAAATGGTTCTACATTGATTTTCTTTAAGATCTGTTATTATACAACAAATGTGACAGATTTTTCTCATGATGTCAGAAAATGAATCTCATTCATCACATTAGAATAAATAATAGTGAATAAATAATAGAGCAAATTACTTGCTGCATTCTTGACAGACATTGCTTTATATGGCCTACAATACATTCTCTATCCAAACATCGGACACTTTCCAACGGTTCAAGTGATCTGTGATTATAGAGTTTGTGTTCCTGTGTGCATGAGTGTCTCCATCAGCGGAATAATGGCACATTGATGGTTCATGTTTCATTAGCCCGGATTCCTTGCACAAAGGCAAAGGCCTCTCTCTCTCTCTCTTCTCTCTCTCTCTCTCTCTCTCTCTCTCTCTCTCTCTCTCTCTCTCTCCAACATCCATCCCCATTTCATTTCTATGTCTTCATATTATGCATAGGTTCCAAATGCTTGACTGGAGACGGTAGCCATGGAAACTGCCTGTTCATCATTTATCAAGAACAGAAAATACAGTGGAGTAAAATGCAAAGGGTCTGGCATAATGGGGTCATTGTTCAATCTGTCGTTGTGGCAGTGTTGATCACCATAACATTTTTAAGCCAGGGGCTTATCTTTCATCTCTGCCATAACTGATATCTGATTGTTATATATGTGTGTGTGTGTGTGTGTGTGTGTGTGTGTGTGTGTGTGTTTATCCATTTTTCCACTACATGGTCTGAAAATCATAAATCACAACATCCCATGCACTGCAGATGTTGTAACTAAACTTGCAACAAGCAACAGCGCTAAAAGTTAGACAACCTTCATGACAGTATGCTTTTTTGTTTCACCAAGATAAATATCCTTGAATAATTTCACTGATATATAATTAATAATGAACTATGGGATAGCAGGATTGGTACAGAAGACCTACACTGAATATGACCTGAATATCACCACCAGATTAGCAATGTGTCACCCTGCCCCCAGCATCTATGTTTCAGTAATGGGCAACATCAGAATCCTGTAGTGTTGCAGGTGCAAACAAGCCTCTCATGTAACGTTTCACAGGCTGTGTAATGCAGGATCTTGCTAGCTAACAACAAGCAGGTCAAATCCGGACAAATGGCACAATGACAGCTCACAGTTTTTGGCTGAAAACATGATATCTCTGTGGTTGGAGCAAGGCATTTTAACAATCATTTCAAAATAAAAGTCCAGAAGCATTGCATAACATCCAATTAAAACATTAGTGAAATTCAAGTTTAAATCTAAAAAAAAACTGTATTTGTGTTGCATAAAGAAATTACTCATTTCTAATTTCTGTGCCAGTAGGGAATTTAACAGCCAATTGTAGATTCTTTAGAATAGAATGCCTTTATTTTCATTGCATCACTTGGTTACAATGAAATTAGAAAAACTACTCCGTTTGGTGCAAAACAAGTAAAAAAGCACACAGAATAAAAATGTAAGAAAATGTACATAGGATAGGCGAAAATATAAATAGTACCTCTACAAGAAAAAAAAAATAAATAAATAAATATATATATATATATATATATATATATATATACACAGTTCAAATGTAATTAATCCATTATTATTATTATTATTAATTAATGACTTAATGACTTTTTATAGGTAAAAATGTAATTTTTTTTTCAGTTCAGTTTTTATTCTAACTACATGCAGATAAAAAGTATAAAAATAATTGGTAATGGTTTGCATAATATCTATTTATTTTATATAATTATTAATTTTTTTATCTCAGCTTTTAATTTTCTTCTCTGTTCTTTTCTGTTCTTTTAAAATGTCAAGTGTTTAAAACCATTTTATTTAATGTTCTGGGAAATATTGGTTGAAGCAAACTAATCAATCCTAGCAACAAAAGCACACGAAGGAAAACTACCACGAGGATTTTAAATAGTAGATGATGATGTCAACACAAACGCAAATACAAACACGCACATGCGCACAGATGCAAACTATGACAAATAAGCACACACTGGAATGAGGACAAAATGTTGCTCTAAGCAGTGGCTATGAATTACTTCAAGAATGAAAAAAAGCCTGTTTTGCTATGCGTAGTGGTTGTATCTTTATGCACGTATATATGTATGTATGTATGTATAAATGAATTCACACGCACACACGCGCACACACACACGCACACGCACACACACACACACACACACACACACACACACACACACACACACACACACACACACACACACACAAATGACATTTAATTCCTAAAACATATATTTTCAATTTTAGAACAATTTCTATGTAGGAACAAAATGAATACAATTAAACTGAAAACAGAAATATGTAATTTTACATTATACTGTTTTGTGTAGCTAAGAATTAATAATATAAAGATGCTTTTATCTATTTGACTGCTTTTTAGTTTTGATAATTGAACTCAAAATTAGTGTGCTGTTTTGGCCTTTAGTGGTAAATAGTAGGACTTGTTACCAAAATGTTCCAGGTTTGAATCCTGGACTGCCAGACGCTGAACCTGTCTGTCAAATAATATTTATATGGCCTAATACATATTTATACAGTATTTATGTGGTTGACTATTTAAACATTAGCAGTAATGCTTTGTCATTATTATCCTTGTTCTTAGTGTTTTCTTGTGTACAGTGTGTTCTTTCCTGTCCTCATATGATTGCACTTCAGATACAATTGCACTTGACTTGCAGTTATCAGAAAACGTGTAAATTATGAGTAATAAATGAGTATTTTCATTCACATATTTAATATATTGGTTGTAGATTTTGGGCAATCAGGAGAAGCCATGCTGACCTGTAAGTGACCTTTCCCCCAGATTCTCTATCTGTTTTTCTAGTCTGTTTCTGTTTGACACAAGCCTTTCCTACAGTTTAGTTGTGCAAGATGGTAGGGCAATGATCTGTTCAAGGCTACAGGAAAAAAAGTTTCAACAACAGCGTCTTTAACTCAGTATGAGACAAATCTTCATCTGCATATTCAACAGTTCTTTAAATAAAGCAGTGTGTTGTAAATGCTAATTTGTTTAGCCCGATGAGGCTAATCAATTTACCTTACAAATGCTCAGAACTTGAACTTGAACTTTAATCAGTTTATAGTAGTTTACATAAAAAAATGTGATCTGTGATATAAATCTTGTATGCAGTAACAACAGTTGTATTTTGAAGGACGTGTTCATAGACACAATACAAGATAAGTCAGACAGTCTTTCATAACAGGCACACAAAACAAAAATGTTTGGGTTTGTTCAGAAGTTGTGTTGTTGTACATAACATTTTTTTTGTTTGCTGTTACCGTTACTGACTAAACTGGGGTGTTACTATAACTAAGGTCCCCGAAGCGGTTTTTGTCCGAGTGCAGGGTCTGCACTGTATTTATCTCTGGTGGGTGTGTTCGTGGGGTGGGACAACTGATGATTTGTTTGAGATTATGTTAAACTGAAAACGTGATGATTGGCTCATGTTAATTGTCCATCATTTACCACCCGGAAGCAGAGTAGTGTATTTGTTCACAAAAGTGCAACCACAGTTGCACACAGTTGCCCGTGGAGTTTTATTTATTACCTGTTTACATCTCATTTTCATTTGCACTAGAAAGCGTGTACATTTTTGTTGTCTGAACTGTTAACTTTGTGAGAAAGAAAATGGCTGCAGTATGTCTACTAGTTGAGTGACAGTTTTATTCATTTATTTGTAGTACTTTCCTTAAGAAGCATCATTTATAGTTAGACTTATGTGTTGGCCAGTTATGGCCTGTGCAATAAATATTAAATGTTATAGACCAGCTATTATGTTTTATTATTCACTGTACCATTGATAATATTTACAATAATATATTATTGTAATAAATTGAATAGGTATCTCTCACATTGTTTCACAACAAATATTAAAATAGTGTAGACTAATGTACATTATATTGCTTTTTTATAATCATTTATTTTATTTTGTCTCCGTTTTGAAATAGTTACTTTCCTTGGTAATTAGTTACTTTTAAAATTATGTAACTCAATTACTAACTCAGTTACTATTTGGGAGAAGTAACTGTAACTAATTACTTTTTAAAAGAATATTCCGAACACTGCAAGTAGCTAAACGCTTCTCATTTTTCAGTTCAATTTGATATTGTGTCAAAGTGAAGATACACTCGAGTTCCTAGCTTAAACAGTAGGACTGGACTGTAGTCGACTTCTCAAACCCAAGGGTAGACTGGCCCTAGTCAAGTCCAAACAAGGGGATCAGACCAGATCCTCTCAAGTAATAGGCCACCTGACCCAGAGTCTCTTGGGTAGACACAGTTATGGTCATCTGATATTTCGCCATGGAGGATTAATCCAAATAGACCTCCTTTGTACTGCAGTATAGCACTGGGTATACTGGGTTTACTATGTCCAGGCATTGGTGTCAGTACAACGTTGGAATTTCTGGCCAAAGTTCCAAACATTGAGATGTCACTGGCATTGTCTAGAGGTCCTAGACCCCTTTCACTAAAATCAGTGCTACTAAAAGACTATCATAGGGTCTATGGAATCAGGCCATTGTCAGTAAAGCCACACTGTACTTCTACATGGCCATAGCCGAGGCCATGGGTGAGGCAATGTATTATTACCAAGGTTCACCTGGCTAGGTAAAGCAAGAGCAGACAACAGGACCACTCCTATGATGAAAAGAGGTTGATCAGTGCCTGACCAGAGGTCATATAACTTGGAAAAAAAAGTGGGGAAGTTGTCTTTCTTCAATATTGGGTTCTTGTCTAAAGTGAATCTCCTGGAAATAAGACTGGAATAAGAAAAACTTTTATTGACCCTAGTCACTGGTGGCTGTCCAACCAGATGTGAAGGGCTGAGAAATGCCACATGGGCTTCCAGTTTTCATCTCTTGGCCATATTATCTGATCTGATTACAATACGCTTGTCCTGAATTCAAGGCGCAAGTTCTTTTAGAGCTGTAGGTCTGGGCAGTTGCAATCTAGTGGTAGGAACTTAACTGGATACCAGAATTGGTTTCAAATTGTTTTATAATCTATATTATAACTGTTCTTAATTGTACTCTTGTTTAATGAGTTTTATTTCTCTTTTGTGTATTTTTTTATTGTTTGTTACTATATTTTACCATAGTACAGCACTTTGGATCAACTATACGGTTGTGTAAAATCTGTGCTCTATAAATAAATGTAATCTTGACTTGGCTGTATGGGTTAATTGCAGAGGACAATTTTGATATGGTCGCTAGTGGCCATGTTGACAAGCTCACTCACTTTACTTGACTTATAATTGTTGCTGCAGACTGCTCTTCATCCTGTGTTAGAATCCTCCACATGTACCACAACACATCTGGTCACCTGTTCAGGCTATCCTGGAAGTTTTTTTGATTTCTCCAGCGCCTTCAACACCATCCAGCCGGTGCTTCTGGAACACAAACTGGAGGAGGCTGGTGTGGACCTCTATCTGACGGAGTGGATTATGGACTATCTGACAAACAGGCCACAGTTTGTGAGAGCCAAGGACTGTGTGTCTGACACTCTGAGCTGCAGTGTGGGGGCTCCACAGGGGACTGTACTGGCTCCTTTCCTCTTCACCCTCTACACCTCAGACTTCAGACACAACACGGACGGCTGTGTTCTGCAGAAGTTCTCTGATGACTCAGCAATTGTTGGATTGATCACAGGAGATAACGATGCTGAGTACAGAGGACTCACTCAGGACTTTGTGGACTGGTGTCGGCGGAACCACCTCCTGATCAACGCAGGGAAAACTAAGTAGATGGTGGTGGATTTTCGCCGGCGACAGTCTACTGTCATCCCAGCGATGCACATCCAGGGAATGGACATTGAGAGAGTGGAGTCTTATAAATACCTGGGTGTGCATCTGAACAACAAACTGGACTGGACTCACAACACAGACGCACTGTACAGGAAGGGTCAGAGCAGACTCTACCTCCTGAGGAGACTGCGGTCTTTTGGAGTGAGAGGGTCACTCCTGAAGATCTTCTATGACTCTGTGGTGGCATCAGCAATCCTGTAAGGTGTGGTCTGCTGGAGCAGCAGCATCTCAGGCAAAGACAGGAAGAGTCTGGACAGGATCATCAAAAAGTCCAGCTCTGTCCTGGGCTGCACTCTGGACACAGTGCAGGAGGTGGGTGAGAGAAGAGTCCTGGATAAACTATCATCCATCCTGGACCTGGACTCTCACCCACTGGTGGACTCACTGTCTGCTCTGGAGAGCAGCTTCAGTGGCAGACTGATTCACCCCCGCTGTGTGAAGGAGAGATATCGCAGATCTTTCCTACCTGCTGCGATTAGACTCTACAATTTGAACTTAAATTTAAACTGGTGACTGGAACTATGCTTAAGACGGGCAGCGCTACTTGTTCATTATGGTCTGTGTTTGTTGGTTCATTATGATGTGTGCAGTGCGTTATGGTGATGTTTGTTTATTTATTTGGATTTGTTGTTGCTGTTGTGACGTGAAATTTCCACGCTGTGGGACTAATAAAGGATTTTTCAATTCAATTTCAATTCAATTCAATTCAAGTTCAGGTTTGTTGCTTTGTTTTTTGTAAACACCACATAGATACAAATATAAAACTATATATTAATTAATTGTTTTTGAATAATAGATTTTTTTTAAAAGACATGTTCAAAAAAAGCAAAAGGTAATGATTATAAATATTGGCAGAGAATAGTTATACTATAGTTATGTATAGTTTTCCTACAGCACCACCTAGTGGAAAGTCTATACCATATATAAATAACTGGGGAGTCTACAGTATGTCCATGTTCCACTCGATTATATACAATAATTTCAGCATTATTTCCCAAAAGCCTCTGTAAAAATACCCCCCCCCCCCACACACACACACACTTACATAGAGAGATAACTACATATACTAAAGATTCTGAATGAAGGAAAATAACACATCGTTTTCCTAAAATTTTTCTGTTTCCCTGTTTGATGAATTTCCAGGCAGTTGGATTCATTCTGCAGATAAAGCATCTGTATGCTGAGATACTGTATACATTTATATGTGTGTGTGTGTGTGTGTGTGTGTGTGTGTGTGTGTGTGTGTGTGTGTGTGTGTGTGTGTGTGTGTGTGTGTGTGTGGTGTGTGTGTGTGTGTAAGTGTGGTTGTGTGTTTGTGTTTATCAGGAAACCCTGTGGGAAACTGGGATGCAGTTACAGTGCCCTGAAGCCATCTATTCTGTAAAGCAGTTATCGACCTCCAGCTGCGAGAGCAGAACTGGGCAATTTTAGAGAAAAGACCTCTGAAGATAGAGAACAGATCCCACTGCACATAAACAGTATGCATCTTCTCTGGCAATGGAATCAAACACAAAAAGATGAAAATCCATAGGTCAAATATTGGAGCTATTTGTGACTGTACAAGTTCTTATGTGGGCTGTTGTGTTCTGACTGGTCTTCATCAATAAGAAAACACGGAAACAAGAGGCCGGCATCACATGACAACCCTCCTGCTGAGCACCACACATGCCCGACTTTCCCTGTGCAGACAACGAGACTTTGATCTGACTGACAGTCAGAAAAATTCCCTTTGGTAGTGTAAATATCCTTGAAAATAGATGACATTTTTTAGAATAAGCAGCTTTCAAATGCATCATTTATCAACAGGAAACACCAGGGGGCAGAAAGAACCAGTTAAAAATTACCAAGCATTTGTCCAAAAAAAAAAAAGGCAGAAGGAGATGACTTATAAGGCAACACATTTTTTAAGTTCAAGTTCAAGTTCAAGAGCAGTGCATTTGTGAATACTTTTCACAATTTCAACTGTCTCAAAGCACATAAAATATTAACAACTGTTATAATTATTCTTCTTTTAGTTAGTGGTAGTAGTATTATTTATTGTCATTGTTACAAGGAACAACGAAATTGGGTTCTGGAGCATCGTACATAGTGCAAAACCAACATGACCCGAGCATTTTATTTCAAGAAAATGTATATTTAAAGCCATTAGGTTAAGATGAGAAGGATTTGTTGCTTTATGTACATTAAAAAAGCGACAAATCAAAAAACCCACCAACCTTAATTTAAAGATTTCTCTTGTCAAAATGGGTCCAGAACATATTCGGAAGCAATGTATTTTACTAGTATAAGAACTAGATCGGATTTTGTTTTTGTTTTTCTTTTTCTTTTTCTTTTTCTGTTTTTTTTTTTTTTTTTTTTTTTTTTTTTTAGCTCCTCAACTTGCTTTTACACACTTTCTTGGAAATAGTTTTAAAAGTTTTTGAATGAATAAATGTGGATAGTGCAAACTTTTGTAAATATTGTATAATAAAAAAATCGAATCACAAATTTAAAAAAAATATATCAACATTATCAAAATTTCTCTCCACCACACCCAAAAAATGTAAACAGTGTTAAGATTGTGGTCGATTAAAAAAAGGATTTGTTTCAAGATTATGGTGGATTTCTGGAAATGTAAAATAGCGGTTTCAAAGGTTAAGGTCAGTTGTTACTATTTTGTTAATTACAACAGTGATAGAGACACTGTCTGGCAGATAGTTGAGTAGAATCCCCCTCCTCACAGGTCTGTGGACTATGACCTACCGAGAACGTAAAGATGATGGTAGGTTGGAAATACATGCTTTTAATAACCGAACTGAAGAATCAATAGAAACTATTACAGAAAGTAGTATGAGAACTCAAACTAAATAACAAGTGTGACCAGCAGTAAGCTTTTCCTCGCAACTCCTTATAAGGAACTTGGTGTAAGCCACACCTGCCACAGAGGGTAATCAGTCACCTGCTGCTTCTCTCCTCGGCCTCCAGGGGGAGCCGAGAAGCAGGATTGTAACACTATTGGCTTTGGAAACTAACTCCTTTTGTTTTAGACATACAGACGTGGACAAAATTGTTGGCACCTCTGAAATTTTTCCAAAAAATCAAGTATTTCTCACAGAAAAGTACTACATTAACACTTGTTTTGCTATATACACGTTTATTCCATTTGTGTGTATTAAAGGGGAAAAAAAGCAAATTTAACATAATGGCACCCCAAATTCTAAAAATGGCCTGGACAAAGTTGTTGGCACCCTTAAATTAATATTTGGTTGCACAACCTTTGGAAAAAATAACTGAAATCAGTCGCTTCCTATAAGCATCAATAAGCTTCATACACATCTCACGAGGAATTTTGGACCACTCTTCCATTGCAAACTGCTCCAAGTCTCTCATATTGGAAGGGTGTCTTTTCCCAACAGCAATTTTAAGATCTTTCCACAGGTGTTCAATGGGATTTAGATCTGGACTCATTGCTGGCCACTTCAGAACTGTCCAGCGCTTTGTTGCCATCCATTTCTGGGTGCTTTTTGAAGTATGTTTGGGTTCATTGTCCTGCTGGAAGACCCAAGATCTCAGAAGCAAACCCAGCTTTCTGACACTGGGCCCTACATTACGACCCAAAATCTTTTGGTAATCCCCAGATTTCATGATACCTTGCACAAAGTCAAGACACCCAGTGCCAGAGGCAGCAAAACAACCCCAAAACATCTTAGAACCTCCATCATATTTCACTGTAGGTACTGTGTTCTTTTCTTTCCGTTTTCGCTAAACAGTAGAATGATGTGGTTTACTAAAGAGCTCCATCTTGGTCTCATCTGTCCATAAGACGTTTTCCCAGAAGGATTTTGGCTTACTCAAGTGCATTTTGGCAAACTGTAGTCGTGCTTTCTTATGTGTCTTTGTCAGAAGTGGGGTCCTCCTGGGTCTCCTGCCATAGTGCTTAATTTCATTTAAATGTTGACGGATAGTTCGCGCTGACACTGATGCACCCTGAGCCTGCACGACAGCTTGAATGTTTTTGGAAGATGTTTGGGGCTGTTTATCCACCATCCGGACTATCCTGCGTTGCAACCTTTAATCAATTTTTCTCTTCCGACCACGGCCAGGGAGATTAGCTACAGTGCCATGGGTTGCAAACTTCTTGATAATGTTGCGCACTGTGGACAAAGGCAAATTTAGATTTCTGTATATGGACTTGTAACCTTCAGACTGCTGATATTTTTCCACAGCTTTGTTTCTCTAGTCCTCAGAAAGTTCCATTCTCCTCTTTCTGTTGTCCATGCTTAGGGTGGCACACACAGACACACACTGCAAAGACTAAGTCCATTTCTCTCCTTTTAATCTGCTTTCAGGTGTGATTTTTATATTGCCCACACCTGTTACTTGCCCCAGAAGAGTTTAAAGGAGCATCACATGCTTGAAACAATGTTATTTATCCACAATTTTCAAAGGGTGCCAACAATTTTGTCCAGGCCATTTTTGGAGTTTTGTGTGTCATTATGTTAAATTTGCTTTTTTTCCCCTCCTTTTTTGTTTTGTTCCAATACACACAAATGGAATAAACATGTATATAGTAAAACAAGTGTTAATGTGATAGTTTTCTGTGAGAAATACTTTTGGAAATACTTTTTGGAAAAATTTCAGGGGTGCCAACAATTTTGTCCACGTCTGTATATTGTGGCGACCTCTAGTGTTGGCGTAGCGTAATCACCAGGCACAGCGACCAGGCTAAGAAGTTCTGACACTCGGGCCCCCTACACCGCACGACTCCGATCGTGTCAGCAGGAACCACGCAAGAACAACGTAGTTGAAGTGGTGATCTTTATTAAAGCACTGCTTAAATTTCCCATGCAACAACAGTCACATTTCCACACACACTCACTTAACTTTCAACACACAAAACACTGCTGGGCCATTATGACGGCTACACTCTTCACTCCTGGTAAGTTTTCAACAACAGTCAAACGATCAACAAACACAAACTTACCCTAAACTACAACACAACCATGCAAAAAGAACCACACGAGAACACGTATTTACAACAAAAATAACATTCAAAAACACAAACAACCGGACTCTCACACGGCATTGTGGGAAACACAATGACGTCATCGCAAACCCCCGCGGGCGAACACCGCGGGCGCGGCAGAGATCGCCACAATATCATTCCTAGTCTACTAGACATAGGAGTTTACCTTGCCTAATGTGAGGAATGGCAAACGCTTTTAACTGTATACATATGAGGTTCTTGCAAAAAGGCTGGAAGAGAGGGTTTGGCCTGCAAGGGCCCAGGTTCTGTGGAGGGAGAAACAGAAGGGTGGCAAGGTTTTAGCAAGGAAACACAGAATGTTGGTCCTGTAATGTTGCAACTGGCAAGTGGAAGAATTGATTTGTGAAGTGGTCGTGAACAGACCAAAGAATCAGAGATTCTTATAGAACAAGGTGGAAGGTTCCTCCTAGCTCCCTTCAGTAATCTGGTAGTGTTGCTGAAGGGAAGTGTGTAAGTGAAGACCAGCATGGTCCCCGACCTTCTAACTCTTCTGGAACCAAAAATCTTCTTTTGCAGTAATTTGGAAGCTTAGGGTGTAGGTGATTGAAGAGGGGAGGTCAGTGATGAAATCCACCGACAGGTACTGTATGACCACAAGCTTCTTGAAAGATTCTTATAGATTTGGATTGAGCACACTGGACACCCCCCAATAGTGTCATAGTTTCTGCTTGGAGGAGTGTGCACCATTCTAATTAGTTGGATTCAAAGTGGATGAGGCAGGAACAATACATGTTGGGGAATCGTTGGCTATGTTGTGTGGTTGTGTGCGTATGCTTGCGGTGCTCCAAATCCTAAGATATTGGTGCCACAAAAACCTCTTGAGGTAAAGTAAGCTTAGGTCTTTCCTGTTCCTCTAGAGCATTCTATTTTAGCCTTTCAAATCCTGGAGCGTGGGCAATAGCTGAGAGAAGTTAAAAAGTAAAGTATGATGAGATTCTACCCACCTGGCAAACAGTAAGTGTTTTTGGCCATCTTGAATGTGCTGTTTCTTTGTGATGGGTTTGACCACAGTATATAGAGCAGTGGTCCTTAAAATAAAACTTGAAAGGTCCACTTACCAAATTTCTACAAGAGTATCATGTTGTTTTTGGCGTCGGTCCAAATTTGTCTGGGACAGGACAGTGAGTCCGCAATGTTATAGAGTGATGTGGTGCTCATTGGGTGCTCCCTATCAGAAATTAAGTTCCCAAGTCCCTAGGAGGACCTAGAGCCCTAGACTGTGACAGACAAGAAGAGAGTTGAAAGAAACACAAATGTAATAGAGGGAATAAGACCTATCAGACACCACAGTTTTCCAAGAATTGTTGGAGCAATGTCTATTATGGTGATTCACCTGTCAAGCATTGGGTACCTCTATCTTGACCTTGAGTAATGACAGTGTAAAATAATAAATGAAAGAATTGAAAAAAATCTAAATCATAGAAAACAACAAAACAACAAAGAAAAAAAAAATCTATTATTTCAAGTGCATCATACAGGTGATCGCAAGTGTATAGTAATCGCTTTTTTGAAAGTCATGTTAATAGCGCATGCGGAACCTCATTTTATTTCACCAGATAATTATACATTAGTTGTGGCATGTTCTCTCCATGCCAGATTCCAAAAGACTCTGTGCTTGAATTCTGACATGCTTTTTAAACTGACAAACCACCGGCTGATGTCATCCATCTCAGAACCTTCACGTAATAGAAAATATATATTATTTTGACACACATCAAAACTGTATTTTTTTCATTTAATTCCGATGCAACATGAAATTCAACAGCTCACAATGGATGATGACATAGGTATATTATTTCTCCATTTTGTGAATAAAAAATGGCCTGCTGGAAGCTGATAAGCTTTATTTCACAGAAACTTGGGCAACAGATCAAATAGAGCTGTGCTGATCCATCTTGGAGATTGAATCAGGTAGAGGGGCTTAAGCAAACCCTGTGAATGTCCAGGCTCTCAAAGGGATCCACCTCCACATCCCACAAAGACCAAAGCTTGTTGAATGAGCACTTAACTCATTTACATCACTGTTAGGCCCATTGACAACCACATAATCAAGCTCCGGCAAGAATTCAGCATTGCTTGCATCCAAATTATTTTTAGAATAAAACATAAAATCTGTAGTGTACTTTATAAAATGTGAAAGGATTTAGACCAGTTTTTTCAACAGATTACAATCCTAGATTAAACAATTTGCTGTTGAACATTACCACTTTAGCTCCAGGGGACAGTTTCATAGAACATTATGGTGTCTTGAGATTATAAATGCCAGTAATTCTATCCATTTTATTTCTCTCTTTGCATTTATAATCACTATGTGTCTATTTTATGCACATACGTAATGTATCTATGACCAGAGAATTCATTATATCACTGTTGGACATTCTGCATTATGAGACCTGTATTGAAGCCAGGAACACTTAACATGACAAACTGCCAGTCATTTGGAACCACTCATTTGACATAAATGCATGTTATGTTAATATTAACAAAAGCTTGGTCAATTGTTAAACAATAACCCTTCTTCAAAATGTGTGTTGCGTTTTAGTGCTCTCGTTTTGCTTTCAGATACAACAATGCATGCCATCAGAATCTATTCTGGTCTCTTCCGTTCTGTTAACCTTCATTAATCTTATTTGTGATCATTCCATATGCAACACTGACAGGCTAAAATGAGGTTGCCACCATCCTGAGAGAGTTGACTATCACAACAGAACAGAGCCTCTAAAAGTAGGCTGCCCCACCGGGAGGTCATGTGATCAAGCCCACACAGTGATACATCTTTCTTGTTGACTATAGTTAACTACCGCTCCACAAAAGCACAATAAATTACAAGTAGTTTGAAGGCACTGCATCCTTATCATAATTCTGAGCCAGTTTAAGAAAACATATATCACATTTTTCATAGTGTGCACACTATGTAGAGAGAAAGAGCAACTTATTGTTTTAATGCTTGAATCTTTCAATGTTTCAAAGATATTTCATATGCCTTAACATCAGACTGATTATTGTGTACCAGTTTGCTTAAGATAAAATGACACATCGTGCATATCAAAAGCTAAATATTCCTCATTTTTTAATCCCACTTAATAATAAACTGGGATAATACTGGGTTCTGACTACAAGAGAACAAATCTAGACATTTGTAGTGTGAAAGAAAAAGAAACTGATTGTTCTTTCACATTTACACCTACAGTTTAAAGATTCCTGTGTGTAAGAACAAAAGCATTAAAGGATTGCTGAGAGAAAAAAAAAATCTCCAGCTGGTTCTGTACATTTCTACCAGCGAAAAAAAGAATCTCTCTCTGAATAAACTGTGAATAAATTGCTTAGAGTGAATTCAGACTAGGAACATTTACCAGTCAATTTAGAATGACAGAAATCCTTTTGTACTGTAAGGTGTTCTCTATAGAAGACCAACAGAAGGAAGGCCAAGATAATCAATACCAAGAAAAACACTATTGTACAAGTCACAAAATGTTATCAACGTGAATGTATGTTGCACAATGCGTGTGTCACGGAATATGGACTCTGACGATCAATGCAGGGGAAAGTTTAGTGAATTAGTGGAATGAGTAATCATGTAACAAAAAACTTGTTTGGATCTGGTGGAAGAGGAAAAAGCACTTTTTTTTTTTTTTTAAATCAATAGCGACCAGACAGTGAAGTGAATTCAAAGCATCTCTTAAATATGAGCTAAATTGTCCAAACTTTGGTGGGTGGGGTCTCCTCATTTGGTGGGTGGGGTCTCCACGCGCGCGTGTGTGTGCGCGCGTGTTTGTGTGTGTTTGTGTGTGTGTGTGTTCTATTTATGTAAACTTTTTTCCAACATACTGACTGCTTGTCATTGTGAAGTACAGTACGTCGTTTTAAAGTTTGCAACACAATTCATGTTAACCCCTAATAACAACATATGCAGCAGGAAGCCAGTAAAGTTATGGCTTGCTTGTAGTCATCATTAAGGCTAGCAAGGCAGAATAATTAGCAATTATGAATGAGACAGATAAGTGTGTTCAACGAATGGTCTCTTTTCTCCATCTGTAAATCTACCCCTGAATTTAATTATTAATACATGAGATTTAATTGAGCTTCTGTCTCTGCACATGCTCCGAGTAATTAAAATGTGACTGAGATATGCTATAAAAGTCAATCGCAATACCAGGGCCCAATTTTAAACTTTTTTTTATTAACATTGAGAATGGTTGATAGCAGGGAACATAAAAAAAGTAATTTTTGTTATCAGCAATTCTTAATATTCCATAAGTAATTGCTCACTAATCAGTATATATGTCTACCAAGATTACATACCGCTTTAACAGAAATATGGAGACATTTAAATCTATTTAGACATTTAAAGCCAAATATAGAGGTGGCGGGTAATAATTTTTGGAGCGAAAACGGAGGGCCAAAGTTTGAGACGTGTATTAGGCTTTATGATTGGTTCTCTACCAATCCAGAACAGGTACAGTACACATCCTACCTTTGGCCTAGGGAGAGAGTTGCAATTGCCACCAAAAGGTTGCAGGTTCGGAGTGTCTTTGATCAAGATATTGAACCCATTGTGCTCACAAGGGGCACTGCATAGCTGCCTACTGCTCCAGGCTTGTGTGCGCATTCACATCCTTTTTAAGTTTCCTTTTATTTTTGTTCTTTCCTTTCAGGCCAGGACAGATTAGATCTAGTCCTTATAAATCATAAAAATAAAAATGTGTTTTAGAACATGAATGAACGAACAGACAGACAACATTAAAAAAGTAAAATGTCAGGTATTAATAATAACCTTGTTTCCTTTCATTTAAATCTGTTTCCACCAGCTTCTATCAAATTTGATGAACAAAGGCCTAGTTCTGCTCAGATGGTCACAGAAGGTCACCTTTGCTCATGCACACTGCAATTCTTTTTTTACAAAACAAATGGTAGCAGATTAGATCTCCTTAAAGGTGTGCCGATTTGTTTCATCACTTTGCTAGGATTCCCAGGGAAACAAACCATGGACCTGTTTGGCATTCCTGTGGAGATGCGTTGACCTTTAAGGGAATTTAAAGGTAATAGAAGCAGCTTGTTTTTTTTTTTATCAAAGTCTAATCAAAGGTGGACATTTCTCATAAATAACAGGGGACCACAGGGCTGCAATTGAATATGTAAGGATAAATGCAGAGAAATGCAACACACACACACACACACACACACACACACACACACGCACATTGTGTGATTTGGCATTCTCCCTTTTATTAAAGACAGACAAAATCTGTTGTGAATAGAGCGAGAAAATCTCATGTCCAGTAATGGTTGTGGTAGCTTCTCCTACCAACCATGTCAGCATGGTTGACACAAAAAAAAATAAAAATGTCTCGAGAATTTTAAGTTAACTGACACTCAATAGGACAATACCCTTATTCAACATCACAGATCATTCTTAGAGAGGGTTCATTTATTTGACACCAGCACTGCCTTAATAGACAAAAATAAATTCCAAAGTGTAACTGTGAAATGAGATTTAAATAACTGAATTGTCTCACAGCTGGATTCTAAATAAACATGTCACAACAGCACACGATTCAAACATTAACAGAGTCTATGATTACAGCATAACATGTGCAAAATGTGCACGTTTAGTGCTGTGAAAAATATGTTGCTAAAACGACGTGTTTTTTGAATAGTCTTTTAAACAAAACAGAAACTGAGCCGCATTCCCCAAGAACGCTATTGGAGCCGTAGTTGTGACCTTCAAGCATCCAGCTTTTAGATTTAGGATTCAGTGATGACCCAGTGCACAAGCGGTCTCTCTGTAAGCTCAGGCTGACATTTAATGCTTTTATCTGCACAATGCTGTGCATCAAGGAAAAGATCAGCGAGCAATTATGTCACTGGACGAGAAAAATGAATGTCATCAAAGGCAAAGCAGGTATGAATGCATATCATTATTATTTCAAATACACCTGTGTACATTTTAATCAGATTTATAGGATGCCATGGATCCTGCAGATCCTTACAATGATGTCTATTTAAAAAGACTGACAGACAAATTGCGCATCATGACCCATTAAATAAAAACCTATAAAACCAAAGGTGTTGCTTTAAAGTCTTAAAATGACACTCAAAATAACTGTTGAGCGAAAATAGATACATTAAAAAACAAAGTTGCAAAAGGAAATTGAAAAAAAACAACAACTACCATTTCTGTCTTCTATTTCTGAAAGCACAGCAGAAAGCCTCCTTCTTTTCCTTACAGTTCCGCTCTTGCCTTCACTGTTACACACGTCTTCCATTCTAATGAGCCCGGTCTCCGGAAATAACGAAAAATAAGCCCTGCATTAGCCTGAGATGGGCTCTCAATATGAGGTTTTAACCTTCCTAAAGGAAGTGTCAGTTACATCTAGCTGTCTTTCAGATTCTTTCTCTGTGACAGCTGTGAACTGCTTAGGATTCCAGAAGCATCCTCACCTCCAATCAAGGAAAGACCCAGAAGTGATGGAGTGTATGTGTGCAATCAATACCACCCCCAGTCAATGCTCACTTTTCATTACAACTGAAACATATGATACGTTTGCTCTCTTTACATGAAAACAAATGAGGGCTAAAAGGTGGGTGAGTGTTATTGAAGGCATTTCTCTTGCAAAACAATTGACTTACATGTTCGAAGAGTACATAGACGAATAGTCCTAATTCAGACGAGAGCTGAATTTTCGTATTAACAAAATAAAATTTGTGTTCATTGGTTTATAAACAGAAAAGACAACTTCATGTTTTTGAGACTTTTCACCTGAGGAAACTCTCATGCCATTTTAATACTTGTCAAAATGCTCAAAGTACAGCTCAAACTATTCAACTTCAATACTGAGTTATAAACAATTTCAGATTACATATATAAATATGGCATACTTGCCCAATCCAATCTGACTTTCACAGCCATATACATTTCTGATATCTCTATCAATTATTGCACCAAACCAGTCTCGAAAAACCACTGGTCTTAGATTTTTGGTTAAAAACACTTGTTTACGCTGTCTCACATACACAGTAACAAACAGTGACACACACACAGGCCCGGAGCAGTGGCAACATTAATTAACCCTTAGCCCAATTCCCTACAGTACAACTAGACCACAACTACCTTTAATTCACTTACTGGTTAATTTCCGAGAGACATGTTTGCATAGATAGTAAGTCCAGCTCTACCCCCATAAAAATAATTGATTGACATGTGCTGAACTTTCTCTTCTGCAAATTCATTGCCAGGCATAGATGTGCCAGATTAAGCGAGATCTCACAACTTATCGCACTACCCGGATGCCCCACATCTCTAACAGAGACAGCTCTGTGACCTTACAAATGAAAGTCAGAGGCGCTATTACCAGACCAAATGGCAGCACCATGAATTGGCATGCCTCTCTTTTGAACGTGAATTTCAGGAATAACCTGTGATTGGGAGCAATCTATATTTGGAAAAAAGCATCCTTCAAAACATTTATTATGAAAAAAATAATTTTATTGTTTCTAAAATTATAGTGTGATAAGTTAAAATGAACAAGCATCAGTAAAACTATCTAGTTACGTCTGTAACTCCGGTTCCCTGAGAGATGGGAACGGATGACACCACCGGTGGGGAACAACGTTTCCTGACAATTCAAGTGAAGCAATAGAAGACGCAGTGACAACTGCAACCAATGGCGACAAAGCACCGCCCCTTGGGCGTGGCCACACACGCCCAAGCGCCTGCGCGTGCCGCCATTTCCTCAGTACAATGAATGAACGACAGGAGAGCCTCCCCAACCACCCCTACTCCCATCGTTCCCCTTGCGGCAACCTGGGTGGTGTCATCCGTTCCCATCTCTCAGGGAACCGGAGTTACAGACGTAACTAGATAGTTCCCTATCGAGCTGTCCACTACTGACACCACCGGTGGGGAACGTAATACAATCCCCGCCGCAAGGGAATGGGCACCAAGCCTACTGGCGACTCACTGAGACCACCATCACGCCTGCGCCCCAGCCACTCATGTGTCCCCAGGCTCATCCCTGCTCGGCCTTCCGAAGCAGATACGCCTTCCAGTCTCTGTCGCAACACATGCGGCGCAAAAGAGACGACATCAAGGTTATAGAACCTCGCGAAGGTGTCCTCAGACGACCAGCCGGCTGCCCTGCAGATGTCCTGCAAGGACATGCCCTTGACCCAGCCCCACGACGCCGCCAGCGCCCGTGTAGAATGAGCCCTCACGCCATCCGGGCACTGCTGACCCCGCAGCACGTAAGCCCGCTTAATAGCGTCGACAATCCAGTGAGAAAGCCGCTGCTTCGACAGCGGACCCCCTTTCCTCGCCCCCGAGTGACACACAAACAACTGGTCCGTCGACCGAAAGGCCGCCGTCCTGTTCAAGTACACTCGCAGCGCCCGCACGGGCACAAGGGCGAACCCGTCGCGCCGAAAGCACGGACAGTCACCACCTGATCCAAAAAAGGTGTGGACAAAACCTTGGGGACATAGCCCTGTCTAGGAACCAGTCTCACCACACAATCGTCGTCCCCAAACGATAAACACGAAGGGTCAACCGAAAAAGCGTGCAAATCACCCACCCGCTTCCCGCAGGCCAAAGCCAACAGGAAAGCCGTTTTGGCCGACAGCAACGCCAGGCTACAACCCGAGAGGGGCTCAAACGGCGCTCCGGACAGCGCCTCCAAAACCAAGGACAGGCTCCACAAAGGGGCCAACCGGGACCGGGTCGGCATCAGCCGCCTCGCGCCCTTAAGAAAACCGGCCACCAATCTGTGCCTACCCAGCGAGCGACCTTCGACATCGCCCCTATGCGCCGCTATTGCGGCGACATACACCTTCAGCGTGGAAGGGGAACTCCCCTCCTCCAGCCGGTGTTGTAAAAAGACAAGACAGTGGGAATGCCGCAATCCCACGGCCCCACGCCCGTCGCCTCACACCAACGGACAAATACGCGCCACTTGCACACGTACAGTCTACGCGTGGAAGACGCCCTCGCCTCCTCGACCGTCTCGAGCGCGCGGCGCTCCAAAGACCGGACTAGGACGGGGCCACCCTCCACACATGCAGCTTCCACAGCTCGGGCTGGGGGTGCCATATCGACCGCCCGCCTGCGTGAGGAGATCCGCCCTGATCGGGACCTCCCACGGGGGGCCACTCGACATCCCCACCAGCTCTGGAAACCAGACCTGTCGTGTCCAGTACGGCGCCACCAGCAAGACCACGTCCGACTGCATCCGAATCCGCTCCAACAAGACCGGAATGACCTTCACCGGCGGAAAAGCGAATTTCAGACCGCTCGGCCAAACCGACGAGAGCGCATCGCCCTCCAACGGAGCGTCCGTCAGAGAGAAGAACAGCGCGCAATGAGCGTTCTCCCTCGAGGCGAACAGATCCACCTGAGCCTCTCCAAAACGCTCCCAAATAAGGCGCACCGTCTGGGGATGGAGCCTCCACTCCCCGTGTGCGATACCGCCCCTCGACAAGAGGTCCGGACCCACGTTCGATTTCCCGGGGACGTGGGTGGCCCTCAGCGATAGAAGCTCCCTGTCTGCCCATAGCAGGAGCTCCTTGGCACCGCGGTAAAGGGCCCTCGACCCCAGGCCCCCCTGACGATTCAGGTAAGACACCACTGAAGTGCTGTCCGATCGGACGAGGACGTGCCGCCCACGCACCTGCGGCAAAAACGCCCGCAGAGCCAGCGACACCGCCCTCAGCTCCAGCTGGTTGATGTGCCGACTCGCCAGGTGCTCTGGCCACTGACCCCAAGCGGGGGTCCCGTTGCAAACTCCGCCCCATCCCGACAGGGAAGCGTCCGTAGAGACAACGGTCCTCATGGTCACCCTGCCCATGGGCACCCCTCTCTCGAACATCACCCCATCGTTCCATGGGACGAGCGCCCTGACACAGTCCCGTGACACCGTATCAACCCGGCCCCTGTCCCACGCAGAAGCCGTAACGTTGTCGCGTAGCCACCACTGCAATGGACGCATGTGAAGCAGACCCAGCACACACACCGACGTAGTCGATGCCATGAGGCCCAGGAGCCTCTGGCAAAGCTTCACCGACACCGGTGTCCCAGCTTGAACGCGGACAGCGTCTGCCTGATCGCGTCCACCCTGGGTTCCGAGAGGCAAGCCCTCATGGAGTTCGAGTCCAGGTCCACGCCTAGGAACCGAGTCGTCTGGGCAGGGGTTAGTCTGCTCTTGTCGAGGTTGACGTTGAGGCCCAACCTCGCCAAGTGCGCCAGGAGCTGCCCCGTCTGCCGCCTCAGAGTCTCCGGCGACTGCGCCATGATTAGCCAATCGTCCAAATAGCAGAAGATCCTCATCCCCTGCTCTCTCAGCGGTCTCAGCGCCGCCTCCACGCACAGGGAGAAGGTCCTCGGTGCCAGCGAAAGGCCAAAAGGCAGGACCTTGAACTGGAAAGCTCTGCCCTGAAAGGAGAACCGGAGGAACTTCCGGTGTCTCTGCACCATCTGGACGTGAAAGTAGGCGTCCCGCAGGTCGACTGTGACGAAGTAGTCCCCGGCACGAACCATGGCGAGAATCTGCTTCAGGGTCAGCATTCCGAACTGTCGCGAGATCAGCGCCCTGTTCAGCGGCCGCAGATCCAAGATCGGTCTCATTTCGCCACCCTTCTTTGGAACCAGGAAATAGCGGCTGTATAGCCCGCATTCCCGCTCCTCGTCTGGGACGGGCTCGATCGCCCCTTTCTGAAGCAGGGCCGCTATCTCCGCCCACATCAGCGGAGCGTGCGCCTCGCTTACCTGCGTCTCGAGCACGCCGCGGAACCTGGGGGGTCTGCGGCCGAACTGGAGTGTGTAGCCCCTCTCCACAATACCCAGCACCCACCGCGAGACGTGGGGGAGGGACCTCCACTGCTGTACGCAGTCGGTGGGGGAGAGTCTTACCTGCAGGCCCGTGGCGACCTGAGACGGGGGCGTGGTTGTGTGGGTGCATAGCAGCGTGTCGCGATAGTCGCGCTCATAGTGCTGCACTTGTCTAATGCCTGACCGAAAGGCCCCATGGCACTTACCTCTACCGAGGGAGGAATGACACACATGCGTTCCAACACAACACTCTTTAATAATTGCCTGCAGGGTACCGAAACAGCTCGCCGACAAACACGCATGGTACAGACTCGCCAGCAACTTGCGCCTGTGCTCCTCTCTTACCTCCGCGAGGTTGAGCCACATATGGCGGTGGATGACCACTAGGCGCCCATGGCCCTGCCTAGGCCCTGACAGGGCTTGCGCGAGGCCTCGAGGGCGTGGTCCAGCACCCGCAGCAGGCGATCCAGTAGCTGGGAGTCCTCTTCCCCGGATTGGATTCGGCGGGCGCAGTTAGCCGCTAACACCAGGAGGGCCGCCTGCGCGTGCAGGGCGGCCGCCGCATGGCCTCCCGCGGCGAAAGCTTTGTCCGCGACCGACACGGTCGCGCGGCAGGGCTTTTATGGCAGCAACGTGTTGCCCCAATGTGCGTTGGGGCAAAGCTGTGACGCCATGGCAGGATCGATCCGCGGGATCTGGCTGTAGATGGAGTCGTCGGCCTTGTCCACCGTCGTCAGCATGGGTGAGCCCTGCGGGCGCGTGCGGGCCGAGAACGGGGCCTCCCATGAGCGCGTTAGCTCTGCGTGGACCTCAGGGAAAAACGGGGCCGCCCGGAGACCCGTGGCTCGGGCGCCCAACCTGGTCCTGTTGCCGTCCAGCCAGCAGTCTGTCGGAGGGGCCGGGGCCTTCCAGTCGAGGCCCATAAGGGCCACGGCCTCGGACAGGCAGTCGGTCAGGTCCTCGTCGGAAAGCACGCGGGCGGCACTCGGCGCCGCGTGCTCCGGGAACCCCGACTGCGACGCCGCCGTCGAAATAGCGTCGTCATCGTCGTCGACCACCTCGCCGTCGTCGTCGTCGTGTCGCGCGTACATCTGCAGGCGGGAAACGCACCTCACTAACCTCGTCCTGTAGCGCCGCACCCGCGAGCTCCAGCTGCGAGCCCCAGGACAGAAGGCGCGGCTCCCTGGCCCGAACGCTGGGAAGAGGAGGTGAGGAGGGGCGGCCATCCGTCTGCCTGGCGATGTCGACCCGGCGCCAAAGGGTCCCCACCGACAGCTCGCGGCAGTCGCGACACGCGGCGGACCGGTCGAGAGCTGAAGTCGCGTGGTGCGGACCCAGGCACGTGATGCACTCCGCGTGGCTGTCCTCCGCCTCGACGGGACCGGAACACTTCGTGCATCGACGACCCCCGGGGTGAGGCTTATCCCGGCTGGGGACAAGGGACTCTAGCCCAGGAGTAGCGCTAGCTCTAGCATCCATGTACGCTTCAAGCCAACAAAGGGCTAGCAAGGCTAAAGCTAGCAAGAGACAACGTGTCTCGCTCTAAGCTCACTCGACCGTGAAGAAAATTGTACTGAGGAAATGGCGGCACGCGCAGGCGCTTGGGCGTGTGTGGCCACGCCCAAGGGGCGGTGCTTTGTCGCCATTGGTTGCAGTTGTCACTGCGTCTTCTATTGCTTCACTTGAATTGTCAGGAAACGTTGTTCCCCACCGGTGGTGTCAGTAGTGGACAGCTCGATAGGGAATCACAATTTTTGAATCATTATTTATTTTATGTTTGTTACACTCATCTCTCCACCATCTCCGGCTCCACCCCCTGACCTAACTCCCATGTCCCAGCTGGAGCCGGTTATCCCCTGGACTCTATAAAACCCTGTCTCCCCGTTCAGTGTTTGTCTGGTGTCGTCAGTGAATTCTCGTGTCAACCCTTCAGACCCTCCGTGACATACCTGAGTTCCTAACGTTCTTGAGTAATTCCAAAGACTGTGAATCTCCGTGTTAGAGTGAATCCGAGACCTGAGAATCCTCGTGCTTCTGAGTCAAACCAAGACCTTAGAATCTATGTGATCCTGAGTATTTCCCGAGCCCTGTCTCCTCGTTTCCTCGTGTGTTCCAGTCCTCGTGCCAGTGTCAGTATTGTGGTGTTTCCCTTGTGTGTGAATCCGCCATTAACCCCATTGTCTAACCGTCATCTGTGTTTGTGTTTCCCTACATCACTCACTGGGGAGCGTGAGTGTGACAGAACACCAGACCAAACCAGATGGAGCGACACCGAACGAGAAAGAAGGATTGTACTGTGCCGGCTCGAGCCATCAACGTAGAGCCTGTCGGTGCGGCCGTCTCAAGATCCGGTATGTGCCATCCAGTCTGTACATGTTCGGGCTCCAGGGGCCATGAATGACAAACCACTCTGCCATGATTTCTATTACAGCCACAGCCATAGTGGATTCCGGGTCGGCGGGAAACTTCATCAGTCGTGCGTTACTTTCCCACCTGATCTCTTTGTTGTGTCCCTGTCCAGAACAATTCCATAACATTCAAGGTCGTCCGTTGGCCCATGACCGAATTCGTTTCCAATCGTCTCCTCTAAGGCTCCAGGTGGGCCAGCTACATACTTTGCGCACAGAACACAGGCACTACTTTTTTACGCAATGAAATTACCCAGATGCTGCCTTTCTTGTGTGGACGGGTCTGCGCGGGTCTGCGGCTGCGCACGCACGCACACGCGCGCACACATAAACTCACGTGCAGGTCGGTACAAGTGTAAAGTCTCGTTTCGGGTGCTGGAGACTCTAAGTCTAAGCTCACATTATAAACATCTCATCTCATCTTTGTAAAACTCTTCTATTATTATTGTTCTTATCAAGACATATTGTTGAAGCTGAATTTTCTAACAGAAGAGTTGTTTTGTTGTCTAATTTTTTGTACATGTTTTTACAGATGTATTTTTATTGTATTGCCGGAGTTAATTTTGCAAAATTAAAGCATATTAAACTACAATTATATGTATATACATATATATGTATATAATATTATATTAAAGATTAAAAAGTAATATTTCAGACTTTTGAAAAAAAATATTGTTATATGTGTGTGTGTTACACTCATCTCTTATCCTTTCCCAGCGGCAGGGGAAGTCGACATTGCGGCCTTGTGCTAATTTCTCCCTGAAGATGACGGTGGCCGAGAGAAATTACGACATCGGAAATAGGGAGCTGCTTGATATCAAACTGGAGCTGGAGGAATGGAGGCACTGGCTGGAGTCAGCCAGAGATCCGTTTGAGGTCATCAGAGACAACAAGAACCTCCAGTATCTCAAAGAAGCCAAGAGATTGAATTCCAGGCAAGCAAGGTGGGCTCTCTTTTTCACACGGTTCCAATTTCAAGTCACGTACCAGCCAGGATCCAAGATTGGGAAGGCCGACGCCCTTTCTCGGGTTCATGACGGTGAAGAGGAACCACCAACCAGCACTCCCGAGCCTATACTACCTCCCTCCCTGTTGGTAAGCCCCATCCAATGGGAGGTCGACAGAAAAATTCTCGCAACTCGAGGTCGTCACCCGTGTCCACCGGATTGCCCCAGATACAAGACCTTCGTTCCTCCAGCGCTACGATAACGCATCATGGAAGCAGTGCACCTCGCGTACCCTCTCACTCCTGCGGACCCGTTACTGGTGGCCCTCCAGTAACGTCGAGGGATACGTTCGTCGATGTGAGGTTTGTGCAACCTCCAATGTTCCCAGGCAGTTACCGCAAGGACAGTTAGTACCTTTGGCCCTTCCACAGCGTCCCTGGTCTCATTTAGCAGTGGATTTCATGACTGACCTGCCTCGCTCACAAAAGCGACTTGTGTTTTTGTTATAGTTGACCGGTTCTCCAAAGCATGCAAGCTCATCCCGATAAAGGCTCTCCCCACGGCTATGGAGGCGGCCGAGGCTGTTTCAAAACGTCTTTCGGAACTTCGGAATGCCTGAAGACATCGTATCAGACCGTGGACCACAGTTCATATCCCGAGTATGGACGGCCTTCTTCACCAGAATGGATACCACAGTAACACAATTACAATGTTTCCTAGGCTACCAACCTCCTCTCGTCCGTACCGCTGTGCCGGCTGTGGACGAGTGGTACCGGACAAGTGAGAAGGTATGGGGCTCAGCTCACCAACACCTGCAGCGGGCCAGTCGGAGATCTCAAGATCAGGCCAAACGATCATCAAATGAATTGTAGACTTTTTGTAGAAACTCAATCACGGCAAGTGTTTCTACTGGTTTTGTGGTCGGAAGAAAAATGTCAGTTCAGGGTATTTCTGGCCAGCAATACTCGGATTTGCTTACTGTAAAAAGAGATTGACAAAAGAGATAGAGGAAGGATGGATGACAAGAAACTAAAAGTAAAATATTTATTTGAAAACTAAAAAAACAACCTGGTTGAACTTTTTGTTTTTATATTCCAGCTTTTAATCCACAATGTTCTTTGTTCACTTTGTTATATTTCAAAGACCACCATAATGTCCAGAGTAAAAGTTTGAAATGTGAATGTCGTTTTTTTTTTTCTGCAGTGATAATGCATGACGTTCTTTTTTACATTCAGCCACAGCACTTCTCAGTGGTCTCGGCACACCAGGACTGAACAACTGGCACTTGAAAGCCCACCCGATGTGCATTTGATACAGTCACGGCTGAAATTCTTCCTGCTAATGGAAATGTTTTGATCCAAAGGAAATGTTAATCATCTACAAAAGTGGTCCACTCACTGAAATGTCATTGCCACCTTCTTTATTTCCTTCCTATAATTAAGATCCTGTTATGGTCTTCTTCAGCTTTTCCTATTCAGAGCTAGATTTTGAAAGTTATGTTTAAACTATTGAGTGTTTCATCTTTTAAAGCCCAGAGTCATACGTATTCATCTCTCGCTAAGGAAACCCTCGTATTCAGCTTCTTTGACTACTACTATATGGTCAATCTGAACAGTATTGGAGTACAGCTTATACATGAACAATAATGTTGCACACTATTGCGTATACCCTCAGATTTTATTTTGTTTATGCATTCCTTGTAAGATTCTTTTTACATCTAAGCAATAAAACCTTGGGAGAAGCATGGTTAGAGCAAAAGAACTCTTAGAAGTTATAAGAACTGTCAAAGAAACAAAAAGTAGCTGCGTGTGAGTCTGGTTAGGGAGTTAAAAAGATATCAAAATATTTTGAAATTCTCCATTCCACTGTCTGGATGATGCCCTATAAGTTGCGAACTTGAAAACACTGCCAACATGACCAGGTCGGCTGGTTCAAACAAGTTCACCCCAAGGGGTCCCTGGGTAATAAAAGGGGTCTTCAAAAATGTACAACTTCTAGTTTCAACTACTCAGCTTTTGTAGAGGCAGAAAAAAAGAGGCAGCACATCTTTAACTTGCATGGTACTGTACATGGGCTAGAAGATAACTACTTACCCATCAAGGTCAGACTGACATTTGCCTAAGAGCATATTGACAAAGACCAGTTAACTTCTGGAATAGTGCTTAATTGAACAGAAAATCATATTACTTGGACACCAGAGGAGGGACACCGTGACATGTTAGGTCCAAAACATAGACAACATTTCAAGACAACAACCAACTGCACACTAACGTGGTTTGAGCTTTCTTTGCAGGAGCACAACTTTGTCATGCTGTTAAAATCCACTTTTGACACTTGGAGAACATAAACAAAATGTAAGCTGCAGCAAAACCGATCCATGCAACATGACAATCACCCAAAACACAAAGTAAATCAACCAAATACTGGTTGAACACTAATCAATAGAGAGTCCTGGAGTAGCCTAGTCAAAGTTTTGATATGATCTGGTACAATACCTCATTTTGGGGTATTTATACTTTTTTTGAGTATCATTTTTTTAAAACACATTCTCTTTCCCCCCAATATAATTTATGTAATAAAATTACAAAAGTACTAAATGTATTTAAATGTATTAAAATGAGTAATACCTTTTGAGTTTATTAACGTATTTTTTTTGTCAAAATAAAAGCTGCAAATAAATATGATGGCCTAAGCCTGCCCCATCTGGATGCCGAAGTTCATTGTAAATTCATGGTTTGACCATGGACCAAACGTTCTTATTGATGATATGATCATCTTACACGTTTAATTAATTTTTGTTGAGACTAGTCATGCCTTCAAGACGGCACAGTGGGAGTCTTAAAGGTGATGCATTAGTATACAGGATTAGGAGGATTTAGTTGTTTCCTCTCTGTGTAATTTATACACTGTAAATTCTTCAAATTCTGAGGCTTTTAATTTGATTCCCACCTAATTATTATGATGGACTTGATTAGCTGCAATTAACACAATGGACCCTGCAACTTCTATTTCCATAAAAATATCTAATTGATAATGTTTTATTGATGTATGTCAATAGAACTGTGAATTAGTGAATAGAATCAAACCTAAAGCAGCAGTTCGAAAGAAAAATGTCGAAAAAAAACCTGCTTCATCAGCAGAACAATTTCAGGGGTTTTACTATACAAGGTTAAACCGAGGTAATCTTGACAAGGAACATTTTAAATTCATTTTGATAAAGCAATTTGAAATGTAATACGCTGTGGATGCACAATTAATTGCCATAGTTTTGGATTATATCATACATTTGATTGTCAAACATACATTTTCAAATATTTTTTTGTATATAATAGGCAGGTTTTGTAATGGAAACAAACTCTTAATCAATGAGTGATGTCGTTGTGATGACTCAACTATTCAGAGTTTTTAATCATTAATAGGGAGTGTTGTAAACTGATCAAAAATGTGTTTTTCCAATTGAAAATTTCACAAGCTTCACAAGACAGCCTCAGTTTGATTCCAGCTGTAAGCAGATGGAGACGCAGCTGGAAGCTCTTGTCTTTCTACCCTCTATCACAGTTATAACTGATGTGCTCGGCTGGACTCCTTTCACTCGTCACAGAACAGAAAACATTCTTGATGTGCTGCAGTCTTCCACACTGAAAAATGGATTTACCAAGTGCAAAACATTGCGGAAATGATAAATTCAGATCTTCGCTGATATGAATTATAACTGTTGTCATTAAACGAGGTTATTAATTTTTTACCTTAACATTTCTTAAAAGTATGCAAAGGCAGTATGTAGAATGAGAAAAAAAACATGTATTATTTATTAAACAATAGTTTTTTTTCCAACTGATTCCAACAGATAGAAATGTGGCCATGATTTGTCTCATGAGAAAATGATAATGAACCAAACTTATAGTTAAAAGTGTATTCAATTGTGTTCCATGGAATTTAATAGAACCCTTAAAGAACTAAAAACAAACTCATCAGAGTGAATCACCATATTATTTAAAGAAAGTCTAATTTGTATATCAATAAAATCAACTCAATATCATGCACACTGTAATGTTGATGCTTTCGTAAGTTTGACTTTATCAAGGTTATAACAATTCAAAAATCCTTACCAGCTTGTCCCCAGCTTCACATGACCATGAAATGGAAGACGCACCTTGGAAAATAAGTGGATAATGGCAAAGTTTTATTTCATTTTTTTTCAGCCTTATACCACTTTAATGCATTTATTGAAATGGAACACAATACAACCAATACCTGTCTGTGTATTCATTTTCTAAGCCACTACTTTCTGGGACAAACTTGGATCAATTTCTGCATCTTTCTATAATTTAGAAAAAAAATAAAAGAATTAAATCGATATGCCAGCACAGAGCACTCCTGTCGATCTTATGAAAAACAAAAACTCAAACCCTTCTTCAATGCTGTGCATCCCATGCGTTCCCACTTTGATTTTTCAAAACCAAACTATAAATGTGGTATCAGCAGCTTACCTTGTGCATTTGAAATGTGTTTTTTGTTACACTTTACGAGTTATAATTTACAATTTATGTACACTACACACTGCGGTAAAACCTATTTCAAACTGATTTTTTCATATTCACCATTCCGCAGCAACTTTATTCTAACAATTTCTCTTTATTTTACTTCTTGCTCTCTGATTGGCCCTAGACAGAAACCCTGATGTCTGACAGGTAGTTGAACCAATCAACATTCAGGATGTTCTCCGAGCAAAGTACGAAACAAGAAAAACAAGACATTAAGAACACAAAATAAAACAAGTCACCTTTAAGTTCTTGAGACATACAATACAAACATTTCTTTTACATAACATTATGGGGACATTTAACTTGTATCCTTTTTAGTCTGTAAGGCTACAGAGACTCATTGGGCTGCCTCATACTATATCACAAAATTTTACCCTTTTAAAAATAATATTTTTTTTCAATTAAAATGCACATGTGTCCTTCAGCTCAAGTTAAATTGACCATAAAAGTAATTAAGAGTAGTAGTAGTAGTAATAAAAAAATTATTTCCTTCTCTTTTGCATCTTTCATTCTCTCCTTGTATCTAATATTATCACTTGTGTGGTCAAAATCACAGCAGATTTATTGCACTAGTACTATTGCTGTGCTAAGCTCTTTAGATGTGGACAAGCGGCTCCGCCTGTCCGAATAGTTCTTCTAAACCACTGACAGTATCCTGACAAAGTCACCCTCAGGGTCGACTGGATTAGCATTTACAGTGACCTTATCTCACTAATTCTTTCTGTAGAGATACCGTACTACCGTACTACTAATACAGTACCATGTCACGCACAGGTGAATCCTCAAATGAATTTTCTTTTACTATGCGAGAAATGTGATAAAAAGGTCAAATCTGTGTGTATATAACCTCCAAAGAGTATTATGATTTCTACTAACACTAACTGATCCAAAATGGGTCAAGGCTATACATCCCATTAGCAGCCACACAACATATAATCGGGCTGAGAGGATGAAATAATTCCCCTTTTCCCTCCCTCAAAAGGAGAGTAAACTGCAGTACTTCCATAATAATGAGATCAATTACACTTCTCTATCGTGTTCTGTGCATCCATTCCCAATCGATTTCTCTGACAGACCTCTTTGAAGTTTTTGCCGTTTCGTTTCCAAAGCCATTTTGTTATTTGTCCTTGACTTCATGGAGCGGCACCTGATAAAAAAAAATTTACTCGAGGGAATGTGGTGAGGAATGAAATCTGAAATCCTTTGAAGGTTCTATGAGTTAAACATTTTAGTTGGCATAGTCAAAAAAGCTATATTCTAGAAACCCAATGCGTTAAAAGTAAATCAGACACCCTTGGGTTGCCTTTTGAATAATGGCAGGTTTCAGTGTGTTGCAACAACACCATTTCAATGGCCCAGTTCAACAGAGAGTGATCAAATTAACATCTAGTTTAAAGTGTAACAATCATTTACTCAACTTTTTTAGTGCAGGCCTACCTTTCAATAATTTCACATTTAATTCTATGAAAAAACAACATGTCTTCTAATCTATAAATGCCATTTTTTGTCTGGCTAATCTGCAGGGATGCTCTTCATCGCTCTTCCTTTTATTTTTCTACTTTTCCACACCACTGTGACATCTTCATTAGACAGCAATATGTCAACATCCATCATCATGGCTGCGTCATCAATCATCCTGCTGGAGCGATCAAGTCTGGTCGAGGAAAATTGTTTTTGAATGAAGCACTGCAGTTAGTTGGTCTTACTCTGGGAAAAAACATGTCAAGCACAGAGCTAAGATAACACTGGAGTTAAATTCAACAGCCAAAAGAATATGTAAAACTCTGTTTGCAGACGGCAATTACGATTGCGTGCACGTTCTCTCCGAAAACACATTTGGTTGTTGCCTTTGATTGTGCAGCTTTTGATATTATCAGTATGATATCTGAAATCCTGGTAAACACATCAACTGCTTTGTTGGTGTGATTCGGAATAATGCGTCTGGCCTGAGTTTGTGCTAAACAGTCAAAATGCTGTCAGAACCACATTATACTCTCATCCTTTCGGTATCCACCTTGCCTGTCAGCTTCTCCACTGATGCAGACAACATGAGAGTAATCCTTCCAACTCAAACCTCCCTGACATTCACAAAGCACCTGCGCCTAATACAGACAAACAGCGGGATGCCTGCACTCGCATTTCAAAGCAATGGAGATGAGATGAGCTTGCTTTAGCTTTAGTTCAAACCTCTGTTTTGGCCCACCTGAGGCGCAAACATGATTCATTAAAACACTATTTGGACAAACATATTCATCCCCTGCTGAAGTACCTACGTGAATTGCTGAGCTTAAGAAAATTACAAACAAGGGGTAATATGCTGTGCTTATACATGTCACTACGTTTTTTAATTGTAACATTTTAAAACCTGTTGCCACAATTTTGTTGAGATAAGTGAATGTGCCTGTTTAGATCAAGACTGTTCAAGCGGATTAATCGCTGGCTATTCTGTGTCTGTTCATGTGTTGGTGAATAAGCATCTAGAAAGGCTCATCGATGGAATCTTCGTCTGCGTCTCGAACTCCAAGATGGTAACAGTATACACGAGGCAAAACACATGTAGAATCATATATACAGTCTCACTCCAATTTAAAGTTTTAATATGAATTGATGTACATGTTTTGGACGGTGGGAGGAAAGAATCCTTGGTCCACTTGACAAAATATTACACTAACCCAAGCTTGCAGTTACATATAAATGACTTTGCTTTACTGAACCAAAAAAATACATAAATAAACAAATAATTGCGAATTATAACAATTGTGAATAAATAAACAAAGTCGTTATTTAAAAGAGCATTTAAGAGTAAAATACAACTACTATTGGTCACTTTTTTACAGTACATTGGAAATAATAGGAAAAGAAAATCTTGGTTTTAATATTATTGTTTTGTTTGTCTTGCCTGGATATTTTGTCAAAGTATTCACCAGATTTAAGCAGTTTTAGTAGTCTAGTGGGATAGCGTTGGAGTCCTGGGCATGTAGGTACCTGCAGAATCTGTGAGCAAGACACTGAACCCGGCCTGCTCCATCTGTAAGTTGCATAAGATAAAAGGATCTGCCACTTTTAACGATCACCTGACGTCTCGATTTCAAACTGTTGGCTGAAATTATGCTTCACTTTGGCAAGTTTTTAAATGCCAAGGCATTCAAACATTTTATCAAAAAATTGTGATGCAGATGAATGAGACTAGAACTCCATCTTCCAGAAGCATCAGCATGTCACTTTCCAGGAACCTTTGCACACCAACACTCGGAGCTGCAACCACTTAACTGGACAATGTCAAACTTTCTGTGAAGTTCATTTAGGATAAGAAACTATTTTATTGTAAATAAAGCATTGAGGTAAAATATTTCAAATACATTACAAAGAGAGCTCCTGCATATTTTGTGAACAACCACAATTTTCTTGAAAGGTTTTTCTTGAACGATCATTTCTGACAAACAGATACAGACATGCCAGGGGTTGCAATTTGTCGACATTACAAACTGAAATCACGTTTTGGGAATGTTTTTTTAAGTCACAGGAAGGTATGTGAAGGGGAAGACAGATAGTCAGAAGTGTGAGTAGACCAATCTTTGATTGTGTCAATCACCAAGCCAGACATAACCGACTGCTTGGATGATCTTGGAAAGAATGAGTTGGCTCTCTGTTCTCCGGCCTCGGTAAGGAGAAGAAGGGGTGACGAGGGCTAGTTAGAATTAAAAGCCAATATAGCAAATTCATTTTCATGGAACCATAATCAATCATGACAGTTCTTGAGGGCATTTGTTTCATGGTGTGGAGTAGTTTGGACATATCTTCTTGTCTTGCAGAATGTCCAACAACCAGTGCAAGCTGACGGTCAATCTGTCTGTCCTTCCTCGATGCAGGCTGAGATGTTACTGTTCGGTTCCTCTAGCTGAGTCAACCGCTAATGTAATTCCAATATTTGCACCATGAACACCTCCAGGAATTCCTTTGAATTTATGGTCAACAGGCACCCAGAATGTTTCCCACTGCTTTCCAATTATTAAATACACCAGAGCAGAACCTCACCCAATCAGTATTCGTTCAGTGAAAAAAAAACCTAAAAAATATAAACATAATGTCCACTTCCTCAACGGACAATGGCTCCAGGCAGCGAAGCAGCGCATGTCTCATGATGACAGGATGATTTCCTGGCAGATTCCTTCTTCTTGGAAAGAAATTTGTCCAAAGCACTCAATGACCAATATTACATTTTTATAATCCTTTGATAGCAGTACCAGGAGAGCCCTAAAAGACAGAGGAGTAGACAAGAAGCTCCAGCAGAAAGATAAGCAGGGCAGGAGAGTAGAAAAACAAGTCTGCTAGTTTTGAGAGACAGAAGAATAAGTCGCAACACAATACTTTTACAAAACTTTTTTCACGTTAAACACCATTGGAGTGTTTGTTATATATTATTTTCATTGCTTCCTGTTCTGGTTTCAAAAGAGGAAAGAGGCAACCCCAAGAGGATTATTTGTCAGGGAGATTATTAGTGTAGTTCTTGTGCATAGCTCGCTCTTTACTGAAGACATCAGCCACGTCGGGAAGACGTGTGATCTGTGTTCTCTTCTCATCAATACAATGTATTTTATTTGAATTCTGACCGACTTACCCGTTGTTCTCCCATCTAGGGTTGAGACAGAAATAATTTAAGCACAGGGAGTGCAAGGTCAGTTATGCAGTGCAGTGAAGAGTCTGTCTAAAACAGGGGTGTCAAACATACGGCCAAGTAGGTTCGATCAGGCCCGCCGAATTGTTTGGAAAAAAATATAAAAAAAAAAAAAATTTGCTGCAATTCAATGATTGTATTGGCGTTTCCATCGGAGTATAACGCTGCAACACTGAGACGACAGAATCGTGTTAAGAACGGAAAACAGGTGTTATCCGCTACCTATCTGCTACAACCTCATTAATCAAAATGTTCCAAACGGAGAAAGATAGATAAATAGTGTAAATGCAAACAGTATTTAAGGCTTAAATACTGTTTGCATTTAAATATTGCGTGTTTCATTTATGAAGTTTACGAATGTGACTTTCTTCATTGCACGTTTAATATCACTCTCCTTAGTTTGTAAGGTGTATGCAGGGATTTAATTTTTATTTTATATAAGTGGTTTAAAATTCAGTTCTTTAAAAGCCTCAAGTGCAATACTATATTTTTCATTACCAATTTAAGTTGTGTGCCTTTGTACAATCAGTGGGATAAGTTGCAATGCCTAAATGTGAATGATCAAGGTAAATTGCACATTTGTAAGGAATTAAGAGGAAATTCTTGGAATGTTTTGTAAAAGCATAGTTCATTAAAATTCAATATGTTCCTAATGTTCTTGTGATTCTTTACACCAAAACAAAGAAAATACATGATATTTTTGATATTTAATGCAGAGTATGGTAGAATTTTAATGGTCCGGCCCGCCTGACATCTCCTTAGGTCGTATGTGGCCCGCTATGCGAAATGAGTTTGACACCCCTGGTCTAAAATATTACTGGCGGCTCAAGAGTCTATCAACAAGGAACACAAAATGTTCCTTACCCTGATGAATATAGACACTGGAACATGCATTGAGAATAGGAGAGGAGAGATAGGTGCACTCACCAATTGGGTCAGTTGTTGTCTGCACCGACTTGGCTTCCATTGTTCGTTGCAATGAGCGAGGTAGTGTTTGGAAGAGCCACATACAAGCTCAAGCCTTCTCATCTTCTCAGAGTGCGGCCTAACTGCACAGGCATTTCCTCTCTGTAGTCTGTGCGGGTCTTGCATTTGATGCTGTGGTGTGGAGGTAAATGTGCACTGGGTAGGTTATCAGCCTGTATGGCAATGTCCACAAACTGATATAACGTCCTGCCCATATCTCGACAAGCGACGCAGCAATGGACCCGATGAATGAATACTTGGAGCTGATAGAAATGCAGTTTGCTCTTCTACTGTGTGTTAGGAACTACAGCCATTTTAAACAATTTCTCAGGTTGGGCAAAAATACTTAAAATTAGTCCAATAGTAAATAATTGCTACGCAATTTTTAAATATCATTATATGTGATAACATTATACATAAAACCATCAAAAACACAGTATTTAATTTTAAAATTCAACTGTAAAATAAGCAAGCACCATTTTTCTCTAAATGTTCTGCTTCATAATGATTCATAATCATTCCTATTATAAAATATAAATCACAACGTGCAAAAACTAAATGTTACCTAAATGAACCTGTCATAAGGCCACTTTACTAAACACTTTTATGAAGCAGGAGTTTGATCTTGTTATGCTTCCATTAAGGACAAACCACCTCATTTGACTAAAGCTCTAATTTAATAACCTTCATCTAGATCTCATTAGAAATGCATGTTTGACCCAAAACCACTTGCAGGTCACTTAAATATGTTGGAACTTGACTGAATAGTATGAAGAGCACTTAAAGAATTTGACTTAAACAATAAAATAATATTATGAACATCAGTGGTTTGCCATTTTGCAAATACTTAAAATTTATATGAATCATAAATTGTACCCCAGATTTTCTTTCAAAAGAAAGTTTCCACTTTCTTAAACATTTTATTTATAATTTGAGAGCAGGCTTTGTCGCATTAGAAGGCAAATTAGAATACTGTAACTTTACTACAAACTAAAACACTTTAATAACACTAAAATTATGGTTTCATTTCAAATTGTTTTAAAATTGCTTAAGTTTCTTCTATTTCTGGCGTTATAGATATTATGCTGGAAGAATGGAATATAGAAAAAGAGGGATGGCACAGGAGGCCTTCGTGTTGGTTTTTGCGGGATTTATGAACTTTTGGAATAATTGGAATATATAATGTGAAGATTAATCTTGCAAGATTAAAGCGGTTTTTCCTAATTTTGATCTCTAAATTCTACTCTATTTTGTTTATAAAATCCACAGCTTTTATTCTCATTTGAGGTTGTGTACAAGCGTAGTTGTTGTTGATTTCTCTTTGATCTTTCACAGGGAAAAAGCAGTTGAGAAATACTACAAACTTTATGCCATTTCGGTTTGTAAGAGCAAACTGACTATATTAGTGTCTCTGCAAAAAATGGTCCCTGGTGTTGCTAGTCTTTTACTGTCATAGAGAAAGTGTCAGATGTTTAAACCAGCTCACAGCTATGCCAGAAGGCACCATTTTTCCCATTCAACCTCATACCAATGACAGCCTCACAAATGATTACTACTCTGGACAGACCATACTACATCTTTTTCTGGTGACAGCTCTTACTGACGCAAAAAATAAAAAATCAGAAATGTACTGTATGACCTGTGGTCATGAGTTTTTTTTTTTTTTTTTTTAAGTTTTTTCACATATAGTTGGTATTAAGTGAAGCAAAACCCAAAGGAACCAGCTGAAAGCCTCAGTCGTTTTGGTGTTCAAATTCAAATGGGCTCAAAAGAAAAAGCAGTTATTGTTTCAGATCTCTTAAATGTTGAAGATAGTCCAGACACGTTCTTGTACACACTACTTGACAAGAACTCAGACATAAACTGTCTTTGCCACAGTGAATTTTGGCAATCTACTCATCACGTGGATATATATGACAAAGAAAGGAAAGTCCAAAATAGCAGCTTCAAAGAGAAATACACAACACCATTAGCCATTATGAAACTTTTTCAGTAATTAGAGCAACAACGTAGAAGAGCAGCAGGTATGGGGAAATTCTAGGTACACATTGTAAAATTATTAACAAAGAGGACCGTTTTTTGCTTTGCATATCATGAAGTTATCAAACAGATATTTTTATTACATACAAATATTATACAAATATACAATTAATGCCAGTACAACAGTCACAAATATGGGTCATTCAGCTCCCTCTGTTGGTGGTGCTGGTGAGTGGCAACCACAGAATGACAATTCTCACTATGAAACCAGCCGCCAGTAATATTAACCCGACCAAATAAAAGGAGCCCCTGGTTGGCTGATTAAAAACATTCCTGTTTTATGGACGAGGGTCTCTACATTTGAAAAAAAAATAGCATTTTGCCCCGAGTAGTAATTCTCTTCAGTGGTTTTTCCAGGTCAGTTCTCTGCATTGCTTCCTTATTGCTGCCTCACCTCCTGTGAATCCCTAGGACTCCTCTTCACGTCTGAGGCCGCCCAGAGCCCCGTCTTGTTCAAGTGACTTGGAGGATAAATACTTTTATTTTGTAGTACCTACGTTTAAAGTGGATTATATGTTAGCAGGTTTCCTCAACTGCTTTACTGACAGGTTGATCTGAAAATGTACTGCGTGTAATTCATTTAGGACGTGCAAGGAGAATTACAGATTAATGACAAATATAATCCCTAAGTGAGTACAGAACACTACTTGATTATGTTTAGTCTGTGTCACGGATCGAAGCAGTCGGACCCACATGCACAGGATGGAGATGACACAGCGGGTATAAATTCCAATATGATTTAATCAGGGTCAGCAGGCAAAAGGTCAGCTACAGTAGATCCAAAATAAGGTCCAAATCGGCGAGCATAAAACGAGAGTCGGGAACGGGAAACGAGATCGGCAACACAAGACTTGACTTCGACGAGAGCAACAAGACTTGACTAGACGAGAAATACGCTGGAAGGGCTGGCTACAAGCACAGACAATCTGGGGAACATGGGAATTGTGGTTCTAACAGTAAACTCTTTTACGTAGACAATTTTAAATCTGTTTAATTACACATTTTAAGAGTGATCTTATTTTTTTCAGTGCAAAATGCACCCATCTTTTCCGATTTTGTAATCCCAGATGTCCAATTGAATTACTGTGCGTAACAAACTAATTTAAGTTGTACACACCCCTGTGCAGCTGTGATGTATTGGAATTGTGGTTAGTTATTGGTAGAAGTTTTTTGATGCGAACAAATGGGTAATGCATGTGATTAGTAGAAGTAAAAAACGAAAAGTAAAAACGTCTTATAGTGTTATTTAAGAGTTCAGAACGGTGACAGAACAGTGGCAAACTAGTCACAGAGACAGACTATCACAGACAATTACAGAAACAATTCCTTTGTGCACTCACTTACATGTTTGCATTTTATTTGTCTAATTCACTGAATTTGTATGAAATGAAACTATAGCGAACTATAGCAAACAATAAACTATAGATATGAGAACAATCTCTGAAATGTCTCAAAGCAGCAACAAGCAACACACATGGCTGCTATTATACAACATCAATAATACAATTAATTTGACATATTACTAGCTGTGCTGTCCTTAACGTTTATAGACGCCTAAACAGTCACTGACCTTTGAAACATGATTTCATTCATTATTCCTGTCTAACACGTCCCAGGGTGAGCCAGTGACCAACTAGCCTATAAAATCTCACTTGGAAAAGAGTGATGATAGTTTTCTTTTGCGATTACTGAAACTAAACACACATTATCACTGTCTTTTTAAATTTCAACATAATCTATACATTAGGCAGCCCCTATAATTGAAAATGAAAGAAAATAGTCATTAATCAATAAGTCATTTAGATTTTAACTCAACATGAGACATATTTTCTGGTCTCCTGTTTCATCACTTTTTTGTATTGTCTTACGTACTTTTTAAAATAGTTTTTGCTTTACATTGACACTTTCGTCAGCTGTGGCTATTTTACAGTGTATATAACTTATGGGGATTGTTTGATTGATTGGTTGATTGATTGACAATCCCCTAAATCTCTACTGTTCAAGTTGTTAAAAAAAAAATATGTGAATGTGTATGATTATTAGGAGCAGATTTAATTTTTCCATTTTTGCACTTGCAGTACTGTATGTTTAAGAAAAAACATACATCTGTATCAACAAGCTAGAAAAGGCTCACTTAACTCTAAGCAGAAAAAGCAAAGATAAACAAGTCTCGCAATAAAGCACAACACACATCATAGAAAGAGCATCTAGGTCCCAGGAAGTAATTACCCTCAATCTACACACAAAAAGGTTGTGTGTCATCTATGGGCCACTAATGAAATGGGCAATTATGTAGTTCATTATTTTTAATGTGAGCTGCCATGTTGAACAGGGGTGTGGAGAATCCACCAGTATTCGCTCCTGCTCCATAAAAGTAGTCATCAAAGGCAGCAGATGAAATTGCTGCTCACTGGCGAGCACTGTGTCGTACGGCACATCACGGCTTGATTCCCCAAGCAATTTAAGCAGACAGGATCAAATGCATTTGACATTGTGGAACTTATTCAAAGTCTATTTTTGTGGCTTCTCAGAACTAAGAAATAACAACAAAGACCCCTGTTTGGATCTTAATTAGGCATTTTTTTATTTTTAAAGAGCATATTTTAGAACTAAATTTTCCTAAATTGCTTGCTTTTGATTAAATCAGTTATAGATTAAAGATTTTCTGTGTTAAAAAAAAAACATTTCTGTAACTTCTGAGTGAGTTTGTCAACTAGTGAGCTACGTCAAAAGCATTCAGCTTCCATTTCTTGAAGCATTTTAACAAATAGAATGCTTTTGTGAAACTGTAGTCTGCAGAAGCAATTTCATTTTATTATCGTTGTTAATTCTTTAGATTACACAGCAATTAAAAATAATCCCATAAGTCAAAACATTAAGCCTTTGACTGCAGAGCAGATCTGGGCCACTCAGCTCAGCTACATTGCAGACTTCCTGTAACACTAATTGGACTCAATTGGAGCGCAGCAAAAAAATAAAGCTGATGGATCATTAAAGAGAAACGAAAGACCAATATCTAATTGCATAAGATCAAGTTTAATGCCTTTTAGGTTTAAAACCACATATTAGTCAAACGTTATTGACTATTTGGCAAGACATTTGGTAAAAGAGACTGACATTTAAACTGGTCAGTTATTTTTTAAACCCTTAGATTTTCTTATGCCTTTCCAGTGTATGATTTGCCCTCGGATACGTGATAATGATGTATTCAGCTTGCAATAATCAGGGTCAGCCTGCTGATGAGCTCCAGGATTGAAGATGAAAAGTCCAATTCTGTGATGAGGCTAATCAGCAACGCAGATCATCGCCATCACAGTCATTACCTGCAAAACAGCCTCTTCTTCAGTGCAAACAAAAATGGCAAATTACCAATCAAGAGTGAATATTTCTGAAAACACACGCGGACACACACAAAATAATTTTCATAGAAAATCCAAATTGGATCTGGATTGAGATGTGCATTTTTTTTAACAGTCTTGTGAAAAAGTAATCATGCACTTTGAACATTTTCATATTTTTTCACCTTTCAACTACACATTTCATTCATCCATTCATACATTCAATCCATGGTCAAACAATCTTTAATGTCATTTCAGCTATCCGTGAGACGTGCAGCATGCGAGTCAGTCTATGGTTGTGAATGAATGGAACAATTCCCCCGTATATTCCTAGTGTCTTGCTTTCTTGGTCCTTGTTCCTGGAATTTAGTGTTGATCTCTGCTCGCCATGATTTAATTCTCTCCCTGTATTGCGACAACGTGCCTATTGCCTACATTAAACATTTGCTTTTCTAAATATAGCAAGTGAGTTAAGCTCATTCAATCATATATGAACATCAAAGATCATTGCTGATGCTGATAAATGCCTTATGTATAGTGACAGCATTCACTCTATGTTCTCCTTATGTTAACAACATCTCTTTGCAATCTCTGCAACAATGCAACAATCTCTTTGCCACATTATGAGATTACCTCCAAAAAGTCAGACGTCTCACCTCCTATTCACGCAGACTATGCTTGCTTATTAGAACCACCACAGTCTTGTCATCAGTTAACTTAATGATTCAAGTGGAATTTATGTTTGTGTGTGTGCGAGCGTGTCTGTAGCTGTAATGCCTGGATATGAGTGGACGCTGGTGCTGTTGGCTGCCGCTATTGTGCCGGCCAAATGTTGTGTGTGCATGTTGTCCTCCCTTGTAAGGTCACGAAAGGCTCTAAATAAATTAAATGCATCATCCACTGTGCATTACACTGGGCGAATGTTCCCAAATTGCGAGTCACCAGAGAGAACACATCCCAGTAGCACTACAGATTTCCCTCTGGTTTAGCTGAATGGGTTGTTTCCAATTCTTCTGCGGTCTTCCACTTAGGAAATCAAAATTCAGAATGAGATGTTTATGCTCAGCAGGCTCAGCTTCTGATGTATAATTTTGTTGAAGGCAGAACTGAAATCTGTAAACAACATGCATGCTGGTCTTTATTGTAAAGGTGAGTGAGTTCTGTGTGAAAAGAGAAGGTAATGTCATTGACTGTGGAACAATTAGGACAATAGAGCAACTGCATTGTTTCCAGGTGGTAGCAGTTTCTAAATTAGCCTCATGACTAGTCTCACTAAGCACTTCAGGATAAAACAGGACAATAGTTGTTGAGACAGGACACTGAAGACTTCTTTGGTACGAGGAAATTGGGGATGTTTTTGAAGCACTTTGGAACAACGACACAATTCCGGGAAGTGTTGAAGATATCAGTGAAGACATCTGCAAGTTGATCTGCATATTCCCTGAGCGCTGTTCTAGTGATGTTGTCTGGTTCAGCTGCTTTTCGTGGGATCACTTTGTGCATCATTGTTTACATCAGTTCTGGTGAGATGGACTACTTTTTGTGCTGTCACATTGTTCTGTGCCTTAAACTAGAAATGGTTACTATTGGTCAGGTTTCTGTCTACCTCAAAAATGTACCAGAGTGGAATTAGCATACCAGTTATGTCGTCTGTGCCTATGGTTAGAGTGTCCCAGAGCAAAACAGTTATTGCAATCTGTTCCCACGGCTTAAGACTGCCTACTGCTCAAGACTGCCTACTGCTCGGGTTTGGGTGTGTTCACTTCACTAAATGGGTTAAAAGCAGAACGCAGTTTTAATATTGTCCCTGGTGAACACGTTGACCAACTCTCACTTTAGTATGCAAGGTGGTGGCAGGACTCTGTACTCGCTGCAATGTTTGTGTAAAAAGTTGTCAGGATTCTAGTAGAGGTTAAGGACAACGTTTTAGGGGATTGCTAGAAATCTCTGGCCAGAATCAAAAATCCATTGGTACTGCTATGAGTCTTACCACTTTAGAGCAGCACTTCTGCCAACTCAAAACATAGTTGTTTGGGTCAGAAGAATAGGGGCATTGGAACTCAAGTGGCAAAGCTGATTCATGTTTTGTGAAATAATACATACGGCACCGTTTGTCAACATGGTGTAGTCTCTTCACAGCATCCAGAAGACATGGCATAATTTCACCATGTAGGCCTGATTTGCAGAGCTTGTTCTTAGTTTCCAGAATTTGGAATGAAAATTATTTTTTCGAACATGGATATGGAAGACATAAATGCGAATATAGCTGCCAAACTATTGTGTAGATTAATCTACAGACATTGAAGTAAAAAAAAAAAAAAAAGAACACGAAGATAGCTAAATATTAGAGTGTTAGTGTGTGTGTGTGTGTTTACATTAAGGTAAAAGTGCGGCCCTATGGGCACTTGAGGGGACTGTTAATGGGGACCCAAAATGTCATTGTGTGGTAATGCTTGTTTATTTACATATGTGTAACCAGTAATATTAAAAGTAAAATTTCCTCTTAATAGAATTATTTGTTTCATATTTTGGATTTGTATATTATTGCGTACTCTGGCAATCGCTCAGTCAACACAGTTCAAGGGGAAGCTTATTAATAATTGAACATACATTCAAAAGGTTTTTGTCTGTATGCAAGCCAACACTAATCTTAAAACATTTTGCTTAGCTTAAAGACAACTGTTTTAAATGGTCTGAAGGCCACGTTACAGTAGTCTGGGGCTTTTTATCTACATTTTGCATAGCTCCTGAGAATTGATCAGGATGCAATGGCGACAGATTTTTCACAGTCGATTTATAAGTCCTAGCGAAGTAATAAAAGGTGCCCACTCAAGCATTTGAATCCAATTATCTCTCACAGAAAGCTGTTGTTATCCAATTAAAACTCACTCTGCTCATGAGAATTAGAAGTTATTCTCTTAGTTTTACTAAGGTGATTTGTACAAAACACTGGACATTTCTCAAACGTCAACATTATACCGGTACCCTAAGATTAAATAAAAAGCTTAAACCAATTTTTATTCCATCAAGGAAGTTATATATTTTTCATGAAACATGCCATTCCAAACTAATGAGGTTAGAAGTCATGTAAAAACCGCTGTAAAAAAATTAATTCTTTGCCTGGAATCATTCATTTTTATTAAGCAATACAAAATATACACCAGGGAAAATATCTTCCTTTTCATAGTTCATTTTTTTTTACTTTTTATTCAAAAAAGAACTTACTTTCACTTGTAGAGGCCAGTGGAAAAAGTCAATTAATCCCACAGAAAAATTGGATGATGAAAAAAGTCACTGTAATCCCATTTGACCAGACATCAGCAAAACAAAACACAACTTCTGCTTTACGAAACATGCACAGCGGTTAGGCAGTGTGCTGGCTGAGTTTCTCTTGAAAGAGTCTGCTCAGTATTTGTACCTCGGGACCCCAGTTGTCAACCTCATTGAGGTCTAGCTCAGTCTGAAGCTCAGTTAGGTCCAAGGAACTGATGGAACCAGAAGGGGACCCTCTGCCCTCATATGCAAATGTCTGAAGAGAATCATATGGCGGGCCACTCATGTCCCTGTTAGCCTCAACCACCTTCAGCTTAATCACTTCATGAATGTCTTCATCTTGAAAGGTCAAAGCAGGACTGAGAACTTCAGTCTCCATGGCCTTCCACAGTTCTGACTGAAGGTCCTTCCTTAGCCTCATCTCCTCTGCAGCAGCCGGGTTCCTCAGCGCCACTATATCGAAAGCCTCTGTATCTTCCTCACCTCCACCCTCATCATCATACGTCACAACATTCTCTCTGATATCTTCTGCTGAAATGATCAGCGGCTCTTTTTTGCTCTTCTTGCTACGGAGTGTGACAAACAGAACTGCAATGGCTGAAAAATATGAGCAAAAAGGAGGTTAGTGAATTGCTTTAAACATTTTTGAATGAAATCATTTTTAGTTGAGGAGAAGACTACGGAGGAAAAACACACAAGCATTGTATACAATTATCTGGCTGACATTTTCAAGAGGGGAAAAAGCTTTGTCTGAATAAATAATCAATTATTCAGTCATGCACTAATGTGAAATAAATTATGCTCTGCCTTAAAAAGCCATTAACCTCAGATTTGAACAGATTAGCTCTATTCCAAAGAAATGCTTTGCTGTCAGTACACACACTATTCCAGTTTATTATTGTTTTGGCAAAACAAATTAATGATATATTTATTTATTTGCAGTAAAGTCTTCTTTTATTCAAACAAAAAAAAATACAATCTTTGTGAGTTGGATTTGGTGCACAGCTATTGTGAAATAATACACAGAATATTTATGAAGCAGCCATATTGCTGTTAACTATAAATAGTTCTTCTAACACAAGGCTGACTAACAGTTGTTGGCGTGTCACTTCCTATCTGGATGGAATATGCGCACGTTAGAGCTGCTGCTCTATTCTTTTGGAAAAGTACTTCTGAGCAGTAGCTATATTTGTTATCAGCAGTCAAAAAGTGGATTTTTCCACACCCCGTGGAGTGAAATGTCTTGTTAAAACCAATGAATTTCAAGCTAAATTAGCTTTTGAGCACATCAGGTGATCCAATTGAAATGAGCAAAACATCTTTCATTGGCAATTTCCGGCAAAATGCTTTTTGAATGATGAACATTTGTCATCTAATTGTAGCAGCTTACTCTATTTTTGATGCCAATATTCTGCTAGACTACAGTACAGTACGTTCATGTGGCCATAAAGGCTTTGAGCCTTACCCAAGAGGATGAGGATACAGAGCAGGATGGCAATAAGAGCTCCGGTGCTGAGACCAGCTGAGGTGAGGAAGGCATGAGACCTGCACACGGGCATCCGGGCGCCACGCTGGCACGGACAGACCCTGAGTGTAAGCGTGCTGGTGCTGCTGAGGAGGGGCTCTCCTCCATCCCACACAATAACAGGCAGCCGGTAAAGCTCCTGTTCCGCCTGGCTGAAACCTTGTCTGCGCGCCAATACACTCGCGCTGCTATCTGTCAGAGAGAGCAAAGGTTTATTCTTGCTGGCTGCATTCATGGAAACAAAACAAATACCCCACACCCAAGCAGCTGTATTCTCCTGTATGATTACCTATACGCACATATACCCTATGTCTATATATAGGGCATGTACGTGTGCATCATTATCTAAATATTTAAATCACAGTCGTGCACACAGCACTAAACATTTTCAAAAAGCACATTTATTGAATGCAAATTACAGTCTAATCCAAATTTTGTGAGAATTAGCTGCAGAAACCTCCAGCTCGAGGTTACAGTATCACCTCAGATATTCACATTTTGGGAATATCTAGGCATAAATCAACTCTTTCTGTTGTGACTGCTTGTTCGAGTCGGGTTTCCCGAGGTGGGTTAATATTAAATGGCCTGCAGGCTGATTTTGTTTAATCTGTCTAAGAGCTGTTAAAAATGAGCATGAAACAGCAGTGGGTGAAATGTTCATTAGTGGACGTTGATAAACAAAGTTGAAAGAAACCTTCTGTAATTATACATGGACGGGAAATTCACAGTTATACTTTGATTTTAATAGCAGCAAATAGTAAATGCTTTTTTTTGTATAATATACAAATGAATCAAGCGTAGACAGCCGTTAATTAACCTTCACTGTGTGATGCATCATCCGGCAAACACACACACGTCACAAAAAACACACATGTCACAAAAAATAAACCAAATATGCAAGTAAATGCAGGCACTGCTGAATTTCTGGCATTGGTCCTAATTGCTGTAGTGGTCAAATGTTAACATGTGTTTAAATTATGGAGACAAACGGTCTTATAATTAATTTACCCCGCACCGAGCCTCAAAAATTATATTTCTTACAAAAATAATTCAAATATTACGTACATGACACACAAACATAACAATCTTATCTATTTAGATATCCCTTAAAAGATACAAATGCACTAAAAAGTGAAAGGCATAAAGACTTCTAATTCCACTTTTAATTTGAGTAATTACTAGGGGTGTGACGAGACACTTAACCCACGAGACGAGACGAGACGAGACACAGGGTTCACGAGAACGAGACAAGATTGGTTTTTTTTTTTAAATAAAAAATCAATTATAAGATAATGGAGAACAATAGTATTTGAACAAAAACGTTCAAAAACTGTTGGTGCATTTTGTAAAAAAAAAATCATTCTTTTGAAACTACGTAAACTTTCTATTTTCATTCATGGAGTAATAACCATGTGAACCCTGCAAAATATAATGCCATTATTGCCAGGCAAGTAATTCCACAAATGTATCACAATTGCAAAAAGTATAAATTAAAAAAAAAAAGCACAAATGTTCCATTAAGTGCAGACAATAAACACAAGTCCAGCAACTTCCAGTAACTTCAAAGAATGTCAATGTACTTGTGGATATCCTGAATATTTGTTATTTTAAATATTTATATCAACATATATTGATATCTTATCACGCAATCTCGTCACATCCCTAGTCCTTACCATTATATTATTAAATCAACTAGCAGTCATTTCATTGCAAATGTATTTCATTGCAAATGTACTGACACCACCAACTATTGGATTTCTGTATAAAACCAACAACTTTTGGCATTATCTTAGTTTCTGACCGCCACCCAAATAGCAATAGACTTCTGGTCCTGAAGTGCCCAGAATTTGCCCCAGATCTTTCCGGAACTTGTCCCAGAAGTGTCTGCTATCTCTACCGGCTGTAAAATCCTATGATTCATGGATTATGGAATTATTTAAGGTCCGAGAACAGCTGAAGGACAACACTGTTGAAACCAACTGAAATAAAACTCTCCAGCATGGCCACTCTGAAGTCTTGGCATTTAGTACATGCCTCTTATCCCCCTGATTGCTGTTAAACTCCAGCAGTCCCCCTGCAGTTCAACACTTCAGCAAAGCAGCGGTTTGGTATTAAAAGGAAATCATTACTGCCTTGCCGTTTTTGCTAGGGAACCTTGAGCGAACATACACACAGTCCTAGTTTCCCGGGAAACCGCACCACTGGATTCGCCAGAATATAAGAAAAGTGCAAAAAAGGAGGAGAACATGGAAAACGAGGACGATCTGTGAGATATCATGTATTACTAAATACGTTTGTTTGAAGGCTCGGAGGGTTTGTCCTCAACAAACAGGAAATCAGTGAAAATACATTTAAGAAATTCCATTACTCTGATGCCAGTGGAGAGGCACAAAAAGATCACACGCATTATTTGAATTTCATGAGGGCTTATGTTTGTTGCTCTAGAAACGGAATCTATTTTGCGGAAATATTTGATGACAAAAATGCAAAGTTTAAAGACAAAAAATTTTTCAAATCATCACATGCATCTATTATTGTCATTAAAACCTTTACCATCATTGTCTTTCAAAGTGAAGTTGGGGTTCAATGGGAGATCTTCCGGAAGTGCAAAGGTAAATCGACCATTGGCAAAGTTGTCTTTATCAGAGGCCCTAATTGTCTGAATGACCTAAATGCAGAAAAAGAAAAAAAAATATTTTTAGAGAGAGACAGATCAACAATCTTTGCACCGTCTAATCAGGAAATTTGGCTCAACTTCGAAACAACATTTGAAAAGAAGCATTATGAATATGTATTTAGAACATGTGAATGTAGTCACTCCCAGTAACAAAATTGTAATTGGACCACTTGGGCTTCTTTTTTTCTCCAATTTTTGGAAGACATTAACTTCAGACTGCTGACCCAAAGCCCCTTAGCAAGCTGGGTGTCTGGATCAAAGTTAGTGAATATCTACAGTTTCTGGTTTCAACCATTGCGCAGCTCCATGATGTTTTGTCAGCTTGTTAACCTAATTGGCTCCTGCAAGCACATCAGCGGCAAGTGGGGAATCTCCTCATGCGGAGTATTGGCCAATTATTGAGGCTCTTCACTTGCTTGTGTAGCTGGACCAATGTGAGACGTAGGGCTTCTCTCTTTCTCAAAGGCACTTTCACACTTGAGCTTTTGGTGCAAAACAGTGGCTGCTTGACGCCAAAGTTAGTAGGTGTTGTGGATTATGGTAGTTTGCTGACAAAAATAAGCACAGGGTGAAACAAACGTGGCAGAACATGTTACAGTGTAAGTGCAAATTTTAATTTGTGTCTTTCACACATAGAGTCCAACACACATACACAACTAATTGAGGAGCATTATTTTTAAAGTAAAATTGTACTGTAAAAGGCAATTGGTAACACACTTGTTTGTACCGCAAATAAAAATTTAACAGGTATAAAAACAATGTGAAATCAATTTCAAACATTTTTCCTCAAAATCATACGTTTCTGATTCGGACCATTGCGTGTTGCAAAAACCAAAATAGTAATAACAAATATACTGGGACAGTAACAAAGTGAAATGCTTTATTTTTCAAATTACAGCTTTAATGCGAGTGGTTTTCAAGAAAGAACAATTGGAAAAAAAATGCTCTCATTTGAAGCCACGGTTCTGCCTAATCCCGCTGGAATTACTTAATCAAAGGCCACAGCATGACAGTAATCCCAGATAATCTTTCTTAGTTACAATCATGAATTGTACAAATTGGGCAGAGGATTTTATTTAGATGCCGCATGAACTACTGTGAGAAAACAAGTCAAAATTCCAATTAATCCGTTTCAACACTTACTAATAGACCTCTGCTTTCATGTTGAAATAAGCATCTTGAATGAGAAAAAGGAAAAGAAAAAATTTAGAAAAGGATTTTTTTTTTATATTTTTTAAGAGTAAATGTTCTAGTTCTGTGGACAGACACGTCCGTTTGAAGCGTTGGCATTCCAGTTTTGCACGCATCACTTGAGATGTGTGACTTTCAGCATATCACAAATATGGGTAAAACTATCTCCAACTATACTACCACTGCACTGCTGTTGATTGCTACACACAGACTTACATTTCATTGGGCAATGGTTAACATCTTCCACAAGCCATTTTGTGGCATTCAATGTAGACTTTTATCTGCCTGCAAAAACATTGATATGTGCTGAATTATTTATTGGTTTAAAAGCTAAACAACCAATTCAGCTGAGCTATAGACAAACCCATCATTGATGGTGTCAGCCTTCACGAGAATATACATTTCTTGTGCTTGCCTGTTGACTGGGGTTGATTCATAAAATGCACATGTTTATGTGCAATTTGTTCAGGGAAAAAAAACACAAAAGAAAAGGAGTCTGAAGCCACTAAAGAAAGACAGTATAAGGGGGAGATCGACAAATTGAAGCTGAGAGACGAGTGCGGTGAAAGAAGGGAGATGAAAACAGGGAGTGTGATAAAATAATAGGGAGAGGAAAGACTGAGACTGAGAGGAGATAACTAACCTGGCCTGTCTTAGATCCTTCACACACAATGAGAGCGCTGTCTGTAGCAATATGGGGGACATTGTCATTGACATCCAAGACCTGGACTGTGACAGGCACATATGTCATCAGTTTCGGATTGTCTGTGAAAACAAAATAAAATAAAAAAGCAATAGTAGCTTGCAGCTTTTAAAATTACAGTTCTTTGCTAGACCAGTGATTCAGTAATTACAAAGTGTTAATTAACTAGACCACTGTAATTATTAAAACAAAATACTGTGGATTTCTGTTTTTTTAACAAAAATCAAAAGTCTCAAGAATGAAAAAAAACAAACCAAAAGTACTGATACCCTATTACGATCCGAAATCTCAAGCTAGCAATAGTTCTTAGAACCACCAATGTCATGGTACATTTTTTTATATAAAGTCTTTAATGGTGATGGCAAGATTCATAAAGTTAAAGTTTATTTATTTAGCGCTTTTCCTAGTTCATGCCAAACGCAAAGTCACTATGCGGATCTACGAAAAAAAATTAGTCCATTTATTCATCTGTGTTTAAAATTTAGAAAAAAGAGTCAGTTTAAAAAAAGAAAAAATGTCCATTGTTCATTGGTGTTCAGACTATGGGCTATGACCAGAAGAGCAAGCTAAATTGAGACAGTGGCTAGGAAAACAAAACTTCTTTGGTGGGGTGAGAGGAAAAGGTAAGTCTATGGTATAAGGTAAGTCTATGGTATAAACTGCTTACAAAAGTTTTTTATACTGTAAATGTAGGTCATGCTATTATAATTACCATGACATTTAAGGCATTGTGCTGCTACATGTTACGTCACAGTAACTTTGATATCTCAAGATCAATGTCTTGCAACAAGGAATTAACAGGATTAACATTTTTTTTTTCTATAGAAAACTGATGCTTTAGCGTGTTTTCCCCTGGAATGATGCAAGGATTCAATTTGTTTCAAATTGGCCATGTGTGAGATATGTCGTTCGGTACAATGTCCTCGAGATTGAGTAGTGACCTAACATTATCAACCCACAATCTGGACACGTTAACACTGGACAGTTTCACACCATTAGCTAGACAACATTGAAAAAATAGAAAGTAAAGGTAATTGGTTAGATAAACATCTGTTCAAAAACAGAGAGAGAAAATTGATTAACCCCATCCACCATCAAAGCCACTAGTGTTCTAGTCTCAGGCTCAGCGTCATACACATAATACAATTCACCTACAAGAAGGTATTTGTTTTGCTCAGTATTGATTCAGACCTGCTAGAGAGTCATTCTCTTTTGATAGACGTGTTTCTAGTTCATGAGTCAGGAAGCATGGCTGCTTTAAAATGAAGACATCACTGGTAAATGGCCTCTCTGTGTTTTTTCTCAGTAACCCTTTCCCGAAAATCAATGATTACAGTCAGGATGTCTTCAGAGCAGTACATACCAATCTCTGAGGCCACAACTGTGATGTTGTGCCAAGCAACATCCTCACGGTCAAGGCTCCTCGTGGTTTTAAGAAGTCCATTGTTTGAGTCAATGCTGAAAAGCGTGTCATCTTCAGGATTTTGATGAATGGAATATCTAAAATTACAAAACACAAAGTTACTAATATGTCATTTTATTATTCTTGTTACGGTTAAGCACAATTATTGCAGAATAATGGTTGGTCTTAAATAAATAAAAAAAACAACAAAATAAATGCTGCTTCCAATCATGTTGTGTAGGAGAACTAACACAAATGCTGAGTACAATTTCACAATGGTTCCTAATGACCATATTAACAAACTTCCCTCACTTGGATTCATACGTATGAAGTCATTACAAGCAACAGTAATAAAGCATTTCTGAGAACTGTAATATACCGTACTTACTGAAAGACCCAGTAAGAAACCTCTTTGTATCAAGTTCTGAGCATTATAAGGCGCTTTTCACAGCTTTAACTGTCTTAAAGCGCACGTGTGAATATGTAAGATGATTGTTGTTTTTTATTCATTAGTAGTTGGTGTTTAAAATATGGCTATGATTATCACTATGACAATGACATATATCGACACAAGTTTCCCTGAAAGGGCTTTTTATGCTGAAGCTTCTTTTTAAAAGTGACATCTTGCATCAGCAAGAGAATGTTTGCTAACTATTTGACCATGCCCTTAGATGATTACAAGCCTTCCGTTCACATCTACACTGTGTTGTTTGGTTGTGGCACATGTGGATGCAGCTTTGGTCACAAGAAAATGAGCGTGGATGCAGCTTTCATGACAGATGTTTGTCCACTGTCCGGTATGTCTCCTGAACTGGCCTTGTTCTAAATGCACATGGTTTTGAAATGGTCAATAAAGGACGGACTTGGGTGATGGTTAAAGTGTTAATATTGTGCACACTTTATTACACGGCATACTAGAACTCTCTGGTGAGGTTACAAACAGGAACTTTGTTCACAAATTTCTGGTGATACAAATGGTCTGATCTCATGGTTTTCAGATATAACAGAGGATTTTGAATTAGCAGTTTGGTTTCATGCTCTCTTCAGCTTCAAACAATGTTGATTTGAAGCAAGGAACACCACATTGTGGTTAGATGACTTGTTCCCTTGGCTTGGCTTGGCTTTGTACAGCCTTTTACAGCACTTTCTGTAATGTTGGTTCTGGAGGCCACAGAACAGAAGAGCGTCAATCTCAGCGTTGTGCTCCAATGTCCCATTTTCTTGAGGTAATGAGCACATATACACAGATGCATCCAACATGCAATAGAGAGCAATCTGTAACACTCATAATGTGCTCATTCCTTGACCCACCACCAGTTGATGTCATACAAGTTACTTGATGCTTCTTGAGACGCTTGCGTTGTTGTTTTTATCCCGGTGACTAAGGTTGTGTCTTTTGCGCTACATAATAGTTTAGGAACTCTGGCATTAGCTTTGAGTCCACATGCAACAATTTATAAATTTTTTCCTGCCGTTACGCGAGAACAAGTTGCTCTGGTCTACAAGTACCCAAGTACGTCTACAAGAGTCTTTGGTCTCAGTCTTAAACCCAAGGGTACTCGCATCTACTGCCTTACAGAGTTAAGATCAAAATTACTTGTCCATTCCTGACTCAGATGAGGACTAATTCGAGTGCAAAGGAAGATCTCTGCTCTGGTGTCTTTGTGTCTACGTATTGTCGGTTTAGTTGGTCATGACACAGTTGTATCATTACGATTCAGATACAGCCCATGGTGTTTATTCCCTGACACATATTTGGAAAGAATTGACAGATTGGGAGGGTGTAGCTATGTCAATTGACTTTTGACTTATTTAATTCATTTAAACCTTTTGAATAAATAATAAAAAAAAACATTTTGAATGAAACTAAGGCGGACTCACCGAACTTTGCTTCTAGTACTATCTGGGTCTTGGGCTGTTATTGTACCAACTTCTGTTCCGTTGGGAGCATTTTCAAACACGTCCAATATATAGTACTCCATAGTAAAGACTGGTGGCTCATCAACATCCCCAATGATCAGCTTTAATGTGGTGGTGTCTTTAAAAGGTCCAAGGTAAGAAAAACGCGGATCTAGATGGGTGTTCACTCCTTCTATTTTTAGAGAGTATGCCTTCTTCTTTTCATAATCCAGAGGCTGGAAAAAGAAAACACACATTGAGATTAAGAAGAAAAACGAAATGGCCTTTTCAATGAATAGGACATGACTGACTGAAAAGACATGAATCTACATGGCAGCGCAAATGAAAAGCATCAGTTTGTGATATTTGATGTGAAACTCAGACCTTTCTGAGAAAGATAATTCCTTCTCTTTTGTCACTGTCTGTTGAGATGGAAAACACAGCAGCTCCTTCTTCATTGGCAATTCTGTATGTCATCTCAGCATTGACACCCAGGTCTTCATCATTTGCTTTTATTTTTCCAACAGCTTTCCCAACCTGAGCAGATTCAGGGACATACAACTGATAGTTCTCTGAAATGTAAAATAAACAATCATTAACACATAAGCTAATAGATTTTTAGAGTGCATGAGTGATAAACATGAGCTGCTTGAACAAAAGTTTTGCTCACACATTATTACCTATCCTCACAGTACATGAAAATGAATTAAGACTTTAGACTTAATCTGTATAGTGTGTCTAAGATTAAAAAATTCATTGAAAAATTAAAAGGCATACTTTGAGGGAATCTTGGTGGATTGTCATTGATATCTGTCAGTGAGATGTTGACTGTCGTAGATCCAGATAAACCCCCTATAGAACCGGCCATGTCTTTGGCTTGAATGATGACCAAGTACATCTCTTTAGTTTCTCTGTCCATGTTTGGTAAAGCTGTTCTGATGACACCTGTGAACCAGAGGCCAGACAAAATAAATGTAGCAATATAACCACAATCTTTCAGTTTTCACTTTTTTTTTTAAATATCTTTATTTTATTATGCCAAAATGCCTAAACCGTGAACTTTGTTATGAATAGCATAAATGTAGTAGCAAGCATCAATGACAGTATTCAAGAACATTACAAAAAGTAACATTATGATAAAGAAGTCTTAGTGATGAATATGATTTTAAAAGCAATCTGTTTTCCAATAAAACATCTGTATATTTTTTAACATATGTTTTTTTTTTTATCAATGTAGACACCTCTTTAGCTAAAATAACATTTTAAATATAGTAATAATACTACTGTAGTAAAAATTTACATTTTTCAAGATGTAGTTTTGACACAGGGCGGTGGTGGCGGACCCACATGCACAGCACAGACACCAGGTGATCGTAAATGAGAATAAAGGTTTAATCCAGGAATCTGTGTCGTTAATACAGGCAGAGATCAGTAACAAGCAGGGCAGTCCAGACAATGCAAAAGTATCCAAAAAGGCTAAGGCAAAGGCAAATATCAGTGGTTAAAAACAAAGCAGGGGTCAAAATTCTCACAAGACTAGGAAACACTGGAGAGCAGGTACAGAACACTGACAATCTGGCAAAAGACTACACGAAACACTGGACATTAAATAACCAAACTAATGACTAACACAAAACAGCTGGAACACAGAACATTAAGCGGGAACACGAACAACAGAGACAAATCTTCAAAATAATAGTCTGGATAACGTCAACATAAAAGTCCTAGGTGCCGGGATTCATGACAAGTATTATTATTATTATTTCTAGTAGTAGTAATAGTAGTAGTAGTGTTGTTGTTGTTGTTGTTATTTAATGTAATATGTACTGTTGCAAGTTCTGGAGGCCAAAATATGATTATATCCGCAAAAATGATTTTAAAAACATTGTAACTACAAAAAAAAACATTATTTTGGAACTATACACAGGCCCCTTTTTGAGGTACACCTGACTAGTACAGCGGTTGTATTCACTTTTGCTTTTAGAACTGCATGTTCTGAAGGCTTTACTGTGGCATTCTACAAGGTACTGGAAATATCCCTCAGAGATTGTGGTCCATATTGACATCACAAGTGTTGCTTCAGATTTGTCGCCAGACATTCTCTATTGGATAGAGACCTTGTGACAGTAGAGGTTATTAGAGTACATTAAGCTTGTTGTCATGTTCAAGAGACCAGTCTAAGATGATTTGCGCTAAGATGACAGGGTGCGCTGGAAGTAGCCATCACAAGATAAACCATAAAGGCATGGGCATGGTCAGAAACATCTCCAATTATGCCCAATTATGGGTTCAAAACATGCCAAGAAAATATCCCTCACACCACTACATCACCACCACCAGCCACAACCGTTGATATAATTCAGGATAGATGCTTTCATGTTGTTGAGGCCAAAATTTTGGCTCTTCCATTAGAATTCTGCAGCGGAAATGATAAGACTCCTCAGAAAACGTGTTTTTCAATCTTTTATTGTCCTTCCACTATTGTATTTTCTTGTTGTTAGTGTGCATAAGTGATTTCTTGTGTGGTCTCCTACTTCTGTAGACCATCTGCCTCAAGGTTTGATGTGTTACTCTTACATAGATGCTCTTTGAGTTACTGTTGCAATTCAAGCAGTCTGGCCATTCTCCTCCAACGTTCAGCTTCAGCAAGACATTTTCACCAGAACAACTGCAGATCATTGTCTATTGCCTTTTTTCCAGGCCATTCTCTGCAAACCCTAGGGATCGTTGTGCGCAAAAATCCCTGTAGATCAGCAGTTTCTGAAATACTCAAATCAGGCCGCGTTCAAAATCACTTTAATCACCAGTCTTTCCCAATCCGGAGCTTGGTTTTAACTACAGTACAGAATGTGTTGACCATCTCTGCATTTCTAAATGCATTGAGATGCTGCTATTTGGTTATATGTACAGAAATGTGGTTACCAAGCAATCAAACGTGTCCAAAGTAAAGTGGCCAGTGAGGGTGTCTGATGGAACAATCATTCTATTAATCATATGCAGCATCAAACCTTTTAAATCAATGGGAAAAATCTTGACTATTATTCTCTTCCGAAATGTAGAGGTTTCTTAGAATACAAACACAAAGAATAGTCTAATCTTAATTAGAATATTTGGGGTGTGGTTTTAATGCGTTTAAGCACTCAAATTAAGTAGATTTGAGTCCAATAGGTAAAAATATTTCCATTTCTAATAGATCACATATTGTTTGAATAATGTATAAATATGTATATGAACAATTTAGACAAAGGGTCCAGTAAAAAGTACAGAATTCAGTTTTTATTTGCTCGTGTGATGAATGAGCTTGAGTACATTAACTGTTAGTATAATCCGGATATCTCCACATATGCCGCTCCTCCACAGATGATGGATGCTTAGATAAAGTGGAGCTCTTTGTTTACATTTTTAATTTACATCCTAAGTTATACATAAACATGATCAATTTATCTCTTGTTTTAGCACCACAAAAGCAAGAAGAAGGCAGCACATTTTTTAAACTTGTGTTTTTGCACAACCTATAATTGCAATGTTGTAGCGGCTTGAGTAATTGACGTGATGAATGGTACCTCTTCCTACATCTTCTTACACCTAGTTCAACGTCAACTCTGGGATGTTTTTAACAGAATATTCAGAAAACGTCCCATGCAGTCATGACTAATAATAATAATAATGCAAAACACACAAACCTTTACAATATGGTCTTATCTTGAATGATTAGCTTTAACCCCTAATAACTAATCATTCAGTCTTTTTTCAATTTTTAGTTCTCAATATTTTACTTGATTGGCAGGGTTCCAGCATAATATTGGTGTTAGCTTAAAAAAGTAAAAGTAATTTATTAAACGTGGATACTAGCTCAAAACACAATGGACAAAAAGATTATTACAAAGTCCACTAGGTTCCATCTGGCCCTCTTAAAAAACGTTAAATGTTTGATGCGACGTCTGATAAAACAAGCCTCTCTGTGTTAAGTGCACGTGTTTGGAGCAGCACATGCAGTCTGTGGCTTGTTGATGCCTGGCTATTAAGGTGGAGAAAACACGCAAGTGATTATCCTCTGCTCTGCTGCAGCCTGGTCCAGATTATGTTTTGAGTTTAGCATCCCCAGCAGATGACAACTAAACCTTCCACTCATTATAATATAAGTATGTGTTTTGAGTCCTTTGGTTGAACCTACATGTCCAGATATGACCCACACAAAAACTTACAAGCATAAATGTGTAAGCAGTATACTGACAATCATCTCCATGTTCTAAAGCATAGTTTGCAAATACGACATGAATAAAGTTGAAGAGCAAAACCATTTTTATCTAATTGTCTGGCAATACATGTTTCCAGTTATGCTTTTTCCTTTTATAATCAAAAATCATCTAAGGAACTGAGATAAATTTATAATTTTTTTTTTCATCTAAGGAACTGAGATAAATGTATTGTGTTTTTTTATCATTAATAACGGCATACCAATTGTTAACATTAACCAAATTTGTCGCTTTGAACAGTTAAATACTAAAAGCCTTACTACGTAACTATGTGATTCTCACAACAGTATTAATAATTGTAAAATGGGCTTTTAACTTAATTCGATTTGACATTTGAGCATCACGTTTTGTTTTGATATGTTTTCTTAAGAGAAATTGTATTGTTTGTTTACATTAAGCATCTCCAAAATCTTTTTTTTTTTAAATATAAGCAGATAATTAAAAAAAATAATAATAAAAAAATAATAATAAAACGAAAGACTCCCTTTAACGAACACTTCCAAATAAATATTATTTCAGTTTACAGTTTTTAGACTAAGAACAAATGATGCCGTACTTTTAAAGAACAACACTGCATTATTCAGAGGTCTGTAAACAACAGACACATTACTGGTCCTAGATTGCATAAGGAATATTCAGAAGTACACACAGCTACACAATACACACATTTTGCTCGCGAGAAACACTGACATGAGAGAAACTTCTTACTTTGAAGTATGCAATGCTAAGAGTGAAAAAAAAATATGCAAACAGATTCCTCAATCTGCCAGAACCAATAAACACACACAAGTTTTCAGCCCCAGAGAATGTCATAGAGATTGCACCCTACTCGTGGAGAGTAGACACCACCTGCCAGGACATAGGATTCCAACAGACAACAGAAAAAAAAAAATGAAAATGTTCATGTTAAACAGACTTTTAGTATTCAGCTAGTAGATACAGAGAGAAGAAAACAGAAAGCAAATAAAGCAAACCAGAGGAGACTTTGATGCCGACAAGGGTGAGCCTTTTTTATTTTAAGTTTGATGTCCTAAAGTGAAAGAGTGAAATACCAGTGAGCTGGAGCACCAGGAAATAGGAAAACATAATTTTACAAAGAAGCCTCGAGATTAAGATAACTCTAAGCTAAGAGGATTATGCACAATGAAATATTTTTGTAGAGGTTTGTGAGTGATAAAAATGGCTCCAACAAATTGTCAACAATGCATTATACAATGTAAAAAAATACTACACGTCTAAGTTAAGTAAGGTCCTAACGGTGTACAACAAATGAAGTGTACACTCTATCAACAATATGATTTTTTTAAAAATATGATTGCACAAAATTCCTGTATTGTATAAAGGTGAAACTTCAGCGTACATTTTAGCATTGAAAGATATGTCCAAATTACCCTGACGTGTTCTCTTCAAGGACTGATTCTGAAATGAAGTCATTGGAAAAGCGCTGCAGTTTATTAGATTGCTCTCTCTTTGCGCTCTCTGACGCAACTTATTTCCAGGAGAAACAAGCGTAAGGGCATCAATGTATGGTCGTGAATAATTTGATCTTATTTATTTTCCTCATTACATTGTATTATAGTCTATCATTAGACTTTACGGTTATATTCTTGGTTCTGGTTTTCGTCTGAATTGATCTCTGTGCTCCTTGATTTAACAACGTAATTCGTTAAAAATTTGCTTTTATACATACAACAATTGACAGGATGTATTCTACATTGAGTCTTGACCTGATGTCTAGCTCATTTTCCCATAACAACATTGAAGATCATTGCTGATTAATCAATGATACACCAATGATACACTAAATGCTTCATGTTTAGTGACAGCATTTAAGAAAAAGACATACTGTTGGGTGGTGCGATTTCCTTTGTTTTCACTTTGTTGAACGCTGTCAGTTTAAGGCAAAATGTTCTCATTCTCCCTCAAATTTGCCCCAATTAAGCGGCACAAATTTGTGTTATGAGATACGATTTGTTTTGGGACTTTAGGATTTGGCCCAATAAAGCGGAGTCCGTATAATTCATGCAGGTGAGCATTCCATATGGACAGCAGAACAGATGAGTTGCTGTCAGTTCTGTCACTCTACTGAACAAGACCAGAGCTTCTGAATTATCCAAGGATTCCTGCTCATGCATACACTTCCCAGAGATCAGCATTGACACTTTCTGCTGACAACAGGAAGTCCTCCTCATATGCAAAAAGTGCAATCAACCCATGATGATAAAACTCCTTGTGCGATCATTATCATATGTCCCTTTAATCCCTCCGAAACCTTCACATGATAGCCACAAACAGAGGATTAGTGCCCAGAAAAGCACAAGAGAGTTAAACGAGAGACAGCACAGAGGATTAGCTTGCATTCAAGCTCCTAGTTTCAGAAATAAAAGATACAGACTAGATGCTTTACTCGGGAGGAACAGTCCCCGGAGTCCTGACAGGAAAGAGCCTCAATGAGCAATTACATATAATAAATAAATGCACAGTGGAGTACTCGACAATTCTGTGCAAACCGCTGGTGTTTCACAGTTGGTTTCTATGAGATAGATGGGGGTATTTGTGCCTATAAGTGTCTCTCGGGAAAGAAGCTCATGTTGTTGCTGACAGGGCACTCCAGCAGAATCAACCATGCCCACATTAACAACTGAAACAGATGCTACTCACCATAAAACTGATGCTGATCTCAATAAATACATCAAAGTAAGAACAGAGCAAACTCTTCCTGCACCATGCAGGTTTCACCATGAACTAGGACAAACACCTTCTAGGCACATTCAACACACCCGCAAAACATCAGGGTGGAAATTGAACCAAATGGCTAATAAGCGCAAGCAACAACAAAAAAAGAAAGGAGTGGAGGACATTAAATTAGAATTTACTTCAGGCGAGTGATGTATCATTACAAGCAGGCCACCATTTTTCTGTTTTTCCTACCATCAAAGAGCAGCGTGGTCTGGGTCACAAAAAGCTGCATTCCAACAATTCCATCTTGTGTTGATAATATTATGAAAATGATTTGTTTACCCAGCCAGGCTTTGCAAGGGTAATTGAGTGTTCTACGTAAACCTCTGAAGAAAACCATCCATATTCAACAGATTGAATGCTGGTTTATTGATTAATTTTTGAGCTTGAAGAGAGGGGGGGAAATCCACATTGCGAGCTTCATTGATACGAGCCAGACAAACAAGACATTTCCTTTCTTTCCTTCAAAGCCAAGCAACATAGAAACCCAGAAAACTTCTTTGAACGCTTAACTAAGATGCTGCGAAAGCCAATAAAATAAAGAATTGTGATTCCATATCTAATATGGTTGCTTATTCCTTTTTCTCAACACATTGAGATAATGGTTTACTGCTCTTTGTATCTTCAAAGGCTCACATCCAAAGGATATGCATGCAAGCTCATCAACAATGCAAGGCCAATCTTTTAGGGCCCACAAACGCTGCATAAAACTGGGACTTTGTGAGCCGTTTCACAGGAAAAACTTAAAATTATCCATATCTATAGCCCATTTTCATGGACTGTATTATCTGCAGGTGACCTTATAAAGGCACACTGAAACATTGCCAACCGTTCATAAACCGTGAGGTTACCCATAGGTTTCATATTGTGCATACCAGTTTTTGGGTCAACGGTGAAGAACGGCTGCCCTTGTAGAATACTGTAGACAATCTTGGCACTGTTTCCATAGGTGGGATCATCGGCATCTGTGGCAGTTACCTGGAATACTGAAGTTCCTATGAGGAAAAAAATGCATTCAGTAAATTACAGTTTACAATTACAGTTTACTGTATTGCATATGTATTACATATCATTAATTCAGCACAGATGCATAATTCAAGCACTATTAATGGAATCATGTCATGCACCCTTGACCTAAACTAGATCAAATTCACCCTGTATGACTCTGTACCTCAGGCCTTGAAGCATCTAACGCCATTATAAAACATGCGGGGGTTGGATAGTTGAGATAACACCTATTCTATTAAAATCCTGGTTTTTCAAAGATCACTCTGACTTTCACATTCAAAGATGACTTTCTAAAGAAATGAAGCTACAATCAGCTTTTAGCAGACATGCAACGTAATTCCTCAACACTGCTATTGTTCGATCCATCACAATCAGCTAGATGGAGTCCAGGACATCCATCCATCCATAAATATTATTTGACTAGATTTAATTGATAAATAATATACAAAATATACTTGAGATTGTAAATATAAGATCTTTCAAGTCTTTCCATTAAGCAAAAAAAAAAAAGAAATAAAAACTGAATAAGCTAAACCTTGGCTTCAGGCAATTGCTTGATATTGAATTGTCATTGTAGCACTGTTATCAAGAATATCCAGATAACGGGTTTACTGCAGACACTTTGAGCTTAAATGCTTAACAAGATTCAGGGGTTATTGTAGCCACAAGAGTGCATTACTCAGTCACAAGGTTTTCGATAGGGAGTCAAGGCTAGAAGTGACAAACAAACCATGGACATGCCCTTGGCCATGCTCAGGTTGAGAGAGGAATGATAATTTTACAGCTCTTTGGCTTGAGTCCAGGCAATTGATTGGAATAGGAAGGAAGAATTCTGTAGACAATTAGCACTTTCCTGACAGTCCATTTACTGGACCCGCATTGATATCGATGCAGGCGGCAAACTCTACATGTCGATTATTCATGTATTAAGCCAGACAGCACAAATCTATAAACACTTTTGTTTAGAATTGATATATGTAACAGAACTGTATTCAGACCAAGGGTAAGTGTCCCGACTTTATTTACGTATGGCCAGTATGTACACAATCCATAATAATAATAATAATAATATTTGTTGTTTATGGGACCCTTTGCATCAGATGAAGAACTTCCGCTTTATTTGAGATATGAAAACCGAAATAAACATGAATTCATACATTTAAAGCTTTATAAATATTACTAAAAAGTCATGAATCCACTACCTTGGCAACATTAACAAAGATGTTTTTTGGTAAAATAAAAACAAAACATGACACTTAAAAGTTTATCTTAATCAGTTCCTCCGAGTTTCCTTTTTCTATATTACAGAAATTAGAACCATTTTAGTTGTTGTTGTTGTTGTTGGTTTTAAAAACATGTTTGATGTCATGTACCACATGTCAGACTAATAATATCTGTCTGTGACACAAATCACAATAACATCTTGTTTATTTTAGAAATGTACAAGTATTGCTCTATAATTTGCAACATACGTGCGTCCTATAAATAAAGAAAGTGAACCAATAAAACTATAAAGATATTTACTTTTACTTTCTTTAGGACAACACTGAGGCAACACACAAGATTTGCAGTTTTGTTTAATGTCTATGTTTGTGGCCGAGGAGTTCACCTCGATGTTTGCTTATTCTTATGCTTGTTCCTCAGTTTCTGTGCTCAACTGTTTCACTTTCCTGTTTGTCAGATATACTTAGCTAATGGCTTTAGCCAAAATCACAAAATATGCTTTACATTTGAGGATTTTTTTCTGCAATATCAAATTTTGGAGAATCGCAAAAACAATGCAGCTTTAAATAAATTTTGCATTAAAAACAACAATTGCAAATCAGCAATTGCATTAAAAACAGCAAATCACTGAAATCTGATCAAACTGATTTATATAAAAGTATAAATATTACACATTATACATCATTTAAACACATTCCAAAAGTAAAGACCTAAGAATCTAATACACTTTACTATTTATGTTGATGCTGACTTGTATGTTTTAAGTTACGGTGCAATGTTTTGCAGACAGCTCATCACGACAAGCAAAGCAGACAATTCACAAATAGAAACACCAGCTTCATATAAGTGACAAACAGTTGTCAAACTGTGTCAAATTTGTTTGATACAAGTGCCATATGCTCAAAGCTATGCATCGCATATGACAAGTCATTTATTTCATCATCACCAGAGTGTTGATAGCGCCCAAGCACAGGTGAGATAAAATAATACACATTGCTTTCAGTGCTTTAGCTTGAGCTAATTCAGACAGACGCATGAGGGGAAAAAAAGAAAGAAAGAAAAATTACGGCCAAAGTCCCTCAGCCCCACTTCGGCTGCAGCATATGATCAAGGCAGTGGAAGTTATGAAATCCTTTCACGTATCCAATTCAGCAGCAAAGTTATTCCTGAACTGTATAATGAAAAACTTCAAGATAGTGTCCAGAATGTAAAAAATAAATAAATTGGTTCAGCAATCTAAGCATTTCTTCCTGATTTTAAAATGCTGTGTATGAGGGTGCATATTTTGTGCAATAATCCAAGCACTCTGTAAATGTTTAAATGCTTTTAACTTAATGTTTTGTTTAAATATATTATATGCTTCATTTATTATTTTGTTAAAGAGACCTGCTGTGGCTATTTTCCCGTCTTTGCTATGCAATAAATTATTTTACACTAACCTTAATTTCTTGACATCAGCTTCCTAAACATAACATCGAGCCAGACATCCTAACACCAGATGTACATGCAGGACCATGAGTACTTTGCTGATCCCTTAAAAGTATACAGGTCCGGCAGATTCGTCATACAGGCAGAACATCAGATGCTCAGCATCTCATTTCCACCTTGGGCTTTTTTGAGAGCATGTTAGGCTCTAAAAATCCATTGCAAATCTACTACCACCAACAGGAGGAGAACGCTCCATCCAGGAAACCTGCAGTGCTCCAACTGAAACTGATGACCCAGCTAATAAAAAAATGCTTTACTGAGAAAACAGCATTTTTTTACCTACAGTAACCGACCCACCCTCCCTGCACCCCCACCCCCCAAAGGTCCAAAGGTTCGATTGTTAGCTCACCAATGTCTGCCATTTCAGGCACAGAGGCAGAAAACGGGCCATCCGGGAATTTGGGCGCATTGTCGTTCACGTCCTGTACTTTGATAATGAATTCAGATTCTGGTTCCACAGTTCTGTTAGTGAAGCGGTCCACAGCTCTAGCATGAAGGACATAATGGCTCTTCTTCTCTCTGTCCAGACTCTTTTTGGCATGAATGTCACCTGTGATCTCGTTGATTTTGAATATAGTCCCAGCACCTTCTCCAGAGAGGAGATACTGGACCAAGCCATCACCTTTGTCCGAGTTGGAGTGTAACTGAAAGAAAAAAAAATGATAATAATTATTTTTTTTATTATTGGTCAATGGAAATACATTTTATCAGCCTAAACATATTTTGATTAGCATTCTATGACATAAAAATGACAATAACAATAAATTAATGTTAAAAAAAAAATATATGACTATAAATGGCATTTATCAAATTGTCTTCAATGTTTGTTTGACAGTATTTTATAAAGCAATTTTTTGTATCCAGAGTTTTTGCATTGATAAATAATGCATATAGTCGCATTAAACAATACATGTTTAAGTAATGTGTATCATTTGACCACAATTGTTATTGTAATAATGTACACTCAGTAGAAAAAATACAAATTATTGATTTTTTCAAACAACTGATTCCGAAACAACAACATGCTCATATTCTAGGTTAATTACATCCATTACTTCCTTTAAAATACAGTGAGCTAAAAACATTAGACATAGATTACCATACAAATTCACATTAGTAAAACAATAACATATTCCAGTAAGACAACAGAACACACTGCCTTAAGATAAACATCTGTGTGCTTTCATATTTATAACCAGCAAATAAGTCACAGCAAATAAATATTCCTTGGGTATTTTATTTTGTCTCATTTTAAAGTTTCTTAGACTTTTCTTTGATGGTGGCATGTCAGTAAATGCACACACTCGTAGATGTAATAAAGCCAAGATAACATATGTTAAATGAAGAAATCGGCAGTGATCTCTTCAGTCTCCAGTGAAAAAAAAATCTATATTGCTGAAGCATCTGTGTAACATGGTTAATTAGAATCGCATATGCTCTATGCTTTTAATGTTACTTAAATCCAAAAGTATGACGTAAATGCTCCAGTTGAAGATGAACATGGATTAAAATGAAGTCGCCACCTGAGACGCAGTCATTTTCAGGACATTTATTCAACTATAAATGCTGCCATTACAGTCACTAATGATCACTAATACAGCCTTGGAAAATGGCAATGAGTCCCATTCAAAAGAAAAGAAAATTGGAGCAGCAGAAATTGGCTGTGCATGGCCCTCGGTGTGAATGATACATAAATAAATAAATAAAATGTCATTACTTGGCATGTTGCTTGGTTTCTATTGAAGAGGCTTTTTTCCCTCTACTATTCTCATAATACTTGGCAGCCCTTGTGATCCCATGACAGTGAGCGATTAGTCAGAATGACGTTAACCTCACAAAACTTTCCCCTCTGGCTAAGAGGGGCTCTCTTATAAGGCAAAAGGTCTGACACTACACTATTTCACCAATGTTTTATTGACTAAGTCTTCTATAGGCCGGTAGCACTTGACCTTAACTGAAAACCATATATTGACTTTAAATGAGGGCAAGCTATGCTCTTAATTTATCGTGAATGTACTGATTTCCTTCTTCACAGGCATTTACAGACCTACGATTAAACCAATTTTTGGAGTCACTTGAGTCGACTTTAATCACTCAAATATTCACAATTCAGAAAGCCATTCAGTGTCAAGCTATTACAAATCCAACACATTTGATATCAAACCATTAATACTAGCACTGCATGAAATGAAGTCATGGTTTAAGAATTAAACAGAAGAGACATAGACATAAAAAAGAGGAAATGAGAAGCAATGTGACAGGACTTTTCTAAGGATTTTGAAGGCGAGACAAGCATGGATACATTTTACAGTAATTGGTTTATCAATTATTTTCTGAAAGCACATGCTACGTTTGTTGTTCTGTATCAGTCATCCAAATGTGGCCTTTGCAATGACGTTATTTATAAAAACCTTGCATTTTGAGGACCAAAAGTTCATGGGTCATTAGAAAAGTTCTAACTCAACTGAAGAATCTAACTGAAGAATCAGTCTCAACTTGTTCAATAATAATAACGCGTCCAGTAAAAAAAAAACAAATGACTCGAAAATAATTGTTCACTTTACTGGTCGAGAATTAAAGATCTGAATCAGTTAAAAGAATCAAACTTCCCATCCATAATCTGTGTGGCGGCTTACTGGTTTCTTTTTTTTTTTTT
>CM051493.1:25416255-25446255 GCA_028031935.1 Paedocypris micromegethes
TTTTTTTTTTTTTTGCTGATGGTCTGCGCCGCTCCTGCAGTGCCTGTGAGCATCATAAGTAGGACAAATAATTAAAATCCCAATAAGCAGGACAAATAATTCATCACATTGTGGTTTTCCAAAATCTTTCGGATGACACTCTCTCTTACTGTGTACTCCTGTATTGTTGTTCTTTTACTGAGAACAGATCACTTGTTTAACTTTGTGATTATTTTGTAGCGTCGAGGCGCACTGAGACACTTGAGGTTGGTTTCTTCGGTTGAGAGTAGTCAATTTTGTGTGCGCATGTCCTGGTTAAGAACACTCCAACGACCCAGGTTCAATTTGGAGCATAATGTTTAGATACACATTTTACTTTATAAAATCATTGTGGGTTGTAAACGCGGTGCTTCTAAACATTCACACAGATTGGAATGCATTTGCGAGAATTTAGCTGGTTTGGGGATTCATTTTATGGATTAGAAAAAATACATTTTTTTCTTGTGTATAGGATGGAAAGGGGTAACAAAGGAGGCATATTGAATATTACAGAAAACGAGACTGAAATTTATCTCTAGTGTTTATTTGCTTTTTTGCTGCAAAAAATTGACTGTAAAAATGATTAATCCTAACAATGATCAAATCCAGCCATCATTATGAATTTTCCAAGTTCAGTACTGGTCATCATCAGCAACATCAGCGATTATAAAAGTCTCCATTACACAAACACACACAACTCTAAAACAAATACGTTTGCAGCCACTGCTCCTGCGGACCTGAGAGCACAGGTTATGCGTTGTGTAGGCCTTGTTAAACTGCCCACGCTACAAGAAGGAAAAGACTGATTAAATCAGGGCTTAGCCTTCGCAGCTAACCACAAATTAAAGCCGGCGCGCTGATAGAAAGGTCAATTTTACACTGCAGCAAGAGCCCTTCACGTCAGAATAAGGAAGCGTGCATGGGCGGTGCTGAGTTTGGTAATTTGCCATTAGTGAGAGGGAGGTGAGCGCTTTAATGCAATCCTCCATCTTAAAAGCTGCAATGACAGATATTCATCTGCCAAACTGATTCTGACCCATTGAATAGCACTGCAGTGGACCGATCTGTATCTCTATTGCTGCTTTACTGTACCAGAGCTTCTCCAGAGCTCAGGCTCTCACACCAATGTGTGCTGCTAGACTGCTGCTAAAGAGATTAACAGAAAGAAAGATCTTCCAGAGTGCCAGAAGCTTCCTAGCTCTCTATTACAAATTTCAAAGCTTAAGCTGTTTGTGTGTATCTCTTTCCATCTCGCTCCCCCTCCTTCCGGATGTGCGTTTGCTTTTAAACATGAAACGACAGCATATTTACCATAGCAATAATCTGCAGTATGAAAAACAAATTATATCTTCTAGGCAAAAAGATACTACACAAATATTTTTTTTTTCCTGACTTGTTTAAACTATAACAAATGTATGGTGCTGGTAAATGTCCACTGCAGTCCTCCAATACAAAAGGATGTGAGAAAAATAAAACAACACTAAAAAAAAGAACAACTGAATCTTTATCAAGATTTTTATTTTCCTCTGTGGAAATATGTTGAATTCAAGATTCAGTCTCCATCCCCTTTTCTGAAACGAAGGAGACTGGTATACTGGCAGTGCCCGAATCATAGTTTTATTTTTATTGTTTAATTGTTATTCCTGTTCTAGATTAGTTAGTTCCCTGATTATCAGTTCAGTTTTATTCGTTTTGTCTTTCTAATATCCCTATCTGTTTGTTCTGTATTATTTGTCTGGTTTTTAGTTAAGTCTTACAACTTAAGTTTTATGTGTCTGTGTGTGTGTGTGTGTGTGTGTGTGTGTGTGTGTGTGTGTGTTTTTTTTTTCTTTTTTGATAAAGGCCTGCTTCTTAAAATTGGGTTATTCTTCACTAAAAGTACTGAAGGAACAGACCTAGTCAAAGAACAGAAAGATCTATGTGGTGGGCAGAAATAAGCTTTTTTTTCGTGCATCATGGAAACAGAGCATCTGCTTTTCTCAGTTGACCAAGGTTTTGGATTTCAACCATGCTACGCTGAAGGCTATATTCAGTAAGGCACTCAACAACTCAATGAGATGCTGTCTGCGTCTGAGTCGGATAAAACGGTGGAGCTGTCTGTGTCAGGTCTTCAACCTATCTTACATGTATCTGAGGAAGCACCTTAGTATATGTCCCGCTGGAAAAGACCATTTTTAATCTAAGCTCAGAAGTTAAAACCATGTGAAGCAAACGGAAACAAAACATTGAGCTTAGCACTGAACAAAGCAGGAACAAGACTAGACTAAGATTGTTATATTCCTGTGCAGCTTGGCGCAGTGCATTTTTCTCTAATTGTAGACACTGTAAAACCTAAACATCACAACAAACTAAGGACGCCCAAAAAACACGCTCCGTAAAAATAAATTGAATTAGGAAGATAGCAATGAGCAGGTGAACTAAATCAATAATTAGGTAAATAAAGAAACAAAAATAAACAACAACAAATGTAACACAAAAAAATGATCTAAGCACTGTCAGAATTCCAGTCCTCTCTGCTCTCAGCACAACACAGTGGCTATGATCCTGACACTGGTACCAAAGAAATCTTAGAAATAGTAGTTCAATCATTGAATGAATAAATGATATATAGATAATCTAAAATGTTTCAAAGTAACAATGTTTACAATCCCCGTGAAAGAGAAAAAACAGCATGACCTAGTAAACATGTTAAGTTGGATAAAAAATACACAATTCATGCAATTTACTGGTAATTCTTAAATAAAAATCACTCACTTGAAGAACTCAAGATGTTTGGTTTTTTTTTACGTACGTAACACTTTTACAGACAAATAAAAATTGAATAAGTATATTGTTATGTATTCCACATTGTTCTCTACAGAGAATACATGTTTTTATCAGTTCGGCAAAGTGACATAGTTTAACTTTTCAATCACAAAACTTTTGAGGCTAAATTTTAGTAGAACAAGTCTGTCTGGGCCTCTAAAACCTCTTTCTGTCTGACCACTGAATTGGTGAAGAGAAAAGATGGTGGTCTGAGGGGAACAGACAGGAGAAGGTGCGAAAGAAATTAATGGAGAGCAGTGTAGGAGGCTCAACCCATTTCTGTCACAGCTGTTTAAGACAGCCTCGGCGAAAATATTCAGACCGTTCATTTTTCTTTATTGCCTATACATAGGCAAGCTCGGCTAGAAGTGGCACCCAAGAGTGCGGAACAAGGGCGATGTTAAGAATCAAATCCAATAGGACAAAACCACTATAACATGGTGTTTTTCAAAAAAATATTCCAGAAGCAAGGAGCTAAAGTGATGCAACAAGACATCAAGTCTGATTGAAAGATATTCACAGTTTAGACACAAGTACTGCTGCATGCGTTTCTGTGTGTTTGCTCATGTGTGTGTGTATCTGCAATCAAGTGGATCGATCTAAAGCAACCTGTCAGATGATGCTGAGGATACACGGCACACATGCTTGTTTCCGTTCCTAAGGGGCGTAGGTGGAGACAATTGATGGCAGCTTGGCCATTTTTTGTTTTATTATAAACGTCACTATCTTGACTTTAACCTTCACCCGACTGAGCCGATGTCAAAAACTGTCAGTGTCACCTTGTTTTGTTCTGTCTCAAAACACATTGATTCGACAGAGTTGCACAGTCTTCCAGAACCAAGTATATATAATAAATAATTGGACTGCTGTTGACATGTATAGGTTTGTGATTGAAATTAGTTCAAAAGTTAAATTAATACTACGAATAATAATATAATTATAACAACAACAATAATAATAATAATAATAATAATAATAATAATAATGATAATGTATTATGAATATAATTGATTCAAATATATGTAGAATATAATAATATATGGCTTAATAGCATTGGTTTTGAGGTGACATGTCTTAAGGCTGCCCACTGCTCCTGGTTTGTGTGTGTTTACAGCACTGGTTTTACTGGATGGGCTTAATGCAGTGCACAATTTCAATGAGGTGGCCAGTGGCCATATTGACTGCCTCCAAGACTCACGTTCTTTTTATATTCTTTCTACAAAACATTTTTGTACAATTACACTCTAATCATTGGTAAGGACAGAAGAGTTCTTATTTTGTAAGTAAAAGCAGCAATTGTGTTTTTGAATTGGACACATAGGCAGCTTGCTCAAATCCTGCAACCTGGTCACAAAGGCTCAGTGCAGATCTAAATTTAAACTCCAGTAAATAGCAGCACTCCCTTCTTAGTTTCTTTTTTTATCAGATAAAGAATTTAAAAAAGGTTGCTTTACCAAAAAACAAAAAAAAAAAAAAAAAGAAACAAGTCACATCAGTTGTTGCTCTGAAACTACAATCTTGTTGCTGGTAATAACACACTCTAATGATTGCGCTACTCAAAGCTGCTCAACACATTTTCTCACATTTACCTCAAAAGTTAAAACTGAAAGTAATTAATCAGAGAGATATCAACCGTCTCAAAGAAGCAGAAATTAATTAATATTACCTTCCCCACATACTGTGCATCAGGCCCAATGTGCTCTTCCAAAACAAAGAACTGATTCCAGATCCAGCCTCTCTTTGGACGGTGATGGGCATCCTTGTCTCCATCCGAAAGTTTGGTGTGGCTGAGGGTAGATGTAGGATTGACAGGACTTGGTGGAGAAGAGGTCCCATAGCTCCTCTGGAGCACACACAGGCACAGTAGCAGAGGGGACAAACAAGCAGGGCCACTGGCTACTCTCATGTTAAAGACTCACAATCCTATGATTCCCACTCCCAGAGGTGTGTCACAGCGGGTGGGTCTAAACACAAATTGGACCATTTTGCAGGGCTTGGCTGACGGCCATGGTCAGAATCCTGTTGTTGTGGAGAATAGGCACAGGGACTCACATGGTGGGTGGGGAGTGAATCATGTTGACAAGCTGAGAAGATAGTGTCCAATAAGATTCCACTAGATCCAATAGCAGGAAGCCAAAAAACATCTGTGTGGAGAAAAGGACAAAACACTTTTAAGGAGGATGAAAAAAGAGATGGCTTCTACTTCACATTTAATTTCAAACAATTAATTAGGAAGTAAAGTTAAACAATTGTGATTGCCCGTCACAGACTTTTTTTTTTCAAGACCAGTGAAACATCTAACCTATTTTTTTATGGAACACCTGTAAAAGAGTAAGAATCATGACTGGGGGAGCAGGGCTCCTGTAATGAGAGCTAGGGATTGCGAGTTTACTCAAACGTCTGCAAAGGGTTCTGAAGATCAATGGTGTGCAGTGCATGTAAGCTGGTTCCAGAAGAAAGAAGCTGATAGCTCTCGACTTCTCTGCATTTCTGTCAATTTGGATTCATCACTCAGGGAGAGACTCCCTCATACTCGTCAATCTCTGCCTCTGTGAGGATTCCTGACAAGAGAACTTAACATATCTAGAGTTTTAAGGTTACAGCTTTGGCGTTTCTCAAAAGAAAATCAGATGTTGTACTCATCTCTCAATGGAATGTTTCTTTCAAAAGATAGCAGCAAAAAATAAACACAATATTAATTTGATGTGTAGTTATTGGTAATAAGAGGTTCTGTATATAAAAATTGCACATGATGAAAAGACATACAAGTACACAAGAATTACAAAAATGTGTAATACACCATGCATTACTTGTTTGAGTCTGAAATTGAATGAAATTAATTTCTACACAATTCACGCAAGCAGAAAAATACATCTGTTGCCTAATCCCTTATCTCTAACCTTGACCACATTTAGATAACGCTCGTAAATTTGAGTTATTATTAAATAATCCCATCATATCTGCTACAGCCCAATAGGCACAATCAACACTCTGTTGTAAATTGAAAGCAACAGATGGCAACATTTTCTGGAGCTATACTTTATATATTTTAAGCACAACGTGTTGAAATCATTTGAATCATTGACTTAAATCAAACAACGGTATAATAAATGGACTGTTTTAGGGGTTTTACTGCTCTCTTTGTTTCTGTGTTGTTTCCTAAGCTGTATTACCCAGAATGCCATGCATTTCCCAAAATCTTTTAAAATCCTTATGTGATTTGGTCACGTGCCTCACTGAGTTCGGATATTGAGTTATTGTCATTAGTGAATTTATTCTCTCATGATCTTCCATGTCTGTCAACTGTTCTATTTGATTCTTGCAAATCCATGTTTATTGGGAACTGTTCTCTTTCAGCTCCCCTATTCCAGCTCCCCTATCACATTCATAATAGTTGTAGATGCAAAAAAAATATAAATTTGTATGGACAGATGTAGTACTGAAATGCACTAAAAACATATTAGGATTGATAAATCCACTTCAATTTGCTATTTTTTAGACTCATTTTCTATAGATTATGTTCTCAGTTTTAACAGTAAAATAATACGTTTAATGAATAAATCTGAAAGCGAATTCTGAAAAGAGTGGAGAACAAAAAAACCCTTTCAGTGCGTCTTGTCTAAAGGCCTGAGTCTAGTATTGAATGGAAATAACAAACAACCTTTTCACTCCATAAAGCCCATTTACCAAATCAGAAACAATGCTATTTACAGAGTCTTGCTGAATATTTTTCAAGAGGGAATTACGAAGTCTTTACTCACACTTTCAAGCTCATTGTGTCGACAAGAACTGAGAGCGCTCAGACAGCCTTTCAGTTTAATTTCCTTTCCAAAAGTTTATGCTAACAGACAGTTGTCGAATTTCTGTCACTGAACTCACCATATCTGCCAAGGGACTCACATGTTTTAATAAAGCCAGTTTTCAAATGCATAGATGACTAATATTTTTTTTTAATGAGCAGTCTAGCACAGTAGCATGCTAATGATAGCTAAATGCGAATTCACTTTTAATTCAGAACATACAACTGTTTGACTGATCAGTAATGCTTTCACCAACTGTCAAAACATACAGCCAGTGATTGACTAATAAACAAACTCCTCCACCAATACCAAAAAGTGTCACATCTGTAAACAGGAGGCAAAGGCTAAACATCCTGGAGGCACAGATCACTTGTGCTCTTGTTTTGCACTTCCAGAGCACAGGTGTCTTAACTGATTCATTCAGGTTTCTAAGGTCTTCAAAACAAACGTGTAATACTGATTAGAATCCAGAGCAGCTAATTAGGATGCTAATTGGAATGGAGTGATGCTTGGATGGAACAGTGGCTGAGAGGCGTCTTTTCACAATGATATTTTCCCATGTTTCTTCCTGTGCACTGCAATGTTCTTCGCCTACGTTAGTGTTCCTTATACCATGCAGGTTAAAAGAATTGTTACCGATGGAACATTCATACAACTTGAACTACGCCAATTGTTCATTTTTAGTAGCCTTTTAACATAATTATTCACTTTGCAGGATGTGGAGTGATTTTCGTTCTTTGAACAGACTGAAGTAGTTTGTCACTCGCTGTTTCTGTGCTGGATCATGCCATTTGCATTCGATCCAGGCTAGTACGTTGAAGGTGAGGTTGAGGCTGACTGCTTAAATTGGTAATATAAAAGCATCTCCTGGGCATCATTGATGTGTGCTTGTCGCCTTGGTTAACTTTAACATTTATGACCCACCAGAACTATCTCAAAATCCCCACTGATGTTTTTAGCATGCCTGCATTATCCCTATAAGTCTTTTCACCCCCGACACGGACTGGAACAGTGGAGACAAAATGTGATAAAAACTTGAAGGATGTGGATGATGATCAGCTTGCACTACAGTTTCTCTTGAGGCAATCAAGCGTCAGTAGAGAAATCAAAAACAACGGCTTCACTTGCTGTGCTGTTTGTTCCCTAGAAAGTGAGACTCGAGCTTTGAAGAATTGCATGCTGTCAGGATAAAGTGCTATAGTAATGAAAGAGGCACAGATCTATGTAGAGACACTGCTTTTTTTCCTGAACCCACGGCTCTGTTTGGACCATAATAGCACGAACGTGGACTAACTCTCAGACTTCCCCAAATTCGCTACATGCCAGATAAACAGCACAAAAAACAAATTCAACCTTCAACTAGCACATGCCAGAGAAACAAATAAATCAATACTATAAACAACGTGTTCCTTACCTTCTCAGTCTTTCTTTGAAAGATGACAAGGCTTTGTCTAACAAACGAGAGCTCCCAACGTCCCTACACATTTTTTAAGTCTCAGGAAGAGTGTGTGTGTACAGCAGCAGCTCAATTCAGTCCGGAACAGTCCGCTGGCTTCCAAATCTGCCAGCCTGCTGCAGCTCTGGAGGTGTGTCCTGATTGGCCGCCTGCACGCGTTGTCATATTCACACACACATACGCACGCACACACAGAAAGTCAACCCTGCTTTTTTCTCTCTCACATCACATTTCCCATCCTTTCTCTCGCCCTTCTTGTTTCTCATTTTGCATCTACCACTTTCACTCTCCATTCATTTACTCTCTTTCTCAGCCCTTGTGTCTGCAGAAGGTGTCTGCACATTAAGCAGCAAGCCAGTTTTGGGATTTAGGTAATAGTGTGGCTCAAGAAGGAAACCTAATTAATATTACTGGGGGAGGGAAGTGTTTGCTTGAAGCCCCTCAAGACCAGAAAGCTTTTTTCCTCCTAGAAAAAAGGATATCCAGCCAGCTCATAACACAACAGAGGGCATCAGGAACAGGATGGGCGTTAAGGTACGATGAAAATGTTATAAAACAAAGGCCTTGGGGGAGAAAAGGGGGCTTTATGTACCGCAACTCCAAGTCATCAAACTCTCAGTTCGCTGTCAGAGGCCATCCATCATTTACCTTCGGGTCTCCCCCTTCCTTTCATCCTCTACACAGGTTGATGATTTATATTAAGGCTGCATTTATTTATTTACATTTCCCCCCTTCTCAGCTCTGCTGGTGTCCTTGCAGGTGGGCTGGAGGCAGACTTGTGTGAAATGTGGCAGCATCGCACTGATTCTGAAGCTCAATGCTGTCATTTTCAGAGTGCAATATGTGTTGATGCCCATTCGAGGTGCACAAATCTATTTTTATGTTGTGCATTTTTCATCTTCGCAAAAAGGCAAAGGTTCAATATGATCCTTAAGATTCAATGCTTTTATTAGCATATGTGTTGTAGCATATATTTAATTGCATCGTTGTTAACAAACAGATTTGTTTGGGAAAATAAAAGGAGGAACTAAATCTGTCAGACTCTCTCACTTTCCTTTTTGATCACTTGTCGTGATCAGGTTTCCAACTTTGGGGTTTACTTGCTTCAAAAACTTCATAGCTTTTCACAATTTTTTTTGGGATTCAACCAAAACATAAAACATGCTGGACAAATAGTTTCTTTGAGCTACAGTAAAGCACTTTACAGTAATACAAACACTTGTTACATGATTTAAACATATATAGTAAAAAAATAACTAAGACAGAATGGTAGAATAAAAAAGTTATGTACACTGCAGTTGAGAAAAGCAAATAGGAATCTGTAGACTGATTTAAATTATCCACTGTCCACACAGTTTAGACAGAAATAAACACAGCAATCAGAGAACATCTCAGATTTTCTGCTTCTGTCTAATTATTACAGAAACGTGGCAGACTAATATTGTAGATTGATTTTCTCCATTGACAAACATGTTAAATTGGGTGAACTGAGGGGGAGAATTTGCTTTCAAACCCATATTCACTCGGTTTTATATTGCACTCTAAGCTTGTATAACTCAGCTGCTCAGTCAACAGAAAATACTACATTGGACGTCTGTTCCTGTCTGAAATGTTTAATATTAACCTAATTTAATCAGCAACAAAGGAGCTGTTTTTCAACGAACATGACACATGTACATGAAAACTAGTTATGTCTGACAATGGAATAGATTTTGTCCTGAAGGTTTTTGCAGCTCATAACAAATCCTCATTTTAAAGACTGATGGACTGCCTTTTTGCCTATTATTCTGGCGAAAATTATGTGTTTTTCAGGAAGATTACTATCAATCAGAGTTACACTTTAGAAAAATGAGGTTGCTAATATTTCTTTAACACCACTTGTTAATTTGTGTTAAGTTATTCATCCAACGCACATCTTAACGCAATATTGCAGGATGTTTGACAGTACAATATGTTAAGCAATGTAATATTGCGGTTACTGTTGTTCTACGACCTTAGTGATGGAATCCTTCATACTATTTTTTCATAATTTGAGCACATAAATTATAATTTCTCTTTTTGACAAGGGTCTGACATTATGCTGCATGTTAAAACAGGCCAATATGCTAGATAGTGTTCTCCTGTCAACTTTGATATGCTAATAGTGTTCGCCAAGAGCATAAACTGCAAGTGTAAATAATACAAGGCTAGACTTGTGGTTATATAACGTATAATAATGATTACATGTAGTACATAATAAGTAACTTGACTTTGAGCTGAAAAAATGAGAATGAGTTCCATTACAGCTTTAATAAGAAAAGTAAAAATAGCATATGCTTAAAGAAGTTTTATTTTTTTTTTATTAAAACAACTTTTAAGATTTGCATACAGTCTTTTCAGATTAATTGGAACACCAGTTATTCAGACCAGTCACTTAATCAGACAAAATCTTAAAGCTACTAAACAAATCATGTTACATAAGGATAATATTGTAGATGTGTTTGGAGCAAAAAATCACTTAGGAACAAAGAATGTGATAGTGAACGACAGAAACTAAAACACACTCAAGTGACTCATGTACGACTATGAAGATGAACAGGTGAACTCGAGTGAGTGAACTGTGGGTGTATTGTCTTTCCTGCCAATTAAAAGCGAAAAAAAGTGACAGAAACGTGAAACAATGAAAAAATGACAAAGAACGTGCATCAATCAACAATGAACACAAAACATACAGTATGTACACTGAAAAGAAAGATCATGATAGAGAAGTGTTGCTTGAATTGCTGAAATAAAACACATCCAGAATTCGAAGACCCATTGCTGCAGTCAACATTAAAATGCTGAGCATTGTGTTCATTTTGCAGAACTTTTGTACATTGAGATTTTTGATTAAATGGGCAGCTTTAAGACAGTCCAAATAACATAAATCACTTGTCTTTGTATAGATTTTTTTCAATCTTGAATTAGAAGACAGAGTGGAGCAATCAAAGAAAAGGATGGATGCAACCTATTCTTTCAAACAGACTCAGGACTCTTTTATCAACAATCACACTCCATCATTGTAAACATTCTTAAGGAAGTTGCAAGGCAAGTATTAGCACAAATGTTGCATTCAAAACACATCCATTTTGGCTAAAAGCTGTATCTGTTTTCAGTTTCTGAGTTCAGAATTTCTCATCTTTTGTCTTTATGTTATAGTCATCCTTGTTATACAAACCAAGTAAGATACTACCATCACCACCCTCATCAATCTCTTGACATCAGTCTGTGACATTAGATCGCTTAAGGTATAATCGAAACAATCTGCCATGGTCATAAAATTACTTTAATGGTGGTGGTTACATCTGTACATGATGGCTCAAAATGTGACTATAATCACAAGCCTTTAACCAACAGTAAATGTCTGATGTTTCTTGAACAGTGTCCATGCAATGAGAGCCTAGCAAGGCATCAAGCTATAAGCTTGCATTGTCATTTTCCAATTACTGTCAAGAAAATTATTCATTGAAATGTGATCCAAGAATCAATCCATTTTCAGTTTTTTTGTTTCAGCTTTTCTGTTTGTTTCCTCTCTGCTTCTAATAATCAGCAAGTTGGCTGATTAGTTTAACCCGAATAAGAGTGCTAATCTGCTAATACCTACGTATTTTGAGGCCACTTATTTAATGCTAGAAGATGGGATCCAGCTGTTTCTGGATTCTTTAGTCCTGCTGCTTCCATAACTGGCCGCCAGGAGGAGCCAAGGAGCAAGACAGTAACACGTACGTACTTAGATACATATTATTTTGTACTCACTCCCGGTATTGAAGAAACATCCAGAGTAGTTGTGGGTAGGAAGTAGACTAGGCTTTCTAGCCCTTTAGGCTCCAACCTCTAATACAAATAAACATGTAATAAAAATAAATAATGCATGGCTAATACAGAGGCTTAAGTACAAACAAAAATGATGGGACAAGAGACCAAAGTGAAGAATTGGAAAGAGGGAGAACATATGATCACAAGTCCCTGCTGTCTGTAACCTATTTCTCATAATTCTCTTTTCCCAAGCACTCTTTGTTTTGATCTTTCCTTTAGCTTGATATGTGTTAATCACACCAATGACTTTCTTGGATTCTTCACTTTTAGAGATCTCACTTACCAAGAAAATGAAAAATGTTGATTTCAAGTTTGATTAAATTGATATATTGGACCAAAAACATTTCAAAAACAATATCATATCATTTTGGAGCAGAATGTTTTACTTTTCACAAACTTACAAAGTTAGTTATCGGCAATAAAGAAGATACAAATACATGTACATTGTAAATGTGCTATTGCATTTCATTCATCTGATTTCACGATGACTAGTTTTCTTCTCTCTAAGTGAGATAAAGTCCACACAGTGTGAAAAGCAACAGTGGGGTCAAAGTGTTGACACAGACACAGAATTCATCACAGTGGGTAATGGCCCGTTAGACAGTGGGCTAGTCAGGGGCCAGCAGCTTATTGACATTCAGGGATGCACACAGCACTACCACAGTGCCGCCCTTTTATAAGACTGTGACAAAACACAGACTCGACTGAGACAATCACAACAGTGTGCGTAACACATCAGTGAAATGTAGAAAAGCCTGGCAGTGGAGAGCATCTCATTTCCTGCCAATACTCACTATCCATGGTGAGTATGGGAACACATCAGTGATTTGCTTTTTATCTTGTGACATGTCTCCAAACAAATTAGGGGATTTCTTTTTCTTAAAACAAAAATTTCCATCAGTCCAAAAAAAAAAAAAATATGTATATATATATATATATATATATATATATATATATATATATATATATATATATATAAACCCTTTTTTTATCACCAATACATGAATGCTCCTCCCGAAGATGAGAATGTGAATCTGCCTGCAGTAAAGTGAGGAAAGACTCGGTTTCATTTGCCCCTTTGAGAGAAACTGAATAGCATCATTAAGCATTTATCACATTACCGCTGGAGACAAAGGCTGATACATTTCGAAAAGATATAAAGATACAATTCAGGTAGCCGCTGCAGAAAAAGCAAAGGTGATGTTTCTATTTCTACATGAAAAAAGTTCTGCATAAAGCAGCAGTACTCCCATATTGCTAAAGTTCACTCTCAAATGGGCATAATACGTGAGAGTCTCAAACTCATTTATTTTTTTTTTTAATTCAGCCTAAGCCTGTCTAACATGTAGGTTTACTAGGCTAGAAATGGAAAATGAAAAAAAAAATGAATGAACTGATAATATAAATAGCTATTTGAAATGTATGAAACCAAGTTCAAACAAATGAAGAAATGATGCAGCTGACAGCTTGTTGTCATTTTTTAATTTGCTTGGCGGAGTTTATTCTTAATCAGTTTTTTTTACTCTCAGACATTGATTGAATGCCAATGCAGTAAGAAAATGCTTTGTGTATTTACGGCTTGGTGTTCTTCTGAGACTTTATAATGAGATGGGAGACCGCACATCTCATATCTTTTGAATTTGGGGATAAGTGTCACATTGAAATTCTACACTTTGGCATTAGTTAAACATGATGGATTGGATGCAGCGACTTGTAATTTATTTTCACGGCCAGGGCAACGGCTCAGAGAAACACCATCACTAAAGGGGAAGCATTAATCTGGACACTGTCACTTTGGTGGCCATTTGAGTTACAAGGTCAGAATTGAAGTTCATTCAAAAAATGGCTGTAATAAAAAGACTGTAAAAACAGTTGGAATTTGATTATAAATAATAAACTGTTTGATGTTGAAATGCAACTAAAATATCAGAAGTGAAGAGGTAGTTTGAATGTGGCAATTGAATCCTGTAAAAACGCCAACCACGTATTTTAAAATCTATTGTTTTGCACAGCGGAAAAGGAAATGTCTGTCTTAAACCCAACTAATTAGATTGAAGTAACTGTCTGAAAAATTCACAATTAGCATTCAGTTTGAGCTTTCAACATCTATTGATTATTATACACACTGCAGTGTTTAAAACATGTATGTCTCTCTCAAAAGAGGAAGTGCTCAAAAACAATTTTGAAGAAGATGACAACCTGACCGGAAGGAGCCATCTCTGCTAGATTCTGTTGAAAGGGAAGAGTACACAGAATTTGTGTCTGGCTACATAAGCTGTTGTGGTAGTAGACTTAGACTTGGGTCCACGGTTCAAATCCCCCTCTGGCTGGTTCTACAACTGACCCCCACAAGCTCCGTGAGCACCACGTCTTAAAGGGACCAATTGTTCCTGCGTTTGTGTGTTTTCACTTTACCATGTGTGTGTGTTACTTCACTGGATGGGTTAAACGCAGAGCACAATTTTGATATTGTCTCTAGAGAACATATAGACAATCACCCTTCTTTTCTTTTTTTTTTTGTTTTTATAAGCAAGTGCATTGATGATGTGACTGTCTCCAAGGCAAATCTCTTGGTTTAGTGTTATATTGCTCACGGTGCAGTTCCCGAGCCAAACTGGGGTTTCCAGTCAGTATATTCCAGGATGCAGGGTCAGAAAATGGCATTGCAGCCCCGATGACTTGCCTTCTCAATTAGCTGCTAAGGAACGATTGTATTGAATGCTGAACAGCATTTTTACGTACATGTCCACATTGTCCAGGTGAGTAAGTGCCTCCAAGTAGTGGAGTAGGTGGTGATGATGTGGTTCTTGGAGCAATTTGGACAAAATGCAACTCCAATTTCACCGTGACAATAAACTCAATAGAGAGACTCAATTGATAAACTCAAGTGGAGATCAGTAAGAGCACCAAGTTTGGAACCTCAATGGGTCACATTGGTCACCAGTATCAAGGAAGCCCATTTGTGCCTGTACTTCTTGAGAAAGCTGAAGATAGCTCGCATGCCAGCACCCATCCTGACAAACTCCTCCTGCAGAACCATTGAGCATCTTTACTGCCTGAATTGGAAATGGGACCGCCACAAACTGTAAGACCCTGTAGAAGATAGTGAGGACAGCTGAGAAGATCATCTCTCTTCTATACAACGTGGAAATCTGTCCTGTTCCTGTTTTTCTTTACAGTGGGTCAATGAAGAGCCCTCAGACTCGTATTTTATTGCGTAAAGCTGAAGAAGGACATGGACTTCATTCACACTTTTTCTACACCATGTTCTGCTACTCATTGGCATGTGTCTTGTAAGTGTTTGTCCTGTTTTGTCCAGTCTTTGTGTCTTGTCATTGTATGTTTGCTTTTGACCTTGCTTTTTATTTGTGTCCCCAACTGTTGAACTACGCGTATAACCAGGGACCTGAAGAAACGTCAGTCAAATGTTAAAATAAATTTTATTTTTTCCAAACTTTGTTTTGCCAGTTTTGGACTTATCCAGCTGCTGTAAGAGGAGGTTAGGCATATCCGAGGACCCAGGAACTAAAATTCATTATCACAATTGTGTGGGGCAGTTTTACTTGCTTCATACCAACAATGTTGGTCAGCTCGAGAAAAGATTGGCAAAAACTGCAAGCAGTTATTCCATATCAGAAAGTGTATGGCCTCCAGCATGCATTCACTCAAGCAGATATCATATCAGGCATGTTTGACACTTTATCCCTTAAATTATCGAAGACTGTCTTACATTCACCTCCTCAAGTTCTTGTGCATTTACAACAAGGTTGCATAGGAAAACACACAAAATGTCCAGCATAAAAGAATATGCCTTGAGCTCCCAGAAACTGCGCTTACATATGCCCATCCTAACAATGCTCCCTAACAAACAGTGCTCCCGATCATCCACCTACACAAACTCTCCGCATATAGTCACAGGAAGACATCTTTAAAAAGACACTTGACTATAGAGAAACTCTTTGGTCGATACACAGGGAACAAGATTTGGTGCAGACACTAAGAATTCTAATCTCTGTTTTCCAACACATGAATATCGAAAAATACCGTATTTACTTGCTTACAAGTCGACCCCCCCCACTTCAGCTGTGAGATTGTGGTATTTTGTTTAGACCCGCTTATAAGTCGGGGGAAAGAAATGAGAGAAAAGTGAATAGGTAGAAATGAGTAGAAATCCAATTTTTGGTTTCATAAAAAGTCAATTTAATATTGAAATATCTGCGCACTGTTCTGAGTAAAATATTTTCTATTTCGGTAGACCGGGCGTATAAGTCAAACCTCCTACTTTAAGCACGAAATTTTAAGGAAAAATCCTCGACTTATAGTCAAGTAAATACGGTAGTAAAAATGAAATACAGCTTTAAAAAGAAATGTGCATCGAAGATCAAATCATGATGTTTTCTTAATAGAACCATGTTTACTTATTATTTTTATTACAATTCATTATATTTGTCTGGATTCATTTTTTTTTAAAACTAATGTATCCCTTACGTTTGTGAGTAATGTAAGTATTAAGTGGTAGCTACTGTGTTTATTTTTTTTCCTGAGACATCTGAGACATTGTAAATCCAATCGGCGAGCAACTTTGGTCACACACTTTAACACTAAGCTTCAGGTTGAACACCAATTTTTGGCACATGCTTTAGTAAAGCTCAAGCTAAAATTGTTAGAAAGTCATAGCTGAAGCAGAAAAAGAGGCAACAGACAAAATTTCCAGAGAACTTTGTCTTGCTTGGCATTGCTCTTCTTTGCAGCACTTTCCCAGATTAAAGTTTGAGATTCTAAATTGAGGCAAATTTGAGGCATTTATGTTTGAATGTTCTCTCTCTCTGTTTGTGGGAGTTTTATCCCACTATCCAAAAAAACATTTATTCAGGAACATTGAAGTGTGATTGTGTGTCTTTGAGTTCCATCCTGTGATTAGATGACCATCTATACAGGGTGTGCATCCTGATTTCAAGAGAATAAGATAAAAAAAAAAAAAAAACAACAACAAGAACAACACTTTATTTAAACTGGTATTTCTGAATCTCATGTTCTAGATATGGAATTACATTTGAACATGTTTCCCTATCGAGCTGTCCACTACTGACACCACAGGTGGGGAACAACGTTTCCTGACAAAGCAATGAAGCAATAGAATGACGCAGTGATAACTGCAGCCAATGGCGTTGGAGCACCGCCCTGTGGGCGTGGCCTGCGAGCCCAAGCTGGTGCTCCATCCGCCATTTTCTCAGTACAATTTTCTTCACGAGCAATTGAGCATAGCCTAGACTTTTCTAGTCTTTATAGTCTTTTTGATAGTTTTTACCGCCGCTTAGAGTATGGCTAGTGATAGCAGTAGCACCGGGCTGGAGTCGTTCGTCCCCGGCGGGCGAACAATTCAGCCCGGTGGGCGGCGGTGCCTTCGGTGCTCGGGGCCCTGAGTCTGCCGGCACCCGCGCGGAGCGCATCTCGTGCCTAGGGCTCGGTCACGCTACACCGGCCCTCGACAGATCCGCCGCGCGTCGTGACTGTCGAGTGATGCCTGTGGGCGCCCTATGGCGAAGTTTGGAGCGGAAAAACATCGGATGGCCGGCTTTTCTTCCCTTACCTTGCGCCGGGCAAAGGAGCCACGTCTCGCTCTTGGGACTCGGTTGTTTTGGCGGGAGATTACCTCAGATGGAGCCGGTAGTGTTTTCCATCTGCTGCAGGCCGCGCTTCCTGATCGTTGGACGACGACGTCTCAACCGGGGTTTTCCTGAGCTCGCGGCGCCAGGCCGCGCTGCCCGGCTGTCGGACGACGACGACGTCCCACCCGGGTTCTTACTTGAGTACGCGGCGCCAGATGCCGACCGCGTGCTCGCCGACGAGGTCCTGGCCGAGTGCCGGACCGCTGCCTCGCATGGAGCGGGTGAGTGAGTTTTCCCCTTTTCCATTGCTGCAGGCCACGCTTCCCGACTGTCGGACGACGACGACGACGTCCCACCCGGGTTCTTTCTGAGTACGCGGCGCCAGGTGCCGACCGCGTGCTCGCCGACGAGGTCCTGGGAGTGCCGGACCGCTGCCTCGCATGGAGCGGGTGAGTGAGTTTTCCCTTTTCCATTGCTCAGGCCCGCTCCCGACTGTCGGACGCGCGCGACGTCCCACCCGGCTTTTCCTGAGTACGCGGCGCCAGGTGCCGACCGCGTGCTCGCCGACGAGGTCCTGGTGAGGCCGGACCTTGCCTCAGATGGAGCGGGTGAGTGAGGTCCCCCTGTTCCTCTGCTGCAGGCCGCGCTTCCCGATTGTCGGACGATGACGGCGGCATCCCACTCGGGTATTCTTGGGCACGCGGCGACAGGGTCCGAGGCCCTGGATGAGTGCCCGACCGAGGCAGTGGCCCTCACGAACATCGAAGGGGTGGCTCCGGAACTGCCGTCCAGCTCGTGCATGGACTGGTGCAAGACCGGTATGGCGCCCAGGGCTGGATGCGCCGTTGGGCCCGAGAGCCTGTTCGGCGGCGCGCCTGACTCGATAATTGAGGGCGGGGATGCGGCCCAGAGAAGGCCAAACCTTCGGCTGTATATTCAACAGTGTTTTCTCAGGCAGCAGCCTCGTCCCGCCGAGAGGGGGCGCTCCAGGTCTACGATTGGGCGCGCGGAGCCATGGTCGCGGGACGATCAACAGCGCCGGCTGCTTGCGCTCGGAGAAGCGCGACACGCCCCCACCGGCCCCGGCGAAGTGGCGCTGTGTTCTGGTGGCCGTGCGGGACGTTTCGGTTCCACCGACTTTATTTAACACTGTGAATGCATGTGTGCTTCAGTGCGTTGCAATGTTATTAAAGATGTTGGGAAACAGCTTCGGTGTCAGCCGTCTCTCTTCGGAGGGGGTAAGTGTTGTACGGTCTCTTCGTCAGGCCGCACACATAAGCGGCACATGAGCGACACGCTGCGGGAGGCGCACATACACACGTTCCCCTTTTTCGGCTCCTGTGGCGGACATCCAGCAGGTGAGGAGCGCCGGCGGATTGCTTGCGGAGCTGGAGGGCCTGATGCAGATCTTGCGGCGTCAAGGCCGAGGCTTAAACGGGCCTGTACACCGCCGATAGACTGCCAGGTCTCCAACGGGCTGAATGACCCGCTTGGGGAGCAGAAATCGTTCCCGGACTCCGGTCTGTGTTGAAATGTGCTGTAGTAAGCGTGTGCTTCATGGACATGTTCTTGTTGTGTGACTCGAGCTCCCTACGCTAACTGGCGTTAACCCGGAGAAGCCCGCGCCGTCAGATGTCTGGGAGGTGAACGCGTCACTCAAGCGCGCTGGCACGCCTCAGGGGCGTATGGGAGAGCGCGGAGGAGCGCAGTGAGCGGCTACTTCCCTCTCGTTGCCGAGCGTCGCCTGGGAGGACGCTCGTCCAGAGGCGAAATGGCCGCGCGTGTGGCGCGGTAATTCCGGCGCTACGTATGTTTTGCACTCAGCACGTGCGGGTGTGTGCAAATTCATTAAAGAAATGCAACGACGCCGGTGTTGGTGTTTCGTTATTTTATTCTCATGAGCCTCTGGTGAATGACGCTCGTTCAGGGGTCGACAGACATCGTCCCGTGAAGCCTGGGGACGCCTTCAGTTTCTAAGGGCACATACCTCAACGTCATGATCAATGGTGCAGAGACGGATCTTCTGGGGTTCGCGGTCGAGCGGATTCGCGCCCCACGGTGGTATGGAGGAGCCGACTCTTAGTGACTCGGATCTTTTACTCATGCCGCGGCTCGGCGATGGCATGATAACGTATCTTCACGCGGGATATTTTCATCCAGAGACACATAAACATTCGGCAATGGTGACGCGGACCTTCAACAAGGGGTCTCGTTCATCCCGAATTTGGATAATTTGTCAGCGACTTATTCGTTGGGAGATTGATTCATGTGTCATGAAGGCGTGTATTGTGTGCGAATCATTCAACGAGGGGGCGTGGCAAGCGCTCGTCCCGACCACACAAGCCCTATCTCTGGTGAGCGGGTTTCTCTGAGGAGGCGCATCCAGCTCGAGCCATATAAGCTTCCTTTCATGGTTACTGAATTATTCATGAACGGCACGTCGCTAATGTCTTACGCGACTGTCCTCAGGGAGCGCGTGAAACGGTGCTGTGGGGGCGCGCGCATGTGTCAGGGCGCACGCGCGCCGAATCAGGCAAGCTCCGTTGTTATGTGCGGAAGTGACGTGGTCTCTATAGCGCGCAATGCAGGGTATCCGTGTGTTCACTGGCGCTCTGTGCATCCGGCATCGGCGAGGCTGTGTTTCTCCCCCATCGGAAGCGCTTTACAGTGTTAAATGACGTGTTTCTATACTTGCCTGATAGAACACGGCGGCAATTGCTGGTCCAACGGGCTGTGACCGTGCGCCGATAGTTCGGCCGGTTGCAATGATTGTTTGGTCATGCATATGGAATATGTTGCATAATGACATCAAATGATTGTTGCTTACACCGTCATTAAATCATTGTGGCATACCGCACTGTTTGTTTTTCTCCAGTGTTGTATGTGTATTCTGCACTCGGCGTGTCTGCACTGGTTTTGGGATAAACGCTGAGTTTGCACACGTTTTCCACTCATTTCAGATCACACACTGTTGTGTCGGTGGAGCAAGAAGAAATTGGCATGACTCTGCCCTTTTTCTGCAGTTCTGAGATGGGCACCACGACAGACAAATTGTCGAGATCTGTTATGTCGTACAATGTGACGTCATATTAATTTTATGCATGCTGTGCGTAAGCTTACAGTATGTGTCCTTGTCTTATTGCTTGTTAGCTTTGAGTATAACAGGTTGCTGTAGGAGACATTTTCCTTCGGGCGTGTGCACAGGTTTTTCCCCTGTGTTTTTTTTATGGTACACTGAGCATCTCTCTCCTGATCGTGGTCTGGAGATCTGTACAACGCCAGGGCCTGCTTCAGGTTCACCACCTGGGACGCACGCTCAGCCGGCACTCGGTGCATGGCCTCTGGACTAGTGGGTCGTCGGCCTTGTTGGGCAGTCAGGAATTGTCCTGGTATTCTGTTCTTCCCAGTGGTCATGATGGGTTGTTCCCATGTAGGGGGCATAGTACTATCAATTCGAGTGCTTGGCATTTTCAAGATTACACTTCCATCAAGCCGCATATAAGGGTTGGCTTCGGCGGAAGGCGTCGGCTGGAGTACCTCAGGGTATACATTTGTATATTGGTGGGTTGTCATATTTTCCGGAGAAAGTATGTGTCGGAGTTTATGTCACATATGGCATGTGTTAACTGCTTGTATGCTATGTGCGCGCGTCGGCATCGCGCCCTGAGGGTACAGTTGAGTTGGTGAAGCAGCTCCGCCTCCTGTGCACGGAGCGCTGATGATGAGCCTCGTACTTGAGTCTCCGGATGAGACGCACAATCGGCGGCATGTCCCTCTCTCTCTCAGCCTGTGCCGCTCGACGGTGTGAGACCGGTCTCGGTCTTGGTCTTGGAGGGGGCCCGCTGTCGAAGCAGCTTGTCACAGGGGACTGTTGGTGCCATAAGCAGGCGTGTGGTTTGCAGAATCAACAGTGTCCGGAGGGCGTCCGGGCTCTTTCTACAGGGGATGTCGCTGCAGGACATTGCAGGGCGGCCGGCTGGGCGTCGGTGGAGACGTTTGCACGGTTTACACCTTGGATGTCGTCCCTTTTTGCGCCACATGTGTTGTCGCAAGAGGAGGAGAGGACTCTGCTTAGGTGGGCCTGGGCAGCGACAGGGCCAGGTCACGTGGGTTCCCGTTGTTGGTGACGTGCCGGCCGTGTGTGTGACCCTCATGGGGTTTCGTTGTGTCGGCGGGTGCGCCGGGTTCCCTTGCGGCGGGGATTGTATTGCGTTCCCCACCTGTGGTGTCAGTAGTGGACAGCTCGATAGGGAACTATCTAGTTACGTATGTAACTCCGGTTCCCTGAGAGATGGGAACGGATGACACCACATAGGTTGCCGCAAGGGAACGATGGTTGGTTGGAGTGGCTCTCCTGTCGTTCAGATGTGGCGGATGGAGCACCAGCTTGGGCTCGCAGGCCACGCCCACAGGGCGGTGCTCCAACGCCATTGGCTGCAGTTATCACTGCGTCATTCTATTGCTTCATTGCTTTGTCAGGAAACGTTGTTCCCCACCTGTGGTGTCATCCGTTCCCATCTCTCAGGGAACCGGAGTTACATACGTAACTAGATAGTTTTATCCCACAAAGTTTTTGGCATTGTTTTAATATATTAAATGAATATAATATTAATTCTGAAAATAAATGACCAAAAATGCCGATAATTGCTTACTTCTCAATCCCAATTGTGTTTATTTTTAACAGAAAAGAAAAGCTGATGATGTTCTATTCCACACAATGAAAGTGAATAGTGCTCAGGGTATGTCAAGCTCTAAAAATGACAAAGAGGTTTATTGAGGCAATTTGAGGGTCCCTCAAGCTCAGATATAATTAATAATTTAGTATTTGAATTAATAATGTTTGAAATTCATGTCTGCTGCTCATAAAAATACTTGTGCATGACTGCCGAAGACTTATTCAGCAATTTTCTAAAACGGTCGTACAACCTTTTGTTATTATAGTTTAAGCTTTGAGCGATTTTTTTTTTCTTCAGTCCTGTTCATTTCATTGAAAGAACGTCCTATGTAATATTTCGGCGTCCGTTTAATGATGGAATGAATTGCAACCAAAAATACAGACCTGGTGTGAATTTTAGTGTGGTTATGAAATTGTTATTCCTTGAATCCTCTAATAATTGCCATCAATAAAGCAGATAATTGAACATTCAGTAGAGCAACAAGGCTTTTGGTGAGGCCTACACACAATATTGATTCTGTCACAACAATAATTGAAATTACAGTAAGCACTAGTGGAGACAAGTCACACCTACATGAAAAACTACAATGACATTATTTAATATACATTGTGTCTTTCATAAACAATTCACAAAATGAAAATACAAACTATGCTGTATCTGAAATAATAATGGGTCAAAACGATATCATAAAAACAACAGGACATGACCAACATTAACTAGTGCCCTACATTGACTTAAGAAGTATGTGGATTTACTGTAATAACATAGAGAGAGAGAGAGAGAGAGAGAGAGGAGAGAGAGAGAGAGAGAGAGAGAGAGAGAGAGAGAGAGAGATCCCAGTCTGGTAGCTGTCAAGTTGTGTTTAAATTGCCCATGTTTCCTCGATTATTAAATCTGCTTTTACCTGTGTCTTATAAATATGTGTTTTCTGTCCAGGCAGATTGTATTATGTAGTATTTTTCAAACAGCTCCAGAAAATCTGATTGCTTGTGTGCTGTTGTTGGTTTTTGTAGTTCTGTCTTACTATTTCTCTTACTATCTGCTCACTCCTTTTTTATTAGTTCTTGTGTGGTTATGACTTATTTTAAATAGAATGTTTAGTGGTATCGATGTATCCTCACAGCAAGGAAGGCCAGCTTTAATCAGACATTTCTGATGAAATGTCTGTATGTTTCAAGAGTTGGCATGTTCTCCCTGCTTGCCTGTGTTTCCTGTCCACAGTGTATGTAAATGTACATGTCTTTATGCCACGCCAATGCAGGATTTTTATCCTGCCTTCAGGCTCCAGTTCCCTGTGACCCAGAAACTGAAACGCTGATAAGAAAATGAAGCGGTTAAGAAAATGTATGGATGGATTTATGGGAATCCCAGATGTATGTACATATTCAAACATTGGATGCTACATACAATTTTTATGTTAAATCCATCCATCAATTCAAATTCAAATAATCTGTGCTGTGGGATAATTACTACTGATGTACTATAACTATATTAATAATTGAGAATGATAAAAGATTAAGAATAATTTAATTAATAATTTTTGAATATTAAAATTGATTTTTACATGTTTATACATCAAACTAAACTATCATCTCAGGACAAAGTGTAATATTTTAAAGATTAATCAAAATTAAAGCCTAAAATCTGAAGGATTTATGCTTGTTAAATTTCTTTTAACTTTCTCACTCCCCTACATATTTCATTTTCTCTCTCTCTCCTTCTCCAACATGAAACAATTCTAAGTAAGCCCTTCAGAGAAACCAGTAGCAATATATAAAACATGCTCTGAAATACAAATGGCCGTGGCGATTGCTCTCTTCACAATATCAGTGACAGTCTCAATTTTAGATTCAAACAACTTATTGTGTCTATTTACAGTAAATGTGAAGATTCTCAACAGTGACTTGACAGCAACCTTTTTTCTACAATCATTTTCTTCCTACTTCAGTACTTGTGACTCTACGTGTCAACATAGGTCTTGTGAAGCTTTGTCCGCTCTTTGCCTTCTAGCGATAAAGAAGAGAGCCGTGCCCATGTGCTGATTATTTCATTGCTGAATTCCCAACATGCAATAACCTATGCTATCTCTTTTTCTTCACCATTTAACCATGCAATGTCTTCAAACAGTCTCCCTACCATAGTCAATCTCAAAAAAAGCTTCCCCATTTTCTCACCCCATCAACATTTTTTCCCAACTGTGATTAATGCTTCTCTAACCCCCTACCACCACACATCATATACGAATTCCCATTTTGAACCAATGTCACTTGAATTTGTTTTATCCCAAGGCACTGTTGTCAGAATTCTAGGAGATAAAGTAGTAGTGAAGAATGTTAATGCTCACCCTGCCCTCATCTTTGCTCCTGTCACAAGTCAAATGTCAAAGAAGCGTGTGATGTTTCTGGAAGGATGCTTGGAGAATAATGCAACAAGATTTTATAGTACATTATTCATCCGGAGCGTCCTATGCAGATCACAGAACAAGCAAGTTGACTAAAAACATCAGTGTTGTTTGCCCTTGTGGCAATTTTTCTTAGTTGCTTTTGTGTTCATTTGCTAATATACTGGTGCATAAAATATGAATAATAATAATAATAATAATAATAATAATAATAATATTACAAATAATAATAATACATTTCATTTAATGGCGCCTTTCTAACCCCCAATGACACCTTACATACATGTAAAAATTGTAAAAACAGACATTTACCACAGCAACACAGACATAAATAAGCTAATAGAATATTATAAAATCACAAGTAAAATTGGGTAAAAAGATGGGACTTGAAATTTGCCAGACAAGCACATTTGCATATGTCTAGAGGACACTTATGTAATATGTCAAAATATGAATATATATATATATATATATATATATATATATATATATATATATATATATATATATATATATATATATATTTCTTTTTTGTTTAAAACACATGTAAAACATTCATATTTGTATGCACATATTCAAAGATTTGGGGTCAAATCTTCAGTTTCTTGGCAATTTCTAGCATGGAATAGCCTGCATTTCTAAGAACAAGGATAGACTGTCAAATTTCATGAAAGTTCTTTGTTTCTGGCCATTTTGAGCATTTAATTGACCCCACAAATGTGATGTTCCAGATTCTCAACCTGCTTAAAGGAAGGTCAGTTTATAGCTTCTTTAACCAGCTTATTTAACCAGCTAACCAGTTTCCAGCAGTGCTAACATGATTGCACAAGGGATTTCCAATAATCCATTATCCTTCTGACACAATTAGCAAACACATTGTACCATTAAAACACTGGAGTGACAGATGCTGGAAATACACTTTACACTTATGTAGATATTGCACCACACATTTACAGCTAGAATAGTTTTTTTATCACAATATATAGAGTGTATTTCTGATTAGTTTAAAGTTATTTTCATTGACAAAAACAGGGCTTTTCTGTCAAAAATAAGGACATTTCAAAGTGATCCCAATTTTTTCAACAGTGTACATGCTTATATAATTTATATCAAAAGGCAATGCTATTAAAAATATGTCTCTATGACAGACCTGACACAAAAAAATTGCAGGAAGTATCAGTTAGCTGAGTGTTACCCAATAGTTCAAGCGGCATGTTTTACTGGTATAGCCATGAATTCTGAATCAGCAACCGAATTCCATACGCCAAGAACAGTGGCAAAAACATCCATCTCTGTGAGTGACACACTGACTAGAAAGCATGACAGAACACAAGGCATTAATAACCTGCGTGTCCAGCCTTAGAGCTCTGATATGGGCTTGAGGCAAAGCCCAGACCACGGCAACAAGTTTGTGTCTCCATAATGAGACAGGTCAATGATCAATGCCATCGACTTCACAAAAGGCAGCGTTATCCATCCCAGCAACACTTACAAATCACATGCAAAAACACTGAATTATTATGTTCAACACTTTAGCTATTGGCAAAAATGCAAAATAAAGTGTCTTTGTTAAACTGCCGATCACTGGACATAAATTGGTGGGTTGTTCTAATCTGTCTAACAATCAATCTCTGTTGGAGATATTCAAGACGTTAAAAGAAAGTCAGGTATAACCACAAGCAAGCTTTATAATGGGAAATGATTTAGATGAACAAAACAACCCCGACCATCATTAAAAACAAAAAACAAACATGCAAACAGAGGCTTTCATTACCAGTAAATCTCTGGATACGCATTTGCCCTTTGGTTAACGATTAAAGCTTCCTTATGGCTAAGATCTGCCATTTTGACTAGACCAATTATTTAGGAAACAAATACCCACCTTTCTGACAGACCACCGCTGATCTAAATATAGAGCCCTCGTTCAATCCATAATCGCACCTCATACAGAGCAGACTTGTGCTTAGGTTCCATGAAAATAAAAGGTTATATGAGTGCAACATTATTTCTTTCTCTAAAGTGGCCCTTGGTTTCACATTCAACAAATTATTTTTTGAAATAAACATTTCTAATTCTACATTTAACTTTTTCTACAATTTGAATATACTAATTTGAAGTATTATGCCAATTGTATTAACATACTAATTAAAAAATATATTGGCAGACAGACAAACAGGGAGGCAGGCGGAGGATGATGGATGGATGGATGGATGGATGGATAGATAGATAGATGGATAGATAGATGGATAGAGAGATAGATAGAGAGATAGATAGATAGATAGATAGATAGATAGATAGATAGATAGATAGATAGATAGGTAGTGTCATGGATCCCGAGTCACGTGACCATGGACTCTTATCCTGAAATCGCGATCGGACTTTTATGTTGAAGTGTACCGGGTTGCCGCCATTTTGGTTTATCCACATGTTAGTGCGATCATTTGAAGACCAGGTGTTTTATATCTGTGACAATTATCCTGTGTATTTAAGCACGAGTGATTCCCGGTGTTATTTGCCAGATTGTCTGTGCTCTTTGCCAGCTCTCCAGCGTTTCTCTAGTCTCGTCCAGTCTTGTATTTTTGCCGATCCTGATCTTGTTTCTTGACCCTCGTTTTTGCCTGCCGATTCTGGACCTGTTGTGGATTATTTGTTGCCGAACTTCTGCCTGTCTATGCTATACTACCTACTGTCGATGATCACTTGCCTGCCTGACTCTGATTAAAGCCATTGTATTTTTTCAACCTCCTGCTTCCTCATCCATGTGGGTCCAACGCCTACGGACTGTGACAGACAGACAGACAGACACACACACACACACACACACACACACACACACATAGATAAATATTTAATTGAGATACCTTTATTAGTCCCACAGTGGGGAAATTGCATCTCACAACAGCGGAAAAGTGAAAGAGAGAGACTATACATAATACATCTACAAATAAATTCAACAAATATACATCAAAATAATCATAGACATAAGTAACACAGAAAATGATACAAGACAGACAGAAAAAGATAGATAGAAAGACAGATGGGTGGCTGTATGTATGAACGGAAACAATATTTTGTTTATATTATTAATATTATTTCTGACCTAAGTGTGCCTTTATTTATTTGGGAGCAACTTCCTAAAATCCATAGCATCTCTACAAATAGAAAACCATCAAAACTATCGAGTTAATACCAATGCCAAAATGGTAATTGAATCAATTTAAAGTGGTGTGTCTGCTTTGTGTGTACAGGAACATGCCACGCAGCACCACCATAGGCCATGTTGAATGAGACTCTTACAGCAACAGCGAACCATTACCTCACCCTGCCATGTTAAAGAATATCTACAACTGTGATAGCTCAATGCAATGCAATGTGGCATAAAACTGCAGAAATACACACATAGTGTGGCATAACCGTATTTTTATGTTTTGTTATTCAACATTAAATTAAATTTTATTTTAACATTCTTTATTTGCGTATACAAACTATACATCTGTCAAATAACCTCAAATGTCTATTTTGTATGTACCGTACCTTGACAATTAGACATTGCGAAAGTTATTCTAAAAGAATATCTAAGCCACCAATAAATGTTACACTTTGCTGCTTGCAGTTATATTTAATGCTTTTATATCCTCTAGGCTGGACTGCTGAAAATAATATTTTACTTTACTTTACTTTACAGTCATTTAGCAGACGCTTTTATCCATAGCGACTTACATTTCATTGCAACTATCACAATTCAACAAATTCTTGCTTTCCCTGAGAATATTTCCCTGGGAATATTTAGGGGACCAATGCTTGGAATGTTCAAAAATTACAATACATTCAAAGCAGCATGATTCCTCTCATCCTCCAATCTCTACACGTCTCATCCAGGGTCGATTGCAAGGTCCTGCTGATAAAACATGACTGTGTCACTAGTCATGCCACCACCATGGTTGATCACCCCTTAAATTCAAGTGCACCCTCAGGTCAACATGGCATGCTTCTGAAATACCTCACACCATCCTCTTGGGATTTTGTGCAGCTGCTCCATGGTTTTCAAACCAACTTCTTGTCCAACAATGAGCCTTACGAAAATCTTCTCAAGCTCTTAGTTTTTTTGACTTTTGACGCCAAAGTTACTTTAAAGACATTTATATTTAAGAGTGCATGAATGCCGATATGACGGGTTTATAATCATAATAATTATTGTATTTATGCATTTTGATGCATTTACTGTACATTGCATTTATTTTGATGACTGTGTGTTGAATTTTTTGGAATAATACATTATCCAAGTGCAAATTTTAGATTTTGTATTCAGTCGTGCTTCAGTTGTGACCAAGTGTTCATAGATTCAAACCAGTTACCTTTAGCTAACTCTCTTCCACTAAGTCACACATGCCTTATACGGTTAATTCATTTTCTAACGTTAGTCAACGTTATTGACAGACAACGGACTAGACACAGGCGACAATGTAAATACAAGAATAAACAAGGCGGAATGAAAAAAAAAAGATGAAACACAATGAGTGCAATGAAACTTGTGACTTCAAAACCAAGAATATTGGCACAGTCTGTGAATTGTAACACTATTACATATCTCATCCATAATCTACTACTTCTCTTTCGACTTTTCCCTTATCAGGGGTTGCCACAGCAAATCATCCTTTTATACAAGCTCATTCACAATAAAACTTCAATGAATTCAGTTTTTCATGTAACTTTGGCAACTTCACATTTTTATAGAAGAAACTGTTCTCAAACCTGATTGGGTGAAGTCGTAACAAGCAAAATCGATGTAGGTGCCATTTTACTTTCCCTTTAAAAAACACATAATTACGTTAAATGGCATCAATTAGTTGCGATATAATTTATCACTAAAGCGTTGTAACAGTGACCATAAAGAGTTTTGATAATTTGTTCGCTTTAATCCAAAAAGTTACAAAAACAGTAGCAATTGAAGCATTTTGTCTTAAAAAAAAAAAGTCAGTAGATGTTTACAGTATAAAGTCAGATGTTCTTTTCTTTTTCCTTTAAAGAAATGCAAATCACTTTAAAACATCTGCCAAAAGCTTAAAACTGTGAATATGAAACAAAGTAAACCTTATTCATTAAAAGAAGAGTCCCTCTTTCACATTTTAAGGGAGTCAGTGTGAGATGTTAGCCTTCTTCATGGTCAGAACTGAATGTCTGCCTCTGGTCAAATGGCCCATTACACTTCTTCTCCTCTCTGCTCTGCTGCATTACTTATTATTTCCCACTGGATCAGACCCAGCTTAGATACTATGCCAAGGTCACATGGCTAATGCAATGTAGTGGACCTCACAACAGAGCACTGGTGAAAAACTGCACTGTCAAGTGGTCCACAAAATGGCATCAAGGTCCCAACAGCTCTTGGCAAGTTTGGTATTTA
>CM051493.1:25451255-25453043 GCA_028031935.1 Paedocypris micromegethes
GAGTCATCCCTTTCCACCTCATTCTATCCTGAGTATCCCCAGCCAACATCATGTCTTCTCTTACAACATCCATATCCTCCTTGGTCGTCCTCTTGTCCTGTTCCCTGGCAGCTCCATCTCCAACATCCTTCTACCAATATATTCACTATCCCTCCTCTGCACATGTCCAAACCATCTCAGTCTGGCCTCTCTGACTTTGTTGCTAACACAAGTAACACTTTCAAGACAATAAATAAGTAAATAGACACGTAAGTCATTCGTCTTTCGTCTTTTGCTGGTGGAGCGTTGTATTTTGTAACGCTGCTCTGAGCTCGAGGTGTGCAGCTATTGGCTCTGAGCTCGAGGTGTGCAGCTATTGGCTCTGAGCTCGAGGTGTGCAGCTATTGGCTCTGAGCTCGAGGTGTGCAGCTGTTTGTCACGTCTCACGCCCTCGGGGAGGAGCGTGAGTGACGTATGCTCCAAACACAGATGACGGTTAGACAACGGGTTTAATGGAGGATACACATACGAGGGAAACACCACGATACAGACACTGGAACGAGGACTGGAACACACGAGGAGACGAGGAAGGAAACTCAGGAATCCGTGGAAACTGAGGTCTTGAATCAAACGAGGACTCACTGGTCTCGGGATAACTCGGAACGTGGAGGTTTCACAGTCTTTAGTCACAACTGGATCGCTAAGAACACAGGTATGTCTCAAAGGGTCTGAGGGTTGACACGATGAACGCTGACGAAACCAGACGAGGAGAACTAAATAGGGCAGATGATTAACATACAACACAAGACAGGAGTGCGCGGCAAACAAGGAGACATAACAAGGGGGCGGAGTCCGGACAAGATGGGCAGGCCGAGTTGTAACACTATTGGCTCTGCCTGGTTCGCGTCTACGCACTGCACAGGGCCAGTCACGGACTTGCGGCAAATTTGATGAACATTAAATAAACAACAGGCAACGTTACATTCGCGAGATGGTCTTATGCGCATTGTCTCAGTTTTGTACAAAGAAAAAACATTGTGGTGAAATGCAACCTCTGTGTAAAGGCAAAAGAATTGTCGGCATCAAAAAACAGCACTAGCAGTAAAAAAAACACTTAGAACGGTGCAATCTGACTGCTCGACCTGGGAAGAGAAAGTAAACAGCAACGACAATGTCCTCTGCACTTTATGGCCAGAAAGTAGGACAGTATTGTGTGGTAAGTCATTAAAAATGAATAAAACGCACAGAAGTTTACATAGTCATGTTGTGTCTGATATCAAATATACCCAAGTTATTCACAGTTATGTCTACAATACTTTTAACATGTATTATTGTTAATTATTAGGGTTGACTAGCGGGTAGACCGGGCGGATTTCATAAATGTCCGGTTTTCCCTCTTCTTCAAAGGACTATTACACGTGTACGTAGGTTCGCCACCCGTGCTTTAAATTATTTGAGAACGGAATATTTGAGAATGAAATTGCGCTTAATTTAGTATATAAATGCGCTTAATAATAATCAATTTTTTTAAAACATTGTTCAAATTCAAACTGTTACTTATTTAAGTTTGTACTGATGTTTTTTTATTTAAATAATTTTTTTTAACAAAGTTATAGTTTAGCAACATTGAAGCACATTCATGTTCATCAACCTCCGGGAAGCCTGTCTGAATTTGTCTCAAGGCCGCGCGGATGGTCCTCTTTTTGGAAATCAAAATATATGGTCATCCTACAAGTATAGACTGTGTATTTGTCACGATCCTCAGGGCAGACAGTGGAGATCACGATTCGAGCACGACCCCATAACCCC
>CM051493.1:25456156-25486461 GCA_028031935.1 Paedocypris micromegethes
TTTTTTCTTGAAGATGCATCAATATTCATAATCACTTCTTGACTACAGGCTGTGAACAAGGCAACTGGCTGTAGTCATTAAGTTCAATAATTTTGTGTTTCTTTCGAATGAGGTTGATTGTGGAATGTTTGCAGCAGGCGGGAACTTCACACAGTTCGAGTGATCTGTTGAATATCAATGTAAAGATGAGGGCCAGTTGATCAGAGATGCTGATTTCAAACAGGCTGGTGTAATGACATCTGGACCTGAAGGTTCTCTCTTCTGTATCCGAAAGATCTGTTTGACATCCTTTTCACAATTCAGAAGTGCAGGAATCGGGGTTGCTTGATTTCTTTTTATCTTTAAAGAAAAATGATTAGCAAGGCTGTGTGGTTTGAAAGCACAGGATACCAGTTGTCAAGGTGTAAATGGTTGCAGAAAATGGTGATTAGGATTGTTGTGTGAATGTGAAATGTCTGTAGAGTTTGGGGATCCTTTCCACACTAAAAGTAAGTGAGTATTTGAGTTGAACATGGCTACTAGGGACCATATAAAAATTGTGCTCTTCATTTAACCCATGCAGTAAAGAGCGCATACACACACACACACACACACACACACACACACACACACACACACACACACACACTCAACCCGTAGCAGTGGGCAGCCTGTCAGAGTGCCTGGGGAGCAAGTGGGTTTCATTTTATGCCCAAGGAGACTCAAAAGTTCTTAAAGTTCTTCTTAAAATTATAGTCCTGGCTTGATTGCCCAAGAATCTAACCCTACACCTATTCCCATCCTCTTTGGTTTAACTAAGCTGCCCGAGAACTGCACTGAACCAGACGTATTGAATTTAAGGGTGCTTTCACACCTATAGTTCGGTTCCTTTGCAGATAATTTTACTCAATTTAAGTTTTTTTTTCACTCATATTACTTTTTATTTTTCATTTCTGTTCTGGCTTTGTTTGTTTGTATCCTTCACAGACCTCTTGCAACGTATGGAAGTTCAAGAATGATCCATATTGCAAGTCAGAGTGAGTTTAATCATTTTAAACAAGCGAAAACAAAGATATGATCCAATACAGAAGTGAGAAGTACATAGGTGGGTGGCAAGACATGATCCAGACAATCAGGCAGAGATCCAAAAAACACAAGAACCAGTAACAATAACCAGTAACAGTAACTATTCTATTCTATTCTAACAAAACAAGAATCCAGGAACCAACAATACAGTACTTTGCCCTGAGCAAAGAATTTTCAGCATTTTAAATATCCAATCTGTAACTCAGCATGGATGTCAACAACGGCGTGGGTCACGAAGACTTGACACATAGTATCTGTCCACCATTTTGTACACCTTTCCTTTGAGTCTAGCTGACACTCTTCTGTCACACAACACTCCTGACACTCTCCTCCACCCGCTCCATTCTGCCTGCACTCACCTCTTGACCTCTTTTCCACACTCCCCATCACACTGCACTGTTGATCCCAAGTACTTAAACTCCTGCACCTTCTTCACCTCCACCCCCTGTAACTTCACTCCTCCACCCTGCCCCCTCTCATTTATACACATGTATTCTGTCTTACTACGACTGACTTTCATGCCTCTTCTTTCCAGAGCAAACCTCCACCTCTCTAGCTCTTCCTCCACCTGCTCTCTACTCTCGCTGCAAATTACAATGTCATCAGCAAACATCATTGTCCAGGGAGATTTCTGTCTGACCTCATCTGTCAACCTGTCCATAAGCATAGCAAACAAAAAGGGACTCAAAGCTGATCCTTGGTGTAGTCCCACCTCCACTACAGCACATCTCACCAACGTCCTACTCCTCTCGTACATGTCCTGGACTACTCTGACGTACTTCTCTGCCACTCCCGACAACCTCATACAGTACCACAGCTCCTCCCTCGGCACCCTGTCGTATGCCTTTTCTAAATCCACAAAGTAAGGAAGTGAGGTGACGGCAATATGGCCACTAGGGACCATACTGAATTTGTGCTCTGCATTTAACCCATCCGTGAAAGTGCACACACACACAGTGAAGTGAACACACACAAACCCCTTAAGCCGTGGCGCCCGGGGGGCATGTGGGGTTCAGTGTCTTGCCCAAGGACACTTAGTTGCAGAACCCGTAGTAGGGGGGATTCGAACCTGCAACCTTTCGGACACAAGTCCATGTCCCCTACCACTGGACCACAACTCCCCGAAAGACACAATGCAGCTCCTTCTGACCCTCTTTGTACTTTTCCATCAACATTCTCAAAGCAAAAATGGCATCAGTGGTGCTCTTGCGGGGCATAAAACCAGACTACTGCTCACAAATCTCTACCTCCTTCCTAAGCCTGGCTTCCACTACTCTTTCCCACAGCTTCATTGTGTGGCTCATCAGCTTTATTCCCCTGTAGTTGCTGCAGTTCTGCGTATCACCCTTGTTCTTGAAAATCGGCACCAGAATGCTTTTCCTCCACTCCTCAGGCATCTTCTCGCTCTCTAGAATCCTGTTAAACAAACTGGTTAAGAACTCTACAGCTGACTCTCCTAGACACTTCCACACCTCTACAGGCACATCATCAGGACCGACAGCCTTTCCGCTCTTCATCCTCTTCAGAGCCTTCCTCACCTCATCCCTACTAATGTCTGCTATTTCCTGCTTCTCAACATCCACATCCTCCTCCCTTCTTTTCCTATCATTTTCCTCATTCATCAGCTCCTCAAAATACTCCTTCCATCTTCTCTGCACACTCTCCTGGGTTGTTAGTACATTTCCATTTCTGTCTTTTATAACTCTTATCTGCTGTACATCCTTCCCATCCCTATCTCTCTGTCTGGCTAGCCTGTACAAGTCCTTCTCTCCTTCCTTTGTGTCTAACCTGTCATACAGCTCATCATATGCTTTCTGTTTGGCCTTTGCCACCTCCCTCTTCACTCTGCGCTGCACTTCCTTGTACTCCTGTCTACTTTCCTCAGTCCTTTCTAGATCCCACTTCTTCTTTGCCAACCTCTTCCTCTGGATGCAGTCCTGTACTTCCTTATTCCACCACCAAGTGTCCTTATCTTCTATCCTCCTACCAGATGAAACACCCAGCACCTTCCTACCTGTTTCCCTGATAACCTCTGCTGTAGTTTCCCAGTCATCAGGCAGCTCTTCCTGATCTCCCAGAGCCTGTCTCAATCTCTGCCTGAACTCCTCGCAAGCTCCTTCATCCTTCAACTTCCACCACTTGGTCTTCTGTTCTGTCTTTCCTCTATTCTTCTTCCTCCTGACCACTAGCGTCATCTTACACACCACCATGCGGTGCTGTCTGGCTACACTCTCTCCTACCACTACTTTGCAGTCACTAACCTCTCTCAAATGGCCTCGTCTACATAGGATGTAGTCCACCTGTGTACTCCTACCTCCACTCTTGTATGTCACTCTGTGTTCCTCTCTTTTCTGGAAGTAAGTGTTGACTACAGCCATTTCCATCCTCTTAGCAAAGTCTACCACCATCTGTCCTTCTAGGTTCCTTTCCTTCACACCAAACCTGCCCATCACATCCTCATCACCTCTGTTCCCCTCACCAACATGACCATTGAAGTCTGCTCCAACAACCAGTCTCTCCCCTCTGGGAATACTCTCTATGACCTCATCAAACTCACTCCAGAATCTCTCCTTCTCTTCTAATTCACAGCCCACTTGTGGAGCATACCCACTGACTACATTCAAATCAAATCAAATCAAATCAAATTTTCTTTGTCAACACTATACTACACTCTAGACATGATGTGAGTGTTTTTTACAATCACTCCAAAGAACAAAAAGAATACAGTCAGTCAGTCATCTTCTACCGCTTCATCCTTTACAGGGTCGCGGGGAGCTGGCGCCTATCTCAGCGTCTTAGGGCCGGAGGCGGATACACACTCTGAATTGGTGGCCAACCATTCGCAGAGCGGGACACACAGACAAACACATTCACACACTCACTCATACCTATGTGGTCAATTTTCCAATTCCAATTCGCCTGAAACGCATGTTTTTTGGACTATGGGAGGAAAACCGGAGAACCTGGAGGAAACCCACGCAAGCACGGGGAGAACATGCAAACTCCACACAGAACGACCCCGACCGGCCTCGAACTCACACCACGAGTGTCAAACGGAACCATCTTGCTGTGAGGCAGCAGCGCTAACCACTGCGCCACCGTGCTGCCAAAAAGAATACAATATGCAAAAAAGATCAATAGAAATAGTTATAAAAAGTAATAAAATAATAAAATAGCAAAAAGAAAAAAGCAGTAAGAATACCAAAAAATGTAAATGCAAATTACAGATTCAGTGCGGGTATAAAGTGGTCTATGTGCAGATAAAAGAATAAGGATTAAAAAGAATAAAGTGACTCATGTGCAGATTAGGATGAAGGCTCATGAAGTGGTCAGTTCTGAGCGTGGCAGTGGGACAGATCCGGTGGATGGTGCTGGAGCACCCTGGTTCAGCGTGGCAGTGGGGCAGATCCGGTGGATGGAGTGCTGGAGCACCCTGGTTCAGCGTGGCAGTGGGGCAGATCCGGTGGATGGTGCTGGAGCACCCTGGTTCAGCGTGGCAGTGGGACAGTTCCGGTGGATGGTGCTGGAGCACCCTGGTTCAGACTCCGTACGGCCTGCGGGAAGAAGCTCCTCCTCATCCTCTCTGTGTTTGCTCTCAGGGAACGGAAGCGTTTTCCTGAGCGCAGCAGAGAGAAGAGTCCATTGTTGGGATGGCTGAGGTCTGCTACGATCTTCCTGGCCCTGGACCAGCACCGCTTGTTGTAAATTTCTGCAGAACAGGGAGCCTGATGCGTATGGTGCGTTCAGCTGACCACCTTCTGAAGGACTCGCCTGTCCTGCTCGGTGCTGTTCCCGAACCAGGAGGTGATGTTTCCCGTCAGGACGCTCTCTATGGTGCAGGTGTAAAAGTTCCTGAGCACCTGAGAGGGGAGTCTGAAGTCCCTTAAGCGTCTCAGATGATATAGACGCTGCCGGGCCTTCTTCACCAGGGTGTTGATGTGGCAGGACCACGAGAGATCCTGCGCGATGCGAAACACCCAGGTACCGGACACTGTCCACTCTCTCCACCTGGGCTCTGTCGATTGTGACTGGATGGTACGAGCGTTCCTGCTTTCTGCTAAAGTCCACTACCAACTCCTTGGTCTTGCTGACGTTCAGGAGCAGGTTGTTCTCCTGGCACCATCTCTCCAGGACTCGGATCTCCTGTAGGTAGGCCCTCTCGTCGTTGTTGGAGATCAGGCCCACCACGACGGTGTCGTCAGCAAACTTTATGATGGTGGTGGAGTCGGTAGTGGCAACGCAGTCGTACGTGTACAGCGAGTACAGCAGGGGGCTCAGTACACATCCCTGAGGAGCTCCAGTGCTGAGGGTGAGGGAGGATGAGGTGTGTTTACCCATCCTTACGGCTTGTGGTCTGTCAGTCAGGAAGTCACCATCACCCCTTCAACGTCCAGCTTTAAGCTCATCACCCTGTCTGAGACTCTTTTCACCGCTAGCACATTGCTCCCCAGCTCCTTCTTCAGGATCACTCCTACCCCGTTTCTCTTCCTATCCACACCATGGTAGTACAGTTTGTATCCTCCTCCAATACTACGTGCTTTGCTGCCCTTCCACCTCGTCTCTTGCACACACAGTACATCTGATTTAGGGGGGTTTCGACCCAGTACGTTTGGCCCCCGGGGCTTTGGACCCGGACGATTGATCCTTAGGACTATTAGACACTAGGATGGTTAGACCCGTGACAATTAGACCCGAGTTTCAAAATTTGACAAGCTCATGAGTAAATTTGAAAATGAAAAAAATGTGTTAATATATCTCTTGTTGTTTGGACTGTTCTTTAGCATGCTTTGTGTATTTCACCACACGCTTATGGGATAAACAAGTATCGGCAATTTGGAAAGCTGTTTAAGCAAAGCGGCTGCGCGCCCTGCATGAACTGAAGCCGCGGGCCGATCAGGAGCGATTACGTGCGATCCCGTGGATGAAAATCGTCGCAAAAACGAACTTCGATCCGAATGGGTTTTTACTCACGCCTGTCAAATTTCCAGCTCGCACGGGCATGAAGATATGAATTTTAATAAGCCGCGGCGCCGGTCAATCCACCGTTATAAGTGCTTCTTTGTGGGACAAAGGCGCTCAAATCGGGGCAAAGTTATGCTTCTTCGCTGGAGTAAATGCAAAGGAGCCGCCTCCCAAATGTCTAGCTCACACGGCTGAAGATATGATTCTTAATAAGCCGCGTGACGAAACTCGGGTCTAACCATCCGAGTGTCCAATCGTCCTAAGGATCAATCGTCCTAAGGATCAATCGTCCGGGTCCAAAGCCCCGGGGGCCAAACGTCCTGGGTCGAAAAGTCTGGTTACCAGTACATCTACCTTCCTTCTCTCCATCATGTCTGCCAGCTCTCTGCATTTCTCTGTCATTGTGCCCACGTTAAGAGTCCCTATTCTCAGATCTATGCTCCTGCCCTTCCTCTTCTCTCTCTGTTCACGCACCCTTCTGCCTCCTCTCCTACTTTGACCAACAGTAGCCCAATTTCCACCGGCACCCTGTAAGTCAACAGTACCGGTGGCGGTCGTTGTTAACCCGGGCCTCGACCGATCCGGTATGAAGTTTCTTTGAACGACTCGCATGGTTCAGGTTTGACTAATTTTACACCGGATGTCCTTCCTGACGCAACCCTCTCTATTTATCCGGGCTTGGGACCGGCACAGAAGTAACTGGCTTGCAACCCCTGCGGCTAGATTAGTTCAGGAGTAGATGAACAAGATGAGAATATTCAAAAGCCACTCTGGGGATGGAGCAAAATGAGTCCTTTATTGTGGTTTAGGAATTGTCCCACTTTTTTTTTTAATCTATGATGAAGCATGTGTTTTTTTAATTTTGGCAGCTCACCTGTGAGGATTGCTTATTAATTTCAAAGAAAATAATTATGCCTGAGTCTGGGCTCTGTGTCTGTGATCTGATCAGCCAGCTCTTGCAGTGATGTGTTTTTCTACAGTCTGGTTTGTGGATGGATATTAACAACCACCAGTAAGGCAGATTCCTTTGTTTACTTTGGGATTTGCACATCACTGTTCACTGATATAAAAGTAAGTCCCACCTTGCTGCCATTTCCCCATTAATTCAAATTCAAAATCACAGTCCACTCAAAACAGCTGGAGACATGAGACATACATCTGGAATCTAGTCGAATCCAGACATATTTCTGCTCTGCATTTCACCCATCCAGTGCACATACAGTACAGACAGGGAAGTGGACACAGGGAGCAGTGGGCAGCCTTATGTTGTGGAGCTTTGGGATCAGATGGGGCTCAGTATCTTGCTCTAGAAACACAATAGTTAGGATTAGTTGGGAACACAATCAACCTGACTGGGATTAAATCCTGTATGCTTTAGTTGCAGATTCAACTCCCTACCACTGTGCCAAAACTGCCACAAAGAGTTTAAAAATACTGACAGGGAATTATACAAAGTGTTAATCAGGGAGAGCCAAATACATCAATTTTGATGGATGCAGAGTTTTGATTTGTTAGTTAAATACTGAGCAGTGAATTTCTAAAATGATTCTATATGCATTTTAGATTCGAATTTGCTTTTCGAGGCGTAATGTTGCACCAACAGTCACAATGGTCATCAGAATATTACAAAAAAAACGGTATATCATCTCAGATCAAACTCCCTGAATCTGTGGAAAAGTCAATAAGAGTAACATAACAGTAACTGAATTACCATGCTAGGCTGTACAGTGACATTTAGCTATTTACACAAATTTTCTCCAAGCCAAAACTTCTGAAAATGCTTAGCTAAACTCAGTGAATCATATGTTTGGATGAAATTCTGAACAGGGCATACAAGCTACAAAAACCTTGCCAGAGTTGGACAAAAAAAAATCAATTTAACTCAACTGGCCGCCTATCAGGGGCATTCCTAGATTTCACTTTTGTGCCTGGATGACCATAAGTCCATAGCAGTGAGATCAATAAAAAACAATGAAAGCTTGAGATAGAAAGAATCAGGCAAAAATGCACACTCCAGTACACTTCACTTTTGGGTCTTATGCGAAATGCAGCATCAGATTGCTTGCTGGCCTTTGTCATTCACTTTGAATATAGTGTTCAGTGTGTGTGTGTGTGTGTGTGTGTGTGTTCTTGAATACTCAGGTTGAACATTATTCAGTATTCATAGCTTGGATGCATTTAGCAAACTGGTTGGCATGCTGAATGTTTTCCGCCTCCACATTCATTAGGAATTAAACGCCACTGGCCGTCATAAACCACTGGTTCTTGGACACTGGCACAAATCCTGACCTAAACTTGCTTTCATCCAGAATCAACAAGGGCCCATTTTGACAGCTTACCGCATAGCAGAACTATCATGTGCAGCTTCCATGCTGCTGTTGCTATGGCAGCACTTCCTCCTTGGGGCTCTTATCAATGAATGTGTAAGGCCCAAGCACAGCAACACATTCACCCCGACCCAATATTTTAAGTTCATGGAGCTCGTAACTAGAATTAAATTCTGTGTGGAGTAAAATTTGAATGCTGATATAATTTAAATTGTCATATTACAGTTTGGTATACAGATATGGTGTTCTCTTTCGAGTCAGTCTGTCAACATCACGTATGGGAAAATACTGTACGTTTCAGTAAGCTAAAACCAATAGAAAAACATAATGTAAATCGCTGCCAGTGCTGACAATCCCACCCTCAGAGGCGAAGCCAACGAGTTAAAAACGCTACGCGGCGGCAGCCAATCACACCAAAGAGTTGCTCCTCGTCTTGATATCCAGCTGCCTGAAGAGGGAAGAGTCTGAGATGCTGACCAAAGCAGTATTGGTGACGTGTTAAAATTGACACAGAATCTGCGAAAACCTGGGTAAGACCATGGGCGTCTTGATTGTGCTCCCCTGCCAATTTCCAACGTCAGCCTTTTCAGAAACAAATTATTGTCTGAAAAAACTGCGTTTCTGTTGGCTTTGGCTTCCGGGAAATAAGTAGGGAGCAAACTCTTTTCGTTCAGTTGTTTGTTCTGAGGCAGTGCAAAGGAATCTACGCTATTACCCTGTTGCTACACCTCTGAGGATGGGATTATTGGCCCTGACCGCAGTTGTCACTGCGTTCTTCTATTGGTTTCGGCTTACTGTCGCGAAACGTTGTTGCCCGTTCGTGATGTATCGTTCCCTCTTCTAAGGGAACATGGGGTACATTTGTAACCTATAGAGTTGTTCAAAATACAAGCCAATACTTCTTTCCAGCTCTTTAAACTCTGCAGTCTTAAAAACGTAATCGTTTAGTTCATATCCAGTTTAAAAATAATTGGTTGAACGGTTGATCTGTTGTGTACAGTATATCACATTTTAGGAAGTGTTTTTACTGGTTATTGCATAAGTCAGACAAAATGAGCCAATTCAATATTTTGCGTTACACAAAATATCGCCTTTGCACTTTCTGTGTTTGTCAAAATGTATATGTGAGTTTTGCGTGTTTCTATAGTAATTAGGATGTCTTCGTTCTTTGTAGAGTGGTTTTAGGCAAATCAGCTGTTGCAGTCCAATATTCTATTGGCAAAGCTCTGTTGTTTGTAAGAACTTTTTGAGAGGATAACGTTTGTGAGAAACAATGTAAGACTAGTTTGCATTTCTAGGATGTTAGATCCAAGAAGAATGTGGTAGAAAATTGCTGTGCATATTTGACTGGCATTAAATATAATCGTTGGCTCAACTTGCAGATTCAAAACTCACATTTAATTCATAGAACACTGAACATCTCAGGTCGGGCACATCTAGTAAATGTTTGATTGGGGTAGACCAGAAATGGCCAGTTTACACACACACACACACACACACACACACACACACACACACACACACACTCACACGCTCAAAGCAAGAAAAAGACACAGCATTATATACAGATAGCTTAGATTTATTCTTGAACAAGCACTCCTTCTCTTTAGATTAACTGGCACATTTGCAGGCCGTGTTTTGTAACAAGCTAAATGATCTGCCCAATTTCATCACTTTGACTTCACGTTCTGATGGAAAATGTGACATTTAGCTTGCTTTAAGTAATTTTCTCTTTCAAACCACTTCATCAGTTTTGAGGTGCTCTGCTTTAGAAGTGCCAGATCCCATTATTAACCATCATCACCATAGTTGTGAGGCAAGAAAAAAAGCAATTTTTGAAGGACTCATTTGACTTGCAAATTGTTGTTTGAATTAATAATCTACTTCAACTTTAATCTTGTGATTGATCTTGTGTCACAGAATAGAGACGAAGGAGACAGAGTGAAATTCATAATTAACAAACAGTGTTTATATTGAGACACATTCCACCAAAAGTAGAAACTATAGAGTTACACTTAATGTGAAAAACACTGAAAAGCATGTTTTTGAGGCATTACAAATGAAACTTTCATCTGGAAACGTTCGTGAAATGTTCGTATTCTTAAGAAATGCACTGCAGCAAGGGATTGTGTCGCTGATAAAACACAATCCTCCAAAACTGCCTTTATATCACTGTTTAGAAACCTAGCAAAAGTCTTATGATGCTCAAGAGGCTGACTGCAGACTACTCTGATGTGACTGTTTCTGTGTCTTTGATGCTTTCTATGCCTTGAATACTTCACTTGGATGTCATAGGAAGGTCTAAAATACAGAGCTCAAAACTCAGACAACATCTTTTTTGTATTTAAGTTAAAATTATGGCAGCACATAAAAAAAACTACTTTAGGAATCTACCATTGTTTTAAACTGCGTATTATAGGTGCTTTAGATGACATAGACGTCAAGTTAGAGAAAATAATTGGAAGAGAGAGAGAGAGAGAGAGAGAGAGAGAGAGAGAGAGAGAGAGAGAGAGAGAGAGACACATAGAGAGAGGACGGGGGTGGAAGAAAAGGGGAAAAAATAAATAGAGTACGGGAAGACTTCTGAAATATAACATTTTGTCAGATGGTTACAACAAAGTTACTCACTAAAACAATACTGGTGGCCAGTGTTGTGCAAGTTACTTCAAAATTGTAATACATTACATATTACTTATTACTGTTTGTAAAAAGTAATGTTACATTACAATATTACTCTCTCAGAAATGTAATATATTTCATTACTTATGTATTACTTTTAAGTTACTTTCACCAAGTCGAAATTAACGTCCCTAAATAACAATATTTAGGTGACTCGTAACAAACAATAACGTCCATTTTACTTGTACAGTAATTTGCTACATCCAGTAGAAGGCATAGTTATGTAGCTTATAATGACTGTGGCTTGTCCAAGCAATAATACATAGTCTATAATTGTAGGGTGGCCATATATATATATATATATATATATATATATATATATATATATATATTATATAATATATATATATATATATGTGTGTGTGTGTGTACATATATACATATTGATTTCCAAAAAAGAGGAAAACCGGCACGACAAATTTTAGACGGGCTTCTCGGAGGTTGATGAACATGCTTTAATATGCTTCAATGGTGCTAACTATATATATATATATATATATATATATATATATATATATATATATATATCTATGTGTGTGTGTGTGTTGTAAAATGTAAAATTGTAAAAACTTGTAAAAACTTAAATATGTAACAATTTTAGTCTGACTTTTTCCACAATAAATAAATTAATAATATGAAATTAAGTTCTAAATATCAACTCTTTTGTTGGAAAATCCAGCTTCAACAATATATCTAATAATAACTATAATGTCTCTATTAGTGAACAATATTAGCAGGCACGTTTTTATTTGACAGATAATTTAATAAAATAGAAAGTTTCACGTGTAATGGTCCTTTGAAAAAGATGGAAAACCGGACATTATCGTGAATTTATAAAATCTGCCCGGATGTCTGGGGAAAAGACACTTGGCAACACTAATAATCAACATTAATAAGTGGCACAAGTATGATAGACAAAGCGATTTCCTCCAAAGTCTGTGAATAACTCAGATATATTTTATATCAGACACAACATGACTATGTAAAGTTCAGTGCCGTTTTATTAATTTTGAATGACTTACCACACAATACTATCCTGCTTTCTGGCCATAAAGTGTAGACGACGTTGTCGTTGCTGTTTTCTTTCTCTTCAGGTCAAGCGGTCTAATGGCGCAGCTCCAGGTGTTTTTAATTGCTAGTGCTCTTTTTTTATGTCGACCATTGTTTTGCGTTTACACAGAGGTTGCATTTCACCACAATGTTCTTGTTTTTTACAAATCTGAAATAATGCGCATAAGACCATCTCGCGAATGTACCTTCGGATTTGCCGCGAGTTCGCGACCCGCGCTGTGACGTAGGCAGCCGCAGTTACGCAAGCCAGACGGATCCAATAGCAGCACACCTCGATCTCAGAGCCAATAGGAGCACACCACGAGCTCAGTGCAGTTGTAGCGTTCTCTGTCAGGGTGTAGCAACTCTGATTCAACGCGCAGCGAACCAGCAAACAACGAAGAGGTTTTCACTTCACGTGTCTTTTATTGTCTTCTCTTAAGTTGTATGCTTTATGTGTGTGGTAAAAACTGTTAACAAACAAAAATATGCATTCAGTATAGGAATGATGTTACAACATAAAATCCACAGATATAATATATATAATATAATAATAAAACAACCGGCATATAACATTCAAACACTCATCTACAGCAAACCATGCATGCAACAGACTTACGGCATTGCGTCTAAAGTACTTCTTTAAAGCAGATGGCAGAGTCCATTGCGCACAGCATCGTAATGTCCGCGTGTGCTGAGCTCCGTTCACGCTGTGTCCCGAACTGGAAGTGACACGACGTTTTCCCGCGAATTTCACGCTCCAACAGGAAGTAACGCAACTTTCCCGCGAAACCCGGAAGTGATGTCATATGACGCGCCGGAATATTAAACATTCACAAACACAAATAAACCCACATGCCCGAATATAATAAATACATAACGTAAACAAACCTCTTGCATAAAACAGCTTAAAGTGCAAGGTAAAATTAGTCCCCAAGAACAAAATATTGCCACAAAGGCAGCACACTCCCCGTCTGACCTTGATAAGGTCACTGAAAATCAGAACACTTAAACAGTCCTTAATTCAGTCCTTGGGCATAAGCAAAATGACCTCTGTAACAGGTCTCAGGAAAGTCCTTGTATTTCCTTCCTTGGAAGTTTGCAATTCAACTTTCCTAATAAATCCGTCTTCACCAGGAAAAGTGGCAGTAATTCTGGCCATTGGCCAGGAGTTGCGAGGAACTTGATTGTCTTTCAATAGGACCAAGTCACCAACTTCCAGTTTCCTTCGAATTTCTGTCCACTTCTGTCTGCGTTGCAAAAGTGTGCAGATATTCTCTTTTCCACCGACCCCAGAACTGGTTTGGAGTCTGGACTTGCCTCCACTGTTTTGTATACAGATCCTTTTCAGAAAACTCTCCTAGTGGAGGAGGGACTCCTACTTTCTGGGTGAGGATCATTGATGGAGAAAGAATTAAGGGGTTGTCTGGATCCGTGGATACAGGAACGAGAGGTCTTCCATTGATAACAGCCGTAACTTCTGCCATCAGCGTGCACAGTACCTCATGAGTTAGCTGAACATTCTGCTGCAGGAACATGGAGTCGAGGATTCTTCTTGCGACTCCTATCATTCGCTCCCAGGAACCTCCCATGTGAGAAGCATGAGGTGGGTTGAAGACCCAGGAGCAACCATGTTCGCTCAGATAACTTTGCACTGTTCTGTCCAGTCCCAGCTCTTTGCTTGCACCAATGAAGTTAGTGCCACAATCGGATCTCAATTGTTTTGCTGGGCCTCGAAGTGAAAAGAAACGACGGAGGGCATTAATGCAGCTGGATGTGTCCATCGACTCAATGACCTCAATGTGGACTGCACGTGAACTCATGCAACTAAACATGATAGCCCACCTCTTGCTATCTGCTTGTCCTCCTCTAGTACGTCTGATGTTGACAGACCATGGGCCAAAGACGTCTAGACCCACATAGGTGAACGGAGGGCAGACTTGAAGTCGCTCAGGTGGCAAATCCGACATTTGTTGCTGTTCTTGTTTTCCACGCAATTTGCGGCAGATCACACATTTATGAAGCACTGAATTAACAAGTTGTTTGCCTCCCAAAATCCACAAGCCAGCAACTCTGATAGCACCTTCTGTCAGATGGCGTCCTTGGTGTTTTACTTGCTCATGGTAATGGCGTGTGAGCAGCAGAGAGATGTGATTGTGCTTGGGCAGGATTATTGGGTTCCTTTCTACAGGTAAGAGGGTTGAATGTTTAAGACGTCCTCCTACAAGAAGAAGATCATTTCCCAACTTTGGATTCAGTGTCTTTAAACAGCTGTTGATGGAAATCGCTTTGTTGGATTGCAATGCTGCACATTCTTTAGGAAAAGATGATCTTTGTGTTGCTTTAAAGATGATGCTTTTGGCCTGGTCACGTTCTGCTTGCGTATGAGGTAAGTTGCATATGTGCCTGTTTTGAGCTGAGTGATTGTACGATTTGGCGATGTGGATGAGTGATGTTATTGCTCTTACCAGTGAAGTGAAGGTAGAGAATCTCTGGAAGCGGTCGGATGTTAACACTTTGTTGTCCTGGAAAGTCGCACATGTTTGTACCTCTGGTCGAATTTCCACATCTGCTTCCGGTTCCATCAACTCAAATGGGCTGGGTTGTGCATCCTCAACAGGTGACCTACTGAGAAAGGCAGGTCCTGTGAACCACGAGGTCTGAGCAAGACGAGGTGCAGACACAGATCTCGAAGCGTGGTCAGCAGGGTTCTCTTCTGTATGGACATAGTTCCATTGTTCTGGCCTTGATGACGTGAATGCGCTGAACTCTGTTATGAACATACAAATAGAATCGTTTAGATTTGTTGAAGATGTAACCGAGAACAACCTTGCTGTCTGTGTAGAACTTGATAGCATCCAATTTTATGTCCAGCTCGTCTTGTATGAGATCTGCCATTTCAACTGCTAGGACAGCTGCACACAACTCAAGTCTTGGGACTGTTGGAACAGATTGTGGTGCCAGCTTGGCTTTTCCCATGACAAAGCCTACCTCAGCTCGGCCATGCTCTTGGACTGTTCTTAAGTATGCTACTGCACCGATGGCTTTGACTGAGGCATCTGAGAAAACGCACAGTTCTTTATATGTTGCTTCTCTGAGTGAAGTTGCAGTGTACATACGTGGAATGTGGAGATGTTTTAGATCTTGAAGTGAATCTTTCCAAGACTCCCATTGGCTGTGCTTATCTGCGGGAAGTGGAGTGTCCCAGTCTGACTGCTCTGAGGTAAGTTCCCTCAAAAGTGCTCTTCCCTGGATTGTGACAGGAGCAATGAGACCCAGAGGATCAAAGATGCTATTTACAGTAGAAAGAACGCCTCGGCGAGTGAACAGCTTGTTGTTTGGTGGCACTGAGAAGGTGAAAGTGTCTTTTCTGATTTCCCACAGAAGACCAAGACTTCTCTGCGTGGGTGTGTCCTTTTCACTCAAATCCATGTTCTTCACAACTGCACAGTCTTCCGGTGAGAAAGCTTGGACGACTGCTTGACAGTTTGACACGAGCTTGTGCAAGCGCAGGTTAGACTCAGCAAGTGAGGCCTGAGTTCTTCTCAGAAGATCAATTGCTTCAGCTTCTGTTGGAACTGATATTAGGCCGTCGTCGACATAGAAATGCCTCTCTACGAACTTGACAGTGTCATCGCCATACTCTTGTTCACCTTGCCTGATTGCTCTTCGCAGACCATAAACAGCAACTGCAGGTGAAGGACTGTTGCCGAAGACATGGACATTCATCCGGTACTCAACTACTTCTTTGTTGACGTCGTTATCTTTGTGCCAAAGAAAGCGCAAGAAATTTCTGTGATCTTCCTGTACGAGGAAACAATAAAACATCTGCTGGATGTCGGCAAGGACTGCAACCTTCTCCTTTCTGAAGCGTAACAGAACACCTAAGAGACCGTTATTCAAATCAGGACCCTTCAGAAGCACATCATTAAGGGAGATACCGGACCACTGAGCGCTTGAGTCGAATACAACTCTAATTTGGCCAGGTTTCTGTGGGTGAAAAACTCCGAATGTTGGGAGGTACCAGCACTCTTCGTTATCATTCAGTTTGGGAACTACTTCAGCGTGTCTATTGGCTAATATCTTTCCCATGAATTCCACATACTGTTGTTGCATTTCTGGCTTCCTTTTCATTGATCGTTTCAGAGAAGTAAATCGACTGATCGCTTGCTCGATGTTATTTGGAAGACGTTGTCTGGGTTCTTTGAAAGGCAGTGGCGCAACCCAACTGTTGTCTTCGTCTCTGTAGACCTTTGCATCCATTAGTTTGAGAAATATCTCGTCTTCCACTGATGGAGCAGGTTTGTTGTCGTGTGCTGTTTGGATGAACACAGACTGTCCAAGTAAATTGTCGTTGACACTTGACCGCTGCTCAAATTCATGCTTTGTTTCTTTAGCGTTGATGAAGTTCATGCAAGGTTGAAACATTGAATATCGACCATTCTCCAGCACATTAGTCTTGAATGTATTGACTATGGGCTTGTGCACACTCCCAAGACACACATCTCCTACTACCACCCAGCCAAGGTCTAAGCGTTGGGCAAAAGGCGCATTGTGTGGTCCATTAATCTGCTCTCTGACTTTATGCACTCTTATGGCATCTCTTCCAAGCAGGAGTAGTATTTCAGCATTTGGATCTAAATCCGGGATGTGTTTTGCAATGCGTCTTAAATGAGGCTGGTGCGAGACTGTGCTTGGTGTTGGAATCTCCGAACGGTTGTTCAGGATGTCGTTGCATTCTAGAAGCGAGGGGAGACAGATTACTACTTTGCCATCCAACGATTCTATCTGGAATGCGTCCGCCTTTCTGCCGGCTGTCTCTGTGACTCCGGAACAAGTTCTGAGGTAGTAGGAACATGAACTGCTCTGTATGTTAAACAAGTCAAATAATTCTGATCTTGCCAGCGATTGCTCTGATCGTCCAACATCACATAAGCTTTGATGGCTTTGTCGTGAGCTCCTTTCGGATAAATCCTGACTAGGCAGATTTTTGAGCACGAACGGTTCCACTGACCTGGGCCACAGACTTCTGTGCAACTGGTATTGATGACGTCGAGTTGAGCTTCTCCCTCCCCGCCGTCTTCTTGAGCAGCTGAGGGACCCTTGATAACTCGTTGTGAGGAGTCAGGGTGCATTGCTGCATCATGATAGTTACTGCTGCATTCGGAACACTTCACTGTTGATGTACAGGATTTTGCTAAATGAGAAGTGGAAGAACAGCATTTAAAACAAATTCCATTCTCTTTAAGGAAGGCCTTTTTCTCATTGTAGGGCATGCTTTGAAACGTTCTGCACTTCTTAAGAGGGTGGGGCTTGTTATGTAGCGGGCAGTTTCTGTTAGGTTCTGCACTGGTGGTGGAAACATTTGTTTTGTGCACAGAGACTGCTCTGTTTGGAATGAAATGACTTGGAGTGTACTTAACTGGTTTAGTGTGGGTTATGAGGCTGGACTGATACATGAAACTGGGGTCATTCCTTCTTTTTGCTTAACAAGACACAAACTTGCAGAAGTACTCAAAGGGTGGAAAACGGCCATGATTTTCTTCTTTGTAGAAGGAACCATTGGACACCCACCTCTCCTGAAGACCAAATGGAAGCTTGTCAACAATTGGTGCGATGCCCCTCGGAGTGTCTAAATACGACAGGGCTGTGAGGTAGCCATCTTCTTTAGCGCCTTCAATTTCCTGCAACAAATCTGCCAATTCTCTTAATTTTACGTTTTCTTTAGCATTAATTTTGGGGAAACGTTCTAATCTCTGAAACAGTGAGTTTTCTAGAATTTCTGGAGCTGCATAGGATTCTTGCAATCTCTCCCATGCTTTTTTCAGGGCTATTATGGGGTTATTGATATGAACTGAGCGAATGCGTTTTACCAGTTCACTGGAGTTCTTTCCCAGCCATTTAGTCATGAGGTCCAGTTCTTGAGTTGGTGTGAGTTGGAGACCATTTACTGCACTGAAGAATGAAGAAAACCATGCACGATAATTTTCTGGCTTATCGTCATATTGATACAGACCTGAGTTGACCAATTCTCTTCGTGCTAGATAGAGTGCCACAGGTTCGGGTTCTGGCTCTGGCTGATGGAACGATGATGGATCATATTGTGGTCTGAATATGGGTGCATCAATGTTCATGTTGGGGTTTGACATAGTCCTGTCTTCTAAGCTGTCATCTTTATGGGTCTTTAATTTGTGCATAGAATTCAGCTGGCTGTCTTCGTTGGCAGGTAAGTGCAGTGTTGTAAGATTTTCCTTTGAATCGGTTTGTGGCTGGATATTTTCAGGCTGCTTTGGGTGCAGTGGTTGCCACTGAAGCTCATTTTGTGAATGCACGTAGTCTTTTACGCGTTCTTCCAAGGCCTTTTCTGAGACCGTTCCTCCGGTTTCATCCAACATGAGCCATTCTTCAGCCTTCTCCAATACATCTGCTTCTGCTACAGCTGCATCAGCCTCTTTCTGTAGATTCAGAACTTCCAACTCTGCATCAATTTTTACTGTTTCCAGCTGATTTTCTGCTTTTTCTACTTTTAGCTTAGCCTCTTTGGTAGCGTAAGATGCTCGTACTTTCGCCGCTTCCGCTTTAGCTCTAGCGATAGCAGCTGCATTGGATGTTGATCCAGCCGTCTTCACTGATGCCTTGGAGCTTCGTCTACTCGCCATGTTGCTTGTAGAAGTACTTTAAGTTTATGCCTTTTTACTGTAGCGTTCTCTGTCAGGGTGTAGCAACTCTGATTCAACGCGCAGCGAACCAGCAAACAACGAAGAGGTTTTCACTTCACGTGCCTTTTATTGTCTTCTCTTAAGTTGTATGCTTTATGTGTGTGGTAAAAACTGTTAACAAACAAAAATATGCATTCAGTATAGGAATGATGTTACAACATAAAATCCAGCGATATAATATATATAATATAATAATAAAACAACCGGCATATAACATTCAAACACTCATCTACAGCAAACCATGCATGCAACAGACTTACGGCATTGCGTCTAAAGTACTTCTTTAAAGCAGACAGTCCATTGCGCACAGCATCGTAATGCGCGTGTGCAGAGCTCCGTTCACGCTGTGTCCCGAACGGGAAGTGACACGACGTTTTCCCGCGAATTTCACGCTCCAACAGGAAGTAACGCAACTTTCCCGCAAAACCCGGAAGTGATGTCATATGACGCGCCGAAATATTAAACATTCACAAACACAAATAAACCCACATGCCCGAATATAATAAATACATAACGTAAACAAACCTCTTGCATAAAACAGCTTAAAGTGCAAGGTAAAATTATTTATAGTAAAAGTCCCCAAAACAAAATATTGCCACAAAGGCAGCACAGCAGTGTTACAAAATACAACGCTCCACCAGCGAATGACTTACGCGTCTATTTGCGAACAGGAATATTAAATGTTTGATTTACTGTCTTGAATGTGAAAGATTTGATGTAACGCAAGCGTTACTTGCATGTAACGAGTAATATGTTACTGAAAATACACAAAGTAATAAGTTACACTACCGCGTTACAGCAAAAAGTAATATATTAGTGTAATATGTTACTTTTGTAACGCGTTACTCCCAACACTGCTGGTGGCGAGTTTAATGATTGATCAAGGCAAACAAGTCTGAAAGCAAAAGTGAGAATGTAAGGAAAGACGTGTGCATGTAGGCCACTGCGCTTCATACTGTGAGCTGTAACATCAATCTGAGAGACATCTTTGATCATAAAGGTTGAAGATGGTTTGATTGTGTGAACTTTAACCACACCTCATGAAAAGGAGAGGAACCCCATAGAGAACACTAATCAAAATGTATTAAACAAGTTAATGAAGGCAGCATCTCTCAGCCATCTCACAAGGTGTTAAACTACAATTTTCACATTATCTGAAGCAAGCTAGGAGTGACACACAGATGTATGTAATGATCTCACACTCATTAAAGAGTTACACAATACTGAACATAGAAATTCAAAAAGGAGCATTTAGAGCCTATCTTCGTATACATATTATATTTATACAAATATAAGCATCCCTTTTTGGACTTTTTGACACCCAAAAACATGGGGGGTGCTTATAATTCCCAATTTCATATGTGCGCGTAAATATACATCTCCATTGTTCCATGTTTCAAGTCGGGAGCAATCACAAATAAACAGAAACATGTCGTCTTTATGCTGCCCTGCGCATTATCGCCAATACCGCGGCAAAGTTTTTATTGCACGATAAAAAAAGATCTCAGCAGGTTGGCCGGACATTTCATCCCTGGAGATGATAAGGCAAGCACTGCCGGGCCCTCCTGAAAAGCGGCGACTACGAGAGACTTTCCAGGCTGGAAGCTGTGCTGGAGCCATGCAGGTATGCTCCGCGTACAAGTCACGCGCCGATCTGGGTCAGACCAGCCTGTCGTTAACTATGGCTCTGATTCTGTCTGCTGCTAGATACGTCACAGAGCTCCTCGGTGGAGAAAAGTATGTGTCCTGCTCCGTGGCACTTCCCACACTGTGCCACATCCAGCGCAGAACGGAGATCTCGGACGATGATCCCGCATACATCGGCCGGTTCAAGGCTGCCTTTGTCAAGGACCATTGGACACATTGGCCCCTAACCCTAACCCGTTTGTTAGCGCTAAGCTAACGTGTAGTTTCTGTTTGTTGCAATATACAATATTTTACTGTATTTCGTTTAATCTTACTTCTTCCAGTGTTATTTTGTCTCTGTTAAGTGTTAATGTCTAATATTTATTTATTTCCGTTACTGAGCCTATAAAAGCTCATATTGTAGCACGTCTGCCTACAGACCATTGTTTAACATTATATAGACACACACACACACGCCGCTGCATTAAGACGATGTGATTTTGTTTATGTGTAATCATTCCTGACTTGAAATACAGAAAAATGGGGCTTATATTTAGGCGCATATTTGAAATCTGTGATTATAACCAGTCTCCAAGTTTTTGAGCGTCGAAAATTAAAAAAAAGGGTGCTTGAATTTGCGCAAATATGGTATATATATAGTAAAGCCTCTAGTTGAACGCCATGGTGTTCTATTTTTCCACTCTTCTGTCACGGAGGGCACTAGAGGTGGTGTTCTACTAGAGGTTGGCGGTGTAGTTTTCAACATGTTGGTCACAAATATACACCATGATGACTCATCCCACATTTCTGAGAATTACTGCATATCACATACAGATATATAGAGCTGTATCCAACTTGTCAACAATAGTTAACATAAATTACATGTTGTAAATAACAACATTCCAAGTGTGTTTTCAGATTCTCAATCAAATTGTGTGTGCTAGCTTGTCAATAAAACTCATCAACACATAGAATGTGTGTCAAACTATAATGAATTCAGCAAGGTCAGGAACCATGGTCTTGACCTCTGATCAAATAGGGACACTAAAGTCAAGTACCACCACAAATTGTGATTATGCTTTGTCATAGCGCAGCAGAAAATGTATAGGGAAGCATCTCCTGATTTAATTTATGGCCCGCTTTATAACAATAATCCTTCAGCTTGTTTTCACTCTCCTTGAAAATAATTGTGTTTTCCAACGGGCTCATAAGTGAGTCCAGCTTATTTGGTCAGATAATTCTGAGTTTTACAGCACCGGCTGGATACTTGTTTGGTTTTATGCAAGACCTGTCAGTTGCTCTGGGTCCATGATGAAGCGTCTCGCCTCAGGTTTAAGTGATAACAGAGAAGCTGCTAGGCCATAAAACCACATGCTCAGAGTCACTAATCACAGCCATTCATCAGCACAACCTTATTTCCATGGACCACAAGGTTCCTTCTCACATAGCTGCTTTTAAGACACAACCTTATTGGCAGAAGGGAGTCTCAGATGGCCTTCAATAGCTAGAGACCTACATATGGCGGTTAGAAAACGTTGGTTTTTTGTATGCATTGTAGGGAGATGTATTGCAAGGCGTAATAAAGAACAGATAAGATTTGTCTGTAGCCAAAGGCAAATGACAAGATACCTACTCTGTCAGCTCTAATATTGATCTGTCTGTATGATCTATGACCTTGCACTAGATTGTTCAAATGCATCATTTTGCATTTTCCAGGCATGCATTGTCTGCCAAGTCTTGTATTTTCCCCACCTCAAACAATAGACACATTACAAATTTCCATTTTTTATTACAAAATTAAGGTGCCAAGAGCTCTCCAAACGATGCTTATGGATGATCCCTCATTCATATGCTACCTATTTAACACAAAAAGCCACTTCATGCAAGAATGCCCATTGACAGCATTTTGTTGAAAACAGACTACCACAATGGCGACTTATTAAAAAACAAAACGTTACTTGAATGCACAAAACAGGATTCATATCATTCAGACCAGTTAGATGGAGTGTGCTGATAATACTCCTTTTAATATGCTCCCATTTCCTCATCCCACAATGCCACACTGTCACACTACAAGCAGACGTAATGAGACAAGGATAATGAATGTTTGTGTGAAGATCGCTGCTCTTTATTTGAGGCGGATGAATCAGTGGCACTTAACCTCGCCGTGTCACTTTGAAAAGTTACAAACAATAATTAGGAGTCTACAACTTTTTAAATGCACAGGTCCTGTTTATCTAATTGTCATATCCTATGGAGTCTGGACAGATTCACATGTGTGATGTGTGATCACTAACACAAGGAGCCTGTTAGTTAAAATTACTCACAACATATAAATGATGCTTTATTTATTTATTCACTCTATGCTTTTTTCAGTGGCGCCTTATAAGTCCTCAGTCAAAAAATGTTGCCCCCTTTATTCATGCACATCAAGTTTAATAACTTCAACATTTACAAATGCAGCGTTTTGATTTCTCTCTATTCGCATTATAGGATCAATTTCGATATACAATAGTTTGACTGTTTTCTGAGTGACTGAAGATATACGATTTGGCTCCATCAAAATAGCGGTTAGTCTGACAAAGGTCCAAGGTTTCTGCCACAATGCAATTTCTGGGACAGACCTGACAGATTGAGCAATACCACTGCTGGACACAAACCCTATACTTCTAGCAAATGAAGATGGCAGAAGATTGTATCTTCTAAGGCAGGAATTGAGCTGAGGGCAGTTTTTGGTACTCACTCTTTCCAAGACATTGCCTGAAAATTGAACACAGCTGCATTAAGCCATATTGTCTGGCTGAGACCCAGCGCCAGTACAATCAACATAAATTCACTTCACACCTGAGGAACAGAAGCCATATTGGCAGTCAGCTTGGGTGTATTGTGAGTGTTTGAGAATGCTCACATCTAATGAGCCATGATATGCAAGTGCACATGTGGCACGCACACACACACACACACACACACACGCATGCACGCACGCATGCACGTACACACACACACACACACACACACACACACACACACACACAACTTCAACATGATTCACTTGACAGATGGCTTCAAAAGAGAATTTACATAATAATGAATACTGGCAATACCAAAACTGGATGGCGCTAATTTAGACTAGACAATTGAGAAAAAAACGGAGGTCCCCATCTGACCAAAAGATGCAAACAGTGGCACATACTTTCTGCCTGTACAAAAAGCATTTTTGAAATGTCTAAAACTATATAATTAAACATTTTTTGCAAACACTACAACTTCAGGAACTTCTTTTTTTTTTTTGGTGTTATTCAAAAAGTTTAATTGTCTTTTGTTAGTATCTGGTCAACCAGTAAGTGTCCATATTATTTAAAGGTTGGTCTAATATAAAATATTCCAAGTAGCCTATAATAGAAAAAAAAAAGTGTAATTGCAATTTTACCTAATTCATAATTCCCAATTTATTTTTTGCTACAAAATAAACCTTATGTCAACTTTTCAATTTCGGGGTTACAGGGAGGTGGAGCCATTTTAAGCTTCTCTGGCCTGAAATGGAATACCGACCGTGGAATTGTGGCCGATCAATTGATGAGCACAATGGACAGACAAACACATTCACACACTCCTACTTATGGCCATGTATACAGAATATGCACAGAATGTAAAAAAAAAAAAACGTATCCTAATAAACACAGTAACTACAACACACTAACAATTAATAGCACTTTAAATAAACACTTTTGTTTATAAGTGTAATCGTACCTCTTCGGGCTGACTGTGTATAGTGGCTCCAACTTTTCAGATGGGGATTGCAGAGAAGAATTTATCACTGGAATTAGCACCAGAGACATCAGATTCCCAAATAATTCCTTTTAGGTGTTGATCTCTCCAACAAGGGTTATGTCCTCACTTGTGTACATCAAGCTCACAGCTCACTGGAGAACTGTGTCCAACCATGACATGAAATGATGAAGGCGGCGGATAAGGAATGAAAGTGCAAGAAAGGGACCACTGCCTTCTGCACTCTGCCATGCTCCAGTTCCTCTTTAGTGTTTTGATCCACTCAATGTTATGACTCTCTCTCTCTCTCTCTCTCTCTCTCTCTCTCTCTCTCTCAAAATAGACTGTGTAATTCATTCACTGTACTGTATACTGTATCTTAAACTATTTTCTGTCTAACATCCACAAGCATTCATCTCACATAGCAAATGTCTGCAGGTAAAAATGTTTAATTTAACTTTAAGTGCAAAAGCAGTATACTTTTAAATACAAATTTATTTCTGTGTCTCCACAAGTATTATTTTTATTTGGTTTAATAAGAACATTATACCCAATCTGAAATTTTGCAAAGCAAAAGATGAGACTTAGTGAGGTTAAACACTACAGTTGTGGCACTAGCTCAGCATCTATCTGTTTTTCAGAGAGATTGTTAAAAATACAAATGTTTGATCAGTGGGGTCAAAATAAATAAGCACCACATATTATAAAGCATTGCAGAGTACCAGATGGTGCTTTAAACAGAAGATGTGCAAAATCAAGTCAGCCTGTTATGCAGAAGAGCTTCAAATTGAAGATACTTTCAAGAGAAAAGTGTTTTTTATGGCAACACACAATTAAATTCCACCTGACTTAACCTACGCTGCAGAATAGGTAAAATCGATAAGTGCAACGTTGCCATTGGAAGTCTAAATGAATTGCATGATGAAAGGAATTTAAATAACTGTATCATGTTCTTTGAAAAGCAGAAGCCGACCTAGTCTGCAGGGGCTGCCTGAGGGAATGAGCAATTTCAGGCTTAAAATCAGCAGTGCAGAGAAAGCCCTGGTCGTGTTGACAGAATATGGATCATTTCTGTGTTGAGAGCAGGAGACCGTCCAGAGCATGTCCTTGTTTCCTTGAAATACTGAATGAAATATGGAAATCATGTAATTGATGTGATTAATAATAATAATTGTAATAATTATATGTATCCTTTACCACGATGTACAGCAAAGACCAATTAAATAAAACTGAATGCGTGCCTGTGTGTTGCCTCGCTGAACATGGATTTCTAGCTGGCCAAATCTGCATAGCTATGGATTGAAAAACTTTTTTGTTTTTCAGATGAAATTTTGCAGATGAAGTCTTAATGTCCTCTGAGTACTTTCTTAAAATGGCAGAATTTATGCACAGGCCACATATAATTGCTGCAGTGTGATTAGTCTGCTTTTTAGCTGTGTGAAAATGAAGACGAATGTGCATTTCTGCAATGCTAATAGCAAAATAAAATGAAACGGGATACAGGGCTAAGAGCAAGGTGATTGCCAGTGGGCAGGTTGGAAAGCATAATGATGACAATAAGAAATTGGTCACATTCTAAGTGGTGAAGAGGAAGAGACTTCCAGTTTACAGCTCACATGTGTCAGACACAGGCTGACAGTGGTGTAAAAAAAAGTTCCACAGATGATATGTGACAGCCCCGAGTGATAGATGTATCATCACATGCAAAAAGCAGCAAACTAAAACTATACTACATAATTGGACTCAAAGTAAACCTCAGGGCTCTATGAAGACCCTTAGTGGTGACTGAAGTATTTTATAGCAGAGTTTCTCAACAGAGGGAAGGCAGACCTTATGTTGGTCTATGGGATATTTTCAAGAGCTTCGCAGCAAAAAAATGCCTCAAAGGAGATAATAGACAGGGCTATTCTTTCGTAAAGCTAGCGAGGTGCAATAATTATGACCTCTCTTTTTACAACTGCCATTATTCGTTTTTAGTATATTCATTTTTAGTATTTTATAGTACTATAGTAATTTAGGGATTGTGAATTGTGGCACACTCAGGCTTACTAGGACTTTCTTTAAAAAGTCATACTTTTACTTGGATTAAATATGAAGTTTTTCTTTTACAGTATGCCACCTTTACTTACTGTAATTTAATCACTTATATTGTTATAAGTAGAAACAAAAGGTTACGGTTCACTCCTCCAAATCATCATAATTCTATAGGCTCTCCCTTCTATAGGGTCATGCCACTGTGCTATCCTCGGTGGAATTTGTGTATACGCAACTGCGTCAAGTGTTTGGAAAGTCTATGGCAGAGCGCTCCATTCAAGATAAGATTTTCACCATCTGACAAGGTAAGAAGTTTTTCAAGTTGAGAATTATGCAAGGTTGTGACGCGGCGTGGTCGTCCAAAACAAAATGATGGCTCACTAGCAAGCACTTGAGTGCAAGGTGGTATTTATTTACAGTGCCCAATGTTCCCAAAGTGAAAAAAGTAATGTTCCAAAAAAGAAATACCTCCAAACCAGACAAACAAGAAAGTATCCCAGCAAATAATCCAACATTGATTACGTTTCGCCAGACAAACACAGGATTGACTAGGTATCAATCAACCAACCAACCTAACTAATTGTACATTTCTCTGGGCTTTTATAGGCCCAAACTCCGCCCCTTTTTGGACTGTACCATTATAACAGCAAACCTGTTCATATTTAACCATTTTAAACACAGCAGAGAACAACAGTACATTTACAGTCATAATGGAGCTGAATGGTAAGTGGATGCATTTCCGGGGTGTGTGGCTTAGTTATTATGCAACGCGGAAACACGGTGGCGGGGCGTATGGCTGCATCACAAAGGTGTAGTTCCTGGGTCTTGGTCAATGCCATTATGAGTCAAGGGAATAGACTTCAAGTCTTGTAATGCCTTTGTACTTTTTAGAACAGCCAGGAACTGGTGGATCATCTGCTTGATGGTGTTACAGCATAAGCAACTTTTGGAGAGAGGCACAACAATAAGCTGGACCTTTTTGGCATTCTATATTATGTCAGGTTAAGGCAGGTTAAGCCTGAAGTACCATTGTTGACATTGCTACCTTAATCACTCCACTGACTGAAACCAGTAGTGGCACGCAACTCCTGCAAGAACTCTGGGCATGCAATTCCCTTGTCAATCTCTTTCATCATTTAGGCGTGTTGTACTTGCAGAAAACCAAGGATGATGGAGACGTGTAAGCCTGTGCGGTCAAACCTATCATGCTGGCGCGTCAAACAAGGACAGTTGGGAACATTGAGCAAGAAAGAAGAGTCATACCAGTCTACCTAAACTCATCATATACCTTCGGTAAAGATCAGATTTGGGCTAACCACTTACCCAGAAACCTATTTTCAACAGTGACTGGCTTCATTGGTTTTAGTTGCTTCAAACCAATGTTATTTGTGGCCTTCTTTTAGTGCTTCTTCTGTCACGATAAAACTGGGTGAAGACATGAAATTGCAACGAGTACAAAAAAAATAATAATAAAAAAATTAATATATCATAACATCTAGAGTCTAATGATTAGAGTCATAATATAGAGATTAAAGAGTTGGATACAATATATTCATTCACATAATTTCAAGGAACTTTTATTATTGAATGTTGATTGTAGTTGTCTATCATAGCCTGTAGTCACTGTGTCATCAGTAAGAGAGCATGCAGAAACTCTACATATTTGAGGTTAAATGTAAAATAAACATCAGTCACAAAATTAACTGATTGTTTAAATCTACAAATGATATTTCTGTTCAAACGTGATTATGATTGTGTTGCTCCAGTTTAATTCTAAAATCCAAGATCAGATTTAAAATATTGGGGTATGGAAAACTGCTCATAACTGTGTGATAGTATGACTCCTATCTGTGTGGGCTTTCATGAGATTTTTGCGACCGTGTGTATTCTGGGTATATAGTTCAGAGACTGAGACTTGCAAGTTGTGCTATTCAGAAAAACATAAAAGAAAACCTCCCAATTGTCAGGTGAACACAACATTTCAATGCCCTTAATTACTCACATTGTATTTTGAATATATTCTTAATTTCTATTCCAATGAATAAAAACCCACTTTTTACTTGAGAAAACTTATTTTTCATCATAAAAAAGCACAGCATGGGTTTGTTCAGTTTCATTTTAAATGCATTTTTTTTACGACAATTACATACAAATATGCAGTGAGTCAAACAGTCTAAAGTGAAGAGCTTTTTTATTTCACCAATTGGCTATTATTTCAAATGTTATTTTCTGTCACTTTATAAAATGAACTGTTGAGCGAGAAGATTTGCTCTTGGTTTAAGCGTCTCTGTTCTTCACTGAAATTAATATTGATTCTTTTATCATTGTATAACAGCTTCAGAAAAGAAGAGAAACACACGATCAATTGCAGGCAAAGATTGTATGATTTATGTTTTTCACTCAGTTTGCTACATACAATAAATAGTAATGTATAGAATATACAATGTACAACCTATGAGGTGTTAGCCCCATTGGTAAGTCCTCTTGGTCTTGGTTACTGGTGTAACCTTGGATTCTGGATTTATGTAAGGTGACGAGACGTTCTGTAGGACTGACAGTATGGAAACCGGAGTGGCTCTAAACTTCAGCTCTTTCAACAAGCCATTTGCCAAGTGTAATGGTTGCAGGAATATGCCTACTACTACTACTACTTCTCTTTCGGCTTTTCCCTTATCAGGGGTCGCCACAGCAAATCATCCCTTTCCACCTCATTCTATCCTGAGTATCTTCCACCTTGACCCCAGCCAACCTCATGTCTTCTCTTACAACATCCATATATCTCCTCCTTGGTCGTCCTCTTGCCCTCTTCCCTGGCAGCTCCATCTCCAGCATCCTTCTACCAATATATTCACTATCCCTCCTCTGCACATGTCTAAACCATCTCAGTCTGGCCTCTCTGACTTTGTTGCTAACACAAGTAAAAGTGCAGGGATATGCCTACCTGTAATAATTTAATTGGAACATGGAATTATATACAGGAACATACGCACCATGCACAGTATCTCACTGAATCATCCAGAAAATCTGGATCCATCTTCAGGAAAGTGCAGTGATTGTTTTGTTTGCTTGAAAGCTTCTCCATCTACTCGTGATCTGATTTGCTTCTGAGCATTATTTCCCTAATGTGCAGACTTGATTTGGCAGACTTTATTCTGCACTGTGACAATTTTCCAATTGAAATAAAACTTGACATTGTTCAGTAAAAATAAATACACTTACACTTAGAAATACACTTTCACTAATCAAAGACCTTCTATGACTCTGCTGCTCATCTTCAGTTAGGGATCTCTGTGATTTCAATGTCTTCTATATCTCTCTCAACGCGAAATAACAGAAACTCCTTATTTTGCCACAAGAATAAACAATATATTGTCTGTAACTGACGCAATGTTTGTGTGGACCATTCCTGAGCTGCTCATGGTTCTCATGGGAAAGCACAAACATTGCAACTATGTGTGTGTTGAGTGATCACTCGCCGCTGGAAATTGACCCAAGTGGACAAAAGCCCAAGTGGAGAAAAGCACCAAATTCCTTGGTGTTCATTTGGCGGAGAACCTCAGCTGGTCACTTAACACCAGCTCCATCACAAAGAAAGCCCTACAGTGCCCTTACTTCCTTAGGAAGCTAATAAGATCACACCTCACTTCACCCATCCGGACCACCTTCTACACAGGAACCATAGAGAGCATCTTGAGCAGCTGCATCACTGCCTGATGTAGGATCTGCACCATCTCGGAACGACCCTGCAGAGGATAGTAGTGAAGGTCATCGGTGTCTCTCTTCCTTCCATAATGGACATCTACTGTACACCACGCGCTGCATCCGCAAGGCAAACAGCATTGTAGATGACCACACACACCTCTCTCACGCTCTTTTCAGTCTAATAATGCATTCAGTTTTAGCTAATCAGGTGGAAAACTGAGGTTTATTCACTGAAAAGCAAAAAAAAAAAAAATTCTAATCAAACTGTGATTTAAGTAAGAAAACATTTCTATATTGTGGTGCTGTGATAAGCAAGAAAGTTCACAAACGATTTGGAGAAGGTCTACTGATGTACTTGTGTATCGGGGGGGGG
>CM051493.1:25486466-25505277 GCA_028031935.1 Paedocypris micromegethes
GGGTGAAAGAGAAAGAAAGAGAGAGAGAGAGAGCTTAACGCTTATTCCCCAATGGTTGTTGAAGAAACTTTTTAGTGACGTATTTAGAGCAATGGATGTGAGTGTAATTCAGCAGAGACTGGCGTTTTCTTAGAATTCTTGAATAAAACAATGCACTTGCAGAGGAAATGGGAATTTGGGACTTTAATGGATAATGCAGGAAAAACGTTTTTAAAAACTAAGTGAATAAATAAAAGTAAAACTGTATTCAGTTTTAATATGACCATATCATTACTTTATTTATCTATTATGTATTCATTGTCTTTATTATATTTTTACATATTTTATATTATTTAATAGTACTTTTCATTAATTCATTTACAGTTCACTTGTTTTACTTTTCAAGTATGAAATCATCAAAATTCTTGCTTGCATGTTTTGATTTGTATGTTTATTATAAGTAATTTCTCATTTGTTCCTAATTATAAAAAACTACAGAATTTATTTTATTATTTGGCTTATTAATACCAAAGTTCAGCTTTTTCCAAGAATGCGAGAAAATAAAAAAATATATAATATAGTATAATATTATAATATAGTATAAATTTAGTATAATTGTCTGCAGACAGCTGTATATGTACATTAAAAAGTTTTTTTTACCCGCTTGCTGATTTATTTCAAATGTGCGTTTTGTTTGTCAATGATACTGTGACTCTTCTCAGGTTTTTTTTAATATACTGTATTCTGTTTTTATATGACCGTATCATTATTTTATTTATGTATTTATGTATACATTTTCTTCATTATATTTGTACATATTTTATATTGTTTAATAGGACATTTCATTAATTCATTACAGTTCATTCATTTTACTCATTTTCCTGCTTGCATGTTTTGATTTGTATGTTTATTATAAGTAATTATAAGAAAAGAGACGTCTCGTTCCCTGACCTATTCGACCTATAAGAACACTAGAAACGAAGACTGGTCCCAACTGGACCAGAGAATATCTTTGTGGATACCAATGCCTTCTCCAGATCGTAGAACCGAATAAAGGTGTTGGGTGTAGCCCAGCCGTCTGTTAGAGAGACTCCTTTTGCCGCCGCGACCGATGAGGCCATACTCCTGGTCAGTGGCGGTTCTACACTGTATGGCGCCCTGGGCGAGACTCTACCAGAGAACCGCCACTGCTCCTGGTAGAGTGGGCTCTCACGTCAAGCGGGCATGGCCACTTTCGGACATGATATGTGAACTTAATCACATCAACGATCCAATGCAAGAGTCTCTGCTTGGTGACGGCATTCCCTTTCTGCCGACCACCATAACAGACAAAGAGCTGTTGTGAGCGTCTGAAGCTCTCAGTGTGACGCCAGTAGGTGTGCATAGAGCGTACTGGGCACAACGGATGACCGGCCAGGTCCTGCTCTCCTGTGGGGAGGGCCTGCAACGTCACTACCTGGTCCCCGTAGGGGGTAGTGGGCACCTTGGGCAAGCAACCAGGCCAGAGTCTCAGCACTGCGCGCAAGTCTCCAGGGCCGACGGTCAGACACTGAGGATCTGCCGAGATCTGCCTCTAGGTTCCCAGCCCAATTCACTGAGGCTAGCGTTAGGAGTAACATAGCCTTCAGTGTGAGTGGCTTAAGATTCGCAGTCTCTAGCGACTCAGCAAGAGGGGGGGGGGCAAAGGTGACCAAGCTTGATCCCACTCCGGGTCGGGGGAGGTCTGGAGGGGGCCCCCTCCTAGCACCTCTCAAGAACATAATCATCGGGTCGTGCCGGCTGACTGTCTTCCCTTCGATGAGGTCATGGAGGCGGAAACACCGCCACATAGACTCTCAGAGTGGAAGGGGCCAGGTTCTCTTTGGTTTTCTGCTGGAGAAACGAGAGAATCATCCCGACAGGGCAACTCAGTGGGTTTCGTTTTTCTGGCAGCACCAGCTGACGAAGTCTGCCACTTCAGGTCGCACAGCTGTCTGGTAGACAGTGCACCAGCCTCACCGGTAGTGTCCTGTACCGACTGAGGCAGTTCATCTAACGAGGTGTCCCGACCAGCGGCCAGACATGGAGTTCCAGAGGTCTGGTTGCGGATGCCAGAGCGAGCCAAGTGCTTGCGAGAGGAGGTCTGCTCTTCTCAGAGGGGACATTACCAGAGCCGTGAGCTCTGACGTCCAGGTCTTGTCGGGCCAGTAAGGCGCGACCAAGGTACCTGATGACCCTCCTTCCTGACTCAACCCAGGGGCTTTGGAATCAGGGTAACTGGCAGGAAGGTGTACTTCCTCAAGTGGTGTGGCCATGAGTGAGCAAGGCGTGTACCCGAGAGGCGCTTTGGTTAACCCAGTCAGAGTGGACAGTGGGTTGATTCGTCTGAAGCGAACAGGTCTATCTGAGCTTGACCGAATACGACCCACACCTCTGTCACCACTTGAAAGTTCAGCCTCGTTTGCCAGGGGCCGGGCCCTGCCTCGACAGAGCATCCACGGCTGTGTTGAGGACGCCTGGAATGTGGACTGCCGTCGGCTACTTGAGCCTCGGCAGACACCACAACCAGAGGCAACATGCAAGCTTGGTCAAGCGGCACATGCTTCCTCCGGACATGTCTAAGCCACCGCTTCAGTCCGAGGTGCACGGCTAGTAGCTCGAGCATGTTGAGTGCCGCTGGAGGCGAGGATCCGACCAGCACACTCGCACACTGCTTCCCACCCAGTGTTGGATGCATCCGTGGATACCACAACACAACGGGAGACGGTTCCTAGAGGGACCCCAGCCCTCAGGATACTCATCTCTGACCAAGGGTGGAGCAGGTGGAGAAATTCGGGAGTGACGATGACCCGATATCTCCCCAGCCGCCAGGCTCGACTTTGAACTCTGTTTCGGATCCAGAACTGAAAGGGCCTCATGTGTATGCCTAACGGAGTCACCGTGGAGGCGGATGCCACGTGGCAGAGGATCCTCTGAAAGATCCAGTTGACTGCGGATGTTGGCGGCCCTCTGTGAGGAAAACCGGCCCCTCACCAGACAGTGAGGCTCTAGCCGGAGCCTGCGCTTCGACCCGTCTGATGAGGGTCTTCACTTCTCCAGGCGACTGGCGTGGAAGGAAAGACCCCGTGCCTGGGGTTCCGGTGGGCCGAAGGACTTTGGAACCCTGGCCTTATACCGTGCAGGGAGTGTTCGGTGTTAGTAAACGACTCGACCCGCGAGGGAGCAGAGGATGTCTCTGTTCGCCGGTAGGAGTGTATAGAGTGTGAGTGTCGGTGTATCTGTCTTTTACATTAAAGTTGGCTAACACCATAGGTGGTAGCCCCACTTCTGTGTCCACCTGTGGATGGATTTTGACAGTGGTGGCTCGATCGTCGGAGCTCTGCCATACTCCCTGCTCTGCTCTCCCCACTCATAATCCATCAGGATCGCAAGGAAGGCCATATGGCGTCCCTTGCTGATCTGGACTCGGAGCGCGACGCCCGCTTGCGGCGAGGTTTGCTCTTCTGCTGCGGCGGAGGAGGTAAGGCCGGAGGTTGAGCTGTCTCAGCCGCAGTCACGGGCCTGGAAAAGACGTGTGAAAATGCCTTAGTTTGTAGCTGGAGGGCGGAGAAGTGTTGCACAGCTGCTCCGCAGTCTCGCCAAAGGAGCGCGACCGAGAGATGGGCGCGTTCAGGAACTGGTTCCTGACGATGCTCGGCATGTCTGCGAGGTCGAGCCATTGGTGGTGCTCCAGGCCACCAAGGCGACATCGGGCCTCACTAGCTACGTGCTGGGGCGTACTTCCTTCACCAATACTTTGACAACTTTGCCTGTAAGAAGCTAGAGGCCACAGCGTGAAGTGTGGTGGCAGTTTGACCGGTAAGTGAGTAGGAACAAGACTCACTCTACTCACCCCGGCCGGCTACCAGTGTTTGGTCTGTCCACAACCGCAGCAGATACATACCACTGGAGAACTAAGCCCACCGCACTAGGGAAGTGAGAAACATTTGCTGGAGAAACTGTGTGCACACTGACAGCTCGGGATCAACATTGGGGATGCCCAGTGGCGGTTCAAGGCATGGGCGAACGGGGCAGTCGCCCAGGGCGGCATTTTTTCAAGTCACGTGGGGGGCGCCACGGGCGCTCGGAAAATAAAAATATGCGCGGCCGCAATGTGTTTTTCTGTAAAGTATCATACGTGACGGCGACCCGTTTGTGTGTCGTGGCAGATAACGAAAAAAGTGAAAAAGGAGGGAGAGGAAGAGCGCAAAAGGCAACGCACTTGTGTCAGTGTGTGAGTGAGTGAGTGTGTCTCTCTCGAGAAGGGAGCAGCCCCGCCCCTTCCCGGGCTAAACTACCGTAAGTCTGGGACGGGGCTTCAACGCATCACTCATTTATTAAGGATGTACACGTCAATTACAGGATTAATTGTCACACTCCTAATAAGCAAACATGTTTTTTTTATCTAAATTGTGTCAAATGCATAAAAACATAGGTAATACAAAACAATCCAGGTGTATTTGTTTACACTCTTGACTTCAGGTCTTGAGTAACAGTGTTGGGTGAAGGGATGTGGGATAAATCCGATGACTTGATCCCCAATTTGCCAAACAAACGATTGGGATTCGTGAGAGATGGAGAAAAAAAACACAAAAGCTGTCAGGTTCACAACATAGGAAAAAGTCAAAAGAAGATGAGAAAAAACGAGCAAAAGATAAAGTTATGCAATCTTTCTAAATTTTACAGTATTCATGTAACATATTTCGTACGAGAACTTAATCAAGAAAGGCCAGAAAAGTCAGATTTCTGTTTTTAGTTTGTGTTTTTTTTTTTATTTTAAGGTTCTGTAATTTGACTCAAGATATTTAACATATTTATTCTATATTTAATTTGTGTTATTCTTTATAGTTAAAATGTATAGTTTTATATAGCTTCATAAAATATAATATTTAAAAAACATATAAAGGGGGGGGGTGCCAAGGAGGAGTCTCGCCCAGGGCGCCATACAGTGTAGAACCGCCACTGGGGATGCCAGTGTTAGCTGGACTGCTACCCGAGGATCTAATGTTAAAAATGTGACGTCAACTGACTAAGTCCGAACGCACATGCGAACCGAGAGAACATAACCACAAACTGTAGACAGAAAACATGCGCTCTTACCTCACTGCAGAGCAAGAGCACACAATGGAATTGTCCATATGGAACTGGATAATTCAGTAGAGAAGTGACATTTTTTATCAATGTTAAGCTCAGGTTGATTGACGTGTCAAATGCAAACTTTGTTTCTCAGCAACACAACAGAAGTTCACAAAAAGAGTTTTTTTCTAAAAGTTTTCAAAACGACTCAGAATTTGACATTTCTGTATCCACTTGACATTTACAAGAACGTTAACTGAATCTAAAACTGAACTGAACAAATCCACTTCTTTATTACAAGCTCATGATTTCAGTTTCCTGTGTGGTCTAATGATGATGAGAGAATGACTTTAAGTACCATTTATACTTTCCAGCAAATGCAGTTCATTATTTTTTTTAAACGAGAACAAAAATGATTTCGCTTTTCTCTCTTCATGCAGACACATTTTACACATATTTTTTACAAAATGAGTCCAGCAATTATAATACTAGAGGAAAGTAAAAATAGATTTTATGGTCCAAAGCATTAAAATAAAAAAAAAAAGAGAGAGAGAAGCGTTTGACATCACTAGGAGAATTCCAGAATGTGTTATACAGATTATTTGAATAAATAAATGAGAAAAAAAAACTTCTTTGAGTTTGGTTTCCTACCACAACCCAAAGTGTTTTGATTACTTGCGTAATCTTGATTCCCTGATACCTGTTGGAAGGATACTCCGCTGCTCCACCTGGTGGAGAGTCTGGAAAATAACATTGAACTAATTGGCCACCAGGTGTTCCAAATACCAAGGACTATAAATACCTGAACATGGCAGAATTCCTTGGTGTTATTAAAGTTGCAATCCATGTAATGTAGAAAACTAGTTCGAGGTTTACATAAGTTTAAGTTTCAGTCTTAAGGTTTAATTGAACTTGGTCATTAGTTTGATGCAAGAGCTAAACCTAAGCAAATCAAATCACTACATGTCCCCTACTGTAAGTCCGACAAATTTCTTGTGTTCTGAAAGTGAAAATTGTGTAATTGAATCTGTAAAAAAATTCCACCGGTGTGAAAGTGTGTGTCTGTGTTCAAAATGCCAAAATGGCTTATACAGTACCAGCTTTTAGGAGAGAAAGCATTTACAAAAAAACACTTTTTGAAACGTGTAATTGTTTGAGCACTTGAATCAAAGACACAAGACAAATTATTCCATTATTCAATTATACTATTTTAAGAAGAATCTATTGAACTGAATCTCATTTCTAGTGTTTGACTCGGGGAATTTGGATGGAAAAATAAGAGTATTGTTTATCACAAGCATCTTTATTGTTCAAAGTTATCAATGCAATTTATTGAAGACAAATGTTTATACAATATACAAGATGAAACTTTTTGACAAGCTGTCAAGGAGATAGAAAACTTAAAAAAGCATAATGGTAACAACAAGAAGTCACTTTCAGAAAAATAAATCAAATAAATACATCTACTCTATAGGGAAGCCCAATACTTGAAATTGCTATCAAGAAGTGTCATTGCAGCTTTGTTGTTTCTTAGATCATTTTTACATGAAACACAAAACATGAGTTTGATTGTATAAACAGTAATGCAGTGGAAGCTTTTTGGATTAAACCGTTTGCTACTGTAAACGCAGAAATGAAAATGTGGGTGTTCCCACAAGTAGATAAAATAAGTCAGCTGCAGAAGGTTAAAGGAAAGTAAAGTCCGAACTGAGGATGTTCAAAGGAAGCCATGCTATCTGTGTTGGTTAAGGAGAACCATCCAAACCGATGTGTTCATGGGACATCACTGGAGAGAATTCACTTGTTTTGACCATCGCTCTAGAAGAAAACCTGCTAAGTGCAAGTAAACGCTTTTTCATTTTTTTTGTGGTCCACATGGACGTCATAAACAGACATGGAACAAAAGAGTCTGTGACTTGGATTTAATGCAAATTGCATGTGTAAAAAGTTGAAAGAGCTATAACAGTGGTGTATGAGGCACTTTTACACAATAGTAACTTCTCCTAATTCCTTCACTCAGATAGTATCCCGCATTTCAAATCAGAAATCTTCAACTCTATACTGTTAATTTCTTCTTATCCCCATTGTCTTATAAACCATCTAAAAAAAACAAGACCAGAGAGTGTAAAATATACATGAGGTATTGGAAAGGCACATTTCCAGCATTGTCAGTGTCTTTCCTTAGCAACACCTTTCATCCGTTTAAAATGCAGTGAAATAACTGGTAACAACTTTGTGGCGCTCACAGGATGCTAAAAATAACTCAGTCACCTGTGTGTGTTTCAACTGCCGTTTTTTCGGCGGCGTTAGCATCGTGCTCTTGAAAAATTACAGCCAGTGTTTTGAATCGAGGACCCCAGTCACAGAGGTTCCTGCCATCCTCTAGAGGTTCAAGTAGGAAAGACTCAATGGAGCTGAGAGACTCTGCTCTCGAACCCTCTCCCTCATATGCATAAGTAACCAGAGAGTCGTATGGAGGTGCAGAGTTGCTGATGTTGTTCTCCATTAGACAATGATGGATGTAGGTCCGGATGTCCTCGCTGTCCTCAGTTGTCACATGCGTGCTAGTCTGATCAGGCTCATTCTCTGTTCTTGTTTTTTGCATTTGTGACGTCTCTTTGACCGCTTTGGGGTTGAGTAACGCTCCTATGTCAAAGGCCTGGGTGTCTTCCTCTCCACCCCCTTCGTCATCGTAGTGGATGACATTATCCCGGATGTCCTCTTTGGATGACATCAGAGTGTCCTTCTTTTTGTGCTTTCTCAGGCCTATATAGAGCACCACCATTACTGCAAAATACCAGAGGCAATAGTGAGTTATTTTGTTCTACCTTCTTCTCACTAAGTCTTTTACATGTCTTTTGGCTTAATGGACATTGGCATACATTGAGAAGGACCTTTGAATTAGAAAAAGCTAGTGCTGAAAAGGAAGGTCACATGTTTCAGAGCCATTAGCTGATTTCTTTTTCATTCTGACATGGGTTTTCAAAACGGGACTAAAGAAAGCGGCAGCCGGAGGGGAGTCGTAGTGTGGTTTGACATTCTGTCTGTCACCACCGTATTGCTTCAGTTGTGGGAGCGGAGGAGACGTGGCTTTCTGGGCTTTCATCTTCCTCCTTAGAGGCAGACATCGCTCACAAATCCCACTCAGATGGAGAAGCCCATGCGCTCCTGCTACTATGCTATCTAAATGTTTTTTTTTTTTGCTCCCAAATGAAGCAAAAGTGGCATTTAGTAAATCTTCAAGATTAAAACATTTAGGTACAAATATTATTTTGTAGTCTTTACGAAGATGCATTCCTTTGCCATTATACTCAATTCCTTTTTTTTTTTTATATAAATAATTGCACTGTATATTTAATTATGTATATATAAATATACTGTATGCATATTTGTTTGTATTTATGTATGTGTGGTGTGTGTGTGTGTGTATGTTTGTGTTTATGTATATATATATATATATATATATATATATATATATATATATATATATATATATATATATATATATATATCTGTTTTATGAACATTCACACTTCACAGATTCCATTATTTTAACCCACAACTATTTAGTCTTGGGAATGCCAGTTCTACTCTCTCACAAATCATTCAGGATTTAATATAGTTGTTTTGTTTGACGTAGTTTGATATAGTTTCTTTGTTCATACAGTGACGATAAAGCACAAATGCATTTTGGAGCTTGTGACTCACCCAGCAAAATGACAATGCACAGCAGTATGGCCATGAGCGCACCAGTGCTGAGGCCCATGGGGAAGAACAGCGCCTCCGCACTGCAGGAATTGACAGAGCCAGATGTGTCACAGGTACACACTCGCACTGACACCGTCCCTGTGCTGCTTCGGATCGGGTATCCACTGTCTTCCACAACAACCGGCACCAGGTACACACTCTGATCTATTCGCTGGAACCCTGCTCGTCTGGTCACCACTCCAGCGGTGTTGTCTGGAACAAAGCACAAGGAAGCATAAAGATTCAAACACTTGTTAAGAGTCACGAAGCAGATGCAAATGAAGATGTTAATGATCTCACCTAATGCATTTGCACCTATAATTAATGCGCAGAATATGGGAACCTGTCATTTCTAAATGCCTCGTGACAAAATATTAGGAATTCAGATTTGGTGTCAACAAAATAGCTTTTTTTTCATTCTAAAAGAAGAACAATTCCTTTGAAGTGGAAATAAGCAAATAAAAACTGCTTTGGTTGAGGGAATAACACACTTCTGTGAGGTACTCTGGGTAAGAGCATGATATCTTGAGCACAAGCTTTACTTTCTGCAAGGAACATTTTACCTTGAAGTGTGTGAATCTTATTTTTAGACAAGGACTTAAACTGGTATCGTCCTAACAGAACGGAGCTCCATAAGTTGTAGTGTTCTTTCTACAGGGTTGCCTAATTTGATCCCCCCACAAAATGAAGCAAGAGGGAGACTCTTAAGCCCACAAAAGCCTGAAGGATATTTTCTGTCTTCACGTTGATAAAGCATCCACTAAATGACTACTTACAGCTTCTTTCACTTTTTTATTTGATTTATTCTTGTATGATTATGAAGTTCACGCTGACACCTTGTGGCTAAAAGCAATCATTACATCTGCCCTACATTGGCAGTGAATTGAGGAAAACAGATACATGTCTCAACAATGCAACGCCCTGTAACACATACTTTGCAAAGAGTAATATCGTTGTCTTAAAATGGTTCACAATTCCCAAGAACAGATAAATTATGCCTGAACCAGTTATGACTAACAGTGTCATATTCTAGTCAAAACAGCGATCGAGTCAAGTGTTTCTGGTGACCCAGGGGAATCGAAAATATCTAAAAGCAAGCATGAAAGCGCAGAGAGTCAAGTGTATGCTGGTCTGATAGCTGAGGCTTACGGCTTTATAGCATTAAGTCAGTATGATAAGATGAGTCTGTCCTCATCTGAAAGGTCATCTGACCTTGTCATCAAGGGTTTGTTATGCCTGGCCAACTAGGGAATTTCTTTTGACAAGGTAGAAGCCATTAAAGCACACCTTGTGCCTGTTTGTCTGTGTAGCCTTGAGTGCCCCTGTCTATGTGAATCACACTTGATGATATTCATGCACTGAGAATGCTGGGGATGGGCGCAGTAGCGAGCAATGGGCGTCTACTCAGATGGATTGGGCTGCTCTGGTTGCAACCAACGTCCATGTCAAGACGCCCATTCACGTGGATCTGTTCGCAGGGTATAATTGTATTTTTTTTTTTTCAAAAAGTGATTTTGTTTTACAACTTACTCCCATAGTCTCTTATTGTGAAGTTTTTGTTTCTGGGTAGTGAAGGGGATTTGAAGTAAAACCGATGCTCTAACACTGGCAAGTCTCTGTCTGTGGCACTGACCACCTGAATCACCTATACAACAGAAGTGACAGAGATATTAAAAAAAATAAATGTAAAAATCACATGGATTTATTATTACACTGAGATTTCTTACAGTCACTTACCTGACCTATTTTAGCATTTTCACAGACAAAAGTCTCATATTCAAAGGAAAGTTCTGGGGAAAACTCATTCACATCCAGCACCTTGATTGTGACAGTAGCTTTGTTGGACAACGTGGGATTATCTGAAGACAACAAGACAACTTTAATAACATTTATAACTGGCTAGTAAAACATTTGTGTTCATACAATTGCATTTTTAAAGATGCTAACACGCACGCACGCACACACACACACACACACACACACACACACTGTCCCAGACTCTGGTTCTTAGCTCTCACTTTTACTTTGTAAACGTTCTGTTTAGTTTGTTTACTTTTTGGTTCTCAGTGATTGTAATCAGGTCATGCATTTAAACACCAGGGGTGCTTCTCAATATGCCTCCTCATGTCCTCGATCCTCCGTCCTTTTCCTATGACCCGGAAATCGATCGAGCGTCGCCATCTTGAAGGACATCTCAATTTTCTAATTGCACCGTGAGAAGGCGAGGACCGAGGGTGGAGGAGGCTTCTGGAGGCGTTATAAGCGAGGATACACCAGTGTATGCTTTGCGGAAGTGTTTTACCAACTTAGCGTGATGCGCGTCTGAATTCTCCGCCCTCTTCACATCTTCACCAACCGCGATTGAGTGCAAACTTTTTGTAATTGCTGGTTATGTTTTTATTACGTTTAATTTCGACAAATATTTAAGCCAGTTTTAATCACGTTTTTTCCGTGTTTATTTTAGTAGCGAATTGCTTTTTAATCACTAATGTTTGATTAAATGTTTCTTATAACATTCTTTTGAATTGAATTGCATTTTGAATGGAATTGAATGTCTTTATTGTCATTGTAAAATATTTCTGTATTTTTTTCGTTAGGTGTATTTAGTTTGGGCTCAAATGAAACAAACACATTACCATTTATAACTGTTGTGTACAACTCCTTCTACATAGGACTGATGAGGAGACAGTTAATCAAAGGATGCATGAATCATCATGAACTTCAATATACACTTAAATCACTTTTATTTAATTATATAATTGTATGTAGCCTGTTGTGTTTTTTGTACAGTGTATTGTACAATTGTAATACACAAATGTTTGTTTTGTTAAAATACAATAACTGTTGTAGACGTTTGAATTTTATCAAATGAAAAAAAAGACATCTTTTGGTATTTTGCGGAGTTTGAAACCTTTACAACATATATCATTATCTCTTATCAAATAATCCCAACGTGCGATCCAGATCCAGAGGTGTGGTGTCATCATTAATTGACGATGTTTTGAAGTGACGCGTTAGGAAGCGAGGACATGTCATTTCGCTTGATTCGATTTCTCCAACCTCGCGGCCTTTCCTCTCTTCCTTCTCCTGCATCCTAGAGGACTGGAGCTAAGGAGCTAGGAAAGGATGCGAGGATAATACAGGACAAGACAAATAAAGATTTGAGAAGCACCCCAGCTCTTCACTCTCTTCGATTGTCTGTGCATCTTGCCTGTGATCCAGCCACTTTATTTCTTGCTTTGTCCATGTTTGTCTATCTAGTCTTGCCCGGAGTTTTTTGACCTTGTTCTTGACTCGTTTATGATTCTAGCCTAGCGATTTTGATCCCGATTTTTCGGCCCTGTGCCTTTTTTCGGACCGCCGTTGCTTGACCCTTGATATACCTGATCCATGTTAGCGACCTCTGCCTGCCTGACTACGATTAAACCCTTAGTGAACTGTGATTGCCTCGTCCGTTCCATGCACGTGGGTCCTACACCCACACACACAACAAGGCAGGCAAGTCAAAGTCTAAGGGACAACAATCCCCAACCATAAAAATAGCTTTGTTTCATCAAAAACAAAAGACATGAGCTCACACTAAACATGAACATTTTCCTGGCCAATGACAGTCAGGGACTTTGGACAATGCCAGAATAAAAGTCCCTAAACTCAAAGTGAGAATTGGGGACTGGACCCTGACACCCACAAACGATGTGGCATTAGGGTGCCAGTCTTAGCAATGTTTTTCAGACGAATAAATGTGTAAATAACTATTTGTAAACTCTTTCTATCAGTGGAATTGAAATTCCTAAATTCTGAAGAAATTCATACTTACTAACTTTTGTAGCTATAACATTGATGCTGTATTCTGCAGTGCTTTCTCTGTCCAGGGCTTCCTTCACAGACAGTGTTCCTTCTACTGGATCGATCTCAAAGTGGTTGTCCGTGCCTTTTCTCCACTCAATAGAATACCTACAAATGCAATTATATGAATACTGTAGGCAATATATTTACATTTCTGAACCAGTGCCACATTATGTATTAAATATAGATGTGCCAATCCGATTTCACAATCAGATTTGTTGTTGATAAAGTGTATTTCGGATATATAGGTACCAATCTTGAAAGAACATATATTTCCATTAGCCGTGACAGCGGAAATCTGAAACAAAACTGCAAAGACCCAAACATAGTGATTGACGGACCTTTCTATCTTTGTGACTTGAATCAGCACTCACACGTGCTTTACTTATATTATGATTATTTAATTGTAAATATTAATATTATGTGTGGTTTTGATGAGCTAAATGCATGACTGAACCTCGGTAAAGCTGAGGCCGTTACGACCTGGCGAATGCCCGTCCACCCAAGCTCAACTTATACATTACCAGACTTGAAAACTATGTACTTTATCATAAACAAAACCTCAAGTGAACAAATTTTGCGACGTGATTTTTATTTTGATGAGTCAGATTTAGGGATATCTTTACGGAGTCAACCTCACACAATAAACTTGCTTATCATTCTTTGTTTTACACACAGCCTCGTGACTTGACCAATCAGAACCAATCACAGTATGTGCTGTTGAAACAAAACAAAATACTGTATTTTTAACTTGTATCCTAATTACCTTTCCATGAATATGATGAGCTTTCTTTGATAAGATGTAAAAAATGCACCATCCTGATTGAACACAAAAAGTATGACTCTTGATAAATACTTTATTATATGTGCCTATTTAGAAAAATATAATAAAAATAATAATAATAATACATTCAATTATATTTTTGTGGCGTCTTTCGAGACCCCCAAGGTCACCTTATAGGACACAACATTCACACCCACACCAATTGAAAAAAAACATTACATACTAAGAGCACTGTGTAAGGTTTGTGTTTGCGGGATCTGCATTTTACTGTACCTAATAGGACTGTTGCCGACATCTAGATCTTCTGCCGCCACTGCCCCAACGATGATGCCCACCCGAGTGTCCTCGTACGTCTCCATGCTATACGACTGTCGACTGAAGACTGGAGGTTCCTCCACATCCAGAACATTCACTTTCACTGTGGCACTGTCCTTGAATGGTCCCGAATGTGTGAATCGATGATCATAACCTTGATTCGAAGCTTCGACTTTAAAAGTGTAGGCCTTTCTGGTTTCATAGTCTAGATGCTGTAAAACAATAATGACTTGTGTTACATTAGTTGTTAATCCTCGTTTATATCATGCGATAATAAAAATTAAAAAATGTTTTTATTCAACTGCCATTTAGGTGCAAATTGTTTAAGAACAGGCACTAGAGGCAATTCATGTTGCCCACTCCTGGTCTAACTCTTTTCCCTGTTTCCTGGTTTCTTGTCTCTGTTTGGATTATCTGGTTTGGATCTCGTCTCCGTCCGCTGTGTTTTGAATGTTCGCCTGCCCATGACCTCGTCTTTGCCAAATAAATTCATCTTCAGAAACTGCATATGAGAGTCGACCTGCTTTTCTTTGCTCACCGAGCTTTACAGACGCAGTTCTTGTTCAATTGCAAATAACTGTCAGAATTTACTGTCAATCACTTGTCAGAATCAAATCTCGTTTCAAAAAGCCGCCTCTTTAGATTAATACGAATTAGATCAGCGATAGGTGTGAACAATTAGTCAAAAATATTGAATCGTCTGACAGCCTGGAAAAAAAAAATAAATTAAACTAACGTTTGCATACTCTTAACATGTGAAAAAGAGTTACAAAAAAAAGGGTGGAAAAGCCTAGAGAAAACAACAGTACTAATTCTGATCCGACTTGGTATTTAAAGAACATTTAAATATCCATTTATTCTTCATGCAACTGTTGCTTATTCAGCATGTTTTTCAGCAAATGCTTATTCTAATCGGAATGGTTATTTTTAACCATTTTAAAGATTACAACAATACATAACCTTCTAGAAAGGTGTATTATGTAAAATAATTCACAACTTCATCCCTTGCCCCCACCCACATGTTCAAAAGATGGAGGGTTGTTAAAAGCCTTTCACTTCATGTTGTACCATGCATGCATATGTAAGTGACCAATACAAATACAAATTATAAATTTGTGCACAAATATTTTTTTTCATTTTATCTTACTTATTTTTGTTAGTTTGCAGTGAGGTTTTAATAGCATGCTTTAAGGCTTGGTAAGCATTTTAAATAAACTATTTCCTCCAACAGTCCAAACATGTGCAATCAGTAGAAGCGGGATCGGGAAAAATGTGTGTGAGTGTGTGTGAGTGTGTGTGTGTGTATGTGTGTGTTTGTTTGTTTGTGTGTGTCCCACTCTGTGAATTGTTTACCAACCAGTGTGCCAGAAAAGTGTTTGCTTTCTGCGTTTTAAGAGTTGAATTGCACTCCTCTAGGTGGCACTGTTTATCCAGTTAATTTTAAAGTGGTACACAGAGAATTCCAGCAAAAGCTTTTTTTACTTCAATTGGTCTGGTCTACATGTGCATAGTTTAAATATATTTGTGTTTTATTGCCCAAGTTAAATATTCACTAACCGAAAGTTATTCAATTAATGTGATCTTTTAGGGAAGGTTTTGCAGTTGAGATTATGGCTGAAGTGAATATCATAAAAATGTTCTTGTAGTTATTGCTCAATGTAGATACTTTAACTAGCGCCATTTTGCACTCAGGTAAATATCATCGTTATGCTAAAAAAATTATATACCCCAAACACCCAAAATGGTCATCCTCAGCGTTTCAAGTTTGGCGCAGCACTGCAGGGTTGAAAAAGCAGATTATCAAAGGGAAATAAAGGGAATGGGAGTTCTGTTATTGAGGGCAGAGGAAAGAAGGGGCATTGTCATTGACCCTCTTCCATGCCCCACGGTGACAATCTCACATATCCATTTCTAGACATTTTTTGGGTCAACAGATATGGCACGCCCGTTTTGCATTGTACGTACTACAGTATGTCACTTTGTCCTATACAGAGTCAGGAGGGAATAAAGAGATAGCAAGTAAAAAAAAAAAAAAAAAAAGGAGTCACACAGAGCTAATCACAAACACACAATTAATTATTTCAAGTGTCCACAGCTTTTGAAATGTTTATGTAAATATATACATATTATGTATTATGTTTATTTTTTGCTAATTAATTTTGTGAAAACATGCATTGTTTTGCTTTGTTTTAACAAATCAAACATTGCAACAACAACGATTTAATTTTATTGCTTAAACTTTTATTAACCTTATTAACCTTAATATATATATATATATATATATATATATATATATATATATATTTATTTATTTATATATATATATATATATATTTATACACGTACATACATACACTGTATATATATATATATAAATATAATTATATTTATATATAATTATATATATTATAAATAAATATTTATTTATATATGTATACGTGATTTAGTTTCTGTATGTATTGTTTTGCAACCAATTTAATTTAAATAGTTACTTTTTTTTTTTTTAGCTTCTGAAGACTCTAAATAGAGACAATATCCCTGCAGATACCAACAGCTGCTGCTGACAGCACTATAAAGCTACAGACTATCATCATTTCTCCATAGACTCTACTACTTTTGAGTAATGAAAGAGTAACCTCTCCATTCTCTGGAGGATAGCTGCACTCTTGTCTCATCCACAAGCTTTTATCAAGCCGTTTGTTTCAGCCAAGCACTTCCAACACAGCCAGCAGCTCTGTGATTGGCCGTGTTACTGGCCTTCTGAGGGGAGTTCTTCTTGTCACATCGGATCAGAAGGTAGACGCTGTGATGGCAATGGGCACCCTCACTTATTCATGTTCACTAAATCAAAAAGTATTGGACACAATCCTGGGAATGCTTAAAGCCACATTTTAACATCCAGGAAGAGGACAGCTGCCCCAGTATATTTTTTTTTTCTCAGGAAAAGCAGGAACAAAAAAGAAATGCTCTCAGCACATAAAATGAATCCAGAATCCATAATGAATTGAATTGTGGAGGAGCAAGGGCTATTTTGCACTATTTTGCACTTGCCATATACGTTAATCGAATGGATGTGGGATCGTTTTAGATATTACATTTAATATATTTTATTTCTTACGAATAAAACCCATAACCTTTTGGTAGCTAGCATTACTGTATGCTCTGCTGATTGCACTGCTGGAAATCAAAAGGGGGGATAGACTTTATTGTTTTTATGACGTAATAGATTATTCCTTCAGGATGCTGTGGTTGGCCATCTTTAATGGAAAATGACTCACCTCAGGGTAAAAATAAACAAGCGGATGAATTCAAGAGCACCAGGGGTTACTGCAACCATCTTTAAATCATGCTAATACAGCTTTGGGTTTGAGTCCGATATCAGTCAGCAAAATGCATAGCTAAATGTCGAAATTCAAGTCGAAAGGACACAAAGCCATCCATTACACACTGTTGCCAATCTCATCAATGTGAACAAGTCATCAAAAGCCTCCCTGTACACAAAATGTTTGCAAGCAACACTCTGTTAACAGGAAAAACAAAACCATCACACACCAATTTACACATTTTCAGTGAATCGAAAGAACACAGAAAACCAAAATCTACCTTTTTCAGGATTACAGTTCCCTCTTGGGTGTCTTTATCACTATGAATGCCAAACATGGAGCTGCCATCACCGGGAACAATGCTGTATTCCACATCAGCATTCTTCCCGGTGTCCAGATCATGAGCTTTGACCTTGCCAACTGACAAGCCCACCGGGAAAGACTCCGGAATTCTCAGATGAAAAATACCTGTCGGAATTGAAATGCGCATTTGTGAGTGATTATTCCTTTCTCTCAGAAGAACAATTATTTGAAACACCTAGAACAAATAACAAATCACTTCCCTGCTCTTAAGAGTAAAACAGTCCTTGAGCCAGTATCATTCACTCTCTGGCTGATCAACAACCTCTAAATACTTCTCTATTGTACCAACGGTGTGAGTAAATTCACATTGAGGTAGCCATTGTGACCACAGAAGGCACTCCTGGAGCTTCAAAAACATCTGCTTTGAGGGTTTAAGGTTAGGTTCATACTTTTTGAAAACCGTGGTGGGTTGTCATTGATGTCACGGAGAGTGATATTGATGGTGGTCGTCCCCGCTAAGCCTCCAAGCTGTCCACCCATGTCCTTAGCCTGCACAACAACCTGGTACACTTCTTTAACCTCTCTGTCCATGTTGGCTAAGGCCACTTTTATTACTCCTAGTACACAGAGTGAGAAAAAGAGAGTGGAAGTATTAAAAGGGTGTACAAATGTTTTAAAATGTGTTTTACGGCAAATACAGCTGCTTATGATTTTGCTAAAAACACTGGTAAAATCAAACCAACTACAAGGATTTGTGTCTTTTACTTTTTATAGGCAAATGATTCTCTGCAAATTCACCAGAGGCTGTATTTGACATTCTCACCATAAAATTCCATCCAATAAATGGTCTTGAACGGTCACAGTTTTTAATCTCTGACCAGCAGGAAGTGGTACTTCACTGATATCACTGTGTGTATGATCTTCACTATACTAGTTGGATGGGTAAAATGCAATGATCAAGTTCCAATCAAACTTGGAAACTTTTCTTCCCTTATTTCTTTTTCATGTGCAGACACCGACATACACAAAGTATTGTCATGTATTCCTAATGGATGCTGTGCAGCTTTACCAGTCTTGGGGTCAACTGAGAAGTATGGTTGTCCGTGAAGGATGCTGTACACAATCCGTGCACTGTTTCCATAAGTGGGATCATCGGCATCAGTGGCAGTTATTTGTGTCACATATGTACCTGCACATAAAAATAAAAGCACCGAGAAAAAACACTATATTACTTACAAGGCCAACTATTTCAAATTTAGTTTATGAAAAAAGGACATTAAATATGGAATGTGTTGGTTTGCAAATACATGGTTAATTCTGTTAAATTATCTTTTTTGTTTTGCTAGTGTTGCCTTTGGCTTTTTTACTAAGATGTTGTATGCGCTATTTATATCATTTTATTGAAAAAAAAAAAAAAAAA
>CM051493.1:25505289-25541662 GCA_028031935.1 Paedocypris micromegethes
AAAAAAAAAAAAAAAAAAAGTAGAGAGCAGAGGTTATGTATGAAGGTTATTTGATTATCTTTGCTTTCAAGTGTATTATTTTTTTACGTATATCAGTATATTTTAACTTGGTATGTTCTGTTGAGAGTACATACTAATCTTTGCTAGTAATGCTTGTGTTTAATTATAAGCAAATGAAAAACGTATTGCTCTGTTTACTGCTTCTGCTAACTAGATCTCTATCTAGTTGAATATCTTATTTCAGCTTTGTGTACCTGATTTGCTGTCTTTGGAAGAAAAAGTATTCAGACTTTTTTTCCTCAAAATTCTGAGTTAAGTCAGAATGGACTTAATAATTCGGAAATCTGAGAAAAAATGTCAGAGGAGAAAAAAAAGTCCGAAATTGGAGAAAAAAATTCAGAATACTTTTTTTTGTGGCTAAAACGGGCTTCCATAGGCTGTCCTTTTGATGACAATTTGCTTAAAATTCTCAGAATTCTGGGTCGCTGTCTGCCAAATATATTTTGTGTAATGATTCATTGCAGTAAAATAATTACTAAAATACATAATCCCCCCAATATCAATTCAGTGTAGACTGTTGATGAATTGATGCTTAGATGGTACAAAGTGGGATATTGGTACAAAGTGTGATATTATATTAATTAAATTATTTTCTAAATAAAGTATTTAAACACTGCACTGATCATGGCATCTGGTTCAGATTAATCTTTTGGGATTAACATTCATTTATCGGGTTTAGTTTGTCAAACAGCTGCTCGTTCAATCTGACAATCCAGTCACAAAAAAAAAGTAACTCAGTCCAAACTGAGACTGTCTGCACAAAACTAAACATTTTCTCTACTCAAATTTCCCAGTCTTATGTATTTTAAAGACAACCATAGTGTCATAGCTGTGAGTTTAAATATTTGCAAATGTAACTATGTGCAGACATACTACCTCAAGAAAAAGTTCCAATATGATGAAGTGAACTAGCCCAAAGGCTCCCTCTGTGAAACTCTCGTTCGTCTTTAAAGGATCTAGCTTTCACAAAGGGATTTTCTCTTAGTATCAAACACTAAACCATCAGGGATATAATGAGAATTGAACTCACCAACCGGGGACATCTCTGGGACACTGGCTGAATATGGGCCCTCCAGGAACCTTGGTTCATTGTCATTGATGTCCTGGACTTTGATAATAAACTCAGACTCAGGTTCCAAAGGTCTGCCTGTGAGCACATCTACAGCCTGTGCTCTTAGAGTGTAATAAGGTTTTTCCTCTCTATCCAGGCTCCTCAAGGCATGGATGTCTCCGGTGTTTGGCTCGATGGTGAATATAGATCCGACTCCCTCACCTGACAGTGTGTACTTCACCAGGCTGCTCCCTTTATCCAGGTCAGAGTGAAGCTACAAAGAGAAAAAAGTGATTTAGATGTCTGTCCATAAGCGTGTTGAACTTTTTCCATGCATCTATCCAATTTCTTCGATAAAAAAGATCTTTGTCTGTTGCTCTGGTTTAGATCCGCCTCATTCTAACTAACCCTTACTTGTTCTCTGACCAAAACCTTGTGCTGTACAGTCAATGCCATATCATTACATAGGTTTGAATATGTCCTCAAAGGATTGACGTTGATAACTTCGTGCAAGCAATTAACAAAGCAATACAATGACAACACTACTACTACTACTACTACTAATAATAATATTAAAGATTTACAGAGGAGACCAAAAACAACTACAAATATTCTGTAGTGTTGATACTATTAACATACTATTAAACACTGCTGCTTTGCGGCTTGATGGACACAATGAAGAGCAAATAAATTGTTATTTGTTGTGTCTGTACAGATTCAGCAATCAGGAAATGTTGGACCAGATCGGAAATGTGTTTTGAGAAGCAAAAAAAAACAATCTTGTTGTCGGTATATGGCTTAAGTTCCTCATTGTACAGTACAGTCATACTTTTTTTTAACCAAATATGTTAACATTCAAGCACATTCACACAATATTTTAAGATTCAAGCCATCTCAAAACCAAATTACGAAGTCTGATCAATAGATTAAACCCCCTGAATTTATGAATATTCACAAAACGATATGAATTGACATTATTTTACATCAATAGCTATTTTTCTTTAGTTTAGATGTTATGAATATTTAAGATTAAGATATGAATCACATTACCATATATGAATATTTTTTTTACATTAGATTTGTTTAAAACATTTTAGAGTAACTTTAAATCAGAAAAACCTTTACAGCAGAATTTTTAGTTATGTGTGATTATTTTTCATAGCAGATATCGCTCTCTGGCAAAGGTTAATCTTTGTCTGATATATATGTGTGTCTCTAATTCCATATGGGAGTCAAAGAGGTCAACAGATCCATAATACAGTGTCTTATTATAATTGTACAATTGTAACTTGTGAATTTTATTGCTCATATAGCAGCACAGTCTCCCAAATGTGTTTAGAGGTAAGAATGCTGAGCGTTGACAGTAAAATACCAGGAAAAAGCAAAGCTCTCAAGAAGAGTTATATTCTATTGAAAAGGTCATAGTAGGAAAGAAAATGTGACAGTGTTGTAATATATCCTCACTGCAAAGGGCAAAGAATCAATGTGTCTTGCTTTACGTGGCTACAAAACAAAGAAAGAAGAAATCTTGCAAGGGTAAAAAATGAAACGTAACTTATCATGCTTTTAGTAGTGACAAAATCTCTGATTTTCTCACTCTGAAAATCTCAGACAACTGCAATGTTTCCTAATTGTTGATGTGTATAATTTAATATATTACCTATATTACAATATATGTAATATTTTACATTATATGACTTGAGGTGAAAGAATAATGCTTCATATAGTATTTCTTTAAAATTATTGATCTACTGCTTCTTTGCTTAAATACATTTTTTTTGCAATGTCCCATCGACCAATAGCTATTTAACTATTTACAGTTTTACAACCTAGAAAAAAACAGACCTTTAAATATTACAGTACAAAAAAAATCAATGTATTATGAAACACAGTAGTGGCCTAGAGTCCAAGAGGTCGCAAGTTCAAATCATGAAGTAATAGATTCCACAACTGTAGCATCTTTGAGCAGTTATATATAACTTATATAAGAAATTGAAACATCTCATGCTAGTCTAATCCAACAATCTTATACACCCTATTCCTACAAGAAATATATTTGTTTTTTTTTCTTCCTAACTTTAATGGGCGTCGCGCCATATCACAGAAACACACTTTGAACAATACTACCCACAACATGGGGTAGCTGGAGGAGTGTTGTATTTTGTAACACTGCTCTGAGTTTGAGGTCCGCAGCTATTGGTTCCGCCAGGTTTGCCTCCGCCAGGTTCGCCTAAACTTGATGAACATGGCAGGCGAAAGAACATTTGCGAAATGGTCTTATGCGTATTTTTTCAGTTTTGTAAAAAACAAGGACATGAAGATTGTGGTGAAATGCAACCTCTGTGTAAACGCAAACGAATTATCAACATCAAAAAACAGCACTGGCAATTAAAAAAAAAAACACTTCAAACGATGCCATCGACCACTTGAGCTGGGCAGAGAAAGAAAACAGCAATGGTAATAATGATGTCCTCTGCACTTTATGGCCAGAAAACACGACAGTATTGGGTAAGCCATTCAAAAGCAATAGAACGGCACTGAAGTTATCTCTAGCCTACTTTCAACACTTTGCCAATTATAAACTATATTGTTATTGGTAGCTTGGATAGGCCACAGTCATAAGGCTACATAACATTGTCTTCTACTGAATGTAAAATAAAATGTTAAAGGTACATTTTATTATATTAGGATGTTAATTTCTACGTTTGTAGTACTTTTGTAAAAGTAACCTAAAAGTAATACAGAAGTAATGTAACATAAAATTATTAGACAGTAATGTTGTACAGTAGCGTGACTTACAATAATAAGTAATAACAGTAATAAGTAATGTGTAATATATTACAATTTTGAAGTAACTTACACAACACTGCTGTTGATTCACATCCCCTGTTATCCAATTACAATCGCAAACATAGTGATCGCTTAACAACAAAGTGATTATTTCTCTTAATGTCGTCTTCTACATGCTGTGCGGTTCTGTTAATGTTTGACTTGTTCCTGTCTGTCTTGAACCTGAATTTCACGTGTCGGTCTTGATTTGTCTATTTTCCATACATGGTTGCTCTCTGCTTGCTTCAGTACATTTCCCATGACTTACTTGACAGACTTGTCAGTGTTACACATGCAGATAATATTTGCTCACCCATGTCTGTCATAAGTACATTTGGAAACATTAAAACGAACAATTTTCGTTTTTTATGAAGTTACAGTTTAAGCCCTGCTTGTTAAAAACCTGAAACTTTTTTACCCTAATTTAATGATAGATGTGATTAGTAATGGTTGAAAGAATGATTTAAGTATCTTAAATTGCCACGGTGACACATTTAGCAGCAGCTTGCTCGTTTGAAGGCAACGTGAGCATCTCCCATGTAATTCACGAGAAGCCTTTAAGCCATATTCTTCCAGTGACCTGGGTTTTTGGAGGCAGAAGCTAGCAAATGAACAACTATTTTTAGCAGCATGCTAATATGCTTGTTAGGGAAGTTACTGGCGTGGGATAGATAAATCAACTAATGCAGCCATCGTTTCACCATGTCACTTGGCTTATCTTCCGTCCTGGAGACAGTTGATTTATATGCATAGCTGCTGAAGCGGAGGTGGCATGTGCGCTGTGACAAGCCCATGTCTCCCGGAGAACATCCGGAAAGACAGCAGTCAGTTAGGCCACACTGATTGCACTGGCACTGGCCGCTGACTATTCAATTTAGCTCTGATCCCATTTAAGCTGCAGTGCTCAATTCAAACCTTCTTTCAAGAAGGTCTTGATATTGAATTTTCACCCTGGGATGCATTACTGAACTCTTTTAACCTTATCCTTTTGCTGTGAATGCTTAAAAATGGTTACCCATTAAAATAAACATGCTTGCATGTATTGCAGATCTCACAGTGCAAGACATTTTGCATCAATTTAACTACAAAGGTTCTTTTTTTATGATCTGATTTTTTGTTATCTCTGTGTATCTATGTATGAATAATTCAGCGTGTTAACAGGTCATGGAGGCCAGTCACTGAATATAATAACTACACTTGCATAGATAATCTTCCTTTGAGGATTTGAAAAAATATCATTCCAGCGGTGTTCCTTTTTCACTTGACACGTTAATTACATTTTATTTCAATTGTGTTTTCTCTAGAGCAGATAACAGTGGATATCAGTATTATTGCGGCATTTTTTAACAATACTGTTTTACTTTTAGAAGGCTAGAAATGTTATAGTATTCATACATTTTTAATCATTAAAGAGGGAGAGAGAGAGAGAGAGAGAGAGAGAGAGAGAGAGAGAGAGAGAGAGAGGTGTTTAAGTTCGAGGTAATACAGTAATGGAGCAATAATTAAAATGTATGTGTGTGTTAGTGTGTACATTATTATTTTATTTTTATTCTACTGTAGTATCTTGCTTCAATTGTCAAATAGTGAATAAAACACATATAACATATATTATAAGCAATCAGAAGGTAGCACACATAGCTCTGTGAGTAAAAGAAGAAAAAGAATAAACTAGAGGTCCAACACGAGTCTTTGAACTCCCTCACTTTTATTTTTCACTACTTTTGATATCGAGCATCAATCATACCTTACCTTTCCAACATATTGTGGATCAGATCCCATGTATTCTTCCAGCACAAAAAATTGGTTCCACACCCATCCTCTCTTCACTCTGTTGACTCCCATCATGCCATGTTTCTTTAGCGGCATCAGGGTCCGGTGGTGCTCCTTCCCCATCCTGGTCTTTGATGAAGGTTGGAGGGGAAATACAAAGCCTTTGTCTAAGAAGCACCAGAGGAATAGCAGGAGGCAGTTCCCCATTCGCATTGGAACCTTTAGATGCAAAGTTCTTTTATGGTGACAACAAAAGAAATTATCTGTTCAATGCAACGTGCTCCGCAAATTTCTGTTGCAATAGTAGAACTAACATCCATGAACGTCCATGTTCAAAATGTTCATGTCCACCTGTAAGACAAAAAAAAAAAGAATAATACGATTTGTTAACAATACTTTCCAATAATAGAAGAATAAAATAAATAAAAATAAACTGATAATGGTCTAATCAATCATTTATTTTGTTCATTGCTTTATTAAAATAAAAAGTCCTGTCAGTACTATAGTCTGTGGGTCAACTCTGACCCTCGAAAACCTCTGTTTCCTTTTCGTCAGAACACTCAAGGTTGTGTGGACTAGCACTAAGGGAACACCTAATGATCCTGATTCTTTTTGACACTTTCTGAGAGCCAATGGAAATTCATGAAACGTGTGTTTTTAAAAAGAATAATACAAATACGTTTGCCTTTATTAGTCCCACAGCAGAGAAATTGCACCTTACATGGACAAGAAGACAGAGAACAGAGAAAAACCATACAAGCACACACACACACACACACACACACACACACACACACACACACATACACGGACATAGTTTTCTACGGTGTCGGTAAACCGTTTTATACTTCACTTATCAATATCCCAGTATTTTAAATAGAGCTTGTGATTAATTGCTGTTACATGCTAATACAATATCTATACAAATGAGAAAACGTGCAACAATTGATTGCCAGAGACTCTTTTGTGCCTGTAGCAAGCTCTTATAGCCAGCAATACACTGCTATTCTGCACCGATATTATTATTCTCCATAGGGAAACTTCAGCAATTGTCTCAACACCTAATAAGCTCAAAGATTTCAAGTTCAGCCTGCCGCGAAACAAGCCTTTTCGGAGCGTCCAAAAGGTCAGTACACTTTAAAACTTTGCACTCATTATTTTAGATTTTGTTCTTGTTTTCCACGTCATGCTTAAAATGAGCTAGCTGGTGTTTGCAGACTGATCTGATGTAAGGTGATGTGAGTGAACTTTAATCTCCAAGTCTGTTGTTGAATAAATATGTGATGTTCTGGCATGCTTCGCCCAACAGATTTACTGAAGCTGGGCTGTCATATCATGTTAGAAAGAGATGGCTGTTTGCAGAGGCTGAGCACTCAGAGAAGAATAAAGATGTAAGCAAAGGGTGTCTCAGAGGAATGAAAGACAGTGAGATGAACCGATAAACATATCACCAAAAGAAATCGTTGGGTACTCTTCTCGAGACTCTCTCACAGGCTCAATGGCACAATGTCTGTTCCAAGGAAATGAAACAAAATGATGTAATTACATTTTAAAGCGTCATTCAGCAATGCAAAGTTCTGAAAGAGATTAAAAGGCGATCCAATTACCAGTAAAGGTGGCACTGGAAAACTCATCGGGCTGAAAGCCTACTGGGATTACAGTACGGAGGGAGGATGTTGTAATAGCATGGAGCATGGAGTAGTGAAGTAGTGACTCTGTCTGTCATGACATGACATGACTTACAGAAATATGATCACAGTTGTCAGAGGTATCTAGTGGAGAAATAGAATGAAAATCTTCTCCTGTCCTAGAAACATGTAAAAATGCAGGTTGTCCATATATAGGTTGAAAAAGTGACATGTGGAAACTCAACTGGTCGAGTTGTGTTATTGGCACTGTGTTATTAACCCTGTCTAAATTGTTAATGCAAGTTCTTTCACTGTGAAGCAACAATGAAAACACATTGCTGAGACAGAAATCTCTTGAAGTGCATTGACGTTTCGTTGTCAGAGTTGATCCTCAGAGTTTGACTGACTTCATTCACATTTGAGTCTGAATATTGGATTCTAATGACATTGAATCTTGATGGAATCTGGCCCGGCACAAGTGAAGTGTAGAGTGAGTTTGTCAATACGGCCACTAGGGATCATATCCAAATCGTGCTCTGCATTTTTCACATCCAGTGAAGTTACACACACACGCACACACACACACACACACACACACACAGACACACATAATGAAGTAAATACACACAAACCAGGAGCAGTAGGCAGCCTCAAGCTGGGGTCAAGGACACTCCGTTGTAGAACTGACTGGGATTCAAACCTGCCGTTTTGAAATCAATAAAGAACTGGATTGGTCCTGGATTATTTTTTTTTTTTTTTTAAAGCTGCGTTTCATGCAAATTATCCCTTACGCATTTTATATTTCTCCTCGATTCTTTTTTCCCACTTTTGATTGGGTAATACGCAACCTCGCTGTTAGTTTGATTGGTCTTTTAACTGTCCAGTGAGGAGACGCCACCAACATAGTGGTCTGCAAAGTGTTGTCAGAGAGTGTCAGTTTAATATATAAACATGTTAAAAATGCTCCTGTGTACGTCAAATAAAATGGTAAACTGCAACTCTATATTTTTTAATTAGAAGTAGGCTCCATAAAAATGTATACATATTTTAGCCACCATATTAAAATGCCATTATTCTTAGAGAAGTCTTGAGTTGTAAAAGAGAAAGACTGGCTGCATTCCGATTAAAGAAAAAAATTTTTGTCTCATATTTTAAGCTGCGATCACAGTATGTAAAGGGATGATCATCACCCCGCCCCTGTAGCCCCGCCCCCTAGATGGTGCAGTGAGCGTTCTTATTTTTCTGTATCAAAAGTGGTAAGCCTAGTAGAAGGTCCAACTCCATAACACCGGGCCACTGCCACAAACTCCAATAGTTTCAATGCTTACCAGTGGTAATGAAATTGAAAAACAACGTGTATCAATCTTTGCTGGTGTGAAATATTTGATTTCATTTTAAAAGTAGAACTGAGCACTGTATGAGAATGCTCTGATTCACTTTTGTATATCATACTGTGGATATATTCAATTCCTTGAGTTGGACAGTTGTGCACTGAAAGCGGTTAGACTGGCTCATCTATAAACCCTTGGGCAACTGCAGCCCCTCGGAGAAAACATTCAAATCCATTTTTTCCATTTGTGCTGGACGCGAGAAATGATGGCAGACAGGCAGCAGGGTTATCCCAATACAAACTAGAAGGACACTTTACAAAATTGTGGATTTCTCTGGGCATTTTGAGAATAGATGCGTGGGTGGGCATTCAAGTTTAGCATTTTATGACTGGAACACATGGACCTGAGCACAGAGCGGCTGCATAGATGTCTGCCCTCTCACGCTTTATTGATCTCGTTCTTGCATGAGCGATTGTCTTATTTAGAGGAGGCAGCCACATTTACCCCTAGTAGAGATATAAAGGAGATATATTGTCTTTTTGTGTGGTTATTCATCTATAAAAGAACAATTGTGTTTAATTCAAAAGTAGTGTGTAGTGTTGATTTATTACGGAGACAAACGGCTGTTTGCTCAATGTGTCATTGATGCACCTTCGACCTTGATTATACAGTGTGTTTATCTCATATCTACACGCTACACACTTGTGCCGTGTTTATTATGCATCGATTTTTTTAATTTTGATTTCATTATCATACTTTAATTTCTAAGCACTTTGATGAAAGTGTGACACACTGTATCGAATGTCTGTGTGGTCTTTATAATGCCAGTTCTCCTTATCTTTTCCTTGCATCATGTGGTGTATGTTTTTTCTTCTCAAGACTGAATATCTCTCAGCACAATTTCTTTTTTTTTTATATTCTAAGCTCAGCTTTGTTTTTCAACCATTTTCACAGATGTCACAGAAAGCCAGCTTTGAGTTCAAACTGTACATGCTATTCAAAGTTCTTTGAATTTTTAACAATCATTTTGCGTTTATTACAACTTTAATGGAATTTTAGACATTTAAGTGTTTACTAATATAACAGTCTGAGGCAGCCGAGTTGCACTATGGCTGGTCATTTATCATGAAAAAAGAAGAACATTATTGGTTTGGGTTGAGGTTGTTCAGTGAGGAGTTTGCATTCATAATGAATGAATTCAAATTAGTTTATTTTTCACATTGCCGAATTTAATCTGATCACCTGCTTCTTATTCAGTCTGATAAGTATTTAATTCCCTTGTAAGATGGAAGAGCTCAGGATTGAGGGCTTTCCAAGCTGTTTGCTTCATTCACATCCTGCGGGGTGTCAAGAATATATTTCAACAAGCATTCAAGTCAAGTAATTTGTCAACTTACAAAATTGATTACAAAAGTTTTTTTCAAAAAACGTCCTGTCTTAGATCCAACGTGTTTAATCCCCAGCTCTCAACACTTTTATTTTGTATTTAGTCATCTCATCTCTTCAAGCTGAAAAGACATTTAATTGTGTTGCTTTCCTCTGAGATGCGATGAAACATTGTTTAATCTTGTATTTACAGACCAAACCAAGCCACATCAGCACAGATGTGCGAGCATTTGAAGGTCTGAACACAAATGACCAGCGTTTTGACGTTTAAACAAAGGCTATCCATGAGGACTGTTTTCAAAAGAGGTGAGATGTGCAAAGGGGAATTTCAGAACAAATGGTTTTGTGTGTTAATTTGGTGAGGGTTGAATGCCAAATAGATGCCTTTGTTGAATACAAATATGCACACTGCAAATGTGGACATGGTGTTTAATGCGTAAACAACTACACACACACACACACACACGCACACGCACCTACACACACGCACACACACACACACACACACACACACACACACACACACACACACACACTTGCAGACAAAATATAATCCATCATGGGAATCTTTTTATTTGGAGTCAGCCATCAAAGTAAGATGCATGTGGCAACTTGGATAATGCTCAAGTAAAATATTGTCTCAAATATTTTCATCTGAAATAACATCTCTTTCTGTGCCTGAAATATTTCAGTATGGCTTCGATTATACAATATCTGACTTAACTAATCATGTGCTTTGCCATTTATATTAATGCGTGCAGTTAATAGAGCCGATTTTAGGCTTACATTTTTGCAGTTTATTTACTAACTAAATTAACCACATGTTGTTTTAAAAATGCACTATTCATTTCACAAATCTATTCCTCTATAGGTGCTTATATTGGACAAATTTAAATCTGCTTTCACAGCTTAACTTATTCATAACTGCCCTCACTTTCAGATAAATATTTAACCTATTAAAAGTCCATTGCCACTAGGTGACCCCCTCACGTCTGCAGTGGTCTTTTTCCCTCATATATTGTCATACCAAGTCTCAAATATTACACATTACCACACGAGTGCTTGAGCAGGGCATGTTGAGGAGCAACTGAGACAAACACATATACGTATGGATGGTTTGCTTGTAACCTCACACTTTTAAGCAGTAAGAAAATCTCTTAGTGGTCACTTTGAAAGAAAAGAACTGCGTACCTTCAAATTGTCCCACTGATGTCTCCCGAGGATTAAAAGAGAGTAATCCAGTCTGCCGATTGCTGTTGCAATAAACTCTTTGGCACACACAAATGGGTTCCCAGTCTCCTCTCCTCAATCATTCTCTGTATTGCGCTCGCCCGCTCTCTCTCTTTAACTTGCCCTCTCTCTCTTTCTCCCGATCTGTATGTGTGTGTGACACTGTCTCTCCCTCTCGCTCTCATCTGAGCATTGTGCAGAGCTCTGTGAAAACAGAATGAGGGGGAGAGCAAAGTGCTGGTTGAATTCAGTATTCACCCCTGCAGTGTCAAGGGGACCGGAGAGGAGAGAGAGGGAGTAGCTGGCTGCTGTAATGCTCATGTGCTCAGACTGATGCTTTTTGCACCGGGTGCCTGTGGGTGTCAGAGGCTGCCCCCTCACACGACTACATCACATCCCTTCAAGAAATTGTCTGTCCTCCCCTCCTAAATTGCTGGATTAATCCGTGTCTCACCAGTGCTAAACATAGTTGGCGTAGTCAGCTTTGCTGTTTTACCCTCAGGAGACTTGGAGCTTTACAATGAGCAAGCCGACTATTTCTCCTTTTTTTTCCTCCCTCCATTCTCTTCTTTTCACCTTTTTTGCATGCTAGTAGTCTTGTAAATCTGCACATTGATTTATATTACCAAGTTCTCTAAATCGCAATACTGCTTTGCAGCAAGCTTTCCAAATCACTTTTTCTAGTCTGCGAGGCTTATTTTTAGGAGATATTCACTGTGCGTTTAACAATTAATAACTTTTCATGCGCAGATGTAGATTGACCTATTTCAGGAGATTTTTATTATTTAAAATGGATTTTAATAAGATAGCCAAATTTGTGCATATGCCAGTTACATAAGAGAGAAGTTTGTTTAAAATGATTCATCAATAATTAATTAATCAATCAATTAAGTACAATGGATTCTCAACCACCTCTGCTGAACTTTTTAAATCAGCTTAAACTCTACTTATTTATTAAGAACATAGGCAACGGTCCGGATCAGGCCTCCATTTTACTCTCTGACCTGATGGAGATGGTATTCTGGCACTATTTTTGTGTTGCACATGCATTAATACTGTTTTCTAAACCTTCTTAATTTCTTCCTTATTAGCTCATTATAAATTTCATATTATTTGAGTTTGTCATCTGTGTTGATCATTATCTCCCTCAAAGGAAAAAAAATTACAAAAATAAAAAAATGGACAAAACATAAATATTTTGAAAGAATATAAAAAAAACCCTAAACAAGTCTATCGTTTTCCGAGTTTGAGCGAAACATTGCCATGTTTATCAATTAAATTCCCCCCAATCCCCCTGTGGTAACATTGTTCCCTAGCTTGTTTTCAGCCAAATGACTTGCTTGCTTAACCATGCTCTCAGGGGTATACAGTCGTGTGGAAGAAATGCACATTTCACTGTCTGAATATCTTCTTCAATTTCTACAGTCTATCTTGAGGATAATATTCAGCGTTGGAAAGCCCTGCAGCATTCTCAAGTCACAATTTGCAAAAATGTGTTAAAGTGCATTGAAAGATCAGAAACGTGTGTGTGTTCGTGTGTGTGTGTGTGTGTGCACGCGTTAAAACTACCCCATATGCGGTCCAAGAGTCTCAAAAAAATCAACCGGGAGTTTCAGCTTGAGCAAGCAAACATAAAAAGAAGTGCTTGAGGTGACCACAGATCAGTGTTCAGTGTATAAACAGATTTCGTTTCTTTTTGTTTAGCCGTCTATGCTTAATCGAGTCAGAGACTGCTGACATTGAGCAGTTAGGACCGACTGCTGTAAAATCACACAGCACAATGCATACAATCACTAAATACCTTTCCCCACAACACAGTAAGCAGTTTTAAACTGAGCACCATTATCTTCTGTAATTGAACCATTACTGAGATCCTAATCCTCTTCTTGCTTCCAATTTACTTACAACTTATGGGCATAACTCCACTGAACACTAATGATGCTGCCGAAAAGATGCTGCGAAGCACATTGGCTTTAGTCGGGTCTCACCACAAACACTTTACATAGCTTTAACTGTCCTTTAGTCTGATCATCCTTTGGAGCAGATGGCTTGGCGAACTTCCAACCTCAGTTAGACTAAGAGATAATCCTCACAGCACATGGTGGGTTGTAACGGAGAGAATCTTTTTGATTGAGGCAAGTGTAAGGATGAAGAGTCCCAAAAGTCCTGGAAGCTTCAGTAGAGTCAAGTACTCTTGTATTTAATCCGTACTGTGACCACCCGGCTTTTCAGTTGTGATTTCTTTTGTGATTTCTGCGAAGAACAACTCATCTAATTTTATAATTATGATTATGAAGCTACATTGTTTTCAATATTAGAATAGAATAACAATCTCAAGGACATACTCACATGTATTTTGAATATTATGAATATTTTTTTTCAGCTATACAAAGTCTTTCAAATTGTCTTCATCAAATTCAAAACCAATTCACTTGCTTTGCAATTATGCATTTTTGCTCAATCAAGACAAGTTTAATTCACAACCAGAGCATAATCTCAATGGAGTTGAAAACCAAGGCACAATTTTGCATACCTTTTCTGTAAAGTGTTCAGTTCAAAGTGCAAACAAGTTAGACTAAGGAATTCAAAGACTTTAAGCAATAATACAGTAGCATAGAATGTAAATGTAGCCATTTTTATGTCCTTGGGAAAGAGACACTGCATTTGAATGTGCACACATGTGCATGGGTTACATTGCAGAACATATACCTGTCCCCTTAAATTTTGTTTGTCCTTTTTTTTTTTTTTTAACAATTTTAGGTGATTTAGAGCCTTCAATGTCAGAATTGTTTTGCCGAGGACTCATGCGAAGCTGTGACAGATGGGTAGGGATATCATTTCAATGAGGGAATTTAAAAGACAATCCCTTGCATTGCTGATGAAAAACCACATGTAATTTATCAGACAAGAGAGAGGGGAAAAAAAAACCTAAAATATTAATTTTCCTCCAGTGCCTCTTGCATCAGATGGCAAAGACAGCTTTGTTGCAAGTCTCTGGTGGGAATAGATGCATATGGAGTTTTCTGCATTTCAGCTCCTTTGAGGAAAGAAAAGGTCCAGAGTTGAAATGTGGTATCGGGAGTCACAGGAGAAGTGAAGGAGACCACCCTCAGACCCCATCAGCCCTGTCGTTCATGCGAAGCAGGCTGCCTCCAGAGTGATAATTTGACCGCTGTAAGTTGACATCAGTGGAATGCATGAGAGCAATCTATTTTCTCTCCTAGTCTATCTTCCTTTGCTCGATTCATATTAAGAGCTCTTTAATTTGTTTTGGCCTCATCAATTCACAAACAGTTAGTAGCATCCATTCGCTTGCACTTGGTATACAGCTTCAGCTTCTGACCGTGGCTGCTCGATCCTTCTACAGTAAAGAAGCGACTGAGTATCAAAACTTTATTTGCCAAATCTGAGGAGCTTGAAGCTGTTTGTCTCGGTGGGTTCTCCTCACCCAAAAAGGGTAAATTGGCCTTTGCCAAGAAAGAGATTTCACCTGACCTCATTTCTAGCCATACACTTGGCTTATGGGATTAAATCAGAGAGCTGAAATCCCCTGAGCTCCATCCAGTATTATTTCACAAGGCGCTCACCTGAGAGGAAACTGTATTCTTCTCGTTGTGTATAAAATTGCATATCACATGTGCAATTCCATCACCTCCGTTTATGGTGTGATTTTGTATTTTGAATGGAGCACATTTATTTGTTCCTAGGATGTGTTATTTTTAGGCTGGGATATTTTGAATCTGTTGACATCTGCCAGTCTTTTTGACAAGGCAAATGGAAATTAGCAATTATTTTGTTTAGATTTTGGGTTAAACTTCTTATATCTGAGAAAAACAATTTTGTCCATTTGAAACAATTCTCCAAATATTTGGATAAACTTCTGTCTGTGAAGATACTTATTTGTTCAGGCTTGTGAAATGCATCCTGATTTATACTTTATATTTAAGCAAGTGATTTTGAGGCTGTTTGAGATTCTTAGCATGACTGAAAAATACAAACTTGTGTTTCTAAATGTTCACTTAAATGTGGATGATTGTTGCTAACAAATCACATGAGTAGTGCACTGTGTGTATTATGGGAAAATCTGTACAATAAGACTATCACTTCAGAAATGAAGGGGTTGCCTGTTGCACTGGAATGATGAGTACATTGGAATCTGGATTGTTTTTATTAATATATCTTCTCTTTTTATTTCACTAGAAGTTTAAGATTGTTTCTTTGTCATCATCATAAAACAAAGACGTTTAAAGGCGCTTCACATATATATGGAATTGCATAGCCTAATTTAAAACATACATAGATATTGTCAGTGCTTGAACAATTTACAAGTAAGATAATTCTTACAAGTTTACCTTTTCTTTTTTGTTATTTCTTTTCCTAAATACTCTTTTGGCAAAAACACCTAAAAATGAGAATTCAACACTAGAATGAGATACATTTTTTGGCAGAAACCATCGTGATTTCTATATAACTAGGCAACAGTACATGCGGTATTTCCAGTTACTGTAGTTTTTTTTCTCCTTTCAATTCTAATAATGTTTATTATGTCTTCATCTTAAGATTGATCTCATTCCATGATAAAATTAGCATACTCGAGATAAACATACAAATGAATTAGTTAGGCTCTCCTCAAGCCTGCCTGTGGGCCGGCAGTGCTTAAAAGCATAGTATGCATGAATTTGTTTCCTCATTTTGTATGGTTCACTTTGAGAAGAGGTGAAAGCGCAAAAATTGTCCGCACCAAAATTGTATCAAAAAAGTATAGCTTGAAGAGTTTTAAGATAAATGTAGGTACAGAGACTCATTGAAATATTAACGCACACAAAATTAATGCTCAATCAGAGTCAATTGCAAAACACCTTGGCTATTTGTAGTGCATTAAAACACCTGCAACATCTGGGTTCCACATACTTGCATGGTTTTTCTGTTGGTGTATACACACAATTTAGCCAACAACAAATATGACTCCATCATACGGTCTTTACTAAAATGCTCAGTACTAATATGCAGCTTGTTGGGTGCCAACTTTTCCTTTCGGGAATACCTTTACACATATCCAGCACATCAATTCTGGCCAATCAAAAAAAAAAAAAGATGTTATGTTAATTTGAAAATACTTTTGTTATAAAATATATTCATAGAACAAGTGAAATGTTCAATGACACATGTGGTCAATGACTAACGAATTAGGTAATGACACATTTATATTTTGGTTTGAATAAAGTAGTCAGAATCAGAGTTTTGATGAGGGGTGACAGGGATCACAACTGGCAAAAAACACATGTGCACGCACTCACGCACACACACAAACACACACAATGTATCATTAATGCAGTTGGTCTGGCCAAACTGAACCAAATCATGTTGAAGTGTGAAAGCAGCCGAAAGAACGGATACATACACGGTTACTTTAAAAGTTACTCCATTACAAGTAACAAGTCCGCTTTTCTGAGATGACTTGAGGAAAAAGTTGTAAATTATCCTATTTAAAAAAAAAAAAAAAACAAGTATTATACTCAAATTTTACCCAAGTAAAAAAAGAACAATGTCAGTCTCTGTTAAAAATTCAACCCTCAGTTCATGTGATTTAGCTTGTAAATAGTATTCAGTGTCTTCAGCACCCTGCAGATGGCAACATTGCCTCATCCGTTACTTAAGTAAAGTACATTTACTTCTATACTTCACACCACTGGCATATAGAAAAAGGCTGATTAAAAGCAAATACACAACAGTGATGTTTTTAACTAAGACAAACTAGATAACAAAGAAAAATCTGACAACATTAGCATGAAGCATGTTCATTATTTTTGCCGGATGAAATTTACGCAGCAAACTTGTTTTTTTTTTGTGGCTAAACAAGGGAGCCACTTACTGTAGAGCCACATTCAGATTGAACACATTTATACTTTTCCCACAGAAATGATTTACATTACAAGCAGCCAAATTACAGTGGTTTACTGCAACAATATATTCAAAGCAAGTCAGGTTCTAACAATGTGGTTGAGCTGGATAATTGCCTGTGGCTGCTACAGAGTAAGAAGTCATCAGAGACCAGTGGGACATCGAAGTGACTTCAATATTAAATCAACCATCTTGTCACCTTTTTATTTGTGATTTAAACAATAAATTATGCAGAATTATGTTTCAGGCTCATGCTGGATATGTATTTACTATAAGTGGTGGTTTGTTGACATAGTCCAACTGTTCACTGAGATAAGAAAAAGGAGAATAATTGATTTTTCAATGCTATAATTTCAGCATCAGACCACAGCAAGCAAGCAGGCAAACAAACAGAAACAAAAGTGCTGTTTGTTATCATTAAAGATTATCATTAATGAAATTCCAAAGTAGTATATACAGACTTCTTTACTGGATACAATCCTGCAACTTGTGTTTTTACAAATAGGAGCAGTATATTTTAGTATGATTCTCTGCTTTAAGCCCTAAATAGCTATGTTCATGTTCTAAACTACTTTTTTCGATTTCTGGGTCAGAAGGCTTTGAAGTCAATCTCAGCATCTCTGGTCCTAAAGGCAGGATTCACACTTTGAATGCCCAAGTAATTGTTGCGTTCAGAATTTGTATTCTTTTGTCTGTTATGTCTAGGCATAGTGTAACATTGTTAGACAAACTGAGTGAAGGATGAATAATGGATATATGAACACATTTAAGCTAAATCTCCCTGAAGAACGTTGTTAAGAATTTACATGCAGATGTTTAAAAGCAGTGTTTGGTGCTCGTATAACCGTGTATTCAACTGTTGATGTTATTGGATTCAGGGTATTGCAGCATAGCAAATGCAGTCAGAAAGTCTATCTAATAAGACCGTAGAGACGATACAGAGCAGCATTCTCAAACACAAACCAAATATTTCATTCAAAGACCTGAAAAAAAACTGAACTAAACCCATTTACAGTGAGCAAAAGTGAGAAATAGTGAGAAAAGATTCAGTGAACCACCATGACCAGTGAACCTGATGCCCACATGACTCGACCGGGTACGTGAAAAAAAAAGATGGATTTATCTACTAATACTTATAACACGTACATACTTCTATGTATATTTGAAAGTATTTATTTGACAGACACTTAATTTAAGTAGTATAAATTGACCTAAAAATATGTGAAGCAATAAAGCGTCCAAAAAGAAAAAAATTTAAATGCATTTTTTAAAACATTTAACAATAATGAAGGCTGGAAGAAACAGACAGTGAAGAGACAAGCAACAGAGAATGTGTGTGTGTGTGTGTGTTGGTGTGTGTGCGCGTGTGTGAGTGTCTGAGCGAGCGAGCGAGAGAGAGAAATAAAAACACTGTATGTTCATGTGTCTGTTTGAATGAGAGTTGTTCTTTTCATTCAACGCACACACAAACACACATGCAGTGATTTTTATATAATCATGTGTCTGTTTAAACTTTACATTTGCTTAATATATAATTAATAGCACACTCCGTAAGGTAGAGTGAACTGTGCTATTTGTTTTCCAAGTAGCCTTGGGCAGATCTGTGAGCCGTTCAGCAATGGGAAATGTCTCCTGCTAAGCATGAGCTCACCCGTCATGTATGAGTCGTTGTCCATCTTCCCAGAACATTTTCACCTGCCTTTCTCCCTGCCACACTGGAACAATCCTGTCTGCACTTCCAATTCACCTATGACTGTTCGTCACTAATCTATATGGAGAAAGGCAGGAGAAAATAATGAACTGATGAAAGCCCCAAGAAAGACAAACAGTCTGTCACACTTGCATTGCTGATGTTGTCTCAAACATGCTTTGAGATTTAAAGCAGTCTGCAAATCTCATCTCTCTATAAGCTTGAGTCCACACTTCTGGAATAATAATTGCCCTTTAGGATAATATTTTCTCATATATTGACTCTTGGATCTGCATTGTTGAATAAAAAAGCAGCAACGTGACGTGGCCTTAGTATTAAAGACCTTCTAAAGACAATGTGAACATTTTCTACATTTCTTTTTTTAAATGCATATCTTACTGTCTTTTTATCTAATTCCTTTTTGTTGAACAGAAACAGTGTTTTGTGATGTTTCCTCTCAGACAGTTTGAATTTTAAAACGTGATTGACGTGCTCCAATCAGAAAAAAAGAGCACAACATGATGCACAACACTGATGGACACAAAGCACTTTCCCAAGGTCAGAACTCTCACGCTTCCCCCTTGCTCTCACAGAGCAGCCTCTTTACAAACCCAGTGCATTATGGCTTTAGTCGTCTGATCTTGCTGCTGAGCTTAACATATTAAATATGTAATTGACAAAGATGCGCTTTAGAGTTAGCAAACTGTTTTAAAGAGTTACTTGGATTTTAATTAGGATTTTAATATATAATATATTCTTTTTTCTGCTCTATCACAAGATGAATAAACGTTTTTATGCCATTAAAACCTCTTTTGAAAGAGTGCATTTAACTATGTATGTTACTTTTTTATGCTTTTTCATTAGGCCCCCAATTGCTGGCAGTGCCCCACTTTTTTGTCAGTATTCTGGTGATGGTGACCCATGGAGTCATGTAACTTGATGGCTGTTGGTCTCATCTGACCAAATTACTTTTTCTAATGCTTTGTCTGGATCCTCAAGATGAATTCTGGAAGACTTCAGACTGGCCTGGAGCATAGGGATGTTGAGGGCTCTGCAGGATTTTAAATTGTGACTGTAACTTTATATTTTTTCGTCTTATATTTTTTCCCAGCTCTTTCCAGGTCATTGACCAGTTCCTCCCCTGTAGTTCTAGGCTGATTCTCCACCTCTCTAAAAAATGATTGACCAAGAGATTGTGTATGCAACCTCAGTCCGAGGAAGATTGACAGCAATGTTTAGCATTTTAAGATAACGGCACAGACTCTAAATTCTGTTTCTCTGAATTCCTGTAGCCCACCCCAGCCTTGTTAGGGTCCACAAGGTTTGTCCCAGTGGTCCACTAAGTCTGATTCAAGTGCAATTATTATGTATAAACCAATCAAACCAATCTTCGAGAATCAGAATTCTTGCTGGTTGACAGTTTCTAAAAGTGGGAATTAAAACAGCTAAAAACTAAAATCTTATTTATTTAATATTTTTCACTTTTTCAAAAGCTCCAATTTAACTGTTTCACTTCATAAAGGCACATGTCTTTTATCTAGCTGCTTAATTTGTGGAACAGGCTCTAATTATTCAGACGATTATGGTGTTTCATTAAGGTGCTAATGAAATTAAATCAAGCTTTATTTTTAATCCCTTACAGATTGTCGCTCTAGAGACTCATCATAAACTGCAAGAGATTTTTCGTAAGTAGTTCTTAGCATTATTTCCAAGGGAAGACTGCAGCATCACCCAGCCATAAACATCCAACTGTTAGAAAAATGAATTGGATTCGACGTCATCCTATATGCATGCAGACCGCCCAACTCTTATGTGAAATACACTGATATTCCCTGGCTGCCCACTGCCGGCTCATAAATATGCATGTGGATATGTGACATCTCATCAGCTTGCTGCTGAGGAACTGAATCTAGCTCTCATCTCTCTCAAATGCCCGGTTACTGGTGGCTGGCAGCGATGGCGCTTTTCAGATGCTAATGGTGAAAATATTTTGCTCACATCACAGACTCACTGCCACTGTGTGTCAATCTCTGAACAATTTGAAAAGTAAACTGTTTTGATTATGAGAGCCGGCAACATTTATGGAGACTCTCTCTCTCAGAAGAGGATGGGTTATTTAGCGTGATGGGAGTTAGTAGCATCGCATCAGATTTACAGTAGAGTAACAGTCATTACTTTTGCTTCATTTAATGGGTTTTTCAAAGATTTCACAACTTTAATATTGAAATTACTCTATAAGATTGGGCTGTGTGCGGCTTGACACATTTGCTTTTATGCCAAAAATTAGATTTGCGTTGTATAACACATTTTAGTTTTTCAAATGTACGTTTTAAGTTGTTATTTAGAGTATGTAAAGTGTTATTTCCATCAATATACGCATTATATTGTCATACACATTTTTGTACACATTATATCTCTCGATCTCTTTCTCTGTGTGTGTGTGTGTGTGTGTGTGAGTGTGTGTGTGAGTGTGTGTGTGTGTGTGTGTGTGTGTGTGTGTGTGTGTGTGTGTGTGTGTGTATTTATGTGTAAATACTTTGGTTGCTTATTTTGCCTAAGGCTGTAGCAACACAAATGAAAAAAAATGTTTTATGGCCTGAAGGTGCTGCTGACAGTTAATAATGGAAGTGGCCTATGAAGGTGAACATGGAGTTCAGAAAAGTGTGTATAAAAAATACGAGTACAATAGGAATAGTTGAACATGTCGTGAGATTATCCCTTGACATTTTCAGTGAATATTCTTTTTGTAAGACTTGCAGTTATGTAGTTCGTTCAATAAAACTTTGTATGTTTACCAGCAGTTTAGTTGTGAAACCATAACTATGGTCTTTGTTTTAGAAATTGTTGTTTTATTTTCAATGAATATATGTGTTACAAGGCTGTTAGATGGATAGATATTGATGAATACTGTTCCCATGGCAACTTTTCACTACAGCAGGTTCAGGCAAATATGTTATTAATTACACCTAAAATTATTTTCAGGTTCATAGGTGGGCATCAAAAAAAAATAAATCCATGCTCAAAAAAGAGAAAACGAATAAAACAAAAAATATCATCAGAAAAGGATGATTCAAATTAGATTGACCTTGCTGTACAAATCAGGATAACAGATACAGCCCTTCATCTTTCCTACAGTGAAAAGTTTTTTTGCAGAGTTAAAAATGGAAAAACTCTACATTCGACTTGTCATGAGAATATAACATGGTCATAACATGGTCATAATAACATGGTCATGTTTTTATGAGAAAAAAGTACATTACAATTATTTTACATTATTCATAATTTCTGTATATCTAGAATCATTACTTGACATTTGTCAGTTTGTTTGTTTTCTTTCCAGCCATCTATGTATCTAGAATAAAAACGTTTTTTTATTTTAATTGGAATTTTTGTAATTGGGTCACTTTCATGGTGTAGCTGTAATACTACACAAATTATATTTAATTATATTAAGAGGGAAACTGCGTTGGAACAGATACGTGTAATGATGTTTAGTGTGAAACGTTAGAGAACAACAAACGATACCAACAAATAGACAATCGGTGCAAAAGAGACAATGGGACAGGAACAAACTGGAAACAAGGCGTTGAGGGAGTCTGTGCTGGTGTCAGGGAACAACTAGTAATCATAGACATCGACAGACAAGGAAGTGAGCATGAGACAAGGCTAAATAGTGTCCATGTGATGAGATCAGGTGGAGCAGATGAGTTTGGGCGTGATGAGAGTTATACAGAATGAATAGTGGGAGATTGCGGCTCCAGAGACGGTGACGTTCCTTGTGGAGTTTTAACACTCACATTAAATAATTGACACCCACCATATTTTATTGCTTTATTATTGGTTTTCTTTTTTGGGCTTATTGCAGAGCAGACTCTCAATATACCTGAGAAATGTATCATTTTAGGTAGATAGTTTATACTTGTATTGCTATTTTTTACTTTAAATATGAGATTGTGACATCATTTTTGCATGTTGTGTTACTGCGACATCTGGTCACTAATACGTATCACAAATATTTTTGTTTAAGCTTTATACTTTTCCTTTACATGTAATGAGTAGACAGATTCCTAAAAACATACATTACATTTTCACTTTTATGTTTTACGTCTTCAGCAGATTCTGTCTTTATAATGAAGGTTGAGGAGAAGACACTTAGATAATAGAAAATAGATGAGTAGAACTTGCTACTGACTACATCATTAGTAATTCCTCCTTTTGCATGATTGCTCTGCTTGATCTTCATTCCTTATTACACACTTATTTAAGCACATGAGGTAATTATTTCCAGCTGCTTTTGAATTGTGTCTTAGTTATTAGTTTAACCAAAGTGTTTAAAAACTGTCCTGCCTAATTTTTTTTTTAATTAAATGCTTTTAGAAACATACTGATTCACATGAAGATTGAGACTACATAAATTCAGACACACAGCCAATTAATGGAGTTTTTATTTTCCATCAAACAGTTTAGACAATAGAAAAAGATTAAGATGCCAGAAGAACAGAACAATAACAATGCATTTTGAGAGAGCTAGAGAAAGAGAATCAGCAGCTTTGAATTGTCAAATGAGCTCGAGGCTAACATTCCAACAAGGCCAACATTCCTTGGAAGAGCCAATGAGAAGCTTGCATCTGTCGCCTGCAGTTTTATAACTCTTTTTAAACTTTAAAATGAAGCATAAACATGTTTACATTAACCTGTTAAGTTGTAACAAGGATCAATTGAAGTGATTTGTCTTAAAGTGAGAAAAATAGATGTCACTTTGATATCAATGTGTCCACTTCAGAATCATGTTGACTGTAATTCTGCCAATCCTTAGTTGGGTGAAGTTGTTGCTGTCTGGCTGTTATAGGGACCGATAGAGAAGACTATATGGAGTCTTTCTATTAGGCAATTTATTTGAATAAGTTGTTCTTCCACTACTGATGTTTAAAATCCAGACTTAGTATATACACTTGTATAAAGGTGCCGTTTTATTTTTCAACCCTTCGTCATGGGGGCGCTCTATTAGAGGTTTTGATGTAACTTTGCTTTTGTCGAGGTCTAAAAGAAGACCTAAACGTAAATTGAGGTTGTATGGTATCTTTAAAAACTCGTGTTGACTGCAGTTGTACTGAAGCCATTTACTGCCACTAAAAAATATAAAAAGCACTGTGACTGTTTTTCTCAGAATTGCGAGATATAAAGTCAGCGTTCAGACTTAATAAAGTTAAAACAAAAAAGTTTTTTAAACACAACATGTCAAAAGCACAAATGTCCTGAAGCTTGTCGCGACACTACATGTCCTGTTGTTTATGCTTCGAGTAACAAAGTCACAGTTCTGACATTAATTCTCAGAATTGTGAATTATAAAGTCCGAATTCTGACTTGTAATTCTAAGAAAAAAAACCTGAGAATTTATTTTTGGGCTTTTATATATTCAAAAGATACATCAAATGATAAAATGTTCTACTTATTTGCTTAAACTTCATTGCATAGTGCTGTCTTGTTTTATTTATTTATTAACTTTTTTTGCTAGGCAGCTGTCTGCTGCAATGCACCATGACCTGACAGCTACAAGTCCTTGTAAACCACAAGATGCTGCAGACTGCGTTGTGTATGTTCCCAGAGACATGAGTGTGTAGTCATTTTTGTCCTTTAGCGCTGTGGAACAGAACCTCTGTTTGACATTGCTCTATCTGACTGCATGTTTAGCCTTTTTTCTCTGCTTACTCATTCTGTCTGGTGGTCTGCACATGTTGATGAGGCATGTCGGTCCCCATCATCATAACCATTATCATTTTTCAAATGACTAATTTATTCTAAATTTTGAAAAAGTATATGAGTATATAGAGTCAATGAATCATTTTGGATACTGCATACAGTGCAGAATTTCTACTGAATATACCTGTGTTAACAGTATTGCATCGGGTTAACTGGATGCAACACTGTCCAAACTTTAAAAGCAATAGTTATAGCAATGTTCACCCTCATTCTCTTCTTATAAGAACTGTCTCCTATTATTTTTATTTTTTTTTTAGATATAATTACTTTACAGTAAATTAAATTTGTTTCATTATTTTATTGTAATTATACAATGTTTTATTTATTTAAATGTAGTCAATTCATTTACAGTATAGTAAAATTAACTGTAATCAAGATATATTACAGTAAATATGTATAATGATACAATAGAAAAGACAATTTACAATAAAGTATCAATTAAGTGTTGTCAGCTGTTGGGTTGACTAGCTAAATTGACTGATACAGTAAAATGTCATTGATGAACTGACCAATAAGGTAATCAATAAAACTTCACATAGGTTTATCAATGAACTAACTAATGGCATAAAACAATAAGCCTGCCAAATAATTAATTATTTTGACTCACCAAAAAATAAATCTATGGATTCACCATTGAGAGAATCAATAAAAAGCCAACTTATCAAGTCATCAATACATTATTTGATTAACTTGCCAATTAAAAGGTAATTGTCATATTTTAATAGATCAAACTTATAATTACAAATGTTAGAAAAATTAACTGTTTATTTAATCGTAAGAAATTATAATTCTGTTCCTCTTGCATCTGTAGAAGCTAGGTTTTTCTCTCTGTTTTGGATTTTCGCTCAGGAATGGATTTTCTTTCTATAGCAGTGTGAATCTGCTTTTGTTCACTAGGGCTTGACAGAGAGACGTGGTGTTGACCTGCGAATGTGTCAGGTCTCAAACTAATCTCGGACAGAAATGTATTCTGATAACTCTTATCAGATTTATCCCCCACTTTATCCTATAGTTTAATAATGTACGGGCTATACTATTTGCATAATGTTCATGTTTAGTTTTCACTTATAGTTGCTGTTTGAAAGGTTAAGAGATGGTTGGGCAATTAATGATAAGCCTCGAGAGACCCGAGCTCTGAAATTATTTATTAAAATTTGCTTTGCTAGTTGAGCTTTTAGGAGCGCAATTAGTATAAAAATTAAGCATTAATTGTTCTTTACACGATTTAGTGTTGGGGATATTACATATGTTACTACTAAATGTTTTCTTGTTTTCATCTATCTTTTGTGTCCTAACAAAAGGGACACATCTTATCTAAACATTGCACAATTTTACGTAAATAATACATTTTAATACTTCCTTTGCAAAGACTCGTACTGCAGCCTTCAAGGATCAGACACCACAAGAGGTCTAAGACCACAACAACGTGGTTGATATGTGTTTAGCACGTCAGGGGTTAACACAGTAGGTAGAAAATTTCTGTGATGTCAGTACGCAGACGAGGCCATCAGGACTCAGGAGGTTATCCATTTTTAGTGCGTGTCTGAAAGTGTGTTTGCTACAATGATCATATTGCTTTTCTTATTATTGCCCCCCATTCAATGCTTGTACAGCTATTTTGCAACATCATTTTAGAATTTAGAGTTAGTGTGAGGTTAGTGTTGGTTTTCATGTTGACTGCTGACAAGCCATGATTTTTCACACTTATAGCAGCTTGGTTGTTAAAAAAGTTGATTTTCCTGTCATTGCTGTCGAATCGTTTGCTGTTCTGTGATTGACAGAGGCTTGGAGTTGGGGACAGGACAATTAATTCAGTGTGTTTAGCTGTAACTGCAAAGTTTTGTTGCACCAAAAAAACAAAAGACAAATTAAGACAAATGCAAAAAAAATCTTGTGTAACTTAAATCAGAAACGAAAATTCAGAGAGTCAAATTGTGTCTTCTCATTGGTTCTTAGAAAGAACAGAAGCAAATCAAGATTACTGGGCGTTTCCCTAGATAGATAGATAGATAGATAGATAGATAGATAGATAGACAGACAGACAGACAGACAGACAGACAGACAGACAGACAGTGAAGTGCAAACATTTATAGCTTGGAATTCAAATCAACTGTTTATATATTTATGTTTTCATTATTCTATTTTTTGCACGATTATTTTTGGTGGTAGAATATAATATCTTGCTAAGTCTTGCTGATATACGTTTGGTAAATTGGCTTTTTTTTTTGTTTCACTCTAGACTGACTGAATTCAACCTCTGATTTAACTGGTAAATTGCGTAAATTCTTCATCTAAGGTTTGCTATATAAAGCATTTCAACCCGAATTGACAGCAAAATGACTCTACTATGTTTGATTTGACCAATGTGAGACTACAGCTACATTTTAAATGATTTCCTTGACCAAAAGAACTTCTCGCTTTCAGTTGATTGTTTGTCAATACTTGCCGTTCTTTATGAACACAGCTTGTTTACTTCTCACAACTCTGTTCGTTTCAATTAAGCTTCTGTTTATAGCCTGCAGGTCTGCTTCGGTTCTGCTTCATATCCTCAATCAATATGTTCTCACTTCAGGAAACACACTTTTCATGTTTATTAAATTCCTGAGTTTCTAATCACTCTTTAACATTAGTTCACCATTAGAATAAAGCTGTAATTAGAATAAATTAATAACTGTTAGGCAGCATTAAAAGTCACATTTCACAGGCAGAGCTTTTGTAGTAGCTAATTGAAAATCCAGTGTGACTATATATGATATACTATACTATACTATATATGATAATTTGAAAAAATCCAGCGTGACTTTTTTTTTTTTAAAGCAAAATGATTCCTGTTAGTATTGTTTTTATTTAAAGACGGACAACATTATATAAGAAGGATATTTTGCCTGCTTCTAATCTAGGTTTATGATTTGGTTTAGTGTAAACTGCATTAAGTGTTAACTTGGTTTCTTAATTCTAAAACTTAAATTAGGTAAAATTATTAAAAAATATACCTTTAATGAGGGTAAATGAGGGTTCCATGTACATACACACTGCCTTTCACCAGCATTGGAAAATGAGCCAACAGTTGTAAAACATGATAAAATCCCACAGCACTTGTGGTGAAACACTGCCACTCTGAGTTCACCCATGTTCAATGCAGGGGGAGAAATCAATGTATTACAAGGATTGCACATGTCTGATGGTTATATTTAGTTTATAATATTAAGTAATTTCAAAAGCAATTACTTAAGGTGAGAGAGAGAGAGAGAGAGAGAGAGGGAGGGAGAGAGGATGTCTGGGTTTCAGTATTAAAAAAGTGTCCGATTAAAACATTACTGATATATGACAGGAGTTGACAATGTGATTATGCTTTACAATAATTATTTGATTATGCTTCAATTTTTAAGACGTCTAATCAGAAGTTGATAAGAGGATGCTTAAGGCGTAAGGATGGTGCATGAAGGCACTAACAAGGAAAGACCTGGGAAAAAAAACCCATATTGATTAGAATGAAATTAAAAGGTTCAAGAGAGCAAGGAAAACAATTAGCAGACAGTATTGTGTTCTAAAACACACACACACACACACACACACACACACACACACACACACACACACACACACACACACACACACAGTGACATGGTACTGTCAACTCTACCACTCTAATCAGAACAAGAGGAAAGCTGCTTTGCTGGATCCTGACCAAAGGATGGGCGGGTATGTGATGGGATGGATGGACTTTATTTGCAACAAATCAGCAGTTGTGATCTTGTGGTTGGGATATTTGTATCCGACAGAGCTGATTCAAATCCTGGTTCGGCAAAATTTGCAAAAAAAGTGCCCATGATCAAAACACTAAACCTAATCTGCTCCCCAGGTACTGTAGGTTTAGCTACCCACTTTAAACCACTGGGTTAAATTCAGAAATAGATTCTGTCCCGCCGAGGATGGAACGGATGATGGCAGGGTTTCAAATCAAAGCTTTACTGACAACTCAGAAGATCCAGACGACGAAGAAGAGTTCAAATACTTTTACTTTTTACGTTACTTCTCTATACCAATATGGGGCGCTAAGCCACATGATCGTAACAGTACCCCCTCTCAAAGGGCGGGCTCTGAACGCCAGCAGAAGACTTCTGGAGGGCGGCCATGGTGGCCGCTGGAGACCCCAGGAGGATGCCCTGGGTGGCCATTGGGAACGTCTGGATGACGGCCTTGAGCCGTAGAATTGTCCGCCAGCAACGGCAGACTACCAATACCCAGCAAAGGAGGTGGGCCGGAACCACCAGAGGACAGTTGAGGCCAACTGGGACCACCAGAGGTCAGGTGAGATGGACCGGGACCGCCAGAGATCAGGTGAGGCGTGTCGGGACCGCCGGAGTCCAGAGGACAAGGCGTGTCGGGACCGCCGGAGATCAGAGGACGAGACTGGTCGGGACCGCCGGTGATCAGAGGACGAGACTGGTCGGGACTGCCAGAGTTCACAGGACAAGGTCTGTCTAATCCAGCGAGGCAGAGGGTGTGGACTGGTGGGTCAGGCTCAGCCAAAGTGGAGAGAAATTGAGGAGAGACGGAGGGGTGGAGAGGAGAAGAAAAGGCAAAACAACAATAAGGAAAATAAGATGAAGAGCAAGGATGAGGCTGAGCAGAGGAAGAAAGAAGATGAGGATGAGCAGAGGAAAAGGAATGAGGAAGAGGACAGGAAGAGCCAGAGCAGGAGGAAAATCACGGGATACGGAAGAGAGAGCGAGAAGATAGGGCACCAAAAGCAGAAGACCAGAGGGAGAGCGAGCGGAAATAGAGAGAGAGAGGAAAGAGAGCGAGTGAACACGGGGCTAAAGAGAATGAGGAAGAGGAGCAGAAACAGCTCAAGGGGAAGCCCGAGGAAGATCTCAAGAGGGAAAGTCTCCAGAGATGGAGAAACACAAAGAGAGAGAAAGGAAGGACTAAGATAATCTGACCGTATGGAGGGCTGCTGCACACTGGAGAAGTAGCTCTGACTGGCTGTCCGGAACCTGCTCACAATCTCTGCACGAGCGGATAGGGTCCGGAATCTGTAGTCCAGTCCATGTGCTTGCAAAGAGTCCGATTTACACATTGCAAACATCTGCGATTGTGGATTCTGGCTCCAAATCGCAGAACTCACACGGGCACATCCATGTCAGCTGCCTTATTATTACTTTTATGACTTTTTTTTCATGGTAACACCAACCAAGGCTGCTAAAAAATTCATTGTACCCCGGTATAATGACAATAAAGTTTCTGATTCTGCCGTATCCAGAATTCCGGTTGGCTGCGTGTTGATGGCAAGTAGTGGAGGACAAACTCCAGTTGTTGCTCAAATTGCGCTTCACGCACTTTCTCAGTTGCGGTGGGGAGGGCGACAAACATATTGTCAGACTCCATCAATCTCAGGAGTCAGAGGTAAGTCTTTGGTAGGCTACATGGCAATTCCTCTTGCCTGCACAGAAATTACGTCACTATCGTTTGACAATCGTTTGACAATCTTAAGTCCTGGTTTGTCACTGTTTGCCCCATTCTCTCCATTCCAGATCCTGACTTGTAATTCATTGTTGAGGTGGACCCCTCATGTTGGGGTAGGTGCGGTTCTATCTCAGCTGTCTTTTCTCATCACCTCAGCCCGTCTGAACATAATTATGACATTGGTAACAAGGAATTGCTAGCAGTTAGGCTGGTCCTTGGGGAGTGGCGTCACTGGCTGAGTTCAACCTTTCCTCGTCTGGAACGGACCACAAGAGCTTGGAGAACATTTACTCAGCCAAGAGACTCAACTCCTGCCAGACTCGCTGGGCACTCTTCCTTGATCAATTGGATTTCACCCTCTCATATAGGCCAGGTTATAAGAACGTAAAGCCTGATGCTCTCTCGCCCTCGAGGAACCTGTGGAGGAGGCTTGCCCGAGAACCATGCTCCCAGAGCGAATGGTGGTGGGTCGCCTCTACTGGGAACATTGAGAGATGTGTGGAGCGGGCTGGTAGAGGGAATGTACAGAGGGTCGGTTATTTTTGGCTACCTATCTGCGTAAAGATTTCCTCAGGTGGGGTCACAAGTCTAAGATCACTTGACATCCAGGTACTGGTAGATCGCAAGCTGTTATTCAGGAGCGGTTTTGGTGTCCTACTATACGTCATGATGTCAGACAAATTGTGCTGACCTGCTTTGTGTGTGCGAGGAACAAGTCCTCTAACCGCCCAATTACCAGTCTCCACCGTCCTCTGCCTATTCCCTCTAAATCCTGGTCGCATATTGCCCTAGATTTTGAAACTGGTCTTCCCGGTAACACCGTCATACTTACAGTGGTGGACTGATTCTCTAAAGCGGTTCATTTTATTCCTCTTCTACATTTTTGGTCAGAAAGTATGGTTATCTACCAAAGACCTGCCTCTTCAGGTGCCCTCTTGCAAGTTGGCTCATCAATTTCTTTGGACCTTACATGATCACTAAGATCCTGAGTCCTGTGACAGTTCGGCTGAAGCTACCCAATACACTTGCCTTGGTCGGGTTCGTCCTGTGTTTCACGTTTCAAGGACACCATGGTTTCTCAGATTGAAGTCAATTCTATTGGAACTTGCTAAGAAATCTAAATTGTGAACGCATCAATCCAATCACATTATGATAGCAAGAAATTCACAGCGAGGGAAAACTTGTATTCTATTTGTCAGTGTTTTGAATGAAGCCAAAATGACTATTGCCTATTGCCAAAATGACTATTGACAAAACTTTAATGACTAGTTTTGTCAAGTGCAAGGATTTCCACAAGAAATGTCTATTCTGTGCAGTATTTCCTATAGCTAACCACTACTATTCTATTGAGTAATTTTACGTGTCTTGCAAGTCAAACTGTACATACGTATAGAAGTTGGAACATACAGAAGAGAGAAAGTATCCGAATTGCAATCTGACAATGGTACAAATCCTTTTTCAAAACACAAGGAGCTGAAAGAATCACCGAAGTCACGGAACCTACAGAAAATAGACCAATGTTTACTCTAAAAGGGGTGAAATTGATATTTAATCCTCGTTATGGTGCTCATCTTGGAGAATATGGGAAGGATGGTAAAAATAATGGTGGACGCATGGTTAAAAAGGATACTACTGTCAGTCAGCGACAACACTCAACTACAGTACGTCTGGATGATGAAGGCCTCATAGTGTGAACTTCAGACCATTCTCTATAGCCACCCACAAACTACAGTCTTTGTTCATCCTAATGACATGGAGCCATTAACACCCAATCATCATCTACAGTCCTACCTATCCTATTTCCACAATTATTTGGAAGAGCTGTTTACTGCAAGTGCAATACTTAGTCAATGTTTCCTCTTCTGCAAACACTGCAAATGGACATGGAACGTATTTGTAGCAGATGATACCTCACCACAAGGATTGTAGATATTGGCCAGAGTTATCGAAGCTGTGTAGAAGCTAAATAAATGCTGGGGCTACTACTGGAACATATACGATACATGATTTTACCCTTATTTTCTCTTCAGAATGCAGAAATAATCAAGTAACCACAGTTTCCATGGCGGGTTATCTAAATAGTGTTTAGTAGAGATGGCAGAACTAGCTTTCACACACATGCACACATCCATTTATATTTTTTTACAGCCTTAAGGGTAATTGTTGCTGAAACACTTAGTGGGGAGTTAGGTGGGAGTCAGGCCGATTGAAGCCCTGCTCCCGGCCTGCAACTGGAAGGCGCAACCCTTGCAGGCTTAAAATCAACCTGATTGTTGTGGGGTTTTTTTTTTTTTTTTTTTCAAAAAATAATCCAGTGGCAAAGAACCGCGCCTGAGGGTCATTTAAAATTCCCAACTGTTTTTCCAGTGTAAAAATAGAATAAATGCAGTGAAATCAATCAAAAATAAATAATAGTAAATCAGATTAATGGGTTACATTAATGTAATCCAAATTAACAAATTATATAATTAGAGCAGTTTTTGCAATTTATCCCTAGAAATCCTGCTTGGTCTGTGTGTGAGCGGCACTAACTAGTCACTCGCTCTTGCTCAGTTTCCGCGTGTTTGAGGAGCAGCAAAAATGTTTCAGTAAGTGAACAGTTCAGTAAAACACTGGTTACAATCATAACCGTAGCAGTTTGTTTAACCATTCACCACCGTCCTGCTATTGTGCTGATGACCGCAAATGGTATTAAATGGTAGATGATCAACTTCAAAGACAAATAAAATTTGAATTTGATCATCTACCTTTTGACCTTCTATGCTCAAGCTCTTGAAAGGTACATAAAATCCTTAAACTTAAAACAAAGCTTGTACAAATATAGTACCAAAAGTGAGGCTTTGGAAAATGCTGTAGGTAAAATATTGCTCTATGAAAAAAGTCAGATCAAACAATCTTTATGTTTAGTAAGAAATAAATAGTCTGGAATGTTTGAACCAATATCCTCAGGCAAGAATGAGGATTGTTTTAGAGCAAAGTTGTCATCAACAGCTTAGTTTTAGAAAAGCAGCACTTTTTGTCTGCCGTTAGACTCTTTAACAACAGTAAATACTATTCTTCTCTGTCTGGATATGTTTTTGAGCAAGTCTGGATATGTTTTTGAGCAAGTTTCTGCCTTTAACATAAGCGGTCTTGGAATAATAGCTGGCACGTTAGAATGGTTAACAATATTGAGCATTTTTTATACTTAGTTAAGCCAGTTTATTTATTTATTATTTTACTCAAATAATAAGTGTAATATTGTGTAAGTCTACATTCTACTTTATTCTTCACACATGTTCTGTGAAAGTCTGCACTGACCTCTGCTGGCTCATCTAAATCATGTTACTCAAACTTATGTTCGTGTGTGTGTGCGTGTGTGTGTGTGTGTGTGTGTGTGTGTGTGTGTGTGTGTGTGTGTTCATATACATATAGTGTTCTGCTAAATTATAAGAGCAAGTGAATCTAGGTGCAGTGTTTTATTTTTTCTCTGACAGTTGGTGAAGGGCACTTCATTCTGTGAGTGTTTTATTTATGGAGCACCATTTGAAAAAGAATGAGCTCTGGCCATACCTCCCACAAGACCTCAATTACACCTTTCTGAAATGCACTTCCTACGTGATGTACAGTACATCTGACAATCACTGTTGAAATGGCCCCACTATAAAAGGTTTATCCAGCCAAACTTTAAACTAAGTGGTCTGATGGCACATTCAGATACTGTGGTGGTGTGTTTGCGTTATAGTTTAATGGCGTTTATGCCAAAGTCTGTGTACTTTGTGCAGGAAATTAAACTTCTAATGATGTAACATTACAATGGTACATCAGTACTGCAGACGGCATGAAGTTAGTGGGTGTGGGAGAAGATGCAAAGAACAAAGTTAGATGAATGCAGATTATGTGCTGTGGTGACCCTTGAAAGTGCTGGAGCATTACAGTGCTGTGTTTTGAGTGCCCTACTGTACCCATTGTACTGTACACATATGACTGCGCAGCCACATTCAATTTTACAGCTATTGTCAAATTTGCAGACAACACAGCTTTGATGGGCCTCATTTACCAACAATGAGTGTGCCAACCTGAAGAAGAGTATACTCCTGAAAACATTGTCCCAGGACAACAATCTCCTCCTGAACGCCATCAAGATGAAGTTGATGAAATTGTGACACAGAGCGAGAGTGAGGAACTATCCGCAAATCACATTTTCTGGAACCCTAGTGGAGAGTGAACAGCTTTTGACATCTAGTAGTAGCAGTGGTAGTAGTATTAGTAGTAGTAGTAGTTTATTGTCATTTCAGCATTGGAATACAACATTGTAGCGAAATTACATCAATCTAGGTCACATGTTAGTGATGGTCTTGTCACACTGACATTTGCTGTTAGGATGTACTTTCCATTGTAGGAATTTTAAGACTTAACAAAACCTAAAAAAAAGCCCTTACAATTTTGGTAATGTTATATTAAAAATGCATACAGTGTGTACAATTTAAAGAATAATCCAATTTCTAATCAAAAGAATAATCAAATCAAAATAAAGTCTCTTTTTAAGCAAAGGTGTTTGTGATAGGAGCTACCTTGTTTTGGGGTTGAAAGCACCTGGTACAGTCTCTAATGGCAAACAGAACCTAAGTAAAGGCTAAGAACAGTTCATTGTATTCTCAACAAGAATGGCCATCCATCTGCGTCACAAGTGTCGCCAAGTCTAAAACTAGATGAAGAAATATTAGCTGCTTCTCCATCACTATCAGTGTTCAACAAACACACACACATTGTTTCAACAGACTGTGCTGCTGTGTTCAGAGGAAACATGACGCAGTTACATGCACTATTCCCGCTGGGTGTTACACTCTATATAGTCCTGACAAAACATTCTGATGCCGTCAGTTCCGTTTCCATGCTGACCAAGTGTCTCTAGTGTTTGCGTTTTTGCGTTGTTCAGGAACTATGTAAAACGCTATAAATAAACTTGAACTTGAACTTGGTCTTGCAAAATTACAAAAATCTCAGGGAGATTTCCATGACTTTGCATGACGTAATTCAAAGATGGTGGTAACCGTTCATGTGAGTCTGCTGTATCATTAAAAACTGTACCTTTATAAACAATAAAACAACTGCTATGTAAAATTAAACAACTGCTTCGTAACATATTTTTGATTTGCATTTAGTAACAATAGTTTATCGTTTGTAAAAAATGTTTGCCAAGGCACGGAATACACAAATTACATGTAAAATGCGGGGCAGCTAACAAAATTCCCACCTAGCAAAACGATCGTCGGCACGGATTAATTTTGCATCTAAATTAACACTTTCAATAAGCACTCAAAGCTGTGAAAATCACTCTAAAGATATAAAGCAACTGCTTTTTGGAAAGAACAACAAAAAAAACAACAAAAATAATTAATCACTGGTCCATTCAGATTTTTTATTAAAATATATACTTATAAAATGTGAATAAAAAACAATTTTAGCACATTCATTCACACTGCAATATACATTGTCCCTTATTATATTTCCAATTTATTTGTGAATTAAGCCAAATTCACAAGTAAAATTAGTTGAACGGATTCTCATCACAACATGATTTTGAAATGTTCATCGTTTCGTCTTTAAGCTTTCAGTGCGGTGATGTTAATGCTTCACTAATGTTTCCACATGGGAGCACTTCAAGTGATGAAGAGAGAGGCAAGCCTTCGCCACTCACATTCAAATGAACCCCACAGTATGTGACAGACAATTTTTTTGCAAAGTGTTACAATTTTATCTAAAGGTCAAATTAGACTCCACAGAAACGTAATTTCTCCTACAAAGTCATTATCTCACATAGGCATACTCATGTTTTGCCAAGTACAGAGGTTGTCATTTCATTCTACAGAACAAAAATACTTTGCTTCAAACTCTCATAAGTACCGGTAAACAAAAAGTGATTTGCAACATCTGAAATTGTGTCTGTTATAAACAAAAATCGTTTTATAAATTAAAAATATAGAATGCATTTATACCAGTTCATTGATATAAAACATTTTCCTAAACATTTAAAAGTTGATATTTGTGGAATTCAATCTGCTAAATGTTGGTGTTGTAATGGAAATGTGGAAATGTATAATAAAAAGAATGTGTCAGTGCGTTTTTTTTGTAGACCACAATATGAACACATTTACACAATTTTATAAAATGCTCTTTTTTTTAACAGTTTGTTTTCTCACTTGTGAGATGGCATCATTAAAATATAGGGTTTGTGTGGCTGAATTTAAATAAAACACTGGCATCATCAGAGGTAAAAAAAAAAAAA
>CM051493.1:25541683-25577819 GCA_028031935.1 Paedocypris micromegethes
AAAAAAAAAAAAAACAGGTACAATCAGTCACAAGATCACGTGTTGATCTTGATTTTAAAGTTAAAATTGTTCAAGATTCAATTTCACACACACTCACACGTCTGTTTCTGTTAGTCTCACAGCCACCACTTCTTCAATAAGCACAACACCTCACCACAATACCACCCACAGAATTATTCCATCGTAAAAGTGTGACTGGCTGTTTTGGTAGAAACCAAACGTTGACTGAAAGAGGAAAAAAAGACCTTTGGAGAAGCATCCTTTTTTCTTCATGCTCCAGTCTTGCAGGCTTAGACTAAAAGCTGAAGGCCAAGCTGACGAGAAGATGAGCATCAGTCTATTTCCCAACTCCTGTATCTTTCCCAATATACATATCAGCCAGCTTTTTAAATTGGGGCCCCCAGTTAGAAAGATAATCATATTCATGATCTGCTTCGGCAGCAGAGGACTCCAGAGAACTCAGAGACTCTGCAATTGATCCATTGCCCTCATAAGCATAAGTGGCGAGAGAGTCGTAAGGAGGTGCAAAAGGGTCAGTGTCATTTTCCTGCAGTCTGCAAATAATGAAGTCCCTGACATCCATGCACTCTTTCACAGGCGAAGGTCTATGATACGGAAACAGCATCTCCGGGATGATGTCTCGCCTCAGCTTGTTGCTTTCAATCACCTCCGGATGGCGCAGTGTCCCGATGTCAAAGGCCTGGGTGTCTTCCTCGCCTCCACCCTCATCATTATAGCTCACTACGTTGTCCCTGACATCCTCTTTGGACATGATCAGCGGTTCCTTCCTCCTCTGCTTCTTGAGAGCTGAGAACATCACCACAATCACTGCAGAAACAAAAGGTGTTAGATCATTATCCTCAAGCATTTATGAGGAAATTATTTTAACATCCTTGTGTACTCCCCATCCCTCGCTCTTCCTTCTAATCACAATCCCAGTATCTTGTCCTCGTTTTTATTTGCACTCATATCTTCAACATTTGCTACTCACTTAGTAGAATAAGTACGCAGAGAAGTATCGCCACTAAAGCCCCGGTGCTAAGACCCGCGGAGAGTAACAATGCATCAATGCTGCATGAGCGAATGGTGCCCATGGCATCGCAGCTGCACACGCGGATGGTCAATGTGCTGGTGCTGCTCTGGATGGGGTAGTCGCTGTCTGAGATCACCACTGGCAGGTAGTAGACACTCATTTCACGTCTGTTAAATCCACTTCGCCTGGTCAAAATTCGGGCTGTGTTATCTGTGGGAGAGATAGGGTTTAAGTCCGAACACTGGAGAGCCTTGCACCAATTCAAATTACGTTTATTTTTCATAGTTTTTTTTTCAGTGAATTTGCAACATGATTTGGAAATAAAATATAATTACCTTCGTTATCAAAGATGGTGAAGTTTGTATTTAGTGCCCTCAAACTGAATACAAATTTGTGGCCCACAAGAGGATCGTCTGTGTCGATGGCACTGATTGTCTGAATGAGCTGGAAAAGAAAAAAAAATGCAGAATAATTTGAACATGTTCTGAAGTAGATTATCAGAAAATCGATATTGCAAAAGGTGTAATAATGCAATGCCCTTTTTGGTAAATGAAAACCCAAGTACCTGCCCAGCTTTTACATTTTCACACACAAAAGTCTCATAAATCATGGCAAATTCAGGAGCGTTGTCATTCACATCCAAAACCTTTATTAAGACGGGAATGCGGCTTCTTTGGTGAGGGTTATCTGGAATAATATGTAAAAAAATTTGTAATGAAGTCATGTTCTTAAAAAACAATACACATCATTATATATTTATATTTTTTATGCTTACTCAGCTCACTGGCCAACACTGAAAGGTTGTGCCACTTGGACATTTCTCTGTCTAGAGACTTGAGGATTGTGATGGATCCGTTCTTGGGATCAATGTGGTAAAGCCTCTCGGGGTCTGTGTGTTGATCTATTGCATATCTATTTGGAGAAAACAAAGGAAACTTAAACTTTTGAATATTATATATAGAGGCTACCTGAAAACAAAATGGATGGATTGATGAATGGATGACTAGATAGATAGATTGATTGATTGATTGAATTCCTACTGTATTGGATAATCAGTAGCATCAGGGTCCCAGGCTGTAACAGTTCCAATCGCTGTTCCTCTAGGTGTATCCTCGTTGACTTCAAAGATGTATTGAGGCCTGCTAAAAATCGGAGGCTCATCCACGTCTTTGGCAGTGACCTTGACAATCGCTGTGTCCAAGAATGGGCCAAGATGGAAAAAGTTGGGATCCTGGTGCGTGTTACTCACCTCCACTTTTACAGTATACACACGTCTATTTTCATAGTCTAGTTTCTAAAAAAAGAAAAAAAAAGTATGTATGTGGTTTGGATAAAATGTGAGGGTATTGCAAAATATGTACTTTATTTTCGTACCTTTTTGACAACAATAACCCCTTCTTGTGAAAGCTCATCTGTAATTATATCAAGAAATTCTTTCCCATCTCCTTCTACAATTCTGTATTTCATTTCTGCGTTCTCCCCCTCGTCACCATCATTGGCTTTGATTCGTCCCACTGTTGATCCAACTTCTGCCGACTCGTAGGTATTTAGATGATAGGAACCTATGAAAGCCAAAATGGATTAAATGCGTGTTGCAGTAACAAGCACAGTCATGAGGAATATGCATTTGAATAAGTCTTGACTTACTGTAAGCGAAACGTGGCGGGCTGTCATTGACATCGGTGAGAGTAATGTTGACCATCGCCGTTCCTGACAGACCACCCATCTGTCCTGCCATGTCTTTAGCTTGTATCACCACTTGGTACTCGTTCCGCACTTCTCGGTCCATACTTGACAGAGCTATTCTTACAATTCCTGCACAAGATGACAGTCCAATTCACATCATAACAACTACGTGGTAACCTGACAAAGCTGTTCTTATATATAAAACAATTCAAACTAGGGATTATCAACAAGCATAGATTTTCACAGCTAATCAAATAGGTCTTTGACTTGATTTGAATTGATTTTTCATGTGATTCATATTTGTTTTGTTTTTTTTAATAGTTTTATTTTTTATCATTCAAAACATTTCTATCAAACAATTTTGTCCATTCAACTATTAAGATATGTTTGTATGGAATCAGATTAGTGCCAAAAATATCAAACGTAAATTTACAAGAAACTGACAAAAATGCTTCACATTCACGTTTGTTTTTCTATTTTTCAAAACAAACAAAAAAAAATCAAAATCGAAAAAAAAAGTTTCAAAACAAAAAAACAAACGTAGATGTGAAGAATTTTCATTTGTTTCTTTGAAATTTACGTTTGATATTTTTGGCACTAATCTGATTCCATTTGCTCGCAGGAATTCTCTTAAATCAGAGAACTTGGGCTACCTCCTTCAACCTCTATATACACAATGTACTTATTCTCAGCGTCTTGTCTAGATTTAAAATGTGTCATGTAGCTAGATTCAGAAACCAGACACAGCAGTGGGCGATCTTTACGCTTCACATATTTGACATGAAAAGTCAGAGCGATTCTGAACATCCCATTCTAGCCTTGTTGAAATGGCCTCGGGCTTATATCCTAGTGGTGTGTCAGTTGAGAATATGTTTTCACCCATACGTTTGGAGAGCTCACCTGTCTCAGGCTCCACTGAGAAGTAAGGCTGCCCTTGCAGGATGCTGTACACAAGTTTAGCACTGTTCCCATAGGTGGCATCGTCTGCATCTGTGGCATTGACTTCTATCACGAAGGTACCTGCCCGTAGAGACAAAAACAATCTTGTTCATTTTTTTGTTATTATTAGGGATAATGAAGACACCACATGAAGCTTAGAACATTTTCTAAACCTACAATTCAACAGTATTCCCAGTTGACCTTACTTCTAATACACCAATTTCTAAAATTTCTTCCACTAACAAAATAAAATATATTTTTTTCTTCTACAATGTCAAGCAGCAACCTATGTCTTGTGTTAAAAGGATGAATCTTTGATGAATCTTGGATGAATCTCTATTATTGAGACCAGTAATTTCATGAAAAAGAAACCCACTCTCTTCTATTAGATTCCAGTATAGCAGTGTCTACAAAAAGCAGGATGAGATTTTCCTCAGAGAGCTCAAGCCAAACAGCAAGCATCTCTGCTTGAAGACTGATTTGTCTGGAAACAGGATAACCAGAGGTTGCAATGATATCACAGCGACTCTGCGTGAATCTTCTGAATATTCATGAAGTGTGAATATGCATGGTGGAGTGTCTCAGCTAGAACAGAGCCACTGATTGTGTGAGACAGTAGTGATAGATTGGGTGTGAAAGGGAACTAGATGTGATATAACAGGAAATAGAAAATGTGATAAGACAAGTAAATAGAATCTCTTCCATCAGACACTGCGTGGATGAGAGATTCGGTAACTCGAGGCAGAGGTTTTTGTCTTTCTGTAATCTATATTTTCCATCTTGATTATGAAAAAAAAATCATTGCTGCTAATTACTTATTTTTAATCAATAAAACGTATTGTTTTTTTTGATTGGTCACATAATTATTATTGTCGCTAATCAACCTATTTTAATAAATAAAACCTATTGTTTTTTTTTTTTTTTTTTGCTTTGTTTTATTTATTGGTCACATCTTGGCAACAATAATAAATTCCTCTTTGGATAATAAACAAAACGGTAAAATTGCTTATACTGTTAGTGATGAATCCAAATCAATGTATACATATGTACTATTAGCAACTTGTTTTAAAGAACTCCCACTCTATGCCAGTAGAGGGAGAGTTCTGCCTGTTAATTTTTTCTCTTCTTTTGCTGTGACTTTCCATGCAACAGGCAAATGGAATTACAGAGATGCGTGCAAAATTAAATGTTGGTTCATGTGTTTAGTGTAACTTGTGTGCTGGTATACGTTTTCGATTAGGGTATTTGTTCACGCTAATGACCTTTACTCTGTATTTTTAATTGCCGTTTGGACCTTGGTTTGCAATACTAGACTGTTTACCTTCTTTGATTATGATATATAGATTATAACCATTGTATGGCGTCTTTATTTCAGTTTTGTTATTAATCAATAAATCATAAAATTTGATTCTCAACGCCTCAAACATAAAAAGTTGGTGAGCCGCGGTCCAGGGGTTTTTATAACTGAGTAATCTTGGGCAAGACTCTGACTCTGTGTGTGTGTGTGTGTGTAACTTCACTGGATGGCATAAATGCAGAGTGACCATATCAACAAACTCACTCACTTAAATTATAATTATTATAATACAAAAATAAAAATTACACGTACCGTAATTATGCAAGTATAAGCACACGCTGAATATTTCCTGGGTACATTTCAAATGACAAATTCCTGGGTACATTATTCCCTTAAAAATTTCTTTTTCTTTTTTTTAACATACTTAATTTAACTTATGTTGTTTAACTTATTGACTTATTGCTGTTGGTTTATTTTTTTGTAACACTATATTTAGCCACTGCCAAGTTTCGCTGCATGGATAATGGTTCCTTATGGTCTTCCTCCAATTATTTGTAATAGCTCCTGACATAAAATGGGGACAAATGGGCTTTTATATTTATGTGCAATTTTGAAATATGCGCATAAAAGAACCCCCCAATTTTCTAGGCATCTAAAATTTGGAGAATTTTTTTAATGTGCTTATATCCGCGTAAATACAGAATTCATTCAAACTGCAGTGACAGAACCATCGCACAGTGCATTACTGTTCATCCACCTTAAAATGCAATCAAACATGGAAAAAAAAATACATTTTCATTTCACTCACCAACATCTGACATTTCAGGAACGCTGGCAGTGTAGACATCCTTGGTAAATTTGGGCTCGTTGTCATTAATGTCATGTATCTTGACAATAAATTCAGTGGCAGGTTCTAGAGGAAGGTCGGTGATTTTGTTGAAAGCTTGGGCCTGCAGTGTGTAAGAGGCCTTTTCCTCTCTGTCCAGCCTCTGTGTAGCATGTAAATCTCCAGACTTCTCATCAATACGGAAAACTGTGCCAGCTCCCTCTCCGGAGAGAACGTATCTGGCGGTCCCGTCCCCTCTGTCTTTGTCCGAGCGTAGCTACGGGAACAGAAACACAGTTGGTTAACTTTCAAACTATGGTCACAATTAACTGTAAAATATATGTGGTATAAATGTGGAAGTATTTTGTCCAGTGTTTTTTTTTCATTTACCAAACCAGCAGGTCAGTTTATATTTTTCTTCTTTAGCTTTAGATTCTGTTTAAAAAAAGTACTCTTTTCTTGGGAAATGCCATCAGAAATGTACATTCTCTTAAAATTCAATTATTTTTTAAATTGAATTAGATTTGTCCTCCTAAGACTAAAATGTTATTTCTGAATAGTCAATTCACTTGTTTTTGAGAACACCACTGAGATCTGAAACTTACCCAGAGCTACAAATTAGGTACATGTTTCCCTCATGATGAAAAAGCAATATTGTACCTGTCATGCTATAGTACGACCTAAACCTCCACCTGGTAGGTCTTAAATCTTGCTCAGATGATTCCTACACAGGCCCATATGGTGTTTTCAAACAACGTCTCTTTCTTTTTCGTTTTCGAAAAGGCTACAAAGCACAATTTTGTTTTTACATTTTAATCTTTCATGTTGTTTTTTTTTAAGTTATCTAATAGTCAAGTTATATAGCAAACAAAATTACAAACATGTTTAAAACTGTTCACAAACATTCTAGATAAAGAACACTGGTGAAACAAAGGCACTAACAAGCTCATTAAGAAGGTAACAAAAGACAATCTTTCCCCTGTTTCTGAACTTGTAGGACAGTAGAATATTCTTCTAATTGATGAATCACATAGTGCATGACTGAGATTAGGTCATTTAGTTACACATAAATGAGTTTGTTTGCCCTAAAGCTGCTCAACTGTCACTGTCTAGTGCTTAATTACATTCTAACAAATGGAATGAGACGCCGTCACATGCACGTGTGTTTGTGTGTGTGTGCGTGTGTCACAAAATAGGTATATTATTACATTTCCGCATACATTTTTTAAAGAATATTTTCAGTTTTACTTTATTCTAAAGTCCCACATTCTCGAAGATATACAACAGGGCTTCTGGAAATTGCTACATTACTTACAGTGCATGTACTGATTATAAATCTTGGCTCTGTCTTCTCTACCTTTCTTTTTTATTAAAGCTTTATTTAAGTCCCTTATCACGCCAGTGGTGTAAAATAAATGATAGTAATATTTAGGAGTATTCTGTTTCATTTTGTATAGTCTCCAAAAGGCTCAATCTCAATGTCACTCTTTATTGTAAAGCCAGGTAAAGCATGCAATGTAATATCAAACAATGACACATCTAAAAATTGGGGAAAATTGAGTGGGAGAAAATGTGTGGTAGGTCACAGTAACTGTTTAAATACAGTAAAACCCCATAGTAAAAATTAGTGTATGTTAGTGTTAGTGTAAAAAAAGGTTATGGTTAGGTTCACTTTACTCTTTTATTGCTTCATCATCTTCAGAATATGAAAGATGCATGCTCTGATTCATGTTGCGGTAATTAGGACTACGTATATACTTTAAATACTTAGAATAATAACAACAATATTTTTAATAATGAGTACAGTAGTATTAAAATAATATTAATAATAATGATTATTCATTGATGAGAAATGGCACATACTGTAGAGGAACACGGTCTCAGTCTCACACTCTAACTCTCCTCAATTGAACTCAGTCAGTCATCTTCTACCGCTTCATCCTTTACAGGGTCGCGGGGAGCTGGCGCCTATCTCAGCGTCTTAGGGCCAGAGGCAGGATACACACTCTGGATTGGTGGCCAACCATTCGCAGAGCGGGACACACAGACAAACACATTCACACACTCACTCATACCTATGTGGTCAATTTTCCAATTCCAATTAGCCTGAAGCGCATGTTTTTGGACTGTGGGAGGAAACCGGAGAACCCGGAGGAAACCCACACAAGCACGGGGAGAACATGTAAACTCCACACAGAACGGCCCCGGCCTTGAACTCACACCTCAAGTGTCAAACGGAACCATCTTGCTGTGAGGCGACAGTGCTAACCACTGCGCCACCGTGCCGCCCTCAAGTGAACTCAAGATACAAAAAAACATCTCACTTACTGTACATTTTGTATACTGTATAAACTCCACAGGTTTTGGGTTTTCTATTGGGTCCAAGTCATTATTTAGCGAAATGCGACTGTCACACAAAAGGAAACACTTGGTCTTTTACGTTTATTTTATTCTTATCTAATAACAACGGACATCACATGGTTAAAATCAATAAATAGCGCGCTAATACAACTTTGATGGCGAGAACCGTCTCTTTCTTTGTGTTGAATGACGCAGCACACGTGAAACATGTATCTAACAATGGTTAATTCCTTTACATCTTGTGCAGCAAATAAGAAAAAGTTTCTTTTTTGCACTGTGATTCATGAAGCGTTTGGAAAAGTTTGCATTAACTTGCGTCAGTGAACGAGGTCTCAGAAGAATACGCTTACAGTACAAGGGACATGTTCCTTTTCCAGTTATGGCGTATTTAAAGCACAGACACTTAATGCCGCTCACTTTTAGTGTAGCTCTCTCTCATTTAATGAATTCCATTGAGTCCGTCAGTGTTCACTTTTACATTTATCTTCCACTTTAAAAATACATTATTTCCACACAGCAGAAGTTTTGAATGTTCTAGAGCAGCAAGAATCCATTTGTACAGGAAAAACTGGAAATCAATTTATTGCTACAATGTTTTAATTAAACTAAAATGTAGACTTATATTTGAAAAAGCAAACAAATAAAAATGTGTCTGCAATATAATGATTAATGCCAGTGACATTGCTGCATAATATATGAATACGTCCGAACTATGTTTGCTAAGGCTTACATGGCAATATTTTTCAAACAAATGCTTTTCACACAGCAGCTTAGAAATAAATCAGTCAAATAATGCTTCAAACCTCATTGTGCCAAAACTCATGATTTCTGTCAGGATTCGTGTTTTGTGTCGCTCACATTAGAACAGTAAAAGCTAAGCCTGTAACAAAGTGCTGTTTTAAACCTCTCTTACTCTCACGCTCTTACAGTCCTTTGTGAATAGTCATGCCCCACTGACTGTGTAATTCATTTTGTGCTACTTTATTTTCTTTGATGGCATCAAGCCCGAAGTGCCTTCCATACAACAGTGTTCTGAAAAACCCTTTCGGAGCCAGAGAATAAATAAAAATAACTCGAGAAATCTCACAGAAATGCTTCCTTGTATCATTTTTAGGTGTTTTTCAACACAGTGGCTCATTTCAACCGCATTATCACGGTCTCTCACCTTGCCAACATACTGATAGTTGCTTCCTGTGTATTCCTCTGACAGGAAGAATTGCCTCCACATCCAGTCCCTCTTGGATCTGTGCAGCACTGTTTTATCTCCTTTCATCAGATGGTTCCAGTTGTGAAAAAGACTTCCATCACTCCTCTCTAGCAATATGACCGGAGAGCTCAGATGGGGAAAGATCAGTGGAAGCAGCCAGAGGAAGCGATTCATTATCATCGTAGCCAATAGATCGCGGTGATGACTGGGACTCTGTATAAACAAGCTAAGAAAGTGGGCAGTGTTGATTTGAAAGTGATGCAGATGGCAACATCAGTAGCCTTGACATTGTAGAATTGCCTTTGATCCTCCTCTGATTCCCTATGAAAAATAATCAAAGCACAAAAGTTAGCGCAGTGTTGGAGGTCACCACGGCCCTGATCAACACTCAGCCCCACCGTTCTTTTAACTCCAATCTCTTTGTTGTTCACTGAGATGTATCCCATAGGGCCCTCACGCCGCATTATTTTCACAGGAAATCAAACACACAACCTAGCGCCAAACATCTCTGGCGTGGAATTAGCAGAGTGGCCTACGTCGGCTAGAATGTTGCATCCGAGACCCTTGCGATGCATTTGTTTAACATTTTCCATGTACGGATTGTTCTGCAATTACAACCAGTCGGCGGGAAAACAACATCCGTGGTAAGATCAATACCAGGCCTTGATTTTGTGTCACAAAATGACTAGGGTCGGATTCGAATGCTGGTCACATTAGGTAAAAGCTCTTGCTTGCAGCCGGAAAATGTGTTTTCTGCTGGCATGGAGACCCACCGCTGGTTTTATTCCTGAGCTTTCAAGCTGTGAGTGTTTAAGAATGGCAGGCAAATTGCGATACATTCGATTAACTAGAAGTTGATGAAAAATGACGCAGTTGTTTTTCACCTCTTAGAGTGAAATTTGCTAAAACGTTTTCTTTAAATCCTACTGTCAGGCTTTTAAATGTTACTTAATGTTAGAACATTTCCGGATCTGGGGAGATATTTAGCCCTAAAATGTATGTAAACAAAGACTCTGCAATTGGATTTGGCAAGTGGATTAAAGTGTTTAGCTGTCTGGATGTTACAGCACATGAAGAAGCTGAATGAAATTCTGATCCGATGATGTTACTGCTTCTGTTATGGACAGTATCATATAGCATTAGGAGAATAATCTATTTCCAAAGCTGAACAGAGAAATCGTTTTTCATGCACAACCTTGCAGGATTTAGTTTGCTATATCGTTTAGTTTCGTTCAACTAGATTTTTGTTTTTAATAAATGTGTATTTTTAATGCATTAAAAAGAGCTGCATATTTTTTCAGGTAAACTTGACCTTTTCTTGGGAGAGACCTTTTTGTTTTGTTTGCTAAATCAACTTTGATTATTATGATTAAATGTTGCAGCTTCTATTTATACCACTTTCACCAATCTTATTAGGAAATTAATTGCAGATGCGTGCTGCATAATAAGCAACCGTTACCACTTCATGAATTTTAAGATATGGTCAGAGATTTGACCGCGCAAAAGCGTTTCATGCACTCGCAGAATTAGACATAAATTACATATTAAAAGCAGAATTGTCATTACTGCCTGAAGCTCCAAGTCATACTCACTTAATCCTACCATACATTCTTTTCGTTCTTTTTCTCATGATTCTGCAAATGCAAATGGTGTGCATGTTTTTGTCCATACTGTATATAGCGTAAAAAAAAACCCTCGAATCATGCATATTTCTGCTCAGATTTAAAATCTGTGATTAGAGGCATAGTGCTGTAATTATTCAAAGGAACAATCTGAAAGCAGGACAGATGCAACAGTTACCACTTGGGGGAGCCCAAGACCTTTTCCTCGTCCCTCTTCTCTGTCTTCTAAGACGCTCTCCATCACTCCATCCCTCACGCTGGACTGCTTTCACAGCTGGCCTCTTCCTTGCAATATTAATGCCCTGTCTTCTTTGTTTTGAAACTTTGGTACAGATCAGATATGCACCATGTTGATTGCCTGCCTGGAGGACTGGCTTTGATTCTGCCAGGATCACAGACTCAAGGCAGTCATTTACACCATGAGTTATTAGACAGAACACTTTCCGTGGTTCTGTGTGGCTCAGAGCATATAATGAATTCAAAAGTGAGTTTCAGCAGGAGCTGATGAGGTCTCTTCTGATTAAAAACAGGGACCACAGTAGTCACAGACGGGTTAATAAAGTTAAATATTAGAGCTAATGATTGCAAGCTAATAATGTCGGAATCTGCAAAGCTCTTTTGGAATCTGTTTTTAATCTGGATTCAACTATTTGTCGACTCTGTAGGTAAACTGATGCTAAAAGGAAGGAGGTTTCAGATCCGATAAGAGATTTTACCAAATGATGAAGGGAATTGCACTGAATGCTGAGACAGGAAGAGTGAGAAGACATCGAGAGTGAAACGGAGACTGAGAGCAAGTGCAAGCTCGTGGAGCCTAATCTCATGATTTATCTCTGTGTTGAAAGGCAATTATACACATGACTCTGGTTGGGAGGAAGTGTACGCTTTAATTTGTAATTTTCTGAAACAGCCATGCCATTATGTGTTCATGTCAGATTAATATAAATCATAGTCTGCCATATGGCTTGAGTTGAACTCAGAAGCACAGAAAAGCTGAAAATGCATCATGTGATGGCAAAAATATAAGCACAATCGCAAAATAAAAGTATCCAAAATCCACCATAAATGTTGTAGGTTCAGTTTGACTTTCAACCAACATCCACCGGATTCTATAGCACTTTAGAATAAAACCCAGAGTTGCACAAACAGAGACAGCGGTGCATGAAAACGGTTTCTCTGTCCTCCTCTCGCACATGGTTTATGTTGAGGAACACACAGACACTTGCCTCAAACACATGTAAACTCATTTCACAGGAAAAAAAACTGTAAATGTGATTTAATACTGATAAAGTATTGATTCTCGAATCTCAGTTTGAAATGTACTTGAAATGTAACAGTTGGAAAGATTCAAATTCCAAAAATTAATAATGACAAACAACAAAACAACACTCCGCATCGGACAGACATACAAGCAGATAGATTACAGATTTGTTCCCGTTTCCTGGTATTATGAGAAAGGTCAAAAGCCTTTTGAAAAATAATACGTTCCAAATCCAATCCATGATGAAAGGATTATTTTGAAAAATAATACCCGGCGACTGTTTCATTTTCCCCATCGATTCAAATTTCAGCTGTTGCTATTTTCGAAGCAAATGGGTGAGACTTAAACTGTTGTGATGCAGCGTGTACATGATGAACCAATGTGGTGTGAAAAGCATAAGGGTCTTACCTTAGCAAAACAGCCTCCTGTCTTTTTTTGTGAGCTTGTCATCCTCATGGAAGTACGACTCTGGCTTCTGTGTCTGCCTCTTGGCAACACTCAGATTCCAAGACTGACTACAGTTGTGTGTGAGACTCCAGCTGCCTCCCTCTCTCACTTTCTCTCTCACTCACTCTCTCTATCAGTCAACCCCTCACACATAAAGCCCTCTCTCTCTCTTTCTCTCTCTACAGTTCTATCCTTTCTTTTTTGCTCTGCTGGACAAGGATGCCGTTTGCAGTGGGGAAGAGTCTCTGATTGGTTGCCATTCATAAGATTGTGATTGGGAAGAGAGTTGACTGGGAGGGGGAGGGGAGAAGGGGGGAGCGCGTGTTCGTGTGTGTGAGACACACACACACACACACTGTAAGAGGGACTTGTGTTGGCTGTAGACCAGAGCATTGAAATGAGGACAGTGGATTTAACACAACAGGCATGATGAATTTAAAGAATTAAATCTTGGACTAACAGATTTTTAAAGGTCATAAACCCTAAGGCATGTTTATGACATGCATCAAATGACTGATTCAGAATCAGTGTGAGAACATTTTAAATGGTCAGCTCATTCCACTGGCCACCTAATATAACTGTCAAGTCTATTTCTTTTTGTGCCGGAACATTTAGTGAAACTGACAGTCTTTTCCAACAAAGGACTTTGGTGTGGCAAAAATGACACAGAAGTCATCATGTATCCAGTAAAACTAAATGCAGCGCAAGTGTTTTTGTAAGAATGAAGAACTGAACGAAACACACGTGTAAATTTTAACTCACATTTTGATTGAAAAGCTTTTTAAAGTGGAATTTGAGTACAGTATATCCAATATATTTTTAATGCTATCAAATTTTAAAGACAGTGCGGTCCCTTCAGGCCAGATTACTAAATGGATGTCCTATACGATGTTCATTTATGAACGATATAGTATTGTTTTCGTTTCAACATTGTGCAAGAATTTTTGATTAAATTAAATCTATTGGATATATGAGATATATGATCTATATGAGAATCTGTTAAAAATAATAAATATATTTGTATTTAAAAAAAAATTGAAAACAATTAAATTCATATAAAAAAAATTATGTAAAACCACTAATAGAGCGCCATCTTGATGAAAAGATTGAAAATTAGACCACCATGGCATTCTATTAGAGGTTTTATGGAGAATAAAAAAAAAAAAAGAAAAAACGTACTTACACATTATACACATTTTTCTGGAACATTCCTATTCCAAAATTCCAAAACTATTGCTCACAGACTTTTCAGGTTGGGGATAAGTGTCACTATGGGTAAGAGGTGCATTGAACAGATTTGGATTCTATCTGTGAGGTAGAAAGAGCCAAGGTGGGGATGGCAAATACAGCTTTTCATTTGAGCCTTGCTTTGATGTGCTATATGAGGTGGATCAAAGACCTCACTGATGTGCCTGTCCTAAGGCACAGATGTTGGGAGAAGTTCCAGTCAATGTATTGCGAAAGGGATAAACAAATACATCTGTAATGAACCAAGATGACCATGTGATATGGATCGTTTCTTAATCAAGTACCAAAAGAATTTGAAAAAGCCTACACTTCAGTAAAGAAAATGTAACCAAGTGAATGAAATAAGAAGTACATTGTATGAAAAATATATATTTTATAGTATATTGCTTTATTGTACAGTATAGTGTTTTTTGTGATAAATCTTCAAGTCGGCCCTGTAAAGCGATCATTATTAATGAATAATTGAAATGCACTAGACTGTTTTTATTTAATCAAAAAAGACAAAGCATCAAAACCAAAGTGAAAATTATTCAGGAGTCGGGAGGATCATCCATCAATCCATCCAACTCTAGACCTGAAGGTGGAATACTCATCCTGGATGAGTATTTCAACCAATCAACCAATCACAGAGGTTGGTTGTGGATCTACCAATCACAGGGTACAACACAACAGACCAGTGTACAGTTTTCTTAGACTTTCAATTCTTGTTCAATTCTCCCAAATGAATGTTTTTTAACTTGAAACCCACACAAGCACAAGAAGAACGTGCCAACATACATAAAGGCATCGATTGTGTATTGATATTATAACGGTCCACAATGAGAAAAATTGTCATATTATTTGCTTAGACACTAGACAGCTTTTAGGTTAGTTTTACTGTTGAGTTGAGTTTCTACAGGATGTTGTCTTTATATAAAAAAGCTAACGGTAAATGCTGACAGATGGATGGTGAATGAAATGTTAATGGATTCAAACTCCTTGTTTTGTATCCTGGCACAGTGACAGAGATGTCAAGTGAAAACAGTTACTGCAAAAAGTATTGAATGTTACAGTTAAGTCCAAATATAAGTAACACCCATGGACCTATTACCACGGCTTATGCACAACATTCATCTACATATAAACCTGCATTCTAAACCCACTAATAACGATGAAGCTATACTGTTCACTATACCGGGTTACTGTGCACTGTTTTATCAAAGTAAATTATATATTCATTTATTTTTTCATTTTCCATTTTTTTTAACGGGCATTTTAATAAAAAAAAAAGACGAAAGAGAAGAAAACATTCAAGAGCACTAATTATTTTTCAAGGTTGTTCCTTTCTATGAACCAAAGTCTATTTGTTTAACCTTCTCATTGAGCATAAAAAATATTATAATAAATAATGTTTTAATTCATTGGTTTTGATATAAGCTATTAAGTTAACTTGTGTGGTTGCTTTACTCACGCACAGGTTGTGGAGACCTTGCATAATAGATTTCTGGGCTTGGGAAACATGGAGATTTATCTTAACAAATGAACAAATTAAGAGGCGTTCAGTTTTGCGTGCCCAGATAAAGGGCTTTATCCCTGGCTACAGTTCTTGACTGATCGCCAGTGAATATTAGTGAATTTCAGTTGCACGGTATGATTTATCGGCGTCACCATGCTTTCCTGCTGACAGGTTTTTTTTTTAGGCAGCGTTAGAGATGGATCTGCACCTCAGTCTGACTCACACACTCCATCCTTCCTGCAAAGCCTGATGGAAACTGAACCGAACACTGTCCAGACTGTTTTCACTTGGTTCTTTTGTGCAATTTTGTCAGCACTTCATTTCCATTGTTTGCCGTCTGAAAAAAACTTTTCATGTTTTCGGATCATTTTAAGCGTGAACAGCCAATTATGAAAAAATGCCACTCTTGAGGACTGGGGTGAGCTGTGTGTGACGCTTAAATTTGACATTTCATGCAGGGGATTAATTATATAAGAAAATCTAGCGATCTTTTCAGCGCGAGGAACCCCACTAAGCGCCTAATACCTTATTGATTGAAGCGATAATTGTCTGTTTGCAGAAAGAGCCCAGGTGCAGTGACATTCTGCTGGTTTACCATGAGAATCAGAATCGGCCAATCAAGGCAGTGCTCCAGCTGACAGGCCTGGTGAGGAAATTACTAACACTTGAGCAACAGATGGTTTGGCCTCCATACAGTCTGAGTGGCCATCATGGAGCTACAACTACAGTAGGAGTAGTTTGGAGGAATTTTCTGTTTGTTGCAAATGTTTGCTTTCTAATTAATAGGCTAGTTAAAATACCAGAACTTTGTCGGTGATGTTATTATTGTGGCACAGCCATGTTATTGACTGCATCCTCTACTGTACATGACGTTTCCTCCAGGTGGTCCGGGTTCCTCTCATAGTTTACCACATAGGTATGAGTACATTTATGAATGTGTTTGTCTGTATGTCCCACTCTGTGAATGGTTGACCACCAATCCAGAGTGTGTATCCTGCCTCCAGTCCATTGACGTTGAGATCTCTCCGCGACCCTGTAAAGCACTAAGCGGCAAGAGATGAATGAACTAATATTTAGCATATAACAAATGTTCCCCACCTGCTTGGTAATGAAGGGCAATTAGCAATAATACCATATTTACTTGCTTTTAAAACAAGGATTTTTCCTTAAGGGCTCAAACTGGGAGGCCGTCTTAGAGGTGAGGTCTGGTGACACAGACAATAGTTTACTCTAGTGTGTAGATATTTCACACTTCCTCGCAAAATAAAACAATAAAGCCATGTGCGCAACAATTAAATGAACTGTCATGACAGAGTTTAAATACATATTTCTCTGTCATATTTCTAAATACATATGTTTTACTGATAAGCACAAAGCTATGGGATCAAATTAGTGCCAAAATCAGGGTAGTGTGGGAGCAGAAGATGATGTAAGTGCGGATTTATAGAGTGCATGAATTTGCAAGCGAACACGATGATATGTGCACGCACTGCTAGACACACCCGTGCAACTCACAGGTTGTGCGCACACAACTCGAGCTGCGAGCGCATTCATGCAAACCAGTTTGCTTGCGCACAAATCTTTTGCCACTATTTTGACCACATTCCATTTCATCCACAGAGAACAAACAAAAATCAATATAGACATTGTTGAAATTGAAACATATGAAACCCTTAATAAGGTTTCTACTAATTACTTCTACTAATCTCCCAGGTGAAGTTAGGGGAGTAATATAAGCAAGTAAATACAGTACTTCAAGACACTTTAGAAATCCGGAAATTTTTATTTTGAATAAAAAGCCCACTTGCCTTGGGCTACCACTGCTTTGGGTTTGTGTGTGCTCACATCACTGTGTGTTTGCGGTTTGGGGTTTGTGTGTGCACTTCAATGGATGGTTAAATGCAGAGCATTATTCCAATATGGTCCCTAGTGGCCATATTGACAATCTCGGTCACTTTATATTACTTTGCTTTACTTTTCTTCTATTTACTTTACTAATTGTTGAACATTCATGATTATATTTGCAAATAACATCTCCCCGTTAAAAAAACAATTATTAATTAAAATTATTTTACTAAAGCAAATTAAAATAAACCTAGAAGTTGAATGGGAGGATATGCATCATGCGTTTCGTTTGTGTCCGTGTATTTGGATAAATGGATGAGGAATTGCCGAGGTGAAGAACAAAACTAACTTTCATAAACACATTAATGAGGTACATAAAACAAAAAGGCAAGCAGAGGACACTCAGAAGTCTATAAAGATATATAAATTATATATGAAGAATGGCTAAGTGAGATGGCTGTGCATGATAAAAACTATTCATAAAATAACAGCATCACATTCTCAACTTTTCCCTGGAGAAAAGCCCGGAGTTTGTTGTCCATGGAGACTGTTACAGCGTCTTTTTGTTGTTGTTGTTGTTGTCTTTTTCATAATCTCAACATGCCTCCTGTGCATTCTGTAGAGAATAATCATAATCAGAAAAGTTAAAGAAACTACAAGATTATTTGCTGCACTTAACGCAAAAGACAATGACAAACAATAAAAATCGTTATAGATTCTTCAATAGATTTCAAATCCATGTTTGAGTCAAAAATGTGTTCATCTTCAAGTTTATGGGAATGTTCATGTACTCCCAGATGGAACTGGGGTGGTTTAGCCTGGCAATCATTGCACAGCCCACTCACATTGGAAGCTCTGGGGGATTTTGTGCACATCTGCTGCTTAGCATTCCATAATTTTGTCCTTAGTGTCCTTCACTATATGTTCTGATAGTGGGACATATATGTGCGTATACAATCCCACAAAGCGTATTTGAGGTGGGCATGGCCAAATTGGGAGCGCCGACCAATCAGTTGAGAAGGATTTGCAATTGGCCAGTTCAAATTCACACAGATTTTGTAGTAGCTGGAGAAGAATTATAATGGACAGACCGATGGAGAGACTTGTGTTCTCGATTAGAGAAAAGAAAACTTTGTAAATTATATCTCTGACCGCTTTTCAGCCCTGTCTTCCACATAACAAGCCATTACAGTTACTTCTTTGACATCCATTGTGTGGGTTGATATAAAAAAAAGGCTAATTTTAAAGTGAAACACTGACTCTGCCGGCAATCCCTGCCCCCATTATTAAGTCTAGAAATTTCTCAGAAAAAGAATAAAATGTTACGTTATTGACCTTTCAGTCTTATAAAGCTGCGCCATGATGTGTTTCTAGAAGGGTCTTTGAATGCTCTCTCCATAAACTGAGATGCTAGAGGTCAGAACAAAAGCTAGACTATGTTTCGGATATCTTTTTATCTGTCTTCAAACTTGCCAATAGAACCTTAATATCAAAACAATAAAATGGAAGATTGAGCATTTCGTGCTGGCAGACCATTTTTGTCAATTGTGTGTACTTTCTTATCATAATTATTGATCACACTGGCTCAGAAAATGTCTTAATAGGAACTGACAATCTGTTGTTTGAAACACGCTGTTGTAATAGTTTAAAACAGATCATTTCATGCTGGTATTGTACCAATCTGTTACACAATACATGCTTCTTTCAACAATGCAAACCTGAATGACACTGTCAATAACCAGCCTCTTCTATAGTTTCCTACGGCTGAGCAGGAAATTGCTTCAACCTCTAATAGCTACTTTGCCTTATGGAGACACAAAACATTCTGCACAATAAAATACATTCTACATTTATGGAGCGACCATGCAGTTTTGAAATGAATCTGCTTTAAGCATGGTTGTGCAAATGTTAATGATATGTTAATTCCAGCAACGTGTCAATTGCAAATTCTGCCGTATTGCAAATTTCATTACACAGTACAACTTGCAACCGAAACTGTCAGAAGTGTTAGAAGTGGTCTCATAGGTTTTTTTTTTTTGTTTGTTTGTTTTTGGTCTGTTAAACCTGTTTTTCCTGATCTGCTATTCTGGTTACAAATAACAATTTTCCAAAAAAAAAAATAAATAAATAAATAACACAAAAAATGAGAATAATTATATATATATATACTGTGTGGGTGTGTGTGTGTGTGTGTGTGTGTGTGTGTGTGTGTGTGTATGTTTATGTTTAAAACTGGGTAGTTTCAATTGTTAAGTCTACATTTTTATTTTCATTAAATAAATGCGATAGAAAAAAACTATTTGTATAAATCTCTTATGTAAAGGTTGTTGTTATGAACTTGAGTGTTTTAGTGAAATAATTGAGGGCTCCAATCGATGGTGTGAAGTAATTAGAAATTAAAATATCCTTGCTTTGATGAAGGGCACTTACAGTTGTATTTCAGTGGTGCATGCAGCCACATAATAATAAAGGCAGTGAGGGGAGGAAGTTGGGAGACGGGGTCTCCATCTAAAAAGAGTGCATTCAGAGCAAAGGGTTCGCTTGAGCTGAGGCTTGCACCGAGTTTCATGTCTGCGAAAAAATTATTGTTATCGCTCTTCAATTGAACATCCTGCTTCCGTTTCTATAAAGCAGAGCATAACTAGGACATCTTGGATTTAAATGCAAACATTTCTGCTGAGTTAGAACAAACCATAAACCCCTGTGCGTTAATTTTTAAGTTAAAAATTTGCAGCAACCAAAACCAAAATTAATTGAAATTTAAATGTTTAAAGAAAATAAATGTTTTTTTTTTAGATCATTCTGGAAACTTAACACACTATAGATACGTTGACTTTTTTTGTTTTGTTTCATTTTGTAGTAATTTATTTTTCAATTATCTTTTAAAAACGTGAATATTTTTTTTAATACAGTTTTATTCAGAGCAGAAGTGACATTGTCTACAATACTACAATTTGCATGAGTCATCATAAGTGGCATTGATCCAGATTCATAAACTCTCCAGTTCCCATTATCCTTGTTATTTCACTTTGCTGCATTTTAATTGTCTTCAGCTGTTTCTAGCTTCCTTAATTAGTTGATGTGCATTTATACACAAGTGTGTATTTTTGCATAACTCTAACACCAGTTAATCAGAAAATAATTACTTTTTGTACTTTTACTGGCATAATGTACATTTATTACTAGAAATTGTATTTTTAGTTAATGTAATCACATTTTGTTCAATCTGGTTTCTCCTGAAAGTTTCACAAGAAGTTGATGCAAATTGCTAGGTCTCTGTGACTCAGAAATAGAGTAAGAGGTTGGAAATGAGTGCATTGATTTTTTTCTAGTGGGTACTATTTTGAGGTAAGTATAGAATCACCCTGTTCTGGCAAACAATAAAGAATAGTTTAAAAATAATATAAACAATAATAATAATAATAAAAACACGAAACAATAACTGTGTGGACAGTCTTTTTGAATGACTTATTGGTAAGTAATATTCAGAATCAGATTTAATAGCCAAGTTTGCTCAGGACAGCCAATGAATTATATGCGGCCATTGGTCCTTCTTATGGCAGAAAGAAAAACACTAATTATTTACAAGTTTTATTTCGGTAATTTTCACAATCTATACACAGTAAAATAAACAACTAAAACAACTGTGGCTCGCTATGTGACATTCAACAGGAGTTATTGCAAACTATCTGTTTGGCTACTTTGGTCTCATTTTACACTTGCAACAAAGACACGTCTGAGGTGAAAGTCAAGGCATTCCTCTGCTGTCAGGGCTCTTCCAGATTGACATCTGACAAGCTTGTTGAAGCAACTCTAATTTGAATCCTCAGTCATGGCTGGCAGAGTGTGTCAGGTGAAAATTGGGAAGCCCAATTGCTGCATTGAGATGAAAACCTGTCCACCAGCTGTGGCCACCAGATCCATGCTTGTTGGTGGAGACTGACAGCAGTTACGTTGTTTATAAGACGGAGAGAGGCAAATACTGGAGCCGTGGTCGAAAATGTATAGATTTGACAGATCAGCAATGAAGTCAGAATAAATGACATGGCCCTGATGGTAATGACCCATTCAGATTCATATTCAGGTCACGTATATGTCCAAAGCAACATTAATGGCATGTATAAATGCCATAGGCAGTGAATTGTTTCTTTCCACTGGTTGCTAAGTAACCTCAGTGCTGTAAGTGTGTGATTAGGTTCTCCTGAGTGAAACTCACTGGATGCTTACTGCTTTTCATATTCCAATGTGAATGCTTTTTTTTTATTCTGTTGTTGTTACATTTAATTGAGGGCTAGGTTTGTAAATGGAGTAAGCTTGGTGCAAACCCTTGAGTCTGTAGAAGACAAAGAAAAGTATAATTGTAACATGAATTACATTTTTGTTGAGCTTTCTTCTTAATTCAGACCTGTTTTAGTGTTCTTTCGCTCCAGAGTCTGTTGAATTTAATTTATTATTATTTTTCTTATTTAAAGTCACTTTTTTTTTTGTTCAAAATCGGACCATGACCGTTTACGTTTTTTTCTAGAATCTAGTGTAGTGTGTAAACGTCAAAAACTCCTCCCATTTTTCTGTACCTGTGTACTTTTACTTATTTTAGAACAATCTAAAATATTAAAATTATTCTAACACTCAATAAAATTGCATTTTAACCTGGACATTCACATATTTAGTCAAGGGTTCAAACACACATTAAGTGAAAATAAACAAAGAAAACTTTTTTTAAAAACATGTTTTTTATGCTTTTTTTGTTAAACTGATGGAATAGTAGTGATGATAGAGGTGTGATGTTTTCTATAGGTAGCCTAATGGGAAGAACTATTTAGTTCATTCTAGAATTACATGAAAAATAGTTGATCAGTCTGTAGCATTGCTCAGGTGTAATTATCGTTTCTCTGATGATGGCTTTCAAATATTCTTGATAGTTGGATCTGGCACATTGCACAGTACGCTTCCTAATGCTCCACATATTTTATAAGAAGTTTAAATTAGTCAGCCCTTAAATTAGTTAAGAGTAACTTTGGCACCGGTTAAAGGCGCCAAGTCCTGTTGGAAAACAAAGTCTCCGTCTTGATAAAATTGACACGGCCAAGACACATTTGTGCTTCTAATTGAAGATTGGATACTAAATTTGGAATTTTCATTAGTTGTCAGTTGCAATCAAAACAAACATTTGAAACATCAAAACAAATATGCATGTGATAAAGATCAAATTGTTTGCAGCGAATTAACATAATGTACAATTTTAGCTTTAAAATAGAATTGGTGAAATCTGATTGATGATATTCTAAATATATGAATAGTACCAGAAGTGTATGCTTCAAAAATGTTAAATTGTGAAGTCTGTAGCACAAGCCTACCAATGTGTTATATAGAAACTATTCAAACCAAGTCATTTTTCAATATCATATGAACTAAACCTACACTTTGTAAGTATTTACGACAGCCCGTCAGTACATCAATACACCTCCAGAAACTCCCAAGGCCCATTCGCTTTACCAGCATCTATAAGCTAGTGTCAGTTCTCAAGAGTGCTAAGATTCAACATCAAGACTTTAACAGACGCGCTTGTTTCAACTCTTTGAAAAAATGGATGTGCTGAGTCTTTATAGATGTTTTCTTTTAGTGACTGATGCTTACTAAAAATGCACCAGCCTTCATATAAAGTTGATTCTTAACTGATTTTCTCATTTTAACTTATAGTTTTATCCACACAGGAATCACTGACATTTCACCTTGCTTTTGAGGAAACAAACTTTTAGGAAAATGCACTGCAGTCAAGTACAAAGGTCAGTATAGTTACAGCTGTACTATTCAAATATGCCTCGATTGCAGAATCAGTTCAATAATGCTAAATAGCAAGAGGTTCTTTCCTTTTTGACTTTTGCATATATTCAGTGAACATTAAACACTTCAGTATGAAACATTTATAGAAAGAAGCTATTCTAGGGTTTAAACAAGTGCCGTTTGATTGCACATGAAATAATTGCCAAATACCTAAAGAATAAATACATTTAAACAAACATAGATGTATTAGTAAGCAACAGCAACAGCCTCTTTGTATAAATTAGGGAAAACAATTTTACCTTTCTTGCTGTCAAAAAGTTGGGCAAAATTCTAACAAAGATCTCAATGCATCAGGGAAAGACTGATACGATGGAATATTGTATGAGCATGTAAATACAATATGAACAATCCACTAAATCCTTGTCAAAAGTAAGGTCAAGATACACATCATATTTAGATGTGATATGGAACTTAGGAGCCATTAGCATGACCTTGACTGCTTTAAAACTTTACTTGAATCTCTCAAGATGCAAAATTAACACTTGCTCAAGTGAAAATTATTGATAGTGTGACTAAATCTAAGGTCAGTTGTTTGGCAAATTATTATAGATCTTAAAGCATAATTTAAAAGCAACACAAAATAAACCTTTTTTTTTAAATACTTTAAAAATGATGCTTAGCTTTATTTTTTGTTCCTTGATAATTCTTTCGAGCTTATTCAGATCTGTTGGTCTTCCAGTACAAACTCTAGACTTTAGTGTGCCTCTCTAATACAGTATATTGATTTAAAATCTGAGCTTTGAGCAGGCCAGTCAAGCAACTTTGCTCATTTGGAGGCATTTCATCACCAGAAGTGAGGTAGAATCATGATCATATACATGCTAGATTTTTAATTAGGTAAATTAGGTTAAGTTAGGTGACTTGACAAAAGTGGTCATAAAGGGGCGGCCAGAAAAAATGTAAGCATATTTTAGTGCGTTTACATATTAACGTGACACAAATGGAAAAAAAATACTATCCATAAAGTTTCAGTTTCAAAAAAATTGTTACCAATAAAATTGCTTTGTTAAGATAGAGTGCCTAAGAGCACTTGCGGTGTGGATTGAAAAATGTTTTGATTGATTTGTTCTCACCTTGATAATTATTTTTTTTTATTTTTGTATTTGAACATGTAAACATTTATTTTTTTATTTTTTTGTTTTTTTTTTTCTAGGCCAATTTCAGTTTTTAGGTTGGTCACAATGTCACACGTTTATGACACGCTACTGATAATAATGTTAAGTAAAATATCAGAGGCTGTGACTGAGAAAATGGTTTAAAAGATGAAAATGATTTTGATTGAATGTGTGTTTAGTTTCCATTATATTATACACCTTACCACCATTATGGCAAAATTACCAGACTTTAACTGTGTAAAGCTTGTAAAATTATTCGGTTGATGTGTGCCTTACTGAGAAATATTGCTAGGTTCTTTCTCATCTGCTTCAGACTGTGGAGAAGAAATGCATCTACAACCATGCGGTGCACTAGTAACACATGTACATTGTGTCTACAGATCTGTCAAACCATTGTTACACTCTTATCAACACATTTATCACATCTCATGGCATGTGTCCAACAAAGTCTGATGCTGAACTGAAACTAAGCACTTGACAGTGTGTTTTTTTGTTACTGCATAAGTTATACTTAATCAGTCTATGTGAGGAAATATCTTTGGGATATTTTCCTGGTGAGGAGAATGGCATGGTAATTGGACAAAATTGTACGTAAATTATTTGAAATTGAAAGTAAGCAGGCGTCGCCAACCCGGTGTGATTTAATTCAACCCTATCTGGCGAATTTCATCATCAATTTTGCTCACTATGGGGACACCATTTTCCTCTCCATTTTTGCCAAATTTGCCAGAGCTTCCCTCTAATTCATCTCAAAGTCTGTTTTGACTCCCAACATGGCATTTACTTCCAATCCTATGGTCAACGCTAAAAGCCTTTTAAGAACATTGGGGAGTCGAGGAGCGATTCCACCATAAATAAAAGAAAACCATTGGCGACCCGTAGACAAATTAATTGCAGAAGTTCTAAATCAATTAAAGCTTCTTGTAGAGTTCTTCCTGTGAAGGTGAATATATTTGGTCTGTTTGCACCATCTGCTTGCAACTTTGGCAACAGCTGGATGCCAGGAATAAATGCAGGAATCTCATTTCTTTTGCGAATTATTGACAAATTCCCAGGGATGTTTTCTACTGCGCCAATTAAGTCCTGTGTATTAGCCACACACAGGTAGCTTGTGTGACAAGATATTGACTTGTTTACAACTAGCTGTTCCTTTTCCAATTATATCTTGCTTCCTCAATTGCCAACAATTGTGAGACTGGTCAATTACCAATATCACACAACTGTACACGTGGAGATGGCAAACCAGGGCGCCACAGTCTGAGCATTTCATGTGTAATGAGACATGCTTCCCACCTGCTAGCTTTACCACTGTTTCTTTATTTTAAAATGGCTCCAGCCAGGATTCTGGAAGCAAAATGAAATCCAACATTGAGAATCTCAATTTCTGTCAATAATATAGACCAAGCCAAATAAATCTTGGGTATTTGGGGTATTATACTCCACCTAGTTATATGTGATGAGTTTTAAACCACAAAATCGCAGTGAGTATTGTCACTTTGTTACTCCATGTGGATATTTCAATCCAGGTAAATTATGGCAGATAATACAACACAAATTGCACGTGCATGTGATGCTTGCACGCACGCACATGGAGAAAGCCCATGTCGTCAAACTGCTTTGACTTTTAATCAAGTTTTGAAATTATAACATGTGTCGGCACTAATCTAAATCTGGAATTTAAAATTGGCACCACTAATCCTAAACCACGAGATATTATCTCCCCAAACTAATTATGCCATGTTGCCACACTGCAGCTTCGGATTCAAACTCGTGCACTTCAATTCACCACAGCTTCTTGTGTTCCTCCTTTCTCGGAATTCCAGAGTATTACGCATGCTGTTTTACTTTTCCGTAGAGATTTCAGTTGGCAATTAATGATATTGAGAACTTGTGCTGAGAGGAAACAGGGCGACCCTTTTAGAACAAGCAATTCATTTTGGATTTAGAAAAGATATGTGATGTAGGTTTAAGGGGTTTGGTTTGTATTCAGATGTCTTCTGTCCAATATGGTTTTCAAAATGCTACCATCCGTTCCATCACTGGGGGATAAACACATTCATACACGCGGTATTATGCAGTTGGAATTTTTTCTCTTTTTTTTTCTTTATATGTTTTATTATTAACTTACAGACAATCCATTCATCCATCCACCCAGGTTCAGTTTAGAAAGGAATGCTAGTCAACCGTATATTTCCATTTATTAATGTCATACGGAATATCTGAATCTGCAGCACAGATTTCGTATTACATTTTCAATAGAGATTGTCCACTTACGGACTCTTAATTCATTGACTGAAAACATTTCAGAGTTCCTCTAGATTAGAATATGCAAGATGGAACAATTTTCAATACTTTAAATATTGTTTAAAGCCTTAACATTAACAAAAAGAAACTTAAGCAAAATGTGTCCAGTGATATTTGATGGCAATTTGTTAGATTTTTTTTCATTAAAATGCCATTGGGAATATATCTTTTTTAAAATCATAATAGAGGGTGGAAACAAAAACTTGAGTAGCACGAGCTAAACCTGATTAGTGACACAGTTATGCTGCTTTCTAATAGAAGCATCAAACCAATAACACTATAAAGTTACAATTTCCCTGCATCACTTGGTAATTTCATTTCAACCTTTTCTGACATTGTGGTGCAGAAGGAGAAGCACTGCTCTATAGGGCATGAGTGTAAAATAGATAAAAATTATAATTCATGAGATCATTTGCTCGGTCTTATAATGATCTCAGTTAAATTTGTAGTAATTGAATCTTCCACCTGAGGGCAGTGCTAAATAATTTAAGAGTATTAAATTATTCTACCATCAATTAGTCAAATTAATCATCAAATCATGTATATATCTCCTCAAAGCATAAAGGCAATACAAGAGCATGTGCATCTATTCAAATTGATATTGCTTTCCAGATAACCTCTTTTTTTCATATGCATGCTGCTTTTGTCTTGGATACGGCACAACTCTTCTCTGGCTTTTTCTGAGATAACGTGGAAAAAACGTGGCAAATACAATTTGGGGATGCATTTTTAAAGGAATCAATTTGTTTTGCCCTTGTCAGCAGGACTTTGACAGTATTGCTGTGGGCAAATATAATTTCTATTGTTTCTTTGCTGTTTACAATATGAGACGCACATACGACATGATGGTATGTCGTTGTGTAAAACGGGATTCTGTTTTTGTATGTTGATGTTCTTGTGACATTTTTTTTTCTCGTGTCATATATATGTTAATTATTTCTAATTTTAATGATATTTCAAACGATGTTTAACATTTCTTATACGTTATTTGCGAAAACTGCATTTTCCCATGAATGCAAATTAGCTTAACCCGAAATAATTGATCATGAATGGATTTTTATCACTGAAGTAATACCACCATTGTACCTACTACACCACTTTCTTACAGTAAAAATCCATTTATCATTGTGAACTGTTATCTGTCTGTAGTTGTAATTGTTTTTCAGACAGTGTTTAGCATGGTGAACAAAAAAAATGTGTGTGCGATTCTAAGCAAAACTAAGTCAAATTAACAACATCCCCTGGGCAAAAAAAAAAATTCCAGTAGAATGGTTTAAATCTTCCCATGCTTACAGTAACACAATACTTTTACAGTTTTGCACTTTTTGCTACATCCCATAGAACGCCCTCAGATTCAGGAAATTCTGGCACATTGTTTCATGGAATATTTCAGCACGAGATGTTTATTTGCTAGTATAATTTTGCAGTTGCATCAGAATTTTATTAAAGAACGTGAAGCACAAAGCCCACGGGGAGGTCCCACCATCACACAATGCCACATGGTAAATAAAGATCTGAAGCTGTGATATCAAAGCCTTCCCTCACTGTAGCCGGCTCTACCATTGGGACATCTAAATAAATCTGAGCTCTGCTTATGTGAGGAAACAAGAGAGCTTCATTGCATTATTTGTGTACATGGATATATATTTTGCCCGTTTTATCCACTGAAGGTGATCCCATTTGCCACAGTGATCTCAGCGCTCCACATAAAGCAAACTCGACTCGCTATTTTTCAGTCTGTTGAGTTCTTCTCGCCTGCTGTTTATGTTACGTTTTCAGATGCTCTCATAAAGTAACAGCTGGCCCAAAGGTTTTCATTTTTTATTGATGTGCTTTAATAACAAATTCCCCACTGCATGCAGAAGCATAATTTGTTCCTTTGGTTTGAAGGCATCTATCAGTTCGTTTTGTCCCATATGTGCAAAGCATTTTCCCACGAGAATGCTAAACCTCTTACTGTTGACTTTAATTCCAGCACCCTGGGCTCTGTAATTCACCATTGGACCCTCAAAATGGTCCTCTCTAGAAACAATGCGAATGAGAACGTCATAACGTGAACAAGGTCAAAAGAATGAAGACAACGTCAATAACATATTTATTCTTTGAATTTATTCAGTTTCTTTTTAGAATGTTCGATTCTTTTGTGTGTGTGTGTGTGTGTGTGTGTGTGTGTGTGTGTGTTTGTTTTGTGACACCATCCTTTTAATACTTTATTCATTATATAGACGCACAGCATAAACACACTATTAACATCTAACATTGATTCTCTCAGGATTATATTTGCATGCTTATATTAGATGCATTTACTTAAAAGCGACCTGCTCTTCATTCAAAAGGCAGTGATGCGTGTTTTACTGCAATTAGAAACAATTACAGCACACTTACAGTAATATTATGTTTAGTACAGTATTGATAATAGATACTGTCTAGCAACGTCATGCAATTTGTGCATTAGATCATCGATTGTGAGACTCATGGGAGTTAAAGCAGTTAACTTAGTAGACTTGCGCATTAAAAAGATTTGGACAGATCAATGAAGGCGAGTTAGAGGAGATAAATGGACTAAACCAAATGAATCGTTTGTGTATTTAGTTCTTTGACAGAATCAGGGTACATATCAGAATTTCTTCCAAATACCCCAACTGGAGTTCCATGATGGCCACTCAGACTGTATGGAGGCCAAACCATCTGTTGCTCAAGTGTTAGTAATTTCCTCACCAGGCCTGTCAGCTGGAGCACTGCCTTGATTGGGCAATTCTGATCCTCATGGTAAACCAGCAGAATGTCACTGCACCTGGGCTCTTTCTGTAGATGCTTAGGATTTTTAATCAACGGAAGAACTAAGTGTTAACCAGTTTCTTTTGTTTATTGGGGACTTTGCAAGCCTCAGATGCGTTTAAAACACTTACAGTAAAATACTGTATGTGTATCAGTGTTTCTGCAGACTTTTACTGCAATAAATAATGTATCATTCCTGTCGCGTATGGTGTGTTATATTGAGAGGAGAAAGATACATTTCACAGAAACACAAGAGATCTCTAGACTCGGGAAGCAAACATCACTATTATACACACAAAGAACTAGCAATCAAAAACAGTGAACGGCTTTGAATACAAGACCAAATGTACAGTTTACACGGGGAACATGTAGACAGAATTCAAATCCATATTTAATCGAACTACAAGCCTAACAAGAATGCAGGGGAACCAAGACAAGTATTCAAACCAGTATACGGAGTGTTATTTTGAAACTAATAGGACAAACGTTTACTTAAAGACATTCTAAACTTGAATGTAAAATTTACAGTAAAATTACCATATAAAATGTGACGTGGTAACATGGATTATGATTATGTAGCTGCTGGGTTAGTTTCAGGGTAAACTAGTGGAAATCTAGACAATCAAGGAAGGTCAAGGTTATTTGTACCTTATTTGCAGTGTTAAATTAGTTGACTATAGGGTCAAACCCTGCTTGAGAAAGAGCAAGGCGAAGAAAGAGAGGATCTTAATGTGCACTCATTTGACTTAAGACATCAAGACTTAACTCATGTCTTGTAATTGTTTCTCTCTGGATCAGAGGTCGACTATGAAAACCAGTGTGGTTTTGCGGACTGAAGGATTTCCAATATATATATATATATATATATATATAGAATAAATACTGTATATATATATATATATACACCTAACTTGGGACTTGTATCACTTCAATGTCGTTTTACTTAAAATGATTAAAAAAAAAAATCAATTCTAGACATTGAAAACTACATCTCCCATAATCCTTCGCTGCTCACTTGCTGTTAACGTGGACCTACGGGATGGAATATGGTCTGTGTGTTCAAATAATATTTATTGTATTTAGTTTAATCTTACTTCTTCCAGTGTCATTTTGTCCCTGTTAAGTGTCTAGTGTCTAGTGTCTAGTGTTTCTTTATTTCTGTTATCAAGCTAATAAAAACGTTTATGCATGAAACACGCGCACCACTGCATAAAGACAGAAATGTGGAAAAATTTGCGGTTATGTTTACGTGCATATTTGAAATTGGTGATTATAAGCCCCCGCAGGTTTTGGGGCCGCTAAAATTGGAAAAAAACGGGTGCTTATAATTTGCGTACGATAAATATATATTGTATGCATATTATTTAGCGAAAGAAACACATATAGCAAGATGTCAAGTGATTAAACCAGTAACAGTTTTCAGTGTTTTCTTTATTGTTGTTAGGGTGGGAGAGATTTATTAATTGTTCCACCAATTACAAAATAATAAACACAGATAACTGAATCTAAAGTAATTTTTTTATTTTGTACTTGCTTATTTATAATTTCAACTATTGAGTCTTCATGTATCAGTTTATGCAACAAAGCAGACGTCACTTTCTCACATATATTTCTTTTTGATACATTTTTTGTTCTTCTGTTTAAAATCAATACCCGATATAATATTTACTGAATAATTGAAGTTAGATTCTGCACAACAACTCTTCTAGTTCATCATTTGTTATTAATTATTTACTTTTTATATTTAAAGCTTGTCACCATTGTAATAAGAAAACTGTTGTAGCTGTGGAGCTTCTCCCAACATCTGTGCCTTGGGAGAGCTACATTGATGAGGTCTTTGATCCACCTCATATAGCACATCAAAGCAAGGCTGAAATGAGAAACTAACCTCTGCTCTATCCAGCTCCCAGAAAATAAGGAATCTATCTATTCTCTGCCCTCTCATCTGGACCACATGACTGCATGACACTCCTGGTTAAGCACAGATGTGTATAATAGTAAAAGTGCTTTGGAAAATCACTCACAGTGACTTTGCTGGGGTGATAGATATGCTTGATGAATCATCTCAGACAGTGAACAAAAAACTCTTTCAGTGTAAAATTTGACCTTGCAGATGTACGTGGGAAAAACAATTTAAAGTGTAGTTGTGCTGATGGAGCATATTAGTGACATGGAGCAGAAGGTCAGTTCTGCTGTGATTGTAAAGATGATTCAAAGCATTTACAATGACATAATATGTGAAGGCATGGCGTTTTTTTGAGGCTTGTGTGCAACAATAAAAAGCAATGGGTTGGAGAACGTCCGTCTGAAACCTTTTCAGATAGAGAGAGTGAACTTGAAATAAATGAATTGGCACAACAACACTATTATAACTTTGCTACTACTCTTACAGTACATATACAAATAAAAGACAAACACAAAAAAAAAAACATGTGAAAAAACATTTTTACCAAAACACTGATGAATAGTATTTTCAAATGACAAAAGATTGTTCAGGAATAAAAGATATTGTTAGGGCACTATGCTAAAGTTGATCTTGAGTTCTAGCGTCTCAAATTATTTTCATTAAAGTTTACAAAATGTGTACATTTTAATCTGAATATAAGATCTGATGCATGGCAACACCTGTGTCAACATTTGTAAATACTTAAACAAATAAACAAATAAAAAGGATATAAGGATATATTGGACTTAATTAAAATTAGAATGAATGACGATTAAAGATGAATTTTTAAACAAATAAAAAACATGTAGCAGGCAACAAGACTTCCATTGCTGAACATTCTTAATAGTCTTAGTCCAACATGAAAAGTGTCGAATAAAGATGCTAAAATGCACCGCATGATGCCTAAAGCAAGCAGCTCTGAATTTAAAAAAAAAATACGTTGACCAATCAATTGTAAAATTTTACAAAGCAAACTTGAAAGATGTTTGCTTTGGACATACAAAAAAAGATGTTTTACTTTTTTTTTTATTGCTATATTACTCCATGTGGATTAATTTCAGATTCATGTAGTTATTTAGTTTTTCTCTTTCCCCTTTTTTCCCATATGTGTTGCCTTTCATTTATTTCAAGGGCAAAGTCCATGTTAATAGGAGAGAAGAAGCAGATGCAGCAAAACACAACAAAACAAAACAGATGTTATCATAGATAAAAGCAGCATTAGGAATTGCTATATACAGAAAAAACATATTTTATAAAAATGCATTATAAAAACTCAAACTGCTTTGGAATTTTTGTCATGTCAGCTGTAATTGTTTTAATTAAGACAGTAATGTTATATGTTCAAGCAAATTACTCTGCAAATAAATATGGTTGCATTTGAGAGAGTTAATCATGCGCGGGAGACGTAGACAAAGCTGCAGACTTGTTAATTAACTTTCTTTAAACTGCCACATCCAATTATGTTCTATTAATGACACGAATGAACTAGATACTATTACCGTCAATTGTCCTTAAAAGGTCAAGTGTCTGCATTATGTGTATTTGAAAATCTGCTTTACGGAATTAACGTGACATGATATTAACTTGGCGATGCAAAATCTGCTACAGAGTTGGAATGCACATGGCATTGACGCAAACGTGATGATGATGTTGAGCAGAAGCTAAAGGCTGAAGCCAGAGATTTGCCGTGAATTTCTATGACCCTCTTTAGGGCATTGAATGTGCCTCGGGTGACTAGGTGCACTTTATAGGACACTGAGAAAGGTCATTTTTGGGGTACTAACTCAAACACCACATTTAGGGACCATTGGGTTTGTGATTTAGTTATGCTGATGGATTTTGCTTTCCTTGGGCAATTTATGTACAGCGGTGAATGACATTCATTTGGTCTGGCACACTGTTCCCGCTCTCCAGCATCACTGTGCACGAGTGCATTGTTTGATGGACGTGCAGAAGAGAGAGAGAGAGCCAGTAAAGTCTTGAGACTTGACTGTCTTTGGTCTTGTGATATTCCTCCAAGAAAAGGAACAAGACAAAATGACAAACTCTGAACCTTTTCAAGCTAAGGTGACTCGAAGATTCTCCAGAGCAATGCTTCTGTGGGGACCTTGTTAGTCAACACCAGCCCATCAAATAATTACCCAGCTAATCAGCCCAGCAGTAGTTGAGCTTGGTATAAAAAGCACATTCATTATTTTCTCCATGCTGTTGTTTAAACAACACAGAAATAAGTCCTTTCTTCCAGCAGCAGGTCTGGGCGGTTGTAGGGTCAGGCGCTCCCCTCATAAGCAGGAGGCTAAAGGCTGGATGAGGCTTAATGAGCTGTCGCAGTCAGCTGCCCAAAATCCTCCAGGCCTCTATGCTCACTTTCCCTCTCTCTTTCCCTCAACACTGACCTTCTACTGTCAGCCGGCCTGGCCTAAGAATCAATTCATCCTACACTGGAAGAGATTGGAGAAATAGGACAAGACCGAATGGAGGTTGAGTCACTGTCAAGCTGTGGTCGCAAATGTCTCTGCTGCACCACACATTCTTGCGTTTCAAGCGGCCTCATATATTCACATTTTTGTAAGCTTTTAGGAAGGGTGGAAAAAACTGTCAGGGTTTTGAAATGACAGACCCAAATGCATGAACTGATTGAGGATTTTATTCTAGAAATAGGCAACAAATGACCGCAGCGACTAGGGGAACAACATAAACCTCAGCAATACTAGACTTGACTGAAGAACTTGACTATATCCAAGATTGGCAGGAAAACAGAAACCCAAAGTTACTTGAATAAGTAAGCACGATAATAACCAATATTTGGTGATTTTAAAAATTAAATTTACTGCATGAGTAATGTTAAGGTGACCTTAACCAGAAATAACCACTCTTAAGGCACAAGTCCCTCTTAAGGCTGTCAATGTGATTGTTAAATGCTTCTATTTCAGTTAAACCACTGTATTTGTAATGTTGCATACCAATGTGTATTCTGTATGTCTTTAATGGTGAGGAAACACTTCACTATTTTGGAATAATCCAATCTTGTGATCGCTTATAGAGTATGTAAATGTTGTCTTTCACTTTCCAGCATTATGCAGTGATTTCATCGTCAAACCCAACACAGAGTAAGTAGTGCTACTTCAGTGATGCCACTATATGGACTGAAGTGTAATTGTTTGGAGTTTTAAATTCTGAATTATGATGCAATGGTATTTGAAGTATTACTATCCCAAAGTCCAAATTAACCCCTTGAAGATGAATTATATTCTTGCAGGTGTTGATTTAGCCCAATTAAATAAGGATTCAAAGAGAAAAAAAGGAAACTGTTAATGTGTGTGTGTGTGTGTGTGTGTGTGTGTGTGTTTTTTTTTTTAGGAAGAAAGCTTTAATGTTAATATCATAAGACACTGTACAGTTGTTTCAACATGTTGAGATGTCACAGGCTTTAATGAGGAGAAGAGGCTCAGAGATCTGGGGCTCTTTGCATCCCATGGGGGAATGAACATGGGCGATTGCTTTGGAAAAGTTTTAATGAAGCTTTAGAACTTGTTTCATAGAAAGTGTTTTTTCAATGCAGAAATTGAGTGAACAGAATTCCCACTGAGCAAAAATATGGACGTTAGAAACGGTGATGCCTTGCTGGCCTTTTGGTGATTAGAGACACTTGATTATGCCTTGAAATACTATACACTTTACATATTTTCTTTGTCGACTGTTTGTGTAGATCCTACCTTGTTCATGCTGGTCTTCGAAATTGCTTTCACAAAGATCTCTTAATCTTAAGAAAGCCTTACGTTTGGGAGAACTGCCGTAGTGTTTGTGTGACTACTGTGGCTGTATAATGTGCAGTTTATACATATATGTGTATAAAATTTTGTCTGTGTATACAAGATTCTTTGTTGGCAATAATGAATCGTCACAATGCTTTGTGTAAAAGAAAAAAGTGCAAAACTCAAGATAGTTGAGCTATTTATGTTTACTGTATTAAACCGTTTTTGAAAACGTTGTATATTCTACGGTAAGTGGATAAATCAGAAATCAGAGTAGAATTGATATTGAGTAGATCAGGCTTATTGTTTTTACCTGTAAAATGCATGTTTAATTAAATTTATTATTTTATTAATTTTAATTTTTTTAATTTTCTATAATATTTGTTATACTTAGGCACTGTTATTTTGAGTCACACTGCAGCAAAATAACAAAATAAACGTCAGCCAATTTATCACCTAGCAATATTAATTTTTAGTGATGACATCTATTTGTCTTTACTTTGTACCTCTGAATGGAATAAATTTCCCTTCACAATTACTGGATGAAAATGCAGCTATGAATATATTCATAAAGGCATCATTGTTCAGAATTTTTACTCTGTGGATATGAACACAAAGACTGTCTCAAACCAATTTGGATGATGTAGAAACATTTTATTTTTATTATTCATTTTAAAAAATGTTTTGCGATTCTTTATTATTCAAACAAAAATCAAAGCAATTATTAGAGCTGACGTTTTCCACTTCAAGGTTTGTGGGTTTTAGACTAGATAAAGTATAAGGTAGTTTCAATTTAAAGCAATGCATTGTAAGCATTGTATAAATGCATCTGCTAAAGCTATGAATCTAAATCGAGTCATTTTTTAATTGATCTGTTTTTTATATTTCCATTCATATTTTTCAACACTGAAGCTGGATTAATTAGGCACAGGGATTGTGAGCCAGTGACTTGTGTGTCATCCGACTCAAAACATGCTACAACTTGCGTATATGCGAAACATCAATTTGAAGTAAAGCCTGATTCGTTTTTTTTTTCTTTTAATACTCCATGTTTCTCTAGATGAGATAAACAGCAATTAGAAATGTTAAGTTAAAGGTTCCTAGTCTTTTTTTTTTTTTTTTTTTTTT
>CM051493.1:25583921-25599257 GCA_028031935.1 Paedocypris micromegethes
CAGATTATCTTTTGATTATTTTTTTAACAATAAAATAATCATTCAAAACAAGATCATCAACACATACAGCAGCGTTTAAACAAGTACAATTGTCAGATTTTTATATAATGCAAATGTTACAATTTTCTTAATCGTTTTAATAATTGCATGCCCTAATTATATTATCTCTTTCAGGTGATCCAGCTGTTTTCACATTTCACATTTATTGAAAATTGTTGGTTTTTGTTGAAGAAGTTCAACAAGAAGTTGCAGGTTTGAAGCCCCCAGGGTCCTGCTCCAGGTTTGTGTGTGTTCACTTTACAGTTTGTATGCAACTTCACTGGATGGACTAAATGCAGAACACAATTTCAATACGGCTCCCAGTGGCCATATCGACAATCTCACCACTTTCTTGCTTATTGATCGTCACATTGAAGACTATTAGCTACAAGGGCTTCATTTTGTCAGCACACTGAGATACAGTCTGTCTGACTTATAGAAAATTTGAATCTTTGCCCATCATTCACTGGTGGGATTCTCAAAAAAATTATTCTCTCTTTTCATCCAGTCATCTCTGTACTCCCCTCCTCATCTTTTCCAAGCCTACTTTCTCCTCCCATTCATTCATCTCTCTACTTCTTTCCTCCTTCTCCAGCTCTCACTTTGGGTTCTTCCTTCTTCTGCCCACTCCTCACTCTGCTGAGCTCCTGCTATTAAAACTGGAAAAATCCATCAGTCTAAAATCAGTCATTGGAGTTCTCACTTTGTTTTAGTTGTTTTATATTTTTGCCTTGTCTGGTTTAATTTATTTTTTGGCCATTCTACCTTTCTTACTTTATTAGATTTGAAAATTGATTATTTTGTTTGCTCACATATGTTTGCAAACAAATCCTTGGTCACAATCATCCTTCCATACATTTTGGAATTACTTTTCCAAAGTTGCATCATGGGAAGTTGTCGCCAACTCAGGAAACTCTAGCCTCAAGTGTTGACATGTCTTTTGGTGGCCAAGCAGTCACAAATAGGAAATGGACAGACCAACACATTCACACTCACAAGAGCAGTTGTTTCGAAATGTGGAAGGAAACCAGTCTCTGCAGAACCCACAGAGAACATGCAAACGACACACAAATTGGCTCCGACCGGGCCCCTTACTTACCAAACTCTTACCATCCACAAGTCTTTCTTGTGAGACACAAGCACTGCTTACTATGCTGCCCCAATTATTATCATAGTCATTGTGCTCATTTAAATTTTTCTCAAGGTACTGTTTGTTATGAACAGCTGTTTGAGAAGGTCTTCGACTGTGAAAATCATGTATATACATAAACTGAATTTGAATTTGAGCTTCTGCACTTGGAGATGATTTGAATTTGCCCAACATAAAATTTTTGTTTTATATAAGTATTATTGTTATTTTGTTGCTGCTGTTTATTTTAGTAAGAAAAAAATGTTTATTATTCTATATTCCATATGAAAATTGATTGGTTCTGGAAAAATGGTCATTGTTACAACAAAATAAATTTTGGTATCTTGGTAATTTTGGTATTGGTTGATTTTGAAGCAGTAATTTTTGACAGGTTAGTTAGTTGGCCATTGACTTTAAAGGACACAACAGAGTCAATAGTGTGTATTTTTATTGAAACCTTGAGGTGTACCTGTCTTTTTTGGTGTTCACCTCTGTATCCACTGGAGTGTAATCATTGTAACCGCTGTCAGTCAAAGTGATGATAGAGGCAGTGACCACAGCTGCCAGACACATCTTAATCTCTGTGTTGCTATTGAGTTTCAGGGTGTTCACCAGACAAACACCTCACAACTGGGATTGAGTAATTGGTCCTTATGACAAACCTGTTAAATTCCAGCCAAAATTATTTTTCAGACGTTGACTATTATTTTTCAAGACAGTGACTTTCTTCATAAAAGAAAAGCTACTTCGATTTAGGTCTGCTGCCGATTTCATTAAGTGTATTGATGTAAAGTAAGAAAGTTATAACACTGTTACAGTACTTCAGTAATAGTTCAAGTAGTTTTACTACTAGTGTGTTTAAATATTGCACTCAACTAAATGTTATGTTTACATTGTAAGTAACCAAGCGAGCACAGACCAGAAATCAAAACCATGAAGAATAAACACTAGAAACAGGACCTAGAAATATGCATAGATAGACAATAATGATTTGTGACAATAGATTGATGCATGATTGACGCACTACATGGTGACCCATTTGAAACAGGCGATTTTCATCCATGCAGGCGTTAGCTGCCTGGCGTGATCCCACAGATGGTTGAGTAGCTTTGAGTTTTGCATTTGTATGACATTACGTCTTTGTTCTTTAATAAAAAGGAACTAGAAGTCGCGTAGTGACTCTAAGCTTGTGGAACTCCATAGTGGAAAAATTAACTTTTGCACTCTACTACGAGTTAGAGGTGGGTGGTAAAAACCGGTATTGAGTTGTGCCACAATATTTAGCAATATCGTGGATACGTCACACATTCATGAATTAAATTTTTATGCATGTATATAAACTTTAATATAGTATAATGTTTTGTTACAACTTTCAATGATGACACATGAGACATTGCTAATCGAATACAGAAAGCGTTGTAACAGGCTGATCACACCCACAAGGTTTTATTAAAATCGTTTGTAAACGTTTGTTTCACGCGACGTTCAATTTCAGACTCGTTCCGTCATGCGTGAGAGAGGGAGAGAATAAAAGAAAAAAGCGTTACCTGAAGGAAAGCAAAGCTGTTAAAAAAAGTATTAATTCATAAAACAAATAAAAACATTTTGCCTGTTGATGTCAATTGGGTATCTGCGGCCAAACAGCAACAGTCCTTGTGTGACCGAGATTCCCTTCTATATGTCTGGGAGAGAGAAAACTCTTGACCAGAAAGACACAACACTCCAAGTATAGTGGCCCTACCAATCAACAGACATGGAACAGACAATGAGTTGATCTGTATGGCCCAAAGGCCAAGCTTGTTTTGGAACTCTGATCCAATGTTGGCTTGGCCACTTATAGAACCAAACGAGAATAACTACCGTCACAGTGGAGGCCTTTTGCTCCAGAAACCACTGAAACAATTGCCGGTAACACTTTATAATAACTACGTGCGATGAACTATTCGTTAAGCATCAGTAAATAATCAATTAATAATTTGCATAGTGTTATTCATACATTCACATTAGAAAGTAGCTTATTTACACTACTATAAAGGCTTTATTCATGTTATAGAAGCATCTATATAACATGCCTAATAATTAGAGCAGCACAATAGAAACACTTGAGCAGTTCCAATTTTGTCAATAAAACACGTTTTAATTTTCTCACGTTGTCATTGTGAATTTCCTGATTCAAAAGCAGGACAGGGACCTGTGTGTCACATTGGTATATGTGTTCTCATCAGATTTGCCAACTACGGCCAGGTTATATGGAGAAGGAAGTATTTACCACCATCACGTTTGGCTGGAGGCTTTCAGCTGTTTGGCTTTATGTGTTCGCTGACCTGTGAATATCACTGAAGGTGGAAATGAGGTGGGTTCTTGTGCCATTGCCACAGTGAGACTGAGACTATTTTCTAGTTCATTGCAGGCACTGAGGCCTAACAAGATGAGAGAGTGGAAGCCGTTTGATGTACAGAAGTCATTCTCATGGTGTATTGCTGGATTATAGAGCCATTGAAATGCATCGGCCAATGCTTTTTTTATCTGAGATTTATTTTAATATGGTTTTATCAGAATATTTTTCACTTAAGATTATTAAAGAAAATTATCTAAATCTACACTTGTCTGTCTTCCAACGACCTGAAATGTTTGTTTTAGGCTGGATAAGAGTGACCAAACAGTGCGTAACGCTGCTCTAAAATTTGAAGTAAAGGTTATGACAAGTGTCCGGCTTGGTTTTGGCCTTGTCCCACTTGCAAACATTTATACTGTAACCTTAGATGAATTGTTTTTAAGGGCACAAAAAAGTTAATTTGCTATGTAGTAGAGGGGACAATTTCAGACTTCTTGTTAAAGTTGTCAACATTTTACATACTGCTGTGGGCATTTATATCCTGAGGAGCACAGATCGACCAAATACATAATCTTTTTGAAGTTCAAGCTTAGTTTACTTATAAAGCACATTTTCAGTCCCAGTTCGCCTGTACAAACCAAATAATGAGTATAACGTATTAATTACTATGGTATATCGTTTGGCTATAACCAGTGATCATTGGCAATACATTTTTTTTTTAATTAAACTCTAAGAGAGAAAAACACACCACTGGACAACCTGGCTCAACTGCTCCTAGTCTCCACTGGCAGTCACATGTTTCGGATAAAGTATTTTGGGTGATTTTGAAATGGTAGTTTTAGAGGCTGAATGATTGTCGTTTTTCTCCGGAGTGCCTCAGAAGCGACCCCATCCCTCTCACAAGCAACACAAAACTAAACAAATCATTTTCCAATGGCCTAGAGTGATGCCTTCTACCTCCAGAAGTGACAAAATCCATTATCTTAAGAGAGTGTAGATCACTTAAGAACTTAAAGGGGAGAATAAATAGACACAAAAACAGTATATTGTGTACAAAGTTCACATGTTGAAAAATGTTTACTCTAAAGTGGATTCAGCAAATATTCAGCATAGTTTATATACTGAATATAGTTTATATACTCATATACTGAATCCACTCTAAGGTGGTTTCAGTATAATTGAAATGTAGATATGAATACAATACAGTGGCTTTTTATCCTTAAATATAATTGTGTTAATAATATTTAATTGAAAACGGTATTTAAGAGGTAAGCAGCGCAAAGACATTAAATTGCAGTATTTTTTTTGTCTTGAGACTAATCTTGCAGTTATGAGTAAAAAACAGTACAGTAATATAATCTTAGGGCGGCACGGTGGCGCAGTGGTTAGCGCTGCTGCCTCACAGCAAGATGGTTCCGTTTGACACTTGAGGTGTGAGTTCAAGGCCGTCCGGGTTCTCCAGTTTCCTCCCACAGTCCAAAAACATGCGCTTCAGGAAAATTGACCACATAGGTATGAGTGAGTGTGTGAATGTGTTTGTCTGTGTGTCCCGCTCTGCGAATGGTTGGCCACCAATCCAGAGTGTGTATCCGACCCCGCCTCCGGCCCTAAGACGCTGAGATAGGCGCCAGCTCCCCGCGACCCTGTAAAAGGATGAAGCGGTAGAAGATGACTGACTGACTAATATAATCTTGAGGTAAAAGCATGTGTGAGCTTGCTTCCAGCATGGAGAACCAGTGTCAAATCTTGTGTATGTTTAATTTCTGAGGTGCAAGAATATAGATTTGCATAAAATATCAATTCCTTGGTAGATGATATCTACCATGACTCCTAAATTAATGCTTTAAATAAATGTTAATTATTTTCATCAGTTTTTTCTTCAACAAGTAATGTTTCAACAAATTGTGTCTGTGTTAAGCATAAGAAGAACATTTTACCCTCGAATCACTAACATCGTGAAAGCAGTTGTTAATATTTCAAAAAATGAGATTGGTGACAATATAAATGTTTGTCATTCGTGTTACATTGTGATATAATTGACTCTATATCTATTTGAGTCTTTAAAATATTATAAATGATTGTGAGTTGACGAAGTACAAGCTAATCAACAATTGCAAAAAAAATGAAAATAAATGTAAAGCGATCATTCCAGTCATTGAAATACTACCTAAAACAAAAATACTTCAGTGAATATAACATCTCAGATGTGAATTTATGTATGAATCATGTGACATTATTGCATCAATGTTTTCTATGTTTAGGATGCGTTCTCAATCTGGCTAATTACTACAGACGTCTTTGTAATTAGAAAAGCACTGAATTATTGCATCAAGCCCATTAGTAACGATGGGTTTATTTCTGTACAGGTGACTCGAAATCTAGATGCTGTTTTATTGTATTGTCATTTTAATGCAGTTAAAAATACAACAAATAAATTGCATTTTAGTTCAGCTTCTTTCCTAGAACAATGTGGACAGTTTACACCATTCTTTACAGACACCTACAAAGCAGGGTTTTTTTTTTTTGCTTTCACCATGCACATTATTGCCACCATCAACTAGTATATTTCACATTATGCATCGGTATGAGCTGACAACAGTTGCTATCGCAGTGTTTCTCAGTAGACCATTCCTGTGCAAATAGGCAGATTGTATTAGCAAGTGCCACTGTCTTTTTCCTCCCTCTAGTGTAATGAGAGCTTAATTAAGTCTGCCAGCTGCAAAAATGTCAATTAACATATTGTGTCTGAATGACTTATTAGATTTTTCAACGTCTCTTGGGTGAGCAGGTAGGTTGAATGCAGGCTCATGCTTTTGTGAGGCAGCTTGAAGGCTCAATTAAATGAAACTGTCTTTGATATAGCTCGCAGCCTTTCCCATTTACAAGTGGTGAATAATGAAGTCAATAAAGCCTCTTGATTCATGGCTTGAGCACACTTTCCTAGTTTCCTCTAACTGTTGGATGGCAAAGTGGTGGATGCTGGCAAATAGACGGTTGTGATTGGTTTTATCTGGGGCCATCTTCATAGGGTGTTGTTTGCTGTTAGTCGACTTTCGAGACGGCTTAAATCGGCTTTCCGCTGGTTCTTTTGATGTGCTCTACCGCTAGGGGGCAGTGTTGTGCAGGATGATTTGTTCTTTGTTTTAACAACCCTCACTACTGTTTAAGGTAACACTTCCTGCTTCACCAGGAGCTCAGCAAGGCTCTAGCTCTCTCGTATTAAAGCCACAAGTTTGCGGGTGACTGGATAAACATCCTGCATGATGCATGGGGCCATGCAGAAATGCAATTCGTGTACAGTTCACCTGCTTTAGCTGGCGGATTCCAATCTATTTATCGCTGTGTCTGTCCGTCTGTCTGTCAGACTGATAGTCTATCTGTTTATTAATGTTGTTATTTATAAACCTGGACAAAACTGGTATTTTTTTCATATCTGTCATTGCATACAGACAACTGAATTGAATTGAATTGAAAAATCCTTTATTAGTCCCACAGCGGGGAAATTTCACGTCACAACAGCAACAACAAATCCAAACAAATAAATAAAAAACAACAAATCCAAACAAATAAATAAACAAGTAATAATAAACAAATACACTGTATGACAACTTCACTTTGTCTGTCATCTTGTTTATTTTTTTTTTTATTTGATATTTATTATTTTATTGTTTGTCTTATAGGCATCCATACCTCATCCTTTCAACCCCCTCAATTTAAAAGGTTGGCTTTTTGAGTCAGAAGACAAAAGAAATTGATCGTAAGTAACATGAGCTTTTCTTATTGAATATTAAAGTGGGGTGACTAGTCAATATGGCCACTAGGGACCATATTGTCATTGTGCTTTGCATTACCATCTGGTGAAGTGCACATACACAAACCCGGAGCAGTGGGCAGCCTCAAGCCAAGAGGTTCAGGGTGCATGTGTTTTGCTCAAGACCCACTAAGAATGGGATTCAAACCCTGCAACACCTAAGTGGCAGGTCAGACTTCCTACTACTGGACAACAATGTCAACAAATAGTGATGATGATGATGATGATGATGATTGAACCCATGACCATTACTGAGCTTCTTGAATCATTAATGCAAAAATGATTTATTTTATTAACAGTAATTGAAAACAATAAGAAAAACATGTTAAGACAAAAGATTAAATTTGTTAATATTGTCTGCTCTATAGTATGTGTATACCTTTTTCATGTGCTGATGATAAAAATCGATCTATCTCTACATCTCGTTCACACGGAAAGGGCTGTACTTCTTCTCTGTGGCGATGTGAGTTTGTTAAATGAGTCTGAGGTTGAGTTCCTCACCCGTGGTGCTGATGGTGGGTTGTTAGCGTGATGACCAGAACGCAGACCATTCAGGGGCTTTAGTTTTTGAACATGTTCCACACAAATTGTCATGGAGACAGTACCTTTCTCCGCATCCACAGCTAGCTCAAGATAAGCTGGAGCATTAGTATGGAAATGTGCAGAAGGCTGCATTTCCCTCATGCATTGGGTTAAGCGCACAAATTGGATTTTTTTAATAGTAAATATTTCCAACTTTCCTCTGGGTCATAGAAGGTAACCTTTGGCTAATACCCCAACAGCTGTAATAATTCATTCTTTCTGCTTTGCCGCTCATTTTATGCTAATCACACTGGAAGTGACTGAGAGACAGCTCGACGTGGGTGTGCTTTCTTCATCTCTTTGACAAAACTGTAGAGAATCCATTGTAGAGATTTGATAGACACTTCCCAGATGGCAATCGGGGCTCTGACCCTTCACCTCGGGATCCTCAGGCTTGAAGTAGTCATTTGTTGCTGGTGTGGTTGGAGGGCTTTTCCCACCACCCCTTCTGAAGTCAGAACCAAGGGGATTGTAGAAACACATCAGCTGCATTGTTTATTAATAAATGCGTTTCTGTACCCACTTGTGCTGGAATAAAAGGACATGGTTGTGTGGTTATCAACTTAAGAAATGTCTCATAAAACATCAAAGATTTCACGCTACGGTGCACTGCTCGGCTGTTATTTCCATATCTCAGTAGCTCCCTTATCCTTCTGTCTAGTAACATTCATTTGTAATAAAGCAGCAGCAAGGTGACAGGAAACAGGCATGTGCGGTAGAGCCCCCAAACAGGAAGTGTAAAAATCACAGCTTTGTGAAAGTCGGCAGGGGAAGTGGCAGGCGCTGACTATCTGCTACACCAGACCAGGTGTGACCTCTATATCTGTCAGTGGCTACCTTATGGAAACTCCGAGCCATCTCTCCATGGGCTGTGAGACTACGAGGCATTTATAGTTCCTCCAGGGACATTTAGACATATGCCGTCCTGTTTCACCATAAAAGCATTCACACAACAGATGTGAGGTCATTTCTGTTGATTTTTTTCTTCTTCTTGCATTTGAATGGAACTCAGTGGAATTAGTTTGGATTTATGTGACAATTTACAATGAGACGTTCATTAATTCTTGCCAGAGAGAACCTGTGTTTTAAATAAGTAAAAAGAAAATGAGACCCGCGATTCAGTTTGATGAGGATGAGATGCGGAATAATAAACAAAATACAGGAAGAGTAGAACAAAAAAAAAAAAAAAAGAAAGATCCAACTTGGTCATTTATAAGGAAAATGGGCTTGCATGTATTTGCTTGTGACCACAGCTGAAAATTCTTGATTGATATTTTCATAAATGAAAGGAAATATCTTTAAGATTCAAAACTTTACAAAAGAAAAAAAAATTTTTTTACAAAAAAAAAAAATTTCTAAACTAAAATAAGAGAATTGAAAAACAAAGTGAAACAATAACATACGTAGCATATAAACACAGATTTGCAGTGAATTCAGACGTATGAAGAACCTCTGAAAACAACTTGAATTAAGAACCTATCTGATATTACATTTAAAACCTTTAACCTGCTAACTATTCAAACAGTTCAAGTGCCTTTTTATTTGCATTATATTTATTTATTTTTTTATTTTTTTATATCTGAACAGGGAATTTTAATGAATGTCACATGAAATCATTAGAATTGCCATTGTGGATTTCCCCAATTTACCACAACATGCGATTCATTGGAGCTGTCCTGATTAGTTGCTCTGTTTCTCCAGTTATCATCTAAACATCCCAGCCTGATAATTGCCTACAATTTCCATAAAACAAAATAGCCCAGAGAAACTCTTGGATAAACCAAAGATGTTGAGTGTTTCTTTGCCCTGTAGATGTGTATGATCTACAAATGTCAAACACAAGTTGAATCCACTTGTTCATGTGATGGGGGGTTTCTACATCACTGTAGGGGTCTCTTAGAAGAGCCTGAAAGCTGTGTATTGCCTGAAGGGATGCAAACTCTTTAAAACGTTCTGATCTCCAGGGTTTTGGACTGTGTGTCTGTTCAGCTTCCACTGTGACAAATCAACAGATAAGCGCTGAAAACATGGATATTTCCTACTGTCACACCCCAGAGGAAATAATGTAAAGATTCACTGATTGTCTCCTCACAGTATTTCACACGTTTTTCAGCAATGACATGTTTTTTGTTTTTATAGAAAAAAAAAAAAAAAAAAAAAAAAACACTGAAGATATCATGAATGTATGCAAAAGTTATTAATTAGTAATATTTTACAAATTACTATACATTTACATAAGCCAAGTTGTGCTTTTTTGTGAGAACAGAATTGCAGTTTGGCAATTGTCAGTGCTGCTTATTTTAATGCTCAAATGAGTACAATTTAAGTGGGTAACAATTGGTAGTAACTACTATGTACTATGATATGATCCATTAGTTAAATAGCCAGTTAATAATCAGTTATTCATTTACAAACCATTGTTCCTACATTAATGGACATTAGTAAGTAGTTTATTTGCTGTATATTAACCGGCTTTATTCATGCTTTATAAGAATCTATATAACATACATAATAATTCTATATTAAAACTTTAATGATCAGTAAATAATGTATAAATTATGCTTATTAGAACCATCATACGCTTAATGAATAAATCAAGTATTTATAAAGCATTGTCTAGCTGTCCATTACCTGCTTTTGTGAGCTCTTATAAAGTGAGAGCTCTATATTATTCCCCCTTTAGCATTTATTGATGAGTTTTTAAGAATCAGACGTAACTAGGAAAAGAAAAAAAAAGCGTTTCTTGCAAGAATTACAAATGTACATATAAACGAATAAAAACTTGCTATGAAATGTGAAACTAATCCATTCAAATTTCTGCCAATTTTGGGGAAGCAAGAAGTCATTTCACGTAATGCAATGATGTTGCTTTGAATAAAAGTGTTTGCTAAGTACATAAATATATGCTTTTAATACGTCCAATATATATATATATATATATATATATACTAAATATGTGATTCTCTTTCATGCAAGTAGATTGTTAAACTTGTTTTTTTTTTTGTTTCATGTTTGCTGTATCAAGAAAAGGGGACAGTATTCAGGAAAGATCAAAGATTGCCTGATTCTATTAGTAGAGAAACCAATGATCTTGCATCAGAGAACCTTCTTTTCTGAACACCTGTGAGCATCAAGAACTACACCAACCGACTAGACCTTTGAGAAATGAGAGCGAAGTAGCTTTTCCACCAAGAATTTCCAGCAAAACATAAAACAAGTTTTAGTGATACAGTAAAAAAGTGATTGTCCGCTTATAGTGCAATATTTGCTGCAATTAAAAATGATTGAAATAAACATGAATATATTAAAACAAGTTCACTACAGATTCAAACAAACTCTGTGTCTAATTGTCTGTCCCTGTCCTTTAGTCTAGTGACTCTGGAGTTCTCTTGGCCTTTGACATTAGAACGTAAAAGAAGCAATTATATTCTTTCTTTTTTTTTGTTTAAGGCAGCCATGGGAATTTTAATGTTTGCAAGTAGGTAGAGAAAGTATTACATTTGATATTTTTTTTGAGTCAGTGCAAGCTAGAAAAGTTTTAATCAAATATAGAACCCACCAACAAATTAAGCAGCATTAAAACAATAAACAGAATTTTTGTGGAACGATTAATAGTATTTAATGTGATATTAAATTATTTATTTGACTATTTTGCACTATACGTTAATTCAAAATCAGGATAATTACTGTGTATCAATGCTAACATTTTTTCTTAATTATTGATGACATTTACAATTATAAATTTGATTTATAATTCAGTCTATTACTTGTTGTTGTAGTGTGGGTTTAGGGTCAAAGTCTAACACAGAGAATGCCAAAATTAGAACATATATTAATAAACTAACTTCGTAATGTTCAATGTAATCAAATTAACAATAAAAATCATATAAAAATATATAAAATATAGGAATGTCAAAGTTAACACGTTTAACTCGTGCGATTGATTACATTTGTTTAATCGCGTCAAATTTTATTAACGCCATTAATCGCACTTCACATTAATCGCACGGTTTTCCGGCACTCTCGGTTTTCATGTATTTTCAGTTTTGCCGGTTTTTGAATTTCACTTCAAAACCATTCAGTATTATTTGCACAGTTTTTTTGCAAAGCTGAAATCACAGCACACTTATAGAAAAAATAGAGTGCAATTCAATTATTCACAGTCTCTCAAACGACTGCGTGCGCATGCGCACAGACCATATGTCGGACTTTTGTTCCTTTAGATAAAAATGTGTGATCAGTCTTTTCAGCTAGACTAATTAATTTGGTTGAGGAAGTGCGCTTAACTAGTTTAAAACATTAAATCGTTTGACAGCCCTAAAAAACACATAAAAATGTGTTTATTTATTTATGTATTTATTTTTAAATCTCAAGCTTTGCAGAACAGTTTTTTGTTCGAGCTAGTACACTTTAACACAAGCTTCACATTTGCTTCAGGTCAGATTAGGGCAAATGCTAGTGGCAGGACACACCAGTGCATTGGTGCCAAAAACACTGTCTGGCTCATCTCATTTTCCACAGAGAAGGTTTGGCACAGCCAATGCCACTTTTAATCCTTCTTTGAGTACATTTTTCCGAGTGTTGACTTCCCACCCCAGATCAAGTGCTTCACAACTGATAACACAGAGCCCGAGGTGTCTGTCTGTGATTACAGCTGCTAGTTGTTTCATTTTAAGGCTTGCCAGGGCTGCCTGTTCACACTTTGCTGTTCTAGGTTTGTGTAGCGTCTTCCTTGAAACTAACTTTGTCGTTAGGCATTTATGATAGATATGTAGCAATAAGTAGACCATTCTGCGTTCGAGTGGGTTTCTGTCAGATCTTCAATATCCTTAGACAAGGTCTGGTTACCTGGCACAAGCTCACTGGTTTACTCACTGGAATATAAAAAAAACTGCCGTTCTATTTAAGCACACCATTTTTAAGAGGATGAACTGTATAAGCAGCACCCCCCCCCCCAGTTTGCGAGCATTGAAATTTTGAAAAAAGAGTGGTTATACTCGCATAAATACGGCAATAATATTTTATTCCTTCTTTGAAACAACTCTAATTCTGTTCTCAGGGAAGGAAAATTGAAAAGCAGTGGAACAGAAGCATTCACCACTCACTGTAGTGCCATCACAGACACTTTTTTTCTCCGGCACTCTAACCAAAACCGCTCCTGTCATACAAATTCTGTACTATCACAAGAGCACTACCCCGCAGCCTTGTGACGCCCCGCTCGGCGAGCTTGAGTCAAGAGTACGCACCTGTCTCGATGCTGCTCTACACCTAAGCTTTCACTCGCCATTTTACACAGTACAATATGACAAGTTGTGGCATTTTGTCAAGAGTGTTTGGGAACAATAGTGTCTCTGTTTAAATGCATGGCATGCTGAACAGGGATCTGTACTCACAGTAGATATTTTAGGTGACAAAACTAAAAATAAGCTGCGGAGATGTTTGAAAGCATGACAGTTTCTCATTAACCTGCTTTTGCACACTGCTTTTCAGACTCAAAGATAACCATCAGAACCACAGCTTTAAATTACTTTTAAACCTAAAGCTTAAAGACCAACAAATCTATTCGACTTGAATAAATAAAAAACAAAAACAATCTACATACAAACTACAAAACTGGAAGTGTCTGACAGAGCTTGCTGGCCCAGATGAATGTCCAAAAATCAAACAAGACAAATCAGGCGACGTTTTCCGGCCTCAGACAAACGGGATCTAGAACAGATGCAGACAACAAAATGACAGCCTCACAGAGAAACAAACTGACAGAGTGTGCTGCAAAAACACAGGTTAAATAGCCAGCAGTTAATCACTTACAGGTGAATCTCATAAAGCTCACAAATGACCATTAATCAACAATAATAACAAGACACTTAAGAACCCACAGAGAAAAAAACAAAGAAACACATATGTAACATTTCTTCAGCGCACAACTAATAATAAATAATGTGCCCCAAGTCTATTCAAATAATGTGAATCCCTAGCAAAACTTGATCTACGTCCTGCATCTGCTATCTTTGTTTTGTCATTTTGAACGAATCGTTCACAAACGAAACATCACAAATCGGATCTGACAACACAAGAAAGATAAATAAAAGATACAGAGGAAGGTAAACTAGAGTCTGCAAAAGACGAGTATGTAAAGAGTGAACTAATGACATGGTCAGGTGCAAGTGATCACAATTGTTGAGTAATAGTAGATTATAAGAAAGATAGTAGAAAGGGCAGCTTTGTTGGTGGTGTGGGGCCGGTTATGATGATGTATGCAGCTGGTAGAGTCTCTATATAATTATGTGCAAATATATTAGAATGAAATATATTAGAATAAAATAATAATAATAATAATAATAATAATAATAATCAACAGCTTGTGGTTAAATCCGTGTTTATCCGATCAAACACTTCGGCATCCAATGAATTTGTTCAATTAAAAGTTCCTTAAATGTACAGTACTGCTCACCTTTTCATTCACTCACCAAACTTTACCAAATTTCAAAACTGTTTGGTTAATGACTTCAGACATCGGATGTGTACTGTAATATGAAAAGAAAACAAGTGTGTTTTGTTTGTTTTGTCCTACATATTTGGAGACTAATAGTCTCTGATGTTAATTTTAAAGAAGTGCCTGGCACAGAATTATTGTTAATGTTGACAGTTTTCATTATCTGGTGTCATTTTCCTATAATATTCAGTGTCTATCTGGACAAAATGAAGCCCGTCTTGTTGAGATTCAGGGTGTTGAAATAACGTGTGGTGGCAGAATGTTTTATTGCCCTGGCTCAGGAGGCTGGTGAAAACATCTGCCTAATTGTTTTGTGTCATTGCCGGGTCCCATCTCATGCTTATTGTCGAATTAGCTGTGGCAGTGTTTGCTCTGAGAGATACTGACATGTTGGCTCACTCTCCACACACCTCAGTGTGCAGACCCTGCGATATCACCTCGGGTGGCCTGGCACTCGCTGGCTGAAGCCTAGCACAGAGCACAGAGCTACTAGTTTTATTCAGATATACATTCGCTTTTGCCGTGAGGCATCTTGTGTCTCATAAAGATCTCATTAAGAGGTTGTGGGAATGCCCACCAGAGGATTCTCTCTACACTAGAGACCCACGGAAAGTATGTGAGACATAAAAGCCACTCTCTCTTCTTCCGGCTCACAGCAAACATTAGCTGCTTCAGTGAAATAAGGTTCACTGAGCCATAGGTGCATTCTGTCTAAATCAAGCAAAGCCATTTCAACACAGAGTTAGGAATTGTGGTCCATTTGAAATGAAATGTAATAAAAAATGAAAAGGGTTTTTTTTTTTCATCTGTAAAGACTTCTGTAGATTGAAATTCCAATGCATATTTTATCAGAGACGCAATGGCTGTAGATATGTGTACACTTCTCTCTCTCTCTCTCTGAGTGTGTGTGTGTGTGTGTGTGTGTGTGTGCGTGCGTGCGTGCG
>CM051493.1:25599264-25619264 GCA_028031935.1 Paedocypris micromegethes
TGTGTGTGTGTGTGTGTGTGTGTGTGTGTGGTTTTTAAATATACTAAATATTACTTATATTTGTCAGTCGTGGTTCAGATGTAGGGAGTTGGAAAAAGCGTTATTTGAGCATGACACTGAAACACACATGCCCTCTGAGTGCCACGGCTTAAGGCTGCCCACTGCTACGGATTTGTGTGTGTTCACTTCACCGTTTGTGTGTAACCACTTAAATGCACAGCATTGAGAAACTCACTTTACTCTATTTAGTGTATTAACAAATACTAAAGTTATTCAGAACTTAATATTTTTTTAAATGAAGTCAAGAAGAAAAAGAATGGCCAGGACTTGAACTAATTCTAAATCTATGAAATTTATTAGTTTATCAAAAGCATGCTTTGGTTTCTGTTGGACTTAGCTGAGCATGATGCAGAGTTGGTGGATAAGATTGAGAGTAAGATCTACTGAGACCAGTAGCAGATGTATGTACTGTACCAACAATATTTGGTTCTCATGTGACCACAACCTTGCTTGTTCACCATAAAAGAAACAGAGGCACGTGACTGCTGGACTTTTCCTTTGTTTTTCGTCAGATGTCTCACCTTTGAGAGAAAATAGCCCCCTGCATACAAATTTGAAGTGTAGACCCAATAAGCAGAGGTGTCAAGTAACAAAGTAATACTACTTCGTTACCTAACTAAAGTAGACATTTGGCATGCTTTTACTTTTCTAGATTATGTATTTTTCCGCTTACTTTCTACTACTTCATATTTAAAAAAAAATAGTTATAACACGTTTTTTTTTTTCAGTGTTGAATCGATATCGCCAGTAAATGATTGTGGTTGGATGAGATGCATAAACACGTATCATTCCAACACACTATTGGTTTGCGCGCGATCCATCACACCTGTGCATTGCGCTTTGTCTGCGAAAGAATGACGGAGCTTTATGGATTTGATTAGTGTCAATATACGGTTAGAGGGCGGCAGATCATCAGCGCAGCAGTAACGCACCGCAAATGCGGGTAAAACGGCAAACGGATTCAACATATCGTCCCAGTCGGGACAAGTGTGAGGCGCGGTGTTTCACAATGCGTAGTTTAATTACCAAGAACCAATCCTATGGTAAGACCATTTTAAGGGTAAAATCAAGTCCGATGCGGGATTGGTTGCATACTGTTAGTTCTCTTCCTTTTTATGAATACGGGCAGTAGAACCTGCATTTCATATTGTTGCATATACCCCCCTCTTTACTAAAGGTGTCACAATCTCTTCCTTTAGCACCACTACATGTTTTACACCAATGTGAACATTTTTTTGAAACACTAGGGGTAAACTGCATAGCATAACCTATCCACACTGTCCTTATACCCATTATAGGGCATTTGGAGAGTGAAAGTCACACAATCATTGTTACCCTTAGGTTACCACAACTGGCAGGTGAAGATGAAGGGAGTGGCGAAGAAGTTTTATTTCTGTTTGTAGAAGTTTGTAGGGTCATGCAGATCCTGTATAGTGCCTAGGCTGGACCTTCTCTCATCAAACTCTTTTTGGCATTTTTAACATCAACTTTGCTCAGACACATTACTCCCTCCAACCACTGACAAACGCAGTCTGAGACAGTGTGGACACAACTTGAGTGTTTGCATCAACTCACGCTAGTTGACGGTGCAAGCAGTTTGGTTTTTCAGCTACAGACAGTTTCTTGTCATTTTGATGGCAACACTTACGGGGGATCATTATCAGTTGAATCAAATTAAACGTCGGTTCCAGCCAGAGCAGAGAGTGCCACTGAAATGTGTTGTAGTCCATCTCTGGGGATTTTCAGCTACAATGAGCTTTTTTTTTTTTCAGGTATCAACGTAAAAGGTTGTCATAAGCAAGTTTACATGCAAATCTGAGACTTTGGATTGCTTCTTAGTATGCGCCAAAGTGAATCAGGTCCACTTGTCGTTTTCTGGAATTGTCCCATATTGACTTCTTAGGACATAATGTCAAAGAAACGGAATGATATGAAACTGAAAATATAAAACAGTACTTGTGATTATACACATCAAGATACTATTATACTCATCAGGAAGATATTTAGATTGACAGAACCAATTAGGCTGACTATTGCCTTTCACAACAAGGAATCTCAAATAACTTACAAAATATTTATGTTTATCCTATAATGACATCTATTGTGCTCACCACGATCAGTTTCATTAGAACGGTTTTGGCACTTGCTGGACTTGATCTAGAAATCAATACAAAGTAGACTATGTTCAGTCAACACAAAAACAACAAATCATTCTCTGAAGTGACTTGTTACCCTCGTGCCATTTTCAGAGATTAATTCTAAATATTCTTGTACTGCACCAAAACAAAAATGTATAATTACGACAATGCAAATGTTGCCGTGATTCCAGAAAAACACATGCAGCAGCAGAAGAGCAAATGTTGTGTAAGATGACTGTTCAAAAGAGTCGGTCAACAGTGTGCATCAAGGCACCGTTGTAAGTTATAATAAGTTATGTAAGTTATAATAAGCTGAAACACTGGGCATTGCGGTCATTAAAAAGAAAAAAAAAACGTAACCAGGTCTTTTCATTCATCTGTGTCGGTTTGGTATACAGGTATGAAGTTGTCAGCATTTCATACAGACATTCTAACTATTGTTGGAAAAGTTCATATAGACCACAATTCATTGACTTTTAAAAAAATCTAAATAAAGCAATTACTACTTTAAAAGTAGATATTCTGTGATGGTTTTCATAATCACACATGGTTTGGCAGGCTCCTTTGCATGGGAAGAGATTTAGCTCTACTATTCTCTTCCAGGAGAGTAGTGACTTCAAACTTCACTAATTCACTAATGGGTCTAAATGACCCATTCTTCTTCGGGCAAAGACATGTCTGGTTGCTGTGCCCCCTCTCACGGTGAAGAAGCCCCCACACTCCAGCATGCACTCTGCCACTCTCTTAAGAGCTGGTATTTCCTATGAAGAGCCTCTGAGCCTCTCACAAACCTGCTTAATGATCTCTGCAGGCACTCCTGGTACCTTAATTGGTCCATGGCACATATTTCCCCTAATAGAGATTTTGTGAATAGACCCTTCACTCCTCCGGGCGGGTTTAGAGTGTTTAACACTCTAGAAAGTGATTAATCTTTGCATCTGTTTAAGGGGAGAGTGAGCTCGATTGGAAGTTCTTTGTAGATATGGAAATGTCTCCATGCTTGAAAAGAAAAACCGTTGTGATGTAGAGCTCAGTTTTAAATATTTTCTGAGGGTGTGTGTGACGTTTTTGAATCAAAGATGCTGTAGAGCCCAATTGTGAGATTAGTTAAACTTTAAATATCAGACTTGATACACAGATGACAGGGAAGGTTCTTACAAGGTCACTCGCAGAACATTCAAAAAACAGAGTAGTCCAGAATACAACCACATGAAAACAGACATGATCATGAAACAAGACACTGGCTAAGCGTGTAGGAAATCTGGAGATACTTCCAAATTTTCGGTTACATGATTACCAGACAAGAAGTCAGAGACAAAAATCTGGCTGGAGCTCCCTCTGCTGGCGTGGCATTTGACCCGGAGATTTTAGTCACAATACTTTTGTTGAACTCTCTGTACTGTTCAAGGTATGCAAGGAAGTTAAAAACCCTGCGATCGTGTCTTGGATTTAGCAATCGCTCGAGTAAACTATAATACAAGAGACACTAGAAATATGTTTGAAGTCTCTGTACTGTTTTATAATTATAAACTAATCGACAAAAGTGTTCCATGCATTTCTCTTGTTTTTCGTCCATCATTTCAGCTATGAGTAAAAATAAGAAATATAGTAAATGTCTTTCTGTATGTGTGCATGTACGTGTGTAAGTGAATACACTAATAATCTGGCATACACTTTTTTAAATTTAAAGTGATGAAAAACTTTATATTTGAACTGTTTTTAGCATAATCTCTAAGATTCTTAATACAAAAAACTAAGCACAGGTATTTATTCTTTCTATAATTCAAACTGTGGGTGTAAACAATGCTAAAAACAAGCAATTCAATCACTGTTCCAGGTGTATTGATGGTTTGAATTAATTTTACCATTTAAATTTTTCTTCATATTGGACCAAACTGTACAGGCCAACGTTGACCCACACTCATTCAAGCTCATTTTGAAATAAAATCCTTTTTTTTTGCTGAATATTCTTTACTGAATATAACAACCTGTCTTGTTTATATTAAAAGCGTGATCTGACTCATTTCAAGAACGGGAATGACAAATGTCAGAAAACATTTATGCTAAGCATCTGCTTTGGACTAAAGGCAGACTAAAGGCAAAAATTAAGGAGGCAAATATATATATATATATATATATATATATATATATATATATATATATATATATATATATATATATACTGTAATGGTCAGAGGGCATATGGAAAGTCATTGGGAAAGCACTGTTGACTGAGCAGAGGGTTGCTCTGCCAGGGAACGTCACTTGGCAGCCTGGGGTGATGTCAGCTGTCAGTTTAGCCAGACTGTGCTGTGCTGTGCACATGTCCACAAGGTTGATTGTCAAAAAAACATCATTGGGTCAAGGAGTCAGATGAAGAACGCTATTCGAATTATTTTGTCACCAGTAAGTGTTTTATGCTATATGGTATGTATTTAGCATAAACACACACAGAGAGACACACTTATGCACATATAGTCTGTATAACACATCTCATAAGATATGCTCATAAGCATTTACTCTTTGATGCATATAGTATTTTTTTCATTTCTCGTTGTCCAAATTAAAGGTGGCACGTCTAGTATTCACTTATTTATTTTTATATAAATGCCAGTGAGACGTGCTCGTGTTTAACACGGCTCATTTGTCTGGAAAGAAGAGCTGACCTTAACCCTGAATTTTAATCAGACCTTGCATTAAGCATGAAATGCAATACAGTCCACTTTAGCCGGAGAAGAGCCTACAAAGGTTCTTTGTCTGTGAGGGAGTATCCGTTAAGCTGAAATGTCTGTATGAAATCAATGGGTAAGCAGCAAATAAGGCAGTGCCAGTGTTTTTGTCACATCAGAGTCGTCACTTTCAAAGACACTGGGCCACTTATCTTTAACACATCATAAAACCAGCTGCACTGAATAGAGCCCATTCAGCACTCAGTACTTCATCCACACAATGAGACTTTGTGAGAGGAGAGCTGTAAATTACAAGTTGTATAGACGCTTTTTGAGCACTGCCGGTTAGTGCAAAACAAGTCTTTTAGAAACTGCAGATTTTGCAGATTTTTTTATATATCATGAATACATCATATAGTACACCCACACTGCATTTTAGTTAGCCTGTATGATTCATTCAGTCATTAATCAAATGTATGTATGTAATTATTCATTTATCTGTGTTCTGTATTGCAAGGTTTTGCTTTAAAGAGGTTATCAGTAAGGCTTGCTAAAATGTGTTTTACTTTTCTTATTTGTGGATTTAGAAATTAGTCAGTGTGTGAAATTTAATCAATTATGCTGAACATATAATATATTTTAAAAATAGCATTGTTGCCAAATCAATAATTAAAAAATAATAGTACTTTAGTTTGTAGCCTAATAATTGTTTTGAATAAAAATTAATGGTGTTCGATTTGGAAGATATGCACTTAGGTTGTTTTATTGATATTATATATTGTGTTTTGTAGTTGCCTGCAGTAATTTTCCTTGTAAGTGCATGTTAGATATTAGTAACTTCTAATCACACTGATTCACATAACGTAAATAAAATATATGTACAGTAATAGCAAGCACTTTGTTTGATTTAAATTAATACAAAAAATGCATTTTTGTGAATACAGGACAGTTGGAAGCTGTCCAATTTTTGCTGAGTAACGCAAAAATGTACTTTGTGATAAGAAAGTTTTGAATAATTTAATGATACAGTTGATTAATTTTCGAGGTTATTACTGAATGTTGATTTGCTTTTTATCGTTATAATTACAAAAAGTCATCGATTTGAATGGCTGCATGCTGGCAAAGAAGTCTTCAAGGTTTCAAAATTGTTGGAATTAAAATGTGTCTGCCATTTTGGCTTGTTATGAAGGATTCTGATTTCTTGAGCATTAATAAGACAAATCTCACTGATTGCTGTGTTACGTTAGCTAAGGTATATTCTTTATTTCTGCAGTCTTTCAAGAATGAAAGATCTACAAAGATAGAACATAAAGTGATTAAATCAGGGTTTATTTTTCAGCAGACAGCAAGCCAAGATGGAAAGCTGAGTACAGTAATGCAGGAAAGTGGGGAGGATGGTGAACGGTGGTTTGAGGTAGTTTTCCTGTTTTTCATCTCTCAGTTTGTTAGGGCAGCTAGGGTGGATCAACTGAGTCTCTGCATCCTCTGCATAGTGAGACGATCTTAATACATGCTGAGCTGAGACATAACTTATCATTGTGATGTTAGAAGTCAAGATAAGGGTCCCCCAAACAACTGTGTCTCCCTGATAAGGTGGGCAATTCATTTTAAGGAACTTTCAATCAGTCCAGATATGCATGCGCAGCAGCAGACATGCGTCTAAGAAAGAACCCAAGCACGTCATCTGAACCGAAAGCTTGATTTTACTAAATTACATCAGGGTTGGTGTCTATTATATATAGACAATTGATATGTAATATTTACATTTTTTTTAATTCAATCAACAAAATTCTAATTACATAACCAGAAAGTGTCTGTGTACTCATAAATTACACAAATATACAATGCAATACAACATACAAAAAAAAAAAAAAACAAAGACCACAAACTAATGTTGAAACATTTGTACAGGTTTCTCTGAAGTGCACACATTTATTTGCTTCCCCCTTGCCCCTTTTCACTGGGTCAGTGGGAGCTGTAGCTAATCTATCCTAATCCAACTCTGGGCCTGAAGGCAGGACACATCCTGGACCGTTGGACAACCAACTAACACGATTCCAAATGTTTGGAGGAAACCGAAGCAGAAATCCAAACAGACACAGTGAGAACATGCCAACTCGTGCAACATCCATCCATCCATTTTCTGAAAGGCTTTTCCAATGCTTGGTAACAAGAAACTGGAGCCTAACTCAGGAACTCTGGGCCTGAAGGTGGGATACACACCCTGACTTGGTGGTCAACCAGTTGCAAAGCGTGGCACACAGACACACACAGACATTCACACCCATCCACAACTATGGCCAATTTTCCAAACTCAGAATTTTCTAAATGAATGTTTTGGTGACCCCGACAAAACCCATGCACGCCCAGAAGAACAAACTGACCACGACTGAAACTTGAGTCTTTACTATGAGGTGCTACCCACTGTGCCATCGTCCCGCCTCACATGTGGAATGCAAAATTAAAAACACTTTGGCACATGAATTGATATTTATTTATTTATTTTTTGGACAGCATCCTATACCTGACGACGCTCTCTAGAGAGATATCTGTGGTCCCAGACCATCTGTGGGTGTAGAAAGTGGAAGCACCTAAGGCTCTGTATTAGCATTGCACCGTTCCTCTCTCCTGTCTCTTCTTGAGATGTGTTTTCCACACTCGCATTCATCACCATTCACTGGCTTGTCCAGGCTGCATGCCCTGGGCATACCAAAGCCTGCTGTCAACCTCCCTTTCAGCTCAACAACAGTTACCTATTCAAATATCAAAAAAGAAAAAAAATCAAATCATGTTTTCCCTACAGTGATAAATTCAACATTTAGTGCAGTTTAAAAGACACCGATGTGCATTCAGAACAGTCATTCAAAATAAATTGTCCATTTTCTTTAGATCATCATTATCACTGAGCCACGGATTTATCAGTTGCCACAAGTCTGTTTCTCATAGATTTAGTTGGCTTAAACTATGTAATCAAGATGGCTAATCCACTAAATAGCTCTAAAAGTCCAACTCTTTTGAAAACAAAGTAGTGAGGAAACATCAGTAATCGCTCAGAGGAAATAACTTATTTCATACGGTGTTCTTCGTATCACATTGAATCAAAATGACTTTCAATACACATGGAGGGAAGAAAAAATCTAGCGGGATAAATCAAAGTGTGTTCGCATCCTCTACTCAGTATGTATTGGCAATGACAGTGGGTCATACAATATTCCGGCTCTAAATCTGCTGACATTAGAGCAGTATAAATCAAACACATTATTGCACCTTAGTGCCCAAGGCTCTGAGGCGTTTCTCTTTCCCAAGGCCAGGCAGAGCCAGAAGACCATTTGCACTTCCAGAGCTGAGAATAGATGAAAATAATACAACTACACTTTGGAATAAGGAAACTAAAAATATTTTTATTAGCTTAGAATATCAAGGGGAACTGGACTTGAGACTAATCTTAAAGGCGAGTCATGTAGTATAGCACACTGAATACCCAGTAAAGTAAAGTGTCTAGTATACTGTAATGCAATTTGAAAAAAAAAAAAAAATGCACATATTTATTCAACTTGACAATGGAATAGCATGAGGCAAATTTCTTATTAATTGATCTTTTTTTTAAGAATTAATTGATCTTATTAATTGATTAATTGATTAAATAGCGTCCAGTCAATATTCAGATGCAAAAAAAAGAAATGATTTGTCTATATAAGCTGTTACTTGCAGTGTTTTTGGACTGGCCTTTTACTCATAGCACACTCATAGACAAAACATCCACACTAAGAGGAAATCCGCACAGGGAAGCTGAAATACCTAATGTGCCTTATGAGCAACAGGAAAAGTTAATAAAAGTCAAGGTCATAAACATAGTGCTTCTTTTCCCCGGGTAACAATTATATCATCTTCTCTTCATCCGTTCAGTCATTTCCACAAATGCCATTACTTATTGTAATAATACAAAAAATAATTCCTTGAAGCAGCGCTTTTAATATTTATAGCAGCATATCTCCCCTCTGTCTACTTAATGATAACGCTGGCACGTTTTGCAGATTTCTAATACCTTTCTGTGGGAATTCGAGTTTTGCGAGAAGTAAATAGCACTATAAAGTAAAAAGTGATAAAGTAAATGAGCCTTTAAAATATATATATGGAAACTGTACGTGGCTTTGAAGCTGAAACAATTCATCTATTCTCTCAGCAACATAAGCATAAAGTCTGTGTAGGTGTCAAAATACAGCGCTGTTAGTGAACGTCACATTGTTTCTAACCTGTATGTAACAACAGTACAAGTCAGAGTAATTGCCTAGTCTTTTTCTGCACGAGTTTTATCTTTAGTGATGAATTTTATTATCTCGAAGGATGACTTCATATGGGGAATGGGCGAGCAACCAACTGTGACGGCTGTGTGCCTGGCAACCCCGTGAAAGTCCTCATCAGATAACACCAAATACAGTTTCTTCCGGGCTCGATAAGAACACGGGCACACAGCTATGAAATAAATGTCTGGCCATAGGCCGACTGGGAGCTGAGGGATTGTAGAGAAGATGTAGCAGGTCACGATTGAGATCAGGACAGGATGAGGAGAAATTGCTGATGATTTTAGATAATGATGCACTGATGGGAGAAGCAACTGCACCACTCATCACTCTTTGTGATACAGTCCTTTTTTTTGTTTGTTTTATTTAGTTTTTTGGAGCGCTTTATAAGAATGTAGAGAATGAAAATTTTGCTCAGATTATGTGTGTCCAGTTGGGACGGGAATTGCATCAATTGCAAGGTCAAAGGGTCAAGGTCAATTGGCACCAGAGAGTCGGGTTCTCCTTAGGTTTTTTCCTCTCACCCCGCCAGAGAGGTTTTTTTTCCTAGCCATTGTCGCAATCTAGCTTGCTCTTCTGGTCATAGCCCATAGTCTGAACAACAATAGACGTATTTTTTTCTTTTTTAACTTACTCTTTCCCCCCCCCAATTTTTTTAAACTCATATAAAGAATCAACATTTTTCTTTTTAAAGACTTTTTCACATAGCGTATTTGTGTTGGTCTCGGACTAAGAAAAGCGCTATATAAATTAACTTGAACTTGAATTGCAAGTGACCTTGCATTGTAAACAAGCAACATTAGAGAGCAAAATATGACAGCAGAGATCCTTTTTTAATGTGTGTGTGTGTGTGTGTGTGTGTGTGTGTGTGTGTGTGTGCGTGTGTGTGTGTGTGTGTGTGTGTGTGTGTGTGTTGGTGCATCATCACCTGGTATAAAAGTATCTTTGTGGCTGTCATAAAGAATTCCAAGAGGGGGTTCTAGAGCAGCAACTTCAATTGGCTCTGAAGCTAAATACACATGATAAAATGTTTTAAAGATTGACAAGATGTCTGAAGATTTTGGTGGCTGTTTTAAAAGAGAGACATTGCTCACTCCAGAGTCGTTTTGTGTATGCGTCCTGTTGCTGGTTGACGTAGTTTCTTATCCAAACTTGATGTTGAAACGGAGCTCACTGTCAAAGTGGGACTTCTGAGTGCAGAATTGTGAAGAAGTATGTTAGTTTCTTTTGTTTACAAAAAATGAATATTTTAATATTTTAATATTTGAATTAATATATGTATTAATTCATAATAATTAATTGTGCCCCCTTTCATAATTTTGAAAAGAATTTGCTTTTTTCAGGTTCTGTCTTTTAACCAACCATTTAGTGTTTATTGGTTTTATATACCGTATTTACCTACTTATAAGTTGATCCTCTTGAAAATCAACCCCACACTTCACTGTGAAATTGTGATGTTCTGTTTAGAGCTACTTAAAAGATGCAGGAAAGAAATGAGAGAAAAGTGAAAAAATATAAATGTGTAGAATCCCATTTTTGGGTTTATATACAGTTGCTTCCGGTTATTTGGGGCATATTGGGACACTAAAGTGGTGCCGGGCACACACCCCCTTTCAGAATAAGAAGAGAAGTGACCCTAAATATACTATCAAACACATTTTTTGTTTGCAGACACAAACATACAGCACAGAATTATTGTTTCTTATGAATGTACAATTTGTTAAAAGAAAACTGAGCAATGAGCATTTTAGCATTGAAAGAACCTGTGCAATCTGTCCTGACGCGTTTTCCTGACTGAATGATTCTGAATAGTCACACACACACACACACACACACACACACATCCACCTTGTCCAGGGTCAATGGCAAACCATTAAGAGCTTCGATGTCTGGATCTGTTTTTAAAATGTTCCCTGTGTTCCATACCATCGTTCTTCTGCGCTCTTTTTCAAAAGGGCTTTTTTAATCCAAGCGACGCTGACTTGTGTCCGTTGATAGTTTCTTGAATTGATCAAAAAGCGCAAGTCAAGCCATTTTTTCAGACAAACATTATGCGGTGAAATAAACAGTGATTTTATGACAGCGTTCAAGTAAACAAGAGGCTCACTACACACTCTGGATACTCGATATACATATTCGATATGTCTGGATAATGTTAAGTTCAGCCAACAATTTCAATATCCTGTAGGAAATATTTATGGGCAGGATAGGGAAAAAATGATGCCCCTGTTCAAAATATGAACACATGTTCAGACGCTCCTTCTATAGAAATGATGAAACTATTCATGATTGGAAAAGAAAGAAAACGTAAAGATAATGTAACCCTGCTTATTTAAGTTGGTATTAATCAATTTTAGGTTACTGGTCACTTATGTTTAATGTTTCATTTGTTATTGGTATGGTTGCATTATAATTTAAAAAAATTTGTGGGAAATGTGGCATGCCCCTTTAATGTGTGAATTTGGGAGGACAAGAAAAAAAAAAAAGAAAGGGCAGACAGACGCGTCAGAGTTCTCCTGAAAAGCGGATTGCTAATGCTGACTTGTGGTTTTGAAATAAATCATTTTTATTTTAGAAATCCACCGTGTGACCCGTTTATTTGTGAAGCCCCACGCCAAAGAGACTGGAGTGAAAAAGACCAAAATTAAGGGATACAATAAAATGATAAATCTCATCATAGTGGAATAAATTATTTTAAACTTGTGTTTAAACGTTTGAAATCTTTGAGAAATGTTTTGGTAACATGGTGTGATTGCTTGTGTGAGACTGTAAATGGGAATGTAACTGTATATTCTAAATACTATACATATATAAACTCCTCCAAAATTTCTTCAGAAAAGTACAACTTTGTGTGAGCGCATGCAGTTCCACTCTATGAGTGTGTGCAATAACCTGAGTCCAAAAAAAGATAGAATTGGCTGCACAAATGTATCTATAGTAAAGGTTTGTAGTAAAATAGTCTATAGAGTGACCGCTTTTATATTTAGCTATTAATATTTTTTTCAAGAAATATGAAAAAGACCTGTGCCTAATGTAAAGACTATGTTGCTTGGTTGCTGTAAATTGTATAAAAATAAAGACAGAAAGAAATCCATTAGTTGCTTCTTAGCTTGGACGGATAAATGGGTTTATACAGATGGCTTTTGGCGTCCAGGTCATGACTTTAAAAACAATTCTATCTGCCTTAGAATGAGAGAAAAAACACACCTGAAGCATTTTTCAGAAGACACTACTTGTGCTGACAAGTGGCTCCATTTCAAATAGAGTGTAAATCTATTCATGAGCTTGCATGAGAATATGTGTATCTACAGCCATTTATGAGTGTCTTCTCATTTATTAAACCTTCATGAGGGCAAATTAAGTAAGACAGTATGTTGGGGTTTTTCCTTTCATTTTATGGCCGTTCTTTGCAACCATATGCAGAGATGGATCAATATTAATGATCGAAAAAAGGCCATTTCATCAGCCATCGCATCGCAAGCTGTAGATGAAAGCCACAAGTGGAAAGAATCAAATCCATCAGAGCCCTTGTGGGGCACCTTCACGTGACAGGCTGGAAATGATAGTGCCTCCGAGATCTCCAGACTCACATGTGCGCAGAGACAAGAGAGCGAGCATGATGGAAAGGCTGTGAAGCTGCAGCTCAAATCCACTCGCATTTCTCAGCAGTGAAGGGTGAGAAAGGAATCAGTGAGTTTCAGTGTAGGTAAAGCAGAAGCAGCCCGGCCAACGTATGTGTCAGAATTCTGAAAGGACTGATGTATGACAGGCCATCTGGATTCCATGATGTACACCATGCCTAAAAGGTTGATAAGGATTGGCAAGGTCTTCCTCTCTCTTAGACAGCTTTCCCAGACGCCATATTTCAAAGAAACACCACTGTCGGCTGTGATTTATGCCGTATTATGAAGCTGTCGCTCTTTGCTTATACAGATCTCATTAGGGACCTTTATTTTTATCCAAGCATTGCACCATTGAGATTGAATTTGTGCTGGGGAAAAATGGCGGGGACCACAGTGAACTGTGGGCTAATTTAACACTCAGATGTAAATAAATACCATCAGTGTTTCACTTCTCCGTGGGCCTGAGAAGCGAAGCCATAGATGAAAACGTTCCAAAAAGAATCCAGCGTGGAAGCCAGTGGCAGCATGTTTGTGTTCTTAAATGTGTTTTGGGCAATACATTTGGGCTTTATCCGATTAATATGACACGAACAGTTAGAATTATGCATTATCTTGTCGGCGATCCTATAAGTATGTTTTTTTATATGATTTTTAGAGCTTCAAACTTACATTTTCCTAAAATAAAATGCTCAGTCCATTAGCTAAATTTCATTATCCTGCCATGCTGTACTGATGAGGTGACTCGGACCGAGTTGACACTTGAATGAAAACATAGTATACGTGTGACGTGAAGTGATCATGAAATGTTTGCGTCTAGCTTAAGTCGTGGTTTAAGATTACGAAAGCAACACAACTTTTGGACCGAGTTCTTTAAACAAACACCACAAATGGAATTTTTTTAATCAGATAAGCTACTTTTAACATTCCACTGGCCTAATTGAACCAGTTTTTCATTTACAACAGCCAATCTGAGGTCCGTTTTTTTAGAAACATTGTTTATTTGACACTGTCACACGTCTTATCTTCTATCACGTAACGTCAGATGGTCGGACTGTCCAATTAGGAGGATAATTTAGTTTGACATGGAAAATTCCTGTTTGCTTAAGTTTAAAACAACACCGGCAAATGGAGTCTGCATTAGAAACATATGCTACAGAGAATTGGTAATCCCCGCTGTGTCCAGTGGATTTAGTGGTGTTTTCAAGCAATTACCGATTTCAGAGATGGTAAGACAGTTTATATGTCACTTTTACTCAATGGACAGTTTCGCACATTTGGGAGCTTTTCCTCCGAGCCACATGATCGCCAGGCACGAGTAAAATACTCATTTTGGTGGATTAGCATGTTTTTAGACTTAATCCACTCTCCCTTGTGCAATGTGATTTTATGGCAGCAGTCTCATGCCAGGTGGACATGGCAATGTGTGTAAGGACAAGCGGCGGGATTAGGCTATCTGACAAGGTGCTGTGTAATTACACTCGAGACACTAGGTGATTATTTTCACAAAAGAGCAAAATAGCAACAATTAAAGCCGAGGCACACACAGCGGTGAAGGAGAAACAGCTTAATGAAAGTCTCGAGAGCGGGGCCAAAGAGGATTTTAATCCAGGCATTGGATAAAACCGTCGTTTTTAAAAGGTTTTTAATCGGAAGGAAAACAATGGATGACTTTTCTGGTGGCATCTCTCCACTGGGCCTCCTGACGTCATTCAGGGTTAGAACCCTTTATGGAAACAGGAAATGGACATATTCTCAAGGTTGTGTTTCAGTGCCGTTGTGTGGTCTGTGGTTCGAAATGGCTTTGTGTGGAAGGTGGAGCTCTTTTCTAAACATTTATGGAGCCGAATATGGAAAGGAAAATGAGACTATTTCAAAGCGTGGCTGAATGTAGGTCATTTAACCTCAGTGGTCGTCTTTTAAATTGCTACAGGTGGACTCATACATTTCTTTTCTAGTTATTTTTTTTTTTTCTCACACTCCATGAGGGGATTTTAATCTCCTAGGTCTTGGGAAATCCATTGTTTCTTATAGATCTTGGCTGCATTTTGTATTTTGCTCAAAACGTGAATGTGTATGAATGTGTAAATGTGTAACAACGTGAAGTCAGAGAAATTTCCTGGCTAACGTTTTATGGCAGCTACTTGCTCTATCACTATAGACTTCTTTTAAAAGTCATTTAATTTTCTTTTTCTCAGCTAGTTATTTCACTTTTGGACCCTTTTGACCCCTGACATGAGCGTTCATTTCTTTTTAGTTTAGCATCATTAGGCTTATATATGTATTCACTTGGGCATGTGTCTGTACAATAAAGGTCATTGTATCAAGTCACAGTTTTGTGCTGTGCAGAATCACAATTTGTGCGGTGCACCTCCCCCGACAAACCCGCACACAAAGACAGACAGGAACACACACACACACACACACACACACCCACACACACCCACACTCACATACAACCACACACACAAAAACATGATTAAAATTTATAACAATTAATATTGTTTTTTATTATGTTTGTTATCATTTTGTTTTGTTCATGATAGAGAAAAATATATATACTTTAATGTATTAATTATTATAATTCTAAAAACAGAATTTACATTTAAGAATAAAAATATAGCACATTTAAATACCAGCGAGTATTTAATGCTTCACAGGTTTAAAAATAAAAAGAAAAAAGAGAAAAATATAGCAAAAAGAGCAGGACATTAAAAAACAACGGTTAAATTTTCACATAACAAGCCAGTGAGAACAAATGTGTTCCGAGTCTGGATTTGAAGATGGGGGAGAGTATTCCACAATTGTGGACCAACGACAGCAAAGGAACGATTGTCGCAAGTTTTAAGTTGAGACCTAGGGGTTTTTAGGATTGTAATGTTCTTACAGAGGTTTGTGCAGATAACAGTTCTGACACATAGTGAAAAGCTTGGACATTGCTTTAATATCAAATGAACAAAAGTTTAAAATCGATCTGGTATTTGACAGGTAGCCAGTGTAGGCACCAGATTAAGCCAGATGGAGGTTCATGAAACGGGATCTGAGGTCATCAACACAGTCTGCCACAGGGATGCAATGACATCCAAGTATGTATGTTTGAGGTCGAGAAAACGGTGCTACAGCTTAACACAGATGGCAAAAGGTAATATTTGGTTTCAGTAGTCAATATTCCCAAAGAGGCGCTCAATTTCATATATCCTGTTTACATGGGTTGAGGGAACAAGACACACAAGGCTTGATAAACCACGCAACATTGTCTTCACAATAATTTGTAACCTGTAAATAATTGTATTATATAAGAGTAAAACAATAATCTCAAATTCGATTTCCAACTCAAGCTATGTTTCCACCATACACTCGCACGTTTCTGCACTCACCTCTTTGTCCACAGTACATTATCTCACAAAACACCACTTTATCAGCCCATCACAATGAGCAATGTCGAACACAAGTGACCCAAAACCAGAAATCCGACCTCAAACCCACTCAATCATAATCACGGCAGCTCGAAGCACGTGTCCGAAATCTAAAATTAGACTTCGAAAATGACTGATGGACGAGGAAATGTGCTCCGTCCACACATCGTTTCATCATCACAAAATTGTGCGCACACGCATCATCTGGAGATAAATGTACCGAGTCCCAGTTTTTGACCAGAAGCGTGAGCTTTGCTCCATCAGTGGCCTACTTCATGTAGTGCTTTTCTAGTCAGCGCGTCTTTAGAGCAGCGTGTTGCTTTTATCAAAGACAAAACTCTTTGTATAGAAGGTAAAAATAGCTACATTTATTGCCCCTGTTAGTGCATTATCATTAAATATCTTCTATAGCAGCAGTGTGTCTTCAACAGTGACTTGGAAAGTGCATATTAAAGTATGGCTATTGACCCCAGAGTAGGATGGGAGAAAAGACGAGACAGACCTCTGATGGCTTTGATAAATGTCCTCCCATGGATGAGTCACAGGGAACATTATTTAAAATCAATGTGGCCTTTTTCTCTCCCCTTTTTGGCCCTGGAGTGGAATGGCGCCTCTGGAAGCTCAGTAGGCTGGTTTTAAAAGGACAGCGATGTGCTTTTCAATGAGCCAGTTTACACAGGGGGTTAATGTAGCTCAATGAAATAAGCGTCCTTGGTGCAATTCGCTCTAGCCTCTTTGTCCTTGATTTTAATAATCAATTGGATTACTGTTGTTCAAATAAAGAAGGTTAATTTGGATGTCAGAGTTACATTTACCTTTCAATCAGACTGGTATAGTTGTATGAAAATGTAGGTTTTAATTTCAATGTGGTTTGGTAATTTTTTCCATGAGTAGTAACCATTGCTTCGCACTTTTGCGAAACGTTAAATTGCTACTCTGTGATTTAGTGTTGCACTATTACGTACTACTTTGCTACATAATAAAGTGTTACAGTATTTACTGTTGGATTTTTTTTTTATATGTAATTTCTAATAATGTTACACAAAGTTCATGCAGGTAGCAACACAATGAGTCAAAGCAAAGGTCTGGTGTTTGGTTTCGGTGAAGAACAAGGTCTACGTGCGATACTGAATTGAGAGGCAATCTGTTAGGTGCGTTTAGCCCAGTGGCTTTCTCCTTCCTCTTCGGCCCTTGTAAGTGGTTCCTCCCTCAAGGGACTTTGCTGTCCCAACTGTCTGCGAGCGCCTGTGGCACTTAGTCTTGGCACTCACACCAAATGGCTATCAGATTTTTGATGATCCAGTTAAAAAAGTCAACAGCTGTCACACACACACACACGCGCGCACACACACACACACACACACACACATCACTCAATCTTTAACTGTAATTTATCTCTATTCTCGGACTCTTCCTCTCTCCACGCATTGAGTAACACAATTAAGCCATGGGAAATAGCAGAGATTATCTTGATATTCCATTACATACAGCAACTGTAATCTTTCCATTCCTGGCTTGGTTATTTTGTGCAGCAAACAAATATAGGATCAAGACAAAGGTATAGAGTAAATCCACAAATGACCTTGAAACCTTAGAATAAAATTGTAGATCTATTAAACAAGCTGTAAAAGCTCCATCTACTTATAACTGAACAAACCAATCCTGACCATCCATTTAAAACGGTCACGTTTAAAAAGAAATATACACAAATACGTATACAGTTTAGAACAATTAAAATCTTAAATTTAACCATTTCAAATCACAACTTTAGACATGTGTTTAAAGGGGATGTTTTTATTTATTTTTGGTTTTGTGTAATTCGGTTGAGTTTCTTGAAAAAAAGATATTCTGATAAGATTTTTTGATAAATCTCTCTCTCGCTTTCTCATTTCCCCCTCTCTACCCTTGCTCTCTCAATCTCTCTTGCTCTCTCCCACTCACTCTCTCTAAATCTCTGAATTTACTATTCACATAGCAAAATTTAGCAATTAATTTTTCCACCCTTAGACAAAGTAAGAAGTTTTTTTATTGCAAAAAGTAATTTTCTTGTTCCAAACAGATATGCAATTAGCCTTCGTAAAATGTAGTTCACACTTAAACTAATGAGGCTGTTCTGTGTGTGAGATTGAACAAATCCACATCGTGACTAAGAATGGTTGCTTCAACAGCAATGCGAGTTTTCTGTATTTAATGGCTCTCTACACACACACACACACACACACACACACACACACACACACACACACATACATAAACAAACATAAATATTTATGCATTTACTATCTCAAATATAATGAACTCTTAGCCTTCATTACAACTCATGCGATTCTTCTGATTTCGTGAGGTGCTTTCTTATATTTAAATAGAAACATAATCTAAAATTACAATCGAAAATAAAATAAGAATTCATATTTCTAATAATATAAAATATTTATTTGTTTTAACACAATAATTTGCAGGTTTTTCAACTGCACGTGATAACATCAAGGCCAGGTTCTTTCTTCAAATTAAAATTTTAAATTACCTTGTGTTAGACAATAAAGACAATCTGAAGGGCAAAATAATTGCAATATTATTTAAACCTCATAGAGTGTTACAGCGTGATTTTTAATATATTCAGAACATATGCTTTGTGGCCTTAAGGGAGGCCAGGATTCACTGACCCCGCTTTCCATTCAGAGTTTCTATGCACACACGCTTTTTTAAAAAAAAGATACATTTTTATCTTCTAGCCAGAGGATGAGATTGATTTTTTAAAAAAGCAATTCATTATTTAAATGCTTCTACTCGTAAGCTTGCACGTCCACACAAATATACCTGCACAAGCTTGTGTGTATCAACAAAAAACAGACTTTTTTTGCTGGGAAATGTAGGCAATCTTCCCTTTGTTTCTTAATGGAAGCAGGTTGACCGAACACACATATACGCACGGGTCCACATTGTATTGTCCAATTTAATCCATTTAAAGTGTGGGACTTAATGGATAGTACCTCTCCATATAGGTCACCCCTACATCGATTGCCTGAGGAAAAACACGATTTCATCCTGATCCTGTCATAACATTTTTGAAACCATTTATTTGCCTCTTTCGCAGAGGCCATTGGGATCCATAGCACGTGCCGATTTGGAAACATTTGTTCCTTCCTCGTAGTTTATATTTATATGCAGAATCCGAGCTTTGTAAATGTGTGCACACATGCAGAGCTAGCAAAGCTCTCGCTAAAGCCCTTTCCTTCTCGCTGGAGCCTTTCTGCTTTAATGCCATGTTTCTTTAAGCAACGCGTTGTGGAAAATAAAGCATAGTGCTAATGTTTCCCCAACAATGAAGGACTGTGAAAATGGAGGATAAAATAAGAACTGTTGTTGACTGTGTTAGAACAATCTAAAAACGAAATCTTCAAGAAACTCACGGTCAAAGTCTACTGCTGAAGTGTAAAGGCAACAGCTCCATATTTATTTGTATCACTCATGGAGAGAAGCAGGAATCGATTGTCATTGTGAAGGGTAGAGAGCGCAGCCCTATTTAAAGTGTGCCTAGGATATGCTTGACAGAAAGTAGTCTGGGTTTGGGTGACTGCTAGAGGTTCTGGAGCTCCACTTCAGTCACACTCTCTGACTTCAGGTCATCCAGAGTCCCAGAGCTTGTCAGATTGATCCTGTGCTGCTTTTCTTTAGGTGTAAATCCCATTCCCACAACGTGTGGCAGAAATCGCGGGCGTTATGGATAATGAGAAAGGCATTCTTTGTATTAGTGTCCGGAGAAAGGCTTTGATCCCTTGTGACTATCGGGCTTTCC
>CM051493.1:25621764-25706764 GCA_028031935.1 Paedocypris micromegethes
GTTTTCCTTGCTCACCTATTAATTACGAATACGATAGGAGAGATGTTGAGACAAGACTTAAAAAGCATCAAAGTTTCAGTGAAAATGAATTTAGTGGAAAAAAAACAATACATATTGAAAACTTGATTGCAAGTTGTTTTTTAGCCTTTATGTTAGGTTTCTTTAGTTCTATTTAGTTATTTTGTAATTTTTTTTGTTATTTTCATTTTTTAAAATGCTTTAAAATATAGTATTGCTGTACGTAATTATTTGAGAAAAAAAAATGTAAAATTGAATTGATAAACTGAAAAAATAAAAAATTAAATAAATGCAAATTTAAGCCAATGCAGTCTGTCACTAGATTTACTTCAGATCAAATGTAGGCATTTAGCATTTGAATTATCCAACTCCCTGCTTTCTCTGGGAAGCAAACCCACATCTTTTGTGTTGTTAGCATCAGCTTTAATAGTTAAGCCACCGGAAAGCTATTTCAAATTCTAAACGGAAAAAAATGACAACTCAGAACAGATCTCTTTAATTCAGAATGGCTCAAACCAAAGCCATTCTATCCATTTCGAGACACTGACGTCAAAACCAGCATTGCTGATTTCATATTAGAATATAACTCGCATTCAAATAATTTAAATAGTTTAAAAGCTCTAAAAATGAAGAAATAGGACACTTAAACACAACTACAGTATGCAAACTCCACACAGAGGGCCTCAAACTCGGTTGCTCCATGCTGTGAGTCAACAGTGCTACCCACTGTGCCACCATGCTATTTTCTATTTATTTCACACAGCACAAATCAGCATCTCTCTTTCCCCATGAGCATATGAAGTTATGTTAAATAAATACACCAAATATACCCTAAGTGCAACTTATATATGTGCACTAAATGCATTCAGTATCTGACCAGTTTTGGGCAAGATTGACCTCTGAATGAACTGAGATGCCTTAGAAGGCGTTTGAATTTACCCGTCTGTGCACTAGTTGTCTTTTCCAATGACAAGAAAAAGAGTGAGTTGTAAACCCCAGTGACAGATAAGTTCTCGTCTCCAGCTTTCTTTTTCCCAGGGGAGTGGCATAGGTTACCTTGGCCTGGCACAGAGCAAACGTGCCCTCGGCTCCTCATCTAGACATTTTGGGCTGAGAGTGAACTTCTCAAAGCTTCAGTATAGATTGACCTCCGTGTCCATATGCCATTACTAGCCTGCTGATGTAGAAAATGGAGGGATTCGGATCACGGGGAGGGAGCTCAGGAAGACACTAGCTATGGTAACGCAGATTTGGAGGAAATCTTTTACAAAAATTGTAGCTTAAAGTATGAATTTATCTTTTTGTACTTTTTTAGGGTTGGTTTTGCAGTACTAACTAAAAGTTGAGGATTAGATGACTGCATTGCAAGCCATGGTGATTTTACGTTGACATTACATAAGCCAGTTACGTTTGTGAATTATTTTTAATATTTATGTTGTCAAAACAGTTGCAATCTCACATTGAAAATATAATCTGTTTTTTGCTTCTACGCATCAATGAACCATAATCAGAGGTAGCTTTGTGTAGTGAAATGGACCGGCTTGTTTTGAGACGTGTTGGGGTTAATTTAGTGTTACCTAATTTTAAAACAATAAATGAATCAAGGCAATAATTTCTAATCAAGCATAGTTACGAGTTGCATTTAACATCTAATCTTTTTGTATCTTTAACATCTTTAATTAAAATGGTCTAGTTTGAAATAAATTTATAAATAGCATTACGCTTTAGTTAATGTGAGTGTGTGTGTGTGTGTGTGTGTGTGTGTGTATGTGTGTGTGGTTGCGCGTGTGTGTGTGTGTGTGTCTGTGTGTGAGCTTGTGTTTTGGTCTCCACGTTTAAGCCTAATAGAAAGGAAGTGACAGTTCTGCCCTAAGATGCCTTTATCTTCCTCGGGTTGTTGGCACTTTGAAGGTCTGTAAGAGACGTCTGTCTTTATCATGAACACTTGAACACAGCCAATGACTGATAGACGTTCATAAAATCAACCTATGGCTGATAAAGCACTTTTATTAGCTTCCTCGATTGGCTGTATGCACTTTTGAGATTCTGGCGTTTTGCTTGGTGTCGGGGATTAAAAACATCTGAATATAACATTTCACTACATGGAGTACCGTGCATAATATGTACGTATATGACAAATAAAATTTGAATTTCATTATTCTTATAAAATAGTTTTCATTTCTTTTTACTTCAGATTAAAATTGCGGTTAGTCTAAACAACTTTGTTATAAATATACAATTTTCATATTATATTGTATAATATTGTATATTGTATTTCATCAAATTATATGTTATTGCTTCTTAATCTCTAAATTGCTTTTTAACCCTTTGATGCTGAAGCCAATCTTAGCCGGTTTCTGAATATGAAGACAGACCATTTTTTTTTGCAAATTTGGGCTTGGTTCTGTCATGTACTTTCTGCCATACTAATGAAAAAAAAAAAACAATTCTGTCTTTGGCTCAAATTTATTTATTTTTTTAATTATTACTTTTTTGTCATTGTGTTTCTGTTTGTATGTATTTATTTCTTGAGATTTTTGAAGTTGGACACAAAGTAATAAATTGGTGTGGAAAGACTCAGTTTACCGACACACAATGATGAAGTATCAATCTCAGTCCGAAACAAACCCAAAAACTTGTAGTCTGCCATTTTGTGAAATGCCAAGAGACAGTGGGTTAAAAGTTCACTTTTCTTCGCCACAGCTTCAGGAAGTGTAAAAAAATAAATTGCTTCTGATCATTCACCCATGTACAAAGACTTTAATGTTTGTCATTTTTTCATTAAGTTTTGTGCTCCCTCCTTTATTCCTGACATATTTATGGTCCTCATCAATCAGCATCTGTGTGTTTCACTCCCAAAAGTCCAAACTGTGGTTGCGTTTCTAGGCAAAAGAAGAGAGCAAGGGGTTAACAAAGGCATATTCAGCGCAGGCCACATGAGTGGGCAGCTTCACCATGTGGAACAGGATTGTAACTGCCAACTACTGAACCACGCCGGCCTCTGAGATCCGAGTTATAGTGTCATATGCCAGGACAGGACTGGGTTTGGAGGCTAGAAGAGCGCGGAAGGTTTGGGGAAGGGTCCATTTATAAGCTACAACAACAGGCCACACAGACAGGTGGCTTTTTAAAAGGTGGGTAGGTAGTGTGTCAAAAGTTTGAGGTCAAACACGTCCTCAGTCGGAAGAAGGCACAGACCAGTGCCTGGAAGCCTCCCTGCTGTTCTTTTGTGGAAAAAAATCCCGACAGCGGTGTTGTATTCTAATGCTGATTTGCTAGTCAGCACTGGAGAATGACTTCTCAAACCTTGGATGGAAGTTTGGGGAGTTTCTCAGCAGGACTAAACTGGAGGGAACAATCAGTGAATGTTAAAAGCATTAATCCCTTGTTTGCCATTTTTCATGTGTAGTGTTGATGGCAAGTCGCAATTTACCGAAAATCTTTGTGTCGAGAGTTGATTTGATGATGTTTGGTTTACATTCGGCTCTTTTGTGGCAGTTGAAGTTAAACAGAACATGTTCGTCTAAACTTCATGATCAACTGGACTGATTCAAAGAAGATTGAAATAAACCTCCTGTCGGTATGAAAGAGTTTGATAATCAAGAGATTAGGATGAATTAAAAACACAATCATCTTTTACATCAACAGCAGGTCTGCACAAAATTAATTTTGCAACATGCATTACTTTGATTTGTTTCTGCTTACAGCATAGTGTCATACATGTGGAGTTATATATTTATATATAATCATATATTTTGTAATATATCTGTGATGAGATGCCCAGTTTATAAACGCCAATGAAAGATTGTGACAAGAAAACAAGTTTTTAAAATATATTTTTGAATGGAAAATAGCTTACGTGTGTACCCATAACATTTGTGAATTGTTATTTTTACACAATCATGCGACGCTGGTTAATCATTAAAAACATTGTGAAAAATGAGAAAATGAGAACAAGAAAAGATCGGCCTAGCACAAATGTCCTACAGCCCTTGGATTTACAGTAAGATTATACTGTTGCAATGCAAGTATACGCTAAATGTGTGTGATATACTGACATTTTTGCCATGATGTAAAACATGTGGTTCAAAAAGCTCTTTGTTTTTGTTCTAGAAATTTCTGAAAATAATTGTGTGCATGCATTACCCAGGATCCTCTGCGCTCCGTCTTTCTGTGTTGCACTGATTTCACCTGTGTCTCATTTCTTTATGTATTTCACAAATTCACAAATGTATTTTATGTAAGTCCTCACCTGTTGTCAATAATTTGTCCATCAGACTTTGCACTTTGTTATGTTCCATTGTATCTCAGTAAGTTACCGTGTGTTTACTTTGGACAAGACACTGCCCACTGCTCCGGGTTTGTGTGTGTTCACCGTGTGTGTGCAACTGCCCTGGATTTTCAAACGCAGAGCACAATTTCAACATGGTCAATCACGGCCATATTGAAAAACCTGTCATCTATACTTCCCAAGCCGCTGCCAGAAGGTAATACTATTCAGGCTTTATTTATTTTCTATTTTTTGACATGCAAAAGCATAAACTGCCTTAATGTGGTGAGACATGCATGGTTGAAGAATAAAAAAAACGTTTATAAAAAAGTGTTGTGCTTGAACTGAAGCAAAAGATGGTTCGCTCATATCAATCATAGATTGCTGTGAGACAGGTTTTATTGCATGTTTGTGCTATAGAATCGTGTTGAGTAGGAGAGGAAGTGAAGGTTCACAGATCTGATGCTGGAGGAGTCGTTTGGCTGAGGATCCACTGGGGCGAAACAATCGGGTGAATCCCACCTACAAGTAACAATGCTGCTTTGCTGTGGTAATCAGATTGGCCGATGATAGACGGGGGACGTCTGGCAAAAAAGGCATTATAGGCTGGGGCTGGGTGAAGCCAGATAGGAATTCCACAATACCCAAAAAGTGTGGAAAACACGCTAAAATACACTTCACTCATGTATTCATGTCTGTGCAGGCAAGTGTGTGTGTATGTGTGTGCGCACGCAAATTTGCACATTTGTTGAGCGCTCCTATATTTCTTCAAAGTCAAACAACCCACAGTCTTGCCCTTTTGCGTCTCTGCCATGATTAGTATATTTTTTCCAAGCGACAACCAACCTCAACAGAGTCTGAATTCCTGCTGACGAAAATTACACGGCATTGCAAGCTATTGCACTAGAAGCCCTGTTTCAATCGTGCATACTGTAGACAGGAAATGACACCGCATGGTAATAGCAGGACAGACGTGACAGCTTGTTGTCATTATTTTTCATCTCTCTTCAGCCCCTGCTGTGGATCTGTATGCTCCATGTTGAGATGGACTTTCAATCCAAACTAATGTATACCTTCTGTCTCTCCTCTCTTCCTTTTGTTTCTATAAACATCACTCTTACTCTAATTTCCAGCCACATATTTTGATGTCTCCACCGTGCACTGCAGCCTTCAACCCTGGTGTTTCCAGCAGCTACAATGACCATTTTAGCACAAAGGACTTGTCAACAATTGGGAAAACTGAAAGCCCTTTTGTTGTGAGTTTGTCTGTATTATCTAAAGTGTCCTCAAACCACGCGCTATTTTTCAGCGCTGCTCTGTGCGGATCTACTTAACATTGGTTTGGATTGTTTGGTGCACTGACATGCTGTCAGTGTCAGCGGATGATGGCGGTGATTATTCTAAATATGTAAAAGTAAATGACAAATGGATTTGGGCCTGAATGAATTTTTAGAAGATCCTTTTTGCTATTCTGCAAATGCTAAATGGCAAGCTTCCCAGTGCCTGTTAGGTGAAGGACATTTTGGTTTTCAGAAAATGGCACTGTTTTTACTTAAACCCAAAAACGGAATGTCCACATTCTCGAACGTAACAAGAGAAAAGAGGTTTTTTTGGATACGGATACATGGAAACAGAGTGCAATGGTGCTAATGAAGAAAATGAAATTGTACGCTTCTTTTTAGCAACAAAAGTGAGGGAAACAGTCTTTAGGGTGACTCCATGCTGAGATTAATAGCCATGTTCTTCCCAGAGAAATGTGTGTCACTAAAGGCCTCTAGGAAAAGTCAGATGCCCGGATTGAATCCCTGGGGGTCACTGGGAGTCTCAAGAGTACAAATGAGGGGGAAGCAGAAGGGGATAGATGGAGTGAAGCAGATCCACATAAGGACCATGTTCAGCAATTCCAAAGATATAGTTCTAAGCAGGATTTGATTCACCCTGTTTTGCACCAGCAGGCATTCCCAAATTCCATCTATAATACATCAAACTTGCTTAGACCTAAATCAAAACCTTTCTGAGCGTGTGGAAGAACAGAAAGACAAAAGTCGCACAAGGTGTGTGAGCTTTGTAAGCAATTTTAGACATCTTGATGAAGACTACCAAAATGAAACCAGGAGATTTCTTTTTGTCTGAGGTAATAAATTCCAAGTTCCATGATATAAATAATGCCATTTATTAGTACAACATCACAGCTGTATCACATCTCAGGAAGGTATCCATTTTAAGAGATTTAATGAAATGCAAATGCACTTGGCATTTCAGAATCAATTTATTACATGAAGCTTTACCTCTTATCCATAAATCCCTGGATAACGTTGTTTTAAACCTTGTTAATAGTCTTAGTATCTGGAGTGCACAAAGTGATAGCACAATGAATAAAAACGAGTGGCTTTGGGAGTGTGTCATTTTTTAAATTAATTGAAACAACTACAATTTGGCAAATTACTTTTTAATGGGTGGAATGGTATTTACACCTTCACACATGGTGTTGTGTGGTTGTTTGCATGTGGGGAAACTATTACAAAAATTAATCAGCGCCAGGAATGGATTCTGTTGTTGCTGAGACTTGTTTTTTTACAGAGATTGGCTGAAGTGCAGCATTGTTAGTCGGTTTGAGCATATGGCAGCATTGTGCTTGCCCCTGGGCTTCCTAGTTTAGAGCTGTCGGCGGGCTCATGGTGTCACATATCCACAATGGGCTGAAGCTGAGACCTTTATCTATGGGCTTCTTGATTGTTTTATTATCAGAACCTGATCAGGAGACTTTCCTTTGGATCTCATCTCATTTCTGTGAGAGGTGGCATGGTGTACTAACCTTATCCTAAGTCATGTTATTGCTGTTTATCAAAAGAAAAGCTTTTGAAGATTTATTTTGTAAGGATGAAGGACATATTAAACTTTGGAAACACGCATAGATGAATGATCAATGCTTGAAAAGATTAGCCTGGCTGCCATGATGCCTGATTTAGCATCCACATTTTTCAGAATTAAGGGGTAAATTTAAAACTCATTAGATATGCCTTTCAATCCCTGAGAAACAGCATCATGCCGTTGGAAAATTACAACCTCCGCAAGCATCACTGTTGGATGCCATTGTCGTGTCAATCTGCAGTCTGGGGTCCAACGGGTGGCCCTTTCCCTCCAGACGCAGACTTTCCAATGGCTGATTGACGAGAATAGAAGGGATGACTTGACTCAATGCAGCGTGGCAAGGGTAATCTTCCAGGTGATGATCCTATTGGAAAAAAGGGGGGCATTGAGAAGCCGTATTCTGTTTTTGCATTGATGCCTGCAGACCCTCTATCAAACTTAATATATTTTTGCTTTTCTCCCCAACTCCCTATGATTGTTAAGCTTAGTGCTTTAGATGGTTGCTTCCTGGCTGACGACCCTAAAAAGAGCTGGAGAATTCAACAAGCGAAATCCATTGAGACCTTTGTGATGTTATCAGAAGCCCTCACAGTCCTTCTTTTGAAGATGTGCTTTTGAAAAGTTGCTGGAGCCAAAGTTGAATCTTGCCCAAATGTACCTGTGCTTTGAATCAGATGGTTTTCAAGTAGACTTGTTTGGCTGGCCTTTTGATTTGAGCTGGAGATTTGGTGCGTTTGCTCAGGTCTATGGACTGTTCAATTTATTTTTTTGGTTTTATTATGTGCGTATTTGAAAATATATTTCTCAGTCCATCCGGTATGACATGATTAAAGAAGCTCCAAAGTTGTATGCTCTTTGAAGAGCAGCTTTGAATGCTGAGACTCCTGAGGCCTGCACGGAGTGGTATTATTCACTGGTTGCTGCAATAATTGGATTTCACAGAGTATTATTTTTGCATTAGATGTATAATTCAGTTTCGATAACAAACATTCAAGGGATTTACTTGTTTACTCCCAAATATATGCCTTTTTATATGTAAAACACCATATGTCTCTATCCAAGTAAATAAATTCCTAACAATGGATAATAACAGCTGGCTATTTATTGTGGACCGGATTCGGCATCAAATGTGTCAGAGTGTTTGATGCTTAACTCACAAAAGAGACGACTTTGAGCTGTCAGGACACACTTCTTTCCTGTTACATGCTTGAACTCTCCAGATATGTTTTACTCTTTGACATCCATTTACCCCTTTGCTCACATCCTTCCCTTTGTTCGGAGTGTTCAGTCACCTGGTGTCAAGGTCAAACTGTTCAAAGATTTCATAAAAAAATAGGAGACTACTATAGCCAAATCAATATCAGCATTTACCTCTGTCAAGAGTGACTGTTTTTGGTGGCTAAACTGTAATTTTTCAGTAGTTTTTTTTGTTTTAGATTTTAAAGAATCAGAACCAACCATTATTTTGTTACAAAAATAAAGTACTAATTTTACACTACTGAAATATTAGTTAAAATATTTGTATGAGCATGTCACCTTTTTGCAAACTCAAATCAAATAAATCTTTAAGTGTAAATATTTCAAATTGGGCACTGTTGAAATGTATTTGTATGTAAATATTTTTTTTTTTACATATTTTACAAAAACTAAAATAAAAAGCATATTAGCTTGGGTCAAATACAAACAGAAAACAAAAGAATTATCTCTACCACCAACTAACCTTGGCAAAAAAAAAGAGTTTTTATGACGGACAGAAAAAGATTCCATTCAACGCTTAATACAGTTACCTAACATGTACTATAGTTAAGTGTGACAAATTAGATTATTACGTACATTGAGGCAAACGTTTTTATATCAGGTTTTGTGTATTCTTCATTCTAGAACTGACTGCTCAAAGAAGCTTTTAGCAAACATTTTAAATGTTTTTTTTCAGTTGGTGTCGTTTCATCTTGAAGTTTAACTTTTACAGCAGAAGGCTTCTACAGCAAAACTTTCAGTAATTGACGATTCTGTACTTAATTTAGATTATAAAGCAAAATCTTTTTATAATCATTTTCACACTACAGCTTCTTAAATAGTTTGATCCTGTCCTACTTTCTTGTTCTTATCTTTTTCACTTCACCGCATGAGAACCGAGAAGACTGCTGGGTGTGGTGGATAAGAAGAAAGTATTGATGTTGTGATGGCCTTATGGAACAAGAGGTGAAGTGTTCCGTTATCTTTGATTTCTGCAGAAATGTGCTTTTATTGTTGCACACCGCCTGCACTTTGTTTTGAAAAATTGAGGAGCTGAAGGCGGAAGAACTTCTCATTGTTATTACCTCGTGATTTTCTTAGAAACTTGAAAGCGCGAGAAATTCGTTCCATCTTTTGCTTGCTGATACAGAACTAGCTTTAAGTTTGATCCATCTGTAGGTTGCATCAGAATTGCATGATACGTCAAAGTAGCCCTTTCAGTTTCTTGTTTGAGTTTAAACATAAAGTAATAATTTGGCTTTGTGTATTTTAGTTTTTGTAAAAAGTAAATTATAGCCACACAATGTGTCACACTAGTATTGCTTTTGCACATTTTGTGTGGTATAATTTCAGTAATGTTTTTTCAGACTCTTCTGGGTAGAAAAGATTTTTCATATCATTTGAGTTGAGCATTTGTTTGTCCAAATGTTATTTGTTATTATATTGTTATTTGAACTACGTTTGACTATGGTTAATTCAAGTCAAAGTGTAAAACAAATCTAACTGATCGGTTTAAATTTCATACATGCATTGTACAGTGTGCCCACATAATCATAGTGAATGTTTGAAAAAAAAAAAAAAATAAATAATAATAATACTTTTGGGTGGCAAGTCAAAAGAAATAGCTAAAAGAAAATGCATAGTCATATTAATACTCTCAGTTGATTTAGTTTCATTCTTAAAATTATTTATGTCACAGATAATATAATCAGTTATTCAGTAGGATTCTACAAAAACATTAGATACTGCAACGTTACTATAATCCGTCATTAATCAGGAATTTCACAGTTCTATGTCCTGTCTTTCCAATTTTTTTCATATTATAAAAAATGACAGGGAGATTTGTAGCCTAGCTGCATGTCTTGTGTAAATTCTGTTTAAAATTATTTTTAAGTATTGTTTATTTGTTTGTGTTTATATGCTGGTGTGTTTATATTCAGATTGTTACTGTTTATAACACCAGAATATTGTCTGCACTGACTAAACAATACAGAAAACGATTTTGTCCAAAAGTAGTTCGAACGTTACAAAGGAAAAAAATAAAAAGCAAATGTTCCCTATTGTAACAGTATTAACAATAAGAACACCAACACAAAAAGTTAGTAACGCAAAAGAAGAACACCACACGTTTTTACATTTTATTGAATAAATGATTTTACCTGAACAGTACCTTTAATGATTTAGCAATACGGCTAATTAAATCAGTAGTCATTCCTCATTGTCTTCCTCTTCTTTTTGCACTAAAACCACCAAAGTCTATTCTTCATTCAAAACTGAACCATACATCTTAATATTTACTTTTCGCACGATTTTGAATGTGTATTGACATTTTGGTATTTTTTTTTCCAGTGGTATCTGTACTATCATCCATCCATTCTCTAAACTGTTTCTTTCATTTTTGTGTCGCAGGCTGATAATTTCACGCTAATAATTTATCAGATGAATTTGCAGATAATTTGCAGGCACTAATTTCCGAATCTTTCACAAAGTGGCCGACTCATACATACATGCACATTCACTCTCCCTTCTATAGAAAATAGAGTGTCCAAAAAGAACATTCTTGGACTATGGGAGGAAACCATAGAACTCACAAGAACCCACTCGATCACAGGGAAAACATCGGACTTTGGATTTGAAGGAAGTTCTTCTCATGGCCTCTAAACTTTCTCACATGTATTGATTGATTGTACAAATCTGTGGGTCTGTTTCAATTCTGCAATCATTTAAAATGACAAACCTAACCGCTGATCATAGTTTCACAAAAGTATCTAAAATAGAACAAGTCTGGGGAAAATGTCTGGTTGTCTGGTATTAAACCACCTTCAAGGTCAAATCTGGATGTTGGGCGGAACAAAGAGGTGGGGGGTATTTTGATGGACTTAACATCTCCCAATTCCCCAGTAATTGTAAGGCTGGAGTTCTTAGCCACGCTCACTTCAAGGTCGGACTGTTTTAGAGGTTGGCTTTGAATGTCAACTCAACAGGCGCTTGATGTAATTTGGATATTATTTGGTTTTCACTTTTTAACAAAAGAACCCTTGAACAATTTGTCCTATTCGTAAGAAAACCCAATATATCAAGTATATACGCTACTATAATACGATAATTAAGAAAATTAAGCTGCTCGTTTTGCCAGGAATGTTTGACTATTGAACATCTGTTAACTTGTTCCATTCAAACATTTAGGTGAAAGTAGAGAATTCACTTAATCCTTCCCAGACTGAACACAAAATGTGTCCTTAATGTACCTCATTTTTTCAGTGGCTGTTCCCTCAAAGACAAGATTAAGAGATGAAATCTGACCTTTGCGAATAAAACAGCCCTATGCTCTCAGGTTTCTCATATGCGAGAGAAACTTAAATTCGAGACAGAGATCCATGGAGAGCCTGGAGCGGTGCTAATCAGGGCATGATTAATTGTCCAAGCTGTTGCGTCTCAGTTGCATCAAGGTGTGCATCTCCCCTTTTCAAAAAGACAGCGAACAATTCTGTCAGAATGATTTGTTCACCCCACACTTCATCGATCTACTTTGTGTCTCCACTTACTTGCTTTAGCTCTTTTTATTTTTGACTCCATTTTTTTTTTTACATTTCTGAGTATAATGGAAACAAGACCTCCAGTATAAGTAGGATTTATGTTCCTTGGAATATTATAGTCTAGGTCTAAGAATATTATAGTCTAAAGTCTACAAATCACTTTCTAAAATGTTTAAACACTGCTTGTTTTAATAGTTAGTGACATTAAATCTCCAAACATACCACAAACTATCCCCCTACAACATGTGCATTTTGTTTTTCAAAGCCATCACCATCAACATTTTTTAAATTTGACCTACAACATTAATGTTCTTAAACTCTGTGTTTTATTAAAGAGAAATAGAATCCTGTTCACAAAATGTTCACATAACAGCTTAAAAAAGTATTCAATAGGTGTGTACGTGAGAAGAGCGCTAAACATTTGCAAGTCGTTTGGAATGAAGGGGGAGCGAGAATTGAATGAACACAAGAAAAAACATAAAAACCCCAAGGTATCATGGATAATTTCACATATATCTGTAGACAGATAAACTTTACAAAACGAGAAACTGTAAAAATGCAGTAAATTATGAACTCTACTAAGGTGGTCTCAGAATCCAGTTTGCTAAAACAAAAAAAGAGTATATCAACCAGCTAAAAACAGATGGTGGTGCACCAATGTCTGAACTGATCAACAGCACATCAAAGAACGTGTGATCCTTCAGCAGATGCTCAGAACAGGGTCCAGAGTTCTGACCTGCTGTGCCAGAGATAGCTCATGCAAAGTGTCCAACCTATGGGATACAAGAGCTTTGGCTCACTTTTAATCAGCGTAACCTTAGCAACACTTTGTCCCACTCCAAATACAAATGAGCTTGATGATGATCATGACCACGACTTGAAGTAGGTAGCAGTCTGAGAATGAACCTTGACTGTAAACGCTTCCACTTTAAGGCTGCGGCTCGGAACAGTCGGTTTATTTTAATAATCTGTTGTTTAGACTGTGAGTGATATGCATGTCTAGTGAGAAGGAAGTTCCAAATGGCCACTGTGAACTTTATGATTCTTTTGAGTTTTGGAGCCGAGGATCTACAGGTTTCAACTCGAGACCAGCCATATAAAGTGGCTCCCTTGGCTCTTATCAATGAAGGATGGGGAGTGATTTACCGGCTCTGGGGGAGCTGGACTGGGGAAGTTCATCTGACAGAGCTGGATGTGGGGGGAGAGAAAGAATGTTTCTTCAGCTCGTTACACATTTGTGAAGCCACTTTTTTTCTCTTGTTCAGGCCTAGTAAATCTGTCCACCTGCCCCACAAAGCCAAACTTACTCAACAGCATATTCTGACAAACATAATTCCCTGAAGTCGCTGACTAAGTGTATCCAATTGTGCAAGGGAAGCTTGCACCATTTAGCCCCCACTCTTCATTTCCCTCACGCTGTTCTTGATGAAAGAGAAAAGTATTGTTGGAATTTTGTGTGGTCCCCGATGAACCCTCTATGAATTTCAAGGGTTCTCTCACAGTCCCCAATTTGTTTTTCATGAGTCTTTTGATTTTGTTTTGTGTTAGATGACAGCGGTTCAAGATTCTGAAGTTATTGTTGTCAAGGTTACCTTCTACAATTTCTTTTTAAAAGGCTTAATCCCATGGTTATTTTTTCCACACCTTAGGTTAAGTTATTCTTCTGCACTGGTTCAAGAAATCTTTCACACTTCACACTTTCAATTCTGAAAATATATTAGTATCCTCTTTTCGACTCCTGTGTATGAAGTTGAGAAGAGAAGTACATATGAACAAACAATAACACAATAAGTTCTGAAAAAACCTGTGAAACACCTTTTATAAAATGGCCTACATTAGTTCTATTTTTATTTGAACTAATGTGTGGAAATATGACTAGATAACAAGAAAATAGACCGTCTAAGTATGATTTTGGAAAAGACAACAAGAGGGAATTTTCTCCCTCCTATTTCCACAGAATTAGGAAAAGTCTGCCAGCTAAAGGGAACTGGAATTCTCAAAGGAATGTGCATGTTGTTATTTGAATTTTCATGATTTATCTACTTGCACAAGTTCCATGATTGATGTGGATTCCAATATTAGTAATTCTGACCATATTGAAAGTTATAGCTCAAAACTTTACCAGCCTTTACTGTGCAAGTCAGACTTGATGAAAATTGCTTTAAACCTTTATTTGTTTATTATTGTTACATAATTTTTCTTCATACAACATATGTTAACTTTTAAAAAACCAACACGTTTTTATGAATCATGATTTTAAAAACTGTAACAACGTTTTGCATTTAAAACCTTCCATTTGCAATGAAACATGAACTTCTTACTTACTCCTCACTAATCCAGGCACTGCAAAATTGTTCTTTTTTATTTAAATAATCTGAAAACATATTCTTATCAGGATTATGTTTCAGTTCTCTTCAAATCCATCATTCAAGGTTACCATGGGTCCGTCAATGCCATCTGGGTGAATGTGTTCAAAATGCTGAGCCCGATTCCGACTGCCAAAACAGGCAACAGATGGAGGGCACAAACAACCAAGAGCCTGTGCTTCAGAGGAAGATTAAGGAAAAACTTTGCTTCTGCTCTTGTATATTCTTACCATTTTTTAACAAAATCATCATGTCCACATTACATTTACAGGCCCATATAAACATAAACACAAGCTCCGATGAGCTAATCTTCTGCCGAATCCCTGATTGCTAAAGTTTGCCTCCCACTGGGTCTTTCTACATTCCCTGCTTTGACCAATGAGACAAAAGTCCCTTAATCCCGGAATCAGATGCTGTTTCTTGAGATTAATTCAATTTCCCCTGCATTGTATCTAAACAAGGAATCGACATGTTCCAAACCCCAGTGTCCTTGTTCTCTGGCGTCACACTTCCTGGTTTACACCCTCTTTTGGAACAATGGGTTCTCTGAGGGGTTACTCAATACTTTGGAAATGTCATTCCCTACTCAACACAGCAATTAGTGAAACTCAAGCAAGATGACCAGTTTCATGATTTGTCAATTTAAATTCAGAAAAGTAATCAAATGTTGATATAAAAAACGGAATCACTGGATATTCCATGTACAGAGGACAGTGATATTCCATGCCAATCTCTGCCTTCAGACAGTCCTTACCAGAAGTAATTTTGCAGAGACGAACCACATGGATGCAGGTTCAAAAATAATTGGCCTTGGGCCGACCGGATTGCTGAATTACCTCCCATTACAGCCAATCGGCCTTGATGTATATAAATCACACGTCTTACAGATGCTCCCTCACAAACCCCTGAGCACTGAGAAGTCAATGTCGAAGACAATCCAGTCAACATTTTCATACGCACTTTCATCCATCAAGAAAATGAACAGTGAACGGTGTAGAAATGAGTGAAAAGATTCTAAGGTATCGATTTTTTATATGATGTCATTGTGAAGTCTCTACACTTCCTGATTTGTTTATGTAGATTAGTACAAGTGTGAACCAAACTGAAATGTTTACTACATTTAAATTAAAATATTGAAATATTTGTGTATTAACCTTTTCTTGTGTTTACGTGTGTGTGTGTGTGTGTGTGTGTGTGTGTGTGTGTGTGTGTGTGTGTGTGTGTTTGTGTGTCATTATTGTTTTACACTGTATGTTTCCATATATAATTTCATTTTTCATAACTAAAAACTAGTAATAGACAATCTAATACATTATTATTATTATTATTAAATGCTTGTAATGGTTTAAATGTGTTGTTGTTATGAATGTTCTATTTATATAGTGAAATAATTGTGCTAAAACTAGTTTAGTACTAATTTTGCACAAAAAAGTGTATTTATGTATAAAAATTGATATACGTATACCGTAAACCAACAAAAAAAATAATGCTATTAAATTTTAGGTAGACGTACTAGATATCTTGAAAATATCAGTTACAATTGCAACAAACACTAAAAGAATGAGAATGAAAAATGTTATAAAATAATGGCTTCCAAGTTTATTTTCGTGTCCAATAAACAAAGCTTCAAAGTTTTAATGAATGTTGCTTTAACCACTGATAAATAATAGATGTTCAGTAGTCACAGACGTAAAACAGAATCCGTTGGAAATAATTGGCCGGCTGTTTAAGTTCAATCCAAGCAATCGTAGACGTAATTGTCGCCAACACCTTTACAACCTTGTGACCCCAAAACCTCTAGTAATTGACCAATTGATGAGATGAATCGATAGAAAACATGTGCTTCCACTCAGAGCTATAACAGTGCTATCAAATGATGAGGACCATCTGGGACTGTCAGTCCTCCAGCATGGAGATTTAGCCTGGATGTTTCAGACCTTTGGCTTGTAGCATAATTCATTGGGTTCAAACAAGTGGGCCTACCTGTTTAATCTACAGAGGCTTTCTTTCTTTTTTTTTATGCGCACTGCTTCAAATCAACTCACTGGATTTGACAATAATTGCTGTAGCGGTTTGGGTGAAGCTTTGCTGGAATGTCAAATAATAATAATAATAATAATAATAATAATAATACAAATAATAATAATAATAATAATAATAATAATAATAATAATAATAATGTTGATGATGATAATAATAATAAAAAACAGCTTTACTTACCCACAGTACACGCTTGAGCCATGCACCACCGGCTGCAAGCAAGCAAATTCACTTATTCTTATTTAAGTGGATCATCAACATTGCAGCGTCTGTTCCAAGGGGAATAATAAAGCACAACCAGATCATCTTGATTTATCTTCATTCTCTTTAATTTGCCTTCAACATATTTAAGATCAATGGCGTCTGCTGTGCTCTTTGAGATATCCATGTTATCCCCCATCATTTCCACCCCAAAGTACTAATAAAACAATTTAAGCCAGGCAATATTATTCTGGACAGCATTCATCCTTTTGTTTTTCTTTTTTCTTTTTTTCAGAAACTAGAAATGAAGACTGAAAGTGCTCAGAATAAATCACGGTATTTCTGAGATAAATCTGACTGCCTAAGAAAGGTATAATATTCGTCTCATAATTCATCAAAAAGATTAAGAATCCCATTTAAGTTTGGTCATACCAGAAACATTTTAATTCACAACATCTGTTTCAGTTTTTGCATGATGTTTTGTCAATGATGCGTACAACTTCATGCCTAACTTGACATGGCTCTGCACGCCTAACTTAACAGGAATTGCTGTAACAGAATTTGAACTAAATAAAAGGTGTGTCGACATAAATGAAATTACATTTTTGTGTTTACAATTATATAAAAACGTTTTGTTAGATAGTCATGACATTTTCATCTTGCAAATACACACACACACACACACACACACACACACACACACACACATGTGCGCGTGCATACATTTATTATATATATTATATATTCCTAATTTCGTTGTAACCTTGTGTCGCAATGACAATAAAGGCATTCTATTCTATTCTATTCTATATATATATATGTGTATATATATTATATATATATTATATATTTATATATATAATATATTATATATATATAAAATATATATATATTATATATATATTATACTATATATTCATATATGCGGTTCTCTTTTTGTATTCCAATTGTGAACTAATCAGAATCCATATTTTAACCATGTAATAAATATAACTGTTTGAGTTTGAAAAGTTAGACTGGTGTGTTGACTGGTTACTGACGTGTCACCCTATGGCCTGTTCTGCCGTTACCCCAGGTGCGAAACGCCACACTGCCCTGCTGTTCTCAGGGGGGTTGCTGGGTATGGTTGTCAGAAACAAAGTCAAGGGAAGAGATGTGTGTGGCTATTTGTTCTTTTTGTGTTTCCCAGGTTTGCCATTTCTGTGTTTATTTACTTACAATTCCTATACTGTATGTATGTATGTATATATATATATATATATATATATATATATATATATATATATATATATATATATACACACAACTATATACAACTATATACGTACATATATACATGTATGTGTATATATATATATATATATATAATATATATATATATATATCTATATAATATATATATATATATATATATATATATATATAGTCAAAAGCCTGATATATAAAAGTGTGTGTGTGTACATGTTTTTATGGTGACATGGTGAATAAACAAAATTCACTAATTTCTGAAAATCCTATCAAATATACTAATAGTATATGCCTTGCATGTAATTTTGTTTGTATTCCTATTTTCTGCCTACCCTGAACTTTGGCCTGTGTTTTTACCTTGATTCTCACGCTGTGTCCATTAAATACTAAAGTTGCTTGGGTTGCATATGGATTAAAACCTCGGTCTTACCAAGACATTATTGGTGATGTGATGTCACATGGCAGATCATTATATATTTTTGTTTTTATATGTATTATTCTATTATATTTTTATAAAACAACTAATCAGTAAATCTTGAACATGGATGTAACTATGCATGGATATCATAGCTAACTTGGTAAGTGATTCATGTTTTAACCGATGAGATCAGAATGTTCTTTTTATGTAACTCTTTTGAGCTTTATGGGTTTTTTTAATGAAAATGTCTGGCTAGTAGAAGAGATTGTGAAATTAGTGCTCATGATCAGTTATATTGAAATACACTGCATGGGGTATGTTTGTGAACTCCCAACAGTCATTCTTTAAGACCTAATGAAATACTAATGAGTGCTTTATGTCTGTGTGTTCGCTTTTAGGTCTTTTATATGCTTTTATTTCCTTCAAGTAAAAAGACCCATTAGGCTGTGTGTGGAAAAAAAATTATATATATCTGTGATGATATTGAAGTACTGTGAAGTTTCATAAATTACATAATTGACTTGAGTTTGTGCAAAAAAATTACATAAAAAACAACTAAATTATAATAAATAAGGATGATATTATAATACATTTTACTTACTTAGGCCGAGATAGGGGAAAAACATTTGAAATGGAGAATGTAAATTAAGTGAAATGTGAGTCAAATATATTATCAAGTTTTAAATGAAAGTCAATGTTCCTGCCTTCATTCAGTAGAACTGTTGGTAGAAACACCATTGTTTGGGATTTTATTTCCATGGAAACCATGATGTCTCAATTGTTTAAACAACATTGTCAAAGTCACTAACATGTGTCTGCTAAATGCATTAAAATAATGTATTTAATTTCATTTTCTTTGGTCCGTTTGTATTATAATGCAATAATAAGAGCTGCTTTATTAATATTGTATTCATGTATTGAACAGGAAAACCAGCAGAAGCGATAAACTAGCAGGTCTTCTTGTGTTGAACCTGAACAATGTGTGACAAACTATTACAATATTAGTACCTGTATAATACAGATTGCACCAATATCTGATATATGACCTCAGCTATCTTCACATCAGCTGCATTGTTCGGTGTGATAGATGTAGAATGTAGTGAACATGTGAAATGAAGCAGATGGTTCTACAAATCATCAAGCCGGACAAAAGCTGAACTGTGTTTTTTCCTAATGGATGTGATGTACAGTAGAGTGAACATTAATTGGTTTGGTTGAAAAGGTTTTGATGGTGGCTCCTGAAACATCTATTCGTTTTTTGATGGTGTGTCTTGTTTTTCATTGTCTTGTCTTCTAGGTTGTGTGTTAAATTAGAGAGCGTCCTGATTCGGGAACAGCACCGTGCAGGACAGGTGAGCCCTTCAGAAGGTGGTGCGGTCTGCTGAACGGTGCTGGTCCAGGGCCAGGAAGATCGGACAACGGACTCTTCTCTCTGTTGCTTTCAGGAAAACACTGTCGTTCCCTGAGGGCAAACACAGTGAGAATGAGGAGGACCTTCTTCCCGCAGGCCGTACAGAGTCTAAACCAGGGGGTCTCATCCCCAGATAACTACCGGAACTGTCCCGCTGTCACTGTACTGTCCACACTTGGTCACTTCAATCTGGTCACTGGACACTTTACATTACCTGTATCACTAGTCACCTTTTTGTATTTTACTTTTTTTTTTGTTTTTCATCTACCTTCATTTTTTGCATTTTTATCTTTTTCATTTTCATATTTTTTATTTGTATTTTAATAACATTTTATCTTTTATTCACTGTATTTCATTGTATTTTTGCTGTGTTAAAATGCTGTCGTAAAATTCATGTTTAAATGCTGTACAATCGGAAAAAATTAATTTCACTATACGTTGTACCATGTACAATGTGTATGTGACAAATACAATTTTAATTTCTATATGCTGATGTGTTCTGACTGATGAGCCTCAACAATGTTGTCTGCCAACTTGATGTGGCATGAACTCTGAGTTGATGCACAGTCGTTGGGTCATCAAGGTGAACAGCAAAGGACCAAGCATTCGTCCCTGTGGAGTCCCAGCTTTCAATGTGGCCGTGCTGAAGGTTATGTTTCTGATCTGAGCTGTTTGAGAGCTTCAAGAAAGGGTATCTATCGTTCATTGTACTCATTTTTTCCCTAAAAAAAGGTAAATTAATACAACATGAAGCTAATCTAAAGCCTATGTAGGTGGCATGTGGGCATCACAAAAAAATCTCATTTTATTTTTTACTTATATAATTTTATAAATAAATAACTTAAAACTTAAATCATATTTAAAACTTAAAAAAACTTTATTTTAAATCTTAAAAAGCCTAATTGAAACTTGCTTGTATGTTCTCCTTGTTTTTTGCATGTGTTTTGTTGGGTGCTCCGGTTTTCTATCATATGTTTAGGAGAATCACAAATTGCCCATAGCAAAGAGTCAAGGTGTTGGCTTGTATGTGTGTTTGTCCCTCCAATCAAAGATGTATGTTCTTCATAACGTCATGGAAGAAGTGGTTTAGAAAATAAATGAATGGTCAAACTTTTGTGGTACTCTAAGACCAACATAAAAGTACAAAAAAAAACACTAAAAAGGTTAGTGTACATTAAATTTCATGTAGACCCTATAGTGGTGCTCACTCATTTATGAACACTATTAAACATCATGTAAAAGAACTGAACTCCATCTGCTCTTCTTCTGAAGCTCGAAAGATTCAATGGAAATAAAATGTCTCGAATCCTCATTTGTGGCTTAATCGATTGAAATAAAAACGAACAAAACTTGAAGTAGCTGCACTTTTACAGTGTGTGCAGTGCATAAATAATATGTCTCTTCGTTCGGAGCCAGTTTTACTGAGAAACATGCAGAAGCCATGAGATCAACAAAACCAGTATCAAAGTGCTGATATGTTAGCCCATGGGCAATAGGGTGTTGATGGCAGGGAGTGCAGATGGAATGAAAGAGTGCTAGTGGTCCATAGAACTGCTGCGTCGTAAAAGACCTTATTTCGTAGTGAATGAGCTGTTCGATATGGAATTGAATTAGAGTAAATTGGAGTTTCAGAGACAGAGGCACTCACAGAGAAAGGGTAAATGGCAGTGGAAGGGGGTATAAAAGGAAGAGAAGGGAACATGAAAAGGTATAAAAAGTGAATTTTATCAGCAGAAGACAATTATTTAGAGAAATAATAGTGGCTATAGAAGAGCGTGTTTGATGGTTTTGGGGAGGCGCTGTATTGGTCACAACTTGTAATATTAATAATGTACAGTAGATCCCTCTTTATCTAGGTATTTATGGTATTATTTACCAAATCATCCATGAGAAATTAATTTCTGTGTCTTCAAACCAGAAAGAACAGAATAGATAGTTTGTTTTGTTCAATGTTGGAAATCTTTGATAAGATAAAACAGCAATTTTCAACCTGCAATAATGCAAGGATAAACAGTATAAGGAATTTAAATGAATAATCTTCGTGAAACCTGACTCATGCCGGTTGATGCCTATCCATGCAGAGTTTGATTGTTCTCCCTGTGCTTGCGTGGGTTTCCTCCGGGTCTCCCCCCAGTCCAATAACATGTCAGATGAATTGGCATTTGCTAAAAAAAAGGCCGTAGGTGTGAGTGAGTGTGTAAATGTGTGTGTATGTGTGTGTGTCCCGTTCTGTCCAATGGTTGGCCACCAATTCAGAGTGTGTCCTGTCTCAGGTCCAGAGTTTCTGAGATTGCCTCCATCTCCCCATGGCCCAGAAATGGAATAAGCAGGATATAATAGATAGTTGGAACTTGACAAAAAAGTATTTTATGTTTCGTTTTACATTTTATTCATTTGGCTCTCCAGTTTTTAGCAGCATGTCCTTTATATCCTGCTAGTGGGACATTGGAGAATGCTAAACATGCATTTGTCTTTGAAGTATTAACTTGATTTACACATAGTACTCTTTCAATTTTTAATCATGTGACGGGCAACAATCATGCGTCACTTTTTTCAACTATTATAACTTTCTAGACAGAGCAGCGGAATCACAGTCACTAGTGATGGAAGCCTTTAGTCAAACGCTGCCCTACTTTAGCCTATGCTCTACGCATGCAAATGTATCAAATATGTTAAGTTCATGCTTAAATGAAGCAATACCACCAGTGAGAATAGACAACACTGTCATTTGCGCATTACTTTAATTTGCTTTTCACATGAAGCAGTGAAGAATTGACCCGTAGGCCCATGACTCACTATAGTCAGTTATTTCTGAAATCACAAACTGTGAAAGACACAAGCCTTCTACCCATATGCTTGGCAAGTCTTTCCGCTGCTTTTAAACTTGGTGATTTCATTTCAGTAATGCTTTGGAAAGCATTGCCACTGCCAAAACTACGATCTCCTGTGGAGATGATATATAACCTATAACTCAAACCTAGAAAGTGAAGGCTACTCTCTGTGGGCCCAGTTATTCACAAGGCATTTCATTTGGCCTGAATTTCACGGTCATTTGAACAGACTCTCAGTATTTTTTTTCCCCGGCTTTCTTGCTGGCAAAGGTTTTGTTGGACGCTCCACTCCCCCTCTTTCGCAAGAAAACGCTTGGCATCATTTGGAGCCAAAGTGTGCTACCAAGCTAATAAAAAGAATCAAGGCCTTTCAAACAATTGCCTTTCAGAAATGTGGTGTGTGTATGGTGGGTGGAGGGTGGGCTAGTGGCTGTGTGTTACAGAGAGAGAGAGACGCGGGGGGTAAACTGACTGAAGGAAATGGAGGAACACAAGACATTTTGCGAAAAAACAATAAATTCTGAACGTACGAAGAAGCAAATTTTCATTTTAAAAATATTTGATTTTAATCAGGCCTTGTGATTTAACCGATATTTTCTCAAGAAGTGTCTCTAATTTGTATCTCATTGCGGAAACAAATATTCGTCAACGTGCAATTTGTCACGTTTACAAGATCCATTGGTTTTTGTTTTTCATTTTTCTTGATGCATGGATGGGGTCATCTGTGATGCATTTAATTGTCGTTCCCACGATAAATCTAGCATCGCACGCCAGATGTTTCCTGCGGCGAGATGGCATTGAAACGAGGGCAGAGACAGAAAATTTTCTGACACACACTTTCCCAACCTTTACCAAATCCGTTCTTGATTTTGCATTGTGCACAAACAATGTTGTGTGCAGACTTGTGTCACTCTATTCAACTAACACAGATTCGCGAATGCACATGGCCGTGCACGCACCGACTGACGGATGAATGTCTGCTGCAGTGTCTAGTGAGTGAAGGGACTAGACAGCTTATATAAGCTTAATGATTTCATAACATTTCTCCTCATACTCTACCTGATCAAAGTTAAGTCTTCTCATTAGGCCACAACCCTTCCGTTTGCTTTCTGTGTGTTCTCGCTTGCCGCCATACCTCAAGAGTTTAATTATGAATGTTGCAGAGGAGAGTAAGAGTTGGTAATTGACGGGAAATATCCGTTGCAACCTAGAGGAAATAAACTGACAGATGTGAGAGGGGATCATGTGCTGGGCATAAGCAGTTTATGGTAACCCGCTCGCTGAATGAAGACATCTGGTCAGACAGTGAGGGTGTTTCCTGTATAAATGTAAATGTTTAAAACTTTAAACGATCTCAAAACCATGCTTTCCCATAATTGTAGGAACTCCTCAATAAAAAATAATCATTTTTTTGTTTATTACTGTTGTAACCAATGAAGCTTAAGTTGTCCAGAGAATATAGGAGCTGAATAAAGCGGCCATGTGGTTTGAACTGAACCTGGATTGTTCGGTTCATTCCCAAGAACAGCAACAACCTGTAAGTTCTGTGTTAGGGGTTTATAATAAAGGTGTGAGAAAAACACTAACTTTTATTAACAACATTATTGCAAATGCCTTATAACTTGTGTATTGAATGTACTAACTTTATAGACAAAATGTACCTTCTGTACTTTTGAAGTACTTGAGTTGCACATTTGCTAATGTGTTAATTTCATAAGAGTTGTCACTAGAATTAGTTTTTACTATTTTTTATTAATTTTACCTAAAACATTTTAACTGACATAGTTTTGTTTGTAACAAAAGTTGTTTTAAAAACGTTGAAGATGTTTTATTAATATTGTTTAAGCAGATACAATTTATTTGTAGATAAACCACATTTGTAGTATTGTACAAGTTATTATAATAGAAAATATTTAAAATGTAAATAATAATCAGTGTAAATAATTGTAAACATTGCGCAGCCCACATATTTCTACCTTCATAGATAGATAGATAGATAGATAGATAGATAGATAGATAGATAGATAGATAGATAGATAGATAGATAGATAGATAGATAGATAGATAGATAGATAGATAGATAGATAGATAGATAGATAGATAGATAGATTTTATATTTTCTTTTATTTTGGTCATAATTCTTGTTTGTGGGAATGGCTATTGGCTGAACAATAACTTGTTATACCATAGAGCATAATAGCAACTGTTGTCAATAAAGCTGAAAGAGCTCACAGCTTCCCTGGAGCTACAGATATAGAGTGATGTTCCAGGGGGAACCTTCCAGTCGGGGTCCTGAGCAACTTATTAATGCAAACGTCTTGTCTCATGCAGAGTTTTAAATGTCACAGTCAATTTAAAACAGGAGTAAGTAGTTGAATGTATTTCATCCTTATCCCTTACTGAGACCCTCAGCCGCAGCCCCCCAATCACACACGTATCTTAACTAATGACAGGAAAAAGATGGCGTGCTCAACAGAACGTGTCTTGTGTGTAACAGTAATCGCTTTGTTAGAGATTTACTCAATTCTTATTTGATTTCCCTAGCGGGATTGTCCACACCATACACAGGATCGATTCTGCTTACTGTTTTCTCGTACAGTATTGTTGGATGTATAACTACATTTTGAGGCTGGGGGAAGAAATTGGCTTTTGCCACAATCTCAACATCATGCTTTTTTTTTCATTTTGATGGATGGCCAATTTTATGCATAGTGCTGCCTCATTGATTTATACTATGGATAATGGCTGGAACAATGTGATCAGTGGGCTTGAGCCGACTGAAGAAAGTGTGAAGAAATAGTTTCTTTCACCACAGACACTCACTTTTAATATATTTACGTCAGCGTCCCTCTAACATTCGCATGGATTAGTTACGATCGGCACAGTGCGTTATTGTGTGAAATGAAGTGGAATAACTGTGTTTTTACCTACATTTTTGTCATATTTGTCACAGAAACTATCCTACACACAACCAACCACAATTATTCAATGAATGCCTTCAAACAGGGATTGACAAGAATAATGTGCTTGTATTTTGTTTCCAGTTTAGTTGCAGGAATGTGCAAGCACTGAATTCTTTAGGCGACTGAGATAAAACCATTAGAGACTTTATTTTGCACATATGTCCTCATCGTCCTTTCGCTGCGATCTGATACGACTTGCGATTTGTATTGAAATGGTGGAGCAAGTGTATCTTTCAGTGTGACGAACAAATAAATAGAGGTTTGGAGGGCATGTTCCTTGTGACCATGTGTCAGAACCTGCATTGTGTGGAGCTTTATCAGCCTGAATGTGATCCCTCTGGCAAGAGAAGACATACAATCACAGAGTACTGACAGTTCAATTTCACACTTCATTATTGGGCTGCAGAGTGCTCCAAGTCACTCAGCGAACCAGCATTGTTTTGCTTCAGCTCTGCCATCTTGTTAATTTTTTTTTTCTTTTGCTAAATTGATCTTGAAGACAATATTACACTTTAAAGAAGAGTAGCACGGTGGTGTAGTGGGGTGTGCCGTCTCTTTACAACAAGCAGTGCCCATTCAGAATTCAAGTTTGAGGACCAGCCCGGGACTTCCATGTGTTCAGGTCTTCTGTTTTTTCTGTGATGCAAAAGACATTCTGATTTGCTCCTATTTGTGAAATTGTGGATGTCTATGTTTGTGTGTATTCTGCCTTCAACCGCAGACAAAGCCAGCTCCACGTGACCCAGAAATGGAATAAGTGCTTTAAGAAACTAAGTTATACTACTTCAAATGTACTATTAAGGAAAGTGAAGTGATTGATACTTATGAATACCAGCATTTTTTGTGAATATATTTCCATACTTGCATGGTGTTACATATATGTATGTATTTACATTATATATACGTAGTGTGTCTGTGTGTGTGTGTGTGTGTGTGTGTGTGTGTGTGTGTGTGTGTGTGTAGGTGTGTGTGTGTGTGTAATTTTCACCATCTATAATTAAATTATATTTTATTACTTATCCAAATAATTCTAATATAAATAATAAAGTTCTAAAAATGTTAATAAAATGTTCAAGTGCGTGCTTTACGCTTATTAGTACTTAAACAATTATTGGTTAAATGCAATTAACAAATACAACTTTTTTTTGCATCAAAGGCAAAAGAGTTTGAAATTTGTAAGTCTAGCACGAGCAGTTACTCTTTAAACCAAACCAAACAACTGTTAAGTTTAGCTGAGAATGCACTTAGATAGTAGAGCACCCCCATCGCCCTAACACTGTTTCATCAATCCTCCCATTTTAGGGCTGCATTGTTCAGTCATCAGGTGAAGATAAGTGGAACAATGCTAATCACCTGTCAGAGAACAAAAGTACACGGCCATCAGTGTGTGACCACTGATAAAGCTTTATATCAGACACACAGTGTCTCCACCTCCAGTCATCCATATCTACACAAGTGCAGGTGTAGGTGAACAACAGGATCTTTCCTCAACTTCTCCTAAACTGTGTCACAACAGATTACTCGACATGTCTGAGGAAAACTTCCCGTCTTAATAAATCACTCAAAGGGATGGATGGAAGGATGGATGGATGAATAAATGGATTAATGAATGAATGTATGTATCCCACATAGGTATTTTTTCTCTTATCTGAAAAGAAAATACGTAATAATTTTTTTTTCAACAAAACCGTTGAATCCATCCATTTTTTTGACCCTCTACATGCCTAGACCAAAAACTGGACTGAATCCAAATTAGTCTGGAATTGGATCCTTCTTGCTGTGAGGCAACAGCACTATCCTCACTGTGTTCACAAATTAGACAAAACGTTTATTGAACGAACGGGGATGTTGAACTCTGCAAAGACCTGATATTTCAAAATCTCCGGAGATTTCCAAGATCTGCATGCATAGATTTTGTGTGGATCTGCTAATGAGGTACTAATCAAAAGAGGAATCCTTCAAAAATTGTCCAGCATCTGCATAATGATAAGACAGTCCATAACATGACATTTAGAAAATGTGTGTGCAGTCCAATATGATCTTTCAAATATCAGCTACACATAAAGAATACAAGATATTTAGTCTTACTTGTAGGGTGCAGTTGGTGGTCAAGTTTAGATGTTGCTATATTATTTTGTGATGTCTTGTGAATTATAATCTCGTCATTTCAACATACACTGCTCCCATAGTCATGCTAATTTTCCTTGCTAAAGCATCTTTTCACACTAGTTTGCCACTTAACGTTCTCAGAGGTGTGATGTTAGCAAATACTCCAAATTATAGAACACATAGGAATAGGCAATTTTTGGACCTTTTTTTGTCTGATTTGTACTGAGTAACAAATGTACTGAGTAACAAAAACATAGTAGTACTAGGTAGTAATCTCACTTGATTACATTTTTGATTGATTATATCTACTCCTTACTCTACTACATTTAAATGGACAATTAATATTACTTGTTACATTGTGATTGTGCGCAAAAAGTCAGGTTCTTTTGCAACTGTGGTTAGCAAGAACATATCGCCATCTGCAGGGTGCTAACAATAAAAAATGCTATTTATAAACAAAATCACGTGATTCTGAATTAGCGGTTGAACTTTTTTTCACATTTGAGTTTGACTTTTTGATGTTTTTTTAATCTGTTTTGTTCTGTCATGTTAAATTAATTTCTATATTGGGAAAAAACCTTATAAATAAAGAGTTTCTCGTTGTTCACATTGCTTAATGTTTTTGATCCTAAATTCAGCAGTACAATTGGACAAATGTTATTTTAAAATTGGATACTTTACGACTTTTGCTCAAGACTTCTTGTAATTGGTGGCTTGTAACTAGGCTTGTACTTGCCTAGTTTTCACAGTAAAGGTATCCATATTTTTACTCAAGTAAGATTTCCAGGTACGTTTACACCTCTGTATACCATTTTAGCAGTAAGTCCTGTGTGGTTACTTCCCGTAAGACCATTCCTGGTGATGTTGGAGGCTGTTCTGTGGCAAAGAAATTCCAGGGTCGAGTGCTCTTTCCAACAAATTGTTGGTCCAAAGTTAATTACTGTAGACTGAAGTTACTTTGGGCTCCCGTTGAGATTTCCTCTCTGTAAAAATAAAGCAGCAACTCACAAATTTGCGCCCATTTCCTCTAGCTGTCTATAACTGGTATTTGACAATCAAAGGTGGGTGTTACTGTGGATTATCTTTTGTAAGTGAAAATAAACTTTGGCTGATTCTCTTATGACGTTCTCCTTCATCACAACAATGGCACTGTGGGCCGCCGGCCTTTGGCGGTTCTATACCACAGACCTGATCCCTACAAGTTAGATTTTGAATACTCCGCAAAGAATAGGATTACATTCCTCGGCTTTGTAGCCCATCAACACCTGAAAAGATCCTTTAACAGGCCGTACTCCTGCTGAAGATTTACTCGTTTTTTGCCTTGTTAAGTTTGAGATGGATTAAAACGTACCAGTTGGATTAATCAACTGAACAGTCTCTAAAGCTTTAAAAAATGTAGAGCGCTTACGGGTAGTCGTCAGACCGTTGGAGTTGCACGACTGTGAAAAGTGATTTTCCTGAGGGACGGAACAGAAATATCCTTATTTGCATTTGAGAATGCATCAACTTTGTGAAATGTTTAGCAACTGTGAAGCAGCACTTGTGTTGATGTCACTGCACAATTTGGCTTTTAATAGGACCAGGGGCTTAAGCGGGCATTACATCTTTCCTTCCTCTTGAAATTGTCACTCTATAATCCCTTGGCAAAGAGTAATGCAGCTAGATTAATAGGCCGACCTCCGTGTTCTGAGCGATCATCTGAGGTCCTACAAGAGCCAGTGCTGGACCAGCTTACTTGCCAGATTTGCACTGAGAGCATTGGCCATTTTTGATCTTTCACAGTATATATGATGCCGTCTAAAGCGGAGGGATATGGGCACTGTGACGTGTTGTTTATTAGAACACAAGACACTAAGGGATTTAATAACAGTGAACAGGCTCAGTCCATCTGGGGCAGCGATGGGGGTGGGAGCTATTTAATCTGTAGCTCGGTGTGGTATGAGGGATATTAAGAATGGCCAGATCACAAGAGACCTGTCTGAATGCAGCGCGAGGCAAGAATACTGCTTTAAAGTACTTTTCAAAATAGGATTGGCCTTGACACTTCAAATGTCAGGCTTTTTTTTTCTAACACGACTTGCGTTTCAATCACGCAGTAATACTTTGATTTCGCAATCGTCAGAAATTGTTAAATCCTCAAAGGTAAAAATTCAGCTTTGTTTAAAACGACTTTTGCACTTGCGTGGTCGAATGGACAAAAATAACAGCAGTTACTTGTTTTAATGATCAGACTGTGATTTTTTTTGTTTGTCGCACTGTAAATACCCTAGAATGTTTTGAAATAATGTACTGTAAAAAAATGGTCTAAACTTTTAATTAAAAAAAATATTTTATTGGCCCAAGTCTAGATTCCCACACTGGTTGACATATTTATATAAATTTTTTAGGACTTGAAGAGTATGCGTGATTAATTCCTGGGTGTGTGTAAATACTCAAGTATTAGCATTTGGTTATTTTTCTTTAGATTTTGGCATTCAATCTAGCAGCTAAATGTGACAAGAACTATTTTTTCATTTGAAAAAACAATTCAACTCTGTCTTATTACTAAAATACTACTAATAAGTCTTACTACTACTGCCTTTACTAATTAGTGAAGTTATTTCCCTGTTTGATATACTTTGTTGTGATATAGTGCAACACACACACACAAACACTCACAAGTGTCCTTCGCAAAATCTTTAGGGCAGTATTTGTCTCTTTTGCTCTCGTTTCCCCATGACAGTAGTCCTATAAATGCAACGTGACAAAGTCTATTGAGAAGCACGTCTAATAAATTTTTCCCCCTGCTGTAGTGATGTTGCCCTGGGTCCTTGAGATCTGCTCGCTTGCTGAGGGTGGAAATCACATTCCCGTGGCAGAGGCGGGTCAACCCCAGTGATTTTCTACGCTCAGCAAGAGCTCTCGGGATTCTCTCTCAGGCCTCAATGACTCAGATTCGAATCCGTGGGGAACATATACTTTAAGGCTCATCTCTAAACACGTAAACCTAACAAACAGGCAAATGAGATGTCCTTGAAACGTTCGCATTAATAAAGAAAGCCGGAGATTTGCATCACGAAAACTTGAAAGTCATACTCCTAATTATGTGTACACAAACTTCTCTATGGCTTTTTTCTCCCGTAATGGAGATGGCTGGCATGACATATCTGCTGCTTATTATTGTACATTGCACCGATTGCTCCTTGACTTGTCTTGGGTGGTATAAGGTATAAGCCCGAGCCAATATGCTGTTACTGATTTAAAGCGGATTATCGTTTGCTGTCCTAAGCCGCAGTGAAATCCTTTAAAATATTCATATTGGCAGACCTGGATTAGAAAAAGAAACAACAGAGTTGGTTTGTTCTTTCTTTTCAATCTGGAAAATTCGTTTTGACACGCCAATTTGGACTGAACATTATTGCCTTGTAGTTTTATTATAAAAAATCATATATCTTCAATGTTATGAATCACATGTTCAGGATTTTATTATTCTTTTTTTCCTAATTTTAAATGTGTTATAACATACTTTTTTGAATTCAAGGAACAAATACATATATAGGAATTGATTATATGTTAAATCTTTACCACTTTTCTTAGGTGGAAAACCTATTTTTCATTATAAAATGATTTCTGTTAAAAGCATATTCATTGGTACTCCAAACAATAACTGTATCTGCCAGTAAAAAAAAAAAGCAAGAGTGAAATAAACTGTGAATGTAGGATACCTGACAGCATCTGTCTGTTTCCATTTTAATATTTTTTGCTCATTTTGATACATGAATTTACACACACTGTATGAGCATTTGTAGATTTATTCACGCTGACTTGAGCAAGACTTTTTGCTTTGTCAGCAGTCAAGTGGAATGTGCATCAGCTATGTCAAAGAATACATTTAGGTCATGTCAGGATTTCATCAGTTTAAATTCAGCTTGTGTAAAAATTTTTTTTGCTCTGAATGCCAGACTTGTGTATTTTCTGTTTTTAGTGATGCAATCAACATCAAGCCTATGATTTCTTTTTTCTTTTAGTCTTTGAGGACCACTGGAGTCAAGAGGGGTCTCGCTTTATTAAATTGTGACTTTTCACAGTGAGTCTGTCTGATCAGACTGAGCATGTCAGAAAGCTTGTCAATGAAAGGGAAGTTTATTTACCTAAAGACCATTATTTCATCCATTCATTTGTTCCAGTGTTTCATGATGTCATATGCAAGACACATTAAATGTTTTGTTCATGTTTGAATCCTGTTAGCAATATTGAAACAGATTATTGCAAAAAGAAAAATGCATCGCTCTTTAACCTTTTATGATTAGTATTTTGAAAACATGCTGTTATGCCTATCTCAAGACTTACATTTGGTAGAGAATGTCAAGAATTACATGACATAAAATTATATTCTGTAAGATTCTGTAAGAATAAATACGCTGTAATTCCCCATCTCACCTAATGTTATTAATGTTATGGGTTTAGGTTATATATTCAGCAGGAAACATCAAAAATAGGTTTCCAGGTTTGTGAAGTGGTCAAAATGTGCAAATTAATTTTAAAAGGAAAAAAATAAACTAATAAATCAAAATAATTCTAGTATATTTGTCCAGAGGTCAAGTCAAGGACATGGCTCTTAAGAAGTCTGGGTCCAAAGAAGGTTTCACTCTTTGCATAGTTAGGAAAAAAAAAAGCTTGTTTTGTGTAAACAAAACGAAACATAGTGTTGTTTTCCTTTAAAAAAGACTTTGATTGAACAACTTGTTGGTAATTTAATACTTTACAGTCATTTGGCAGACGCTTTTATCCAAAGCGACTTACAAAAAGAGGAGCAAGTGAAGCAATTTGTCTACAATAGGCTACATTAGATGTCAACACAGGCTATATAAGGAAACTTACTAGACAGAACAGCATGACAGTCAACAAAAACAGTGAACACAAGACAAGAAACACAGGACAAGGTTTTTTTTTTTTTTTTGTTAATCAGTGTTAAGGTGCTGGTGGAAGAGCTCAGTTTTTAGTCCTTTTTTAAATTTAATACATTAGTTCAATATAGTATATATTCATTAGGTTCTCTATTGTTTTATAATTATCATATGTCCAAAAAACAATTCAATATTGTCATAGTAACTACTACATCTAGGCACACACCATATGTTAAGAAACATTATAAATAAATTAATTAAAAACCAGACAAGCAACGAACTTGGTTCTGTTTTGTTTTCTTTAAAACTGGGTCTAGGTGAAGTGAAACAAAGCAGAACGATGCCGGAGATAGGACACGTGGGTCTCTCGCCAAGCGCGGACGATTAATCCGTAAACTTTGGTGTCGTTAATATCCACAATATTAGTGGCGCGATCACAGCCAATGAGCGACTCTGAGAAAGAGAGAGAGAGAAGAGGGAGAGAAAGAGAGAGAGCTAGAGAGTGAGAGAGAGAGAGCTAGAGAGAGAGAGAGAGAGAGAGAGAGAGAGAGACAGAGAGAGCGGTGATGCTGTCCGCGGGGGGAGGGAGTGAGAGAGGGGGGGATGCGAGGGAGAAGGAGAGAGAGATTCATTCTGTCCACGGTCGAGTGTCTTCACAGTGCGCCGCGGATACACGCTGAAACCCGGACTAGACTGTTTCTTAGCTCCGAGGTAAGATTTCCAACACCCAGTTTATTTTAACTCTCTTTAACGTGTTCGCGCAGTTTAACTTGAGACAGTTTGTCAGTGCGGATGAGCGTTGACTGACATTCGGAGACGCTCTTCTTAATAGGTGTCAGAATTGTTTTACCTTGTCAAAGTATTGAGTGACGTGATCGAGGCGTTTGTATAAAATGCACTGTTTTGTCATTTGTGTGATGTGTATAGTTATTCTTACACATGGGTTTTGTTCCATTTTTTGAAGGACGTGATGATGATTATCACGATTTATAGTTGGGATGATACTGCGCGCGAAATGATGCGTGCGCTGTTCATTCTTTTAGTTATGTATTTGATATAAATTATATATTTTGCTGTAGAAAAGTTGTTGGGGTTGTAGGTCCAGTCGCTCTGTCAGATGTCTCCTCCAAGTGTTCCCTGCAATTAAAAGTTTACTTTGAATTACATGATTAATTTAAAATAAGTTGGCAATAAATTAGTAACTGACAGGTCATCTCGCTACAGAGTATTTTTAGTTTATTGTAAAAAATGGTAAAGCATTAAAAAAACTAAAACAGCAACAATAAAGTGAGGCCCATTTTAATACTTTATCAAATCAGTGATTACTGTAGCGAGACCTGAAGGATTACTCTAACACAAATTCAGACTGTAGTCTATTTAAAATAGTGGCGTTAAAAGGAAAAAAAAAACATTTATTTGGCTATTGCTGATGTGAACTGTTCTGATGTGGAGGTCTGAAAGCCATCCACTGCTTTATTCTGATCTAAGGAAATTGTTTTTTATAAGTGCAGTCTCAAGTGATTGTTTTATAATCCAATTCTAGGTATTAGAAATGATTGTGAAGTATAAAAGTTTTCAGATTTTCAAAAGGTGTCAGGGCATTTTCAGCAAGTCCTGGTGACCTCAAGTCCTACACCTGTAGATTTCTTGATAAATGTATTGAGTTGTGATAAATAAAGCTAAATTTAATACATTTTAGAGTTTGTCTAGATTTCTTTACTTGTTGAACTCTTTGTTGAACTATTTCTATAGATTGAGATAATGGTGTTATTGAAATTTTAAACATTCTAAACTGTTATATTTCTGTTGAGTTTGTGTGTGCCCATGCAAAATATACATTTGACCAGTTTAAATTCTAATCATTAGAATTTTTGTAAAATGATCGCCATTTTAAATAAACAGACAATTACGCTAATTCTGAATTTAGTTATCATTACTAACAATATTGTTGCTGTTGTTGTTGTTAGTGTTGTTGATTTTTTTTTCTTTTTATTTGTGAAAATTTTGAGTTTGAGCCTTGACTCAAAATTAAATTAGTTTCTTGTCAATAAATAATCTTGTCATCAGTCATTTTTGTGCATAGTTGAGTTCATTTGCAGGTATATACTGCACAGTATGGAAATAATACGTTTGAGATGTCCTTTAGAATACAATAATAATCACCGACAAGTGTAGGATAAGATTTTGCTATGCCAAAGTGTAAATGCATTTTCATTACAGTGTTGTATCTCAATGCTGTAATTACAAAAGACTATTCTAAATAGACAAACCAAACAACCTGTTGAAAATGTTGATCGATTTTTGTTGTTGATTTTGTTGTTATTCCTTTTTTCGTAGTATAGGCAAGTACAGATTTTTAAGAATTTATTGGAAAAATAAGACCTATACCAAAAATGGAATTACACTAAAAACAGCTAAACAATTTATTGTTTGAATAAATCAAACCTGTAGGTTAAAAAAATGTCTTGATTTATTTTTTTTTTCTCTTTATTGATTGTGTTCAGTGATTAGGTCTGTATGTAAATGGTTTGCTTGGCTTTGTATGGCAAGCAGACAAGAGCTATCAGTCACCTGACGTGACAATGGCCCAGAGTTAGCCGTGTTTGCTCACAGGAGATGGATCAGGATAACTCTGATTACCACATGGATGTGATTAATTTCCCCCAAGAGTGATTGATGATCCTCGGTTGTAAACTTTAGGTCCTCATAAATATTGCAATACCGAATCCTTTGGAAACTCCTGAAAGACAATTAAAAAAAGAAAAATGAAGAGGGATACCAGGAGTTTACGTTCCATTGCTTTGATAGCAAATGTTTGTTTAAAAATCTTTACAACAAGATTTATCTTCACTTGCTGCAGTCTATATCTGAAGATTACATTTATATTCCAATTCATCACATGCATTATTTTTATTTAAGTTTCCCAGTCTGTGTTTTGTCGTCAATTACTTATTTGTGTGGATGTGGTCGGAAGAGAGACGAATGAAGTCTCGAGTGACTGTTTAAAGCAACTCACAAAGGAAAATAATCTGTCTTTTGTGTAACTCTATTGATTCTTTTGCATTTTAGAATGGGTTGTTGTTATTTTTGTCTGTGTCCCACCAGAAAATTGTCTTGGTGTGAAATCCTGGCCTTTCCTCTGTAGCATCTTCCTCACATCAGTCCATGTGTAAGATGACAGGGCAGATCACAGAGAGTGTGAGTGAGAGGGAATTTGGGGAGAAAAAATAGCATTGATGATGAAAAACAAACTTGAAACGGAATTCGCAATGCACAATGAATATTTTTGCCATTCAGGCAGATGCTTTTAAATAAAGATCACTGGCTCTCTCTCTCGTTTTTTTTCGGAATGTAGCAGAGAATAAGCATGTTGACGACAGAGACATCAAACTGTTGGGCTTGTCATGACTTCACGCATTTATGCCAAAAGTACATAATAGATCTGAAAGTTACACTCGTATTCAAGCGTGTGCGGTGTAAATCATACAATAGTTGAGTTCTTGGAGTTGGAGTCTGCATCATGTAAAATGCTAAGACAAATGTTTTGGAAAGGCCATGTCGTTTTTATTGCAGCTGAAGCGCAGCTTGATTCTATTTTTGGAGACTCGGGGACCAGACTTATAATCCACCTCAAAGTTGTTGATTCATGTTCGAACAGACTCTTGATTTATGATCAAATTGACGCAGGAAGCTGAGCTGGGCTGTGTCTGTTGATGTGATCCGCTGTTGCTGATAAATGTTGAAGCTGAGGTCTCCACCCATGTACACGCTGATACATGAATTCCCTCTATTAATTTTTCATATTCATATAAAAGACATCTCTAACTGGCTCCAGATGTTTACAATTCCTCCAATTCCCAATCGTGCGGAAATGTGTGTTCTCTGTGTTTAAATAACGGAGAAATATCTGTCCCTTGGAAGTTGAAACTTTCCGCTTAATGTTGTGGAACTCATCAGATTCACTGGTTCTTAGATGTCAGAAAGCGGCTGTTTGCACTGGCAGTATCCGATCGCAGGCTCAACGATAGGCCTAATGTCATTAATGTTCTTCTAAGTTGTCATGGCACTCTTAGTTTATTACTTTCTCTTATTTCATGATGCAGTCCAAAGCAGCCTCGAACCGAAGTTCTCGAATTACCAAACCTGGCATATGTGTGTTGTAAATTTCTTCAGAAACCAAATCCTTGAGGAATCACAGTCTTTGGTTGTCTTATCTAGATGGGTCAGGAAACACAGTCTGTCGGCTTGGTGAGGGCAACAGGTCTCTTATCCCGTCTTCAGAAGTGATGTGTTTACTTTTTGAAAAGACGTGTGGCAAATTACTTGACTTCTGTAGTAGAATTTAAATTTAATCAATAAATGTTTAATGCATGTTTTGCTGTAAATACTAATTAACCTCTGTACAGGTGATAAGATAGTATCTCATAAAGAGAAATGTAAATTTTTATAAAATAAATAAATTGAAATTTTTTTCTTTTTTTGTTTTAATAATTCATTGTCCTTAGAATATGAACTTGAAATGTCTTAGCCCAACACAACCCAGTTTTCTCTGTGCTCGGTGAAAAAAAATAGAAAAGCAGAAAATAATATGTTTTAATCAACCGCCTTTGACCTTTGCTGTCCTTGCCTTTGGCACACAATGTGATTTAATTTGAAGACTTTTCCTACTGCTCGCAATTGTTCTCCATCTACGCCTTTGTGATTTCCAATGTTAGCCGTTTATTTTTAATGTCAATAAATGCCATTATTGATTATTTCCATTGATATATGTGTTTTGTTGTCGTGCGCAAAGTTTAATATCAACAAAAATGCAGAAACAAATGTCAGAGTAGGTTGTGATTGCAATCTTGATTTCTAGCTTGACCTTTTGAAACGGGAAGCATGGCTTCTTTAATTGTAAAAACCTGTCTGTACGTCTCCAGCAAAGCGAGGTTTAGTGGTGTAAAAGCGCAATAAATTGCGACCCAGTCAGGGACTCCATTTAGATGCCTTGATGTAAATCCTGTCCATAAATTGAAAGTAGTCTGAGGGTTAAACCACCAAATCGCAGTCTGTCTGGAGCAAAGGAGCCCTGTATTTCCTCAGCTAAGGTGTCGTGTTTACAGGAAGCTGTGATTCTGAAGATGAGTTAATGGTATTGTCAGGTTGTAAAAGAGCCCTCAGGCCAGAAATTGCAATAAATATCAACTATGATACAAGAAACAGTCTGTTTGAGTTTGACAGCCCCGGCAAAACTCTATTAACACCGTGTTTGTGATTTGAGTATTTGTCAGTTGTGACAGTGACAAGTAAACAAGCAAGCACGTAAACGCCTGCTGACAAAAAAGCAGACGCGGAGACATTTGCATTGCAATGGGGGCTGCATTCCATCTCTGAATCACAATGCGAAGGGGAGGGCGCTGTCTTCATGGCTCCCGTGGAGTTCTTCACACAGGCCGTAAAACTGCAGTTCCCACGGCTGCGCTACCACTTCATGAGGGGAACGCTAAACAAACACCCCACAGTGCGTTACGAGATTACACAGGAACCACTGTAAATGCCAATGCTATGCTAACGCAAAGGTTAACAGGTGTTTTGTGCTATCTATTTGAACAAGCTATATGATGTGACAACGAAACGGTGAACGACAGTCCTCCACGAGATGCGCCCCATCCACATGCTCTCATGCAAACCAACAGCGTGTTGCTAAAAGTGGCTTGGGAAGAGCGTTTGAAATTATCTGGTTTGGCTCAAGCGTCGGCTCCAGGCAATTTGTGTTGCTAAAACGCACACTTTCTCCATTCTTTTGGCCGGCCAGGAAAAGCAGATTCTAAGTGAGTGGCACAACATTGCTTCCAGATCGCATTATGGCCTCTCTCGTTACGTAATTAAGAAGACCCATCTGGTACGGGCAGCGCTCCCTGACACTAATTGTGTTGGTGTGCACATGGCCGTCCCATTGAGCAAAAAAAAGACCTCCAACATTTGAATCCATTATCTCCTACTGTTCAGATTAAGGCGCACATGTTACCAGGGAGATTATGCCGCGGGGTCGGGGGACACTTGTGCCTTGTAGGGCCGAGTCTTGAGGATTAAGTCCCCTATGGTGTGGTTACCCTACGGTATAAGCACTTCCAACAATCCCGTCACATGCTCGGAGTATTTTTAGGATTTTTTTTAGCTGGGTCTTAACCAGTGACTCGCATTGTGTGGCGCTAACCTTCAATCAGTTTATCTTTTAGAAATTCTTTGGACTTGGTGGTTTATTCCAAATAGGCTTTTTCTCCCTCTCTCCCTCTCTGAGATAAACGCATTAAACTCCGAGCACGCTGTATTTATAGCCCTGGCAAATGTAGACTAGGTCAGATGTAGGAAAAATGTATGTCTAAAATGAGTAAATCAATCATTGCTTACAGCCAACCTACAGTGATGCGGGATAAGTGATACCTTAGCATTCGCAAACCCAGCTGTCTAGACAGCCCTTTTCCCCCCAAACAGACAAATCGATAGATATTGATTGTCTACCATACTCTGGAGAATGACACGGATATGCTGCTAGGCAGGCAAGTGCTCTGAAAGACTGAAGAGGAGCTGGAATCTACTTAAGTGTGCCTACCTGACCGAATTTGTGTTCACCTGATCTCAAATTTGCTTTTCATGCACTGTTGCTCGTTGGTAAGAAGGGAACTGCAATCAAACATGGCACATGTCTCCTGGAATTTGCTTGAGCAAGATGGGAACTAGCTGGAGTTTTCCCCAAGATGTGATATAGCCGGAAGCTACATGAGAACTTCTTTCCTTTGAAAGAAATACATTTCGGTGTTTGTATAAATATTCACATGGTTTAAGGAAATCAAACATTTAGGTTTTGAGCCGTGTGAGATGCTGTATCATCTATCTTCACTATGCAAACAAGAATGACCTATTTAGGAGCTATGGAGTCTAGTCTTTCTAGTTAATGGCTGCTAGTCCAGTGCCTTATTCATTATAATAGAGAGCCCAGAGACAGTGTGTGGCATTAGCCAGCTCTGCTTCTCTCTGCTCTGCTGGTCTGTGTTCCTGCAGCAAGACTTGATACCTGTCGCCTCCTTCCTTGCTGCCCGTGGCTGACATTCTCCTTCTCTCACTCCTAATTGCCCCTGTGGGACTTATCAGGGCTGCTGTGGCTGTCTGTAGCATGGCAGAGCTTTCTGTGAGCCCCCTGCTCCGGGCCCCGCCTTTCTCCATCCTCCTGCCACCCACCCATCTCTCTGCTCACTCTACAGGTGTTGCCGGTCCTCACCTGCCAAGCCCCTTCATCCCAAACCTCCTCCTCCTCCCCATGCCCGTGTTGTCTAGGCGCTCTGCAGGGAATATGTCATTGACGCACAATAAAAACAAAACAAGAAATAGGACAACCAAAGTCTCAAGGTCAGACTGCCTGGTAAATTGCCTGATCTGGAAATTACAGCAGACAACAGATCTAGTCAGACTCAAGCAAGATGCCATTAAGGTTCATTTGTAATGTCGGGACTGCAGACAACCGCAGCGCTGTGCATGACAGGCACTAGGTGACTTAATTACTTTATCATTGCTTTAATTGAAAAATTGCATGTCAAAGAAAAGGTCATGAAGGACTTTTTTTTTTTTCATCAAAATGTTGCTTGGTGGAGTTTTTATTCCGATTATGATTAGCAGCTAGTGTACTGCTACATTCTGTTGAGGTCTTTTATTTTGAAAATAACCAAGGTTATGGTCATGTGCCCCTGGGTGGCATGAATTAACCTTGCGTGTGGTCTGTGCCAGTTCCTCGCTTGTCAAATTTTATTACGTCTAATGAAAGTACATTCCATCATTTTTTTCTAAAATATTTCATGTCCTAAATTACTCTTCTAAAATTCTAAATGTTCTATTAGAGCATAAATTATGTAATCACCAAAGCAAATTGAAAATCTTCCACATTTGATCTTCATTTATACATAAGCTTATCAAAACACAAAAATTATCATGTATTTGTCCTTGTTTGCTTGGATTTGGAACTCTCAGACTTGCTGTTGCTAGCGATCTTGTGGATTAAGCAGCAAAAAAAATCCATAGCCAGTACTAAAACCTACTTGACTATATTGTTTTATAGAAAACTCCAATTACATTACTTTGTAACAATGGACAAACATTGGTGTTTCAAACTGATACTCAGTGTTGCATTTGTACCACAAGGCATATACATCATTAGTTAGATATCATGAACATATTAGTTATTTTAAGAGGGAGGGGGGTAGATTTGTCACCCAGCTTGTGTCAAAATGTCTGTCAAGGAAAGAGGTTGTGGCTATTTATTAATTTTCTTGTTTCTGTGTTTGACGTGCCCTCTTTTTTAATTCACTTTATAATTCAATTAATTTCTTACAGTTATAATAAAATTAACAATGTTCAACGAAGTTATACTGAAGTCAAGATATTAAAACCGACTACACGTTTCTATGGTAACTTGTCAACAATACTTTAGCCTGCAATCAGAAAGCTCTCTGTAATCTGATAGAAATTAAATATATGTTTATGATCTGTACTTGTTTTTCTTTTTCTCTGGCCAGGTGATTAAAAATTATGTGACTGACAAGATTGAAGATGAATAATGACTGACCAAAACTAATTAAAGAAAAAAAACAAAATAAAACTGGACTTTAATTTTGTTCTTGCCAAATTGCCAGTCTCCTTCCGCTAACACTAGAGCAGAACCCTGTTTCAGATTTTAAAAATGTGCAGATCTGTTGATGTGCAGAATATTAATAATAATAATATATTATTGTTAATAATAATAATATAATTGATTATTATTAAGACTATATAATTAATCACAAATAATATTGAATTAGAAGAATGGTGAATTAGCGCTATTTCGTCTCACAACGTCTTTTATTCACTACATATATTAATATAACATATAAATAAAAGGTCTTTAGTGCCCATTGGTACCTTAAAAACTGAAATATAGACTTGTAAAAAGTGCTGCGAATTGGCGTGGATCAAAACGACTACACAGAATGAAGTGATAAGTGACACCAAAACCTCCCATTGAGCTCTCCAAGGTTTGTGCTTATATATAAGGACAGCGGGGGGATTTTCATCCTTCACCATCCTTCTCTCTCCCAGCAGGATGGACTTGTAAATGAACGAGCAGACATTTTGTGGCGGAATCGTCGGTCTGACACGCCATGTAACAAAACCGCTTTAGATCCAGCTGAGTTCCCCCGGCAGGACTGTGTCAAGGGATTTGCCAGGTCACAGAGCCGAGCAAAATGGCTGCCTGAGTTTGACTAATGTGCTCCAGGAGTCCGCTCTCCTGGCCAGAAGTTTAGGCCAGCTAAAACTCATTAAAGAGAATGAACCCCCCTAGTTATACCTTACAGGGCCCGTATTGCTTTGCCCCGAAACAGACGGCCAGCGGCAAACACAAGCATTTATATTTATACGTGCATTAAGTCTCCCATGATATTTTCTAGCCCATTGACTGTGACAGCAAATCAATATCACTGTACATGTATTGTTCCTTAATTCAATTAGGCCAATTCATAGAGCAAAAACATAATGGAGCTAATGGAAAGCGCTATTAGGGGAATAGCAGTGCCATTAAAGTCATACATAGAAATATGAAAGTCGATTCGGCATCGCATCGTGCATTTCCATCTGAATCGGTGGTCCTCGACCGTTCCTCTTCTGGCTGAGCGCTGATGGCGACCTAATGCGTTTTCACGGCGATAAAAAGAGGGGTGTGCGAACGTCGCCAGCCATATTGTGGATCTAAAACCATGGCACTTAAACGCGATTCATTCTCGCGTCTCCCTTTCGCCATTCGCCGCAATCACATTTGCAATCTGCTTGATAAAGTGCGAGGGGAAAGGAGGCCAGGCGTTTGGGCCGCAGATTGATGTGGAAACAGGAAACGTGCTGATTGCTGATTATTATGTGGTGGCAGGATGCTTTTGTCTTTCAGCCTGTCATTCCAGCAGGTCAGTCCAGAGCCAGCAGGCTATTGTGACCGTGCATGCTGATAAAACCCAACACGCATCAGCGACACGTACAAGGCTGTGCGTTTTTATTAGCCCAGTGGAATTCAATAGAGCTTCAAGTGCTTAGATCTTTAAAGCGCTGCATTTAGAGAGCATGCATATTGATTCATTGATTACAGATTTGTGAGAGCTAGGTCATCGGCCCACGTGCAGTATTTTAAAAGTGGGGGGTTAATGGCTGGGGCCTAAAATACGGACCTTCTACGTTCAATCATGGCTGCGGCAAGAATGTGAATGGCTTTTGGGTTTCTACTGGGTATATGTGAGATGCCAATTATATAGATATCAGAGCCTCAGTCTCGACACTCGCAGCAGAATCGCTATCTTATAGTGTGTGTTACCAGAGATATCTTTAATAAGGGGGGTAGTTGTTGAATGATTCCGGAGCTCAAGTTGCCTTTAATTAGGAAGGGGAAGCTTCCCAGAAGCCCCGGGATAACACTTTGAAACTGCACCCAATAAGTCATTGTTTTTTTTTTTTTTTTCAATATCGCTTCTTTTCTCTTATTACAGGTAGCGTGTGGCTTGCTGGCAACGAGGAAGACTATGCGGGTGGCTGCCGCCTGCACTACACAGCTCTGTAACTTTGGCAGATAGGATCATTATACCCTGTAAGACGTATAAGAGCAGCAAAGATGAGGACTTGGATTGTACTGCTTCTGTGGGCATGTGCACACCAGAGTTTGCACGCATTTGCCCTTTCTAGAAGACTAGTGCAAAGAAAAGCCAAGGAAAACGGACAAGGGCTTGACAAAGATGTTCTCCGGCGGTCTAAAAGAGGATGGATGTGGAGGCAATTTTTCCTTCAGGAGGAATACACGGGAACGGATCATCAGTACATCGGCAAGGTACGAGATTGGGTTTTTTGGGTGAAGACAAAGTGCTGAGGTGCAGAGTTGGCCGTAAATGGTTTTATTCTGCTTTGCTTGTTTTGGTTCGGTCTCCTGGGGTTATTAAACAGAGAATGATCAAAACCAAGGTGCACGTAGAGATATCTAGCACAGAGCTGGTTGGATTTTAGATAAGGAACACAGTGAGATCTGAACTCCTTGGTCCCACACAGTTCAGCAGAAGCTCAGAGTCGACCGAGGATCAAAGATTAGAGGAGAAAATAAGAACTTACCTCTGCTGCTTTCTGCAGAGCTTTTCACACTGTGGCCCCCAGGTGGCCGGCCTTTTTGTTCCTCAGTTAAGCAATTAAAAATAGGTTATTTTTTTACTATAAACAGCTTATACTATAACATCTTATTAATGTTATTTTTTCCACAAAAACAATTATTAAACACATTGTATTTGATATTAAATCAAATACATTTTTAAAGTAAAAACGTTACATTTAAAAAAAACTTGTCCAAAATGAGCTGAATAAGATGTATTACTATTCATTTTAATTTTAATGTATATGTTGCAATTTTGAAAATATATGATACAGTTTTTTAATTTTAATGGGATATTTAAAATATGTTTTAATCTATAACAAAAATGTCCCAAACGTATAACATAATCCCCTTAATTAATTGTTACAACTAAAAATTATACAAATTACATGTATTTAGTACAAAATTTTGAAGCCAGCAAAATCTAACATCTCTCAAAAGTTCAGTTTCAGTGTGAACAGGCTTTTTTCTGATTTCACTGGTTCAGATGTATGAAAAGGTCACATCTTAACTCCTTCATGCAAAATATGGATTTAATAAAGTGTCTTTTTTATCACACTCTACAAGACAAATTTGGCTCATAGGGTTCAACTTTTTGCAGATGATTAGCAATGAATTGAGCAAGAAACAGTGAATGGTGAAGAATCAACCATTGATGCTGAAAAGAAAAATCCCAAAGAGTTGAAGGGACTTTTGGTTTAAATGGTCTTTTGTAGTCGTTACGTTCTTTTACTGTAACAAAATGACTCTAACAAAGAGAAAGAAGCTTCTAGAAGGACTAATTCATTCCTTCATATCAGACGCCTTGGAAAGCAAAACGCATCATACCTTTTTCCATAAAATTCGAAGACGCTGTCGTTTTTGTTAATCATGTCTTTTTCACTGCAGTGAATGCCACAAATTCACACAGAGACTAATTAAACTATATTTAAAAGAAAAGAAACCAAAAGGTTAATTTTGATCACATGCTCATGACTAAAATTTTGTTTTTCTTTATTATTATGGAAGTGTCAGTGCTTTAATAGTCACACATTTACCTTGATTGCACATTCACATCATTAAACATTCATCTCATACGGCATCGGAATTTCCTTCCACATCAGCTTATTTTTACACAACTAGCATTCTGTACCTGTCTATTGATACACACTCCTCATCTTTGACGTTTATTCTTTCGAAATCAAGTGATATTGACTAAATCAAAGCTACCAAACGTAATACATATGCAGGAGTGTTGGAGTAATGAAGGTGCTGATGAAATACTTGGTTTGCTTTCTTTCACCAGCTTCATTCAGACATGGATAAAGGAGATGGCTCGGTGATGTATGTTCTCTCGGGTGAAGGCGCTGGAACCATCTTTGTGATAGACGCCAATTCTGGAGATCTGCACGCCACTAGGAGTTTGGACCGAGAGGAGAAGCCGTTCTACTCGCTCCGAGCACAAGCAATCAACAAGAGAAGCGGCGTTCCTTTGGAGCCCGAGACCGAGTTCATTGTTAAACTTCACGACATCAATGATAACGAACCAAAGTTTGACAAGGAGCTTTATACCGCCTCTGTTCCAGAAAGGTCACATATTGGTACGTTTCAACGGCTTCAAGCCTTAAAGGCAACATGGAGCAATAATACAAGGCGTGTTCAGTTCCAAGTCATTTGAACATTTTTCCCACTTGCTGTTTCCCAGGCACCTACGTTACTCAAGTTACCGCGCATGACGCAGACGACGAAATGTTTGGCTACAGCGCAAAGCTAGCATATAGCATTAGCCAGGGTCACCCATACTTCTCAGTGGAGCCCAACACAGGTTAGTTCTTCACAGGTAAAGCTAGAGTCAACACAGAAGTGAAACGTGCAAGAATCTCGCCGCAGCTATAGCAACAAGCGTTTTAGCGCATTTTCAAATGTAGGGAGTTCACCCAGCGAGTTTAATCATCGCTAATGTGCGCCCTGGAACATTTCCCGCGGAGGTCTTTGTTTAAACAAAAGAGAAATAGAAACACAAAATCTCCCATGGCAGATTAGTGTCCAGCTTAACACTGATATGCTTTAGCCCAGATGGGACACAAGCGATGATGTCCGTGTCACACTACAGAGCGCATAAAATCCTTAGGCTGAAAAAAGGAATGTTTATTAGAGGCCGAGGTTAATCGGCGACTATCTCTGCCATTCAAAGAAACAGCAGGGCTTGGATTATTCTGCATATCTGTACAGTATTTCATTTATCTGCCTTTTATGCGCTTTATTGTTGTTGTTGTTGCTGCTGGGATCTTACACTTGTGTCACAATGCCACCACTATTATAGGAAACCAGCAATATGCATGTGGTTGCAATGTTTTTTTGTTTGTTCAATGTTCATTTTTCCTAATATTCTTATCTCATCATTTTTTGCATTGTTTGCATTTTTTATTACTTTATTCTTCTTTTTTTATCCTCATTCTTTATGTTATTACATTATTATTATTATTATTGTTGTTGTTGTTGTTGTTGTTGCTGTTGTTGTTGTTGTTGTTGTTGTTGTTATTATTATTATTATATAATGTGTTGTTGTTAGTTTTTCTTTCTTTTTTTTTTTTTTTACAAAATTCAACAATTGTATAATAAATGCACACAATAATACTGTATAATTTTTGTGATTATAGTGATGTACTTTACGTCGTTCTGGTTGGCTGGAGCCAACATTATGCCAGTTTTTGTCTCCCAGCACCAGCATTGACAGTCTCATTCTTACCAAACACAGTTCAAAATCGACAGGAAGTCATTCCCAACACGTATTTGGTTTTGTAAGCGTTGAAAAGATGTGGTTTCATTAAAACCTAATACATTTTGTTGACAGGCCAGACAGTGCGAAATTTGAGCATTATTGTGAAACTAGTACAGCAAATCACACGTTCTCCCTTTCAGTCTTTTGTTTGTACACGTTTGTGTAAATAAACATCAAAAGCTTAGGTATATGTAAAATTAAAAATATTTAAAAACCTAGATTATAGAGACAAAGTAAAATAATACTGAGATACACTTGTAGATGCTAACAACATCTTTAACATGCATACTGCATATTGTAATTTACATGCATACAGTTGTTTACCATGATTTCATACGGAATCTAAAATGGTTGTATGTCCTCAGAAACTTGTAACTTCTGCTAAACCAATAAATAAATAAATAAAAACAGCATAGTAAATATAGCAAAAAGTGGCAGAAATCAAATGGGTTTAGTTTGTGATGTGGTTTTATTAACCCAAGGTTGTTTTCTCAAAACCTGCAGCAGTCGCTCAATCACCAGCTGCTGTCTATAATAATCTCTGCGGCAAAATGTCAGTCTGAATGTATTATGCACCGATCTAACATTACAGGGACTCAGCTGCTCACCCTCATCTGTTTTCCAGAAGTAGAAATAATGGCTGGTTTCTAAAACGTCAAACTCTTTCCTTCAGGAATTATTCGCACAGCTTTGGGACCCTCCGACATGGACCGGGAGCAGAGGGAACACTACCAAGTGGTGATCGAAGCCAAGGACATGGCCGGTCAGAGAGGAGGCTTGACAGGCAGCACCACCGTCAACATTAGCCTTACCGATGTCAACGACAACCCCCCTCATTTTGTGCAAAGTAAGCCAGATTCATGATGCTTCTTTACACAAGACATTACAATCAATAATAATATTAATAAAATATAAATAATAATATCTTTAATTTAAGATGCCTTTTGAGACCCTCAAGATGACTGTACATTGTTGATAAAAGTAGTAATGACAATAATAAAATATATATTTATAATTTTAGAAATAATTAATTTAATGTAAAGTCCCTGTTAATGTATAAGACACTCAAACGTCACTGTGCAAAAGGCATTGATTGATAATAATAATAATAATAATAATAATAATAATAATAATAATAATGATAATATATTGATTATAATATTAGTAAGAAATTCATTTCATTTATAATCTACATTTTGATGCCATCAATATCACTGTAAACAAGACATTGTTATTGATACAAATAATTATAATAACTGTAATAATGATAATAATCCATTTAATGTATGTGTAAGCCTCCGCTCAAGACCCTCAAGGTCAGTGTACACAATTGATGATGATAAAGATAATAGTTAAAAGATAACAGATAAAACAAATTTGTAAAAATCCCTTTTTGTTGCATTTATTGTCACTGTAAACAAGACATTTTTATTAATAAATATTAATGCAATTATTATTTGAATAATAATGGTATGTCATACTACTACTACTACTACTACTACTACTACTACTACTACTACTAATAATAATAATAATAATAATAATAATAATAATAATAACAATAATAATTAAAATAATAATTTTTTTATTTCATTTATTTTATAATCCACATTTTGTGACCCTCAAGGTCGCCATTCAAGAAAACATTTGAAATCAAGTGAATTGTCTTAAAATTACTCTAAAACGTACACAGCTTTAACATAAAGAATACAAGTCTGATATTTTATTACGTGAAAGAAAAGTGTTCAGGGTAAAGCTTTAGAAGCTGCGTGAGGTCTGCATGTTAATTCTGATTAAATGGACACAGTGGGCTCAGCTCAGTTACTCTTTTGTGTTCGTTTAATATAATCTATTCTTTTAGCCTGCATTCAAATAGAAAGTGCTCGCAATTTCTGTCGTTTTAATCAGAGGAATGCAGGCTGTGCGCACAAAGCGGATTTACTGGAGGTAGTACAATAATAGTCACGTTTGTCGTTTATTACAGTGAAGAGAACATGCAAAGGAGCTTTACAGCTTTAATTGGCTTCAGTGTTAGATGAGAGAAACAGATTGCAGCAGACCAACCCCTTCATTTTCATAACCTTTAAATTATATATTGCTATTGTATTGTTTACTGCAAGAGGTTTTCAAAATGTGTCCAGAACGTTTTGTGAGATACCCTGATATTACCATGATATTGCCCAGGTGTCTACCAGTTCAGCGTTAAAGAGCTCAGCAAGTTGGGGTCTGCGGTGGGCCGCATCCGGGCCGTTGATGCAGATGTTGGCAGAAACGCTGAAATGAACTTCACCATTGTTGGTGGAGATGGACTGGATGTGTTTGACATCATCACGGATAAAAACAGCCAAGAAGGCGTTCTTACCGTCAAAAAGGTATCACTTTTACCGTTTGGATTTTTCTCGTGATGACTAGGATGTTAAAGTCTGTTCATTCTGCGCAGCATCTGGATTATGAGAAAAAGAAATCCTACACCCTCCAAGTCCAAGTGCGGAACACACATCCAGATCCGCGCTTTATGAGTCTGGATGCTAAAGACATGGCGACCGTCCGGGTCAGTGTTGAGGATGTGGATGAACCTCCTCAGTTTGAGAAAGTCAGTTATGTTTTGGAGGTAAAGGAAGACGCAGTGGTGGGAACCTCCATCGGATCAGTCAGCGCGGTGGATCCCGACATGCGCCGCAGTCCAGTCAAGTAAGGCGTTTGCATTGACATCCTCCCATCCCTTTGTTTTTACAGCTCATATCAACATTTAGTAGGTCACAGTAAATCTATTTAATGTGCATTTCCAAAGCGGCCATCAGATGTGGAAAGCCTCTTAACATCTGTGCATTTCCTCCGTTGATCTGAGAACCCTGATTAATCTTTATTAAGCAATAGAGAGACGAACTTGCGGACGATTTTCTCTCCACGTGCTTATTAAATTCACGTTTAATTCTAGGGGTTCTTCAATAGCAGCATGTTTGTGAGATCTTATCAACTGAAATTATGAGAATAAATGAGGGTATTACCACTGTCCAGAGTGCCGGCGTGATGAGGCTGATGTGCTGGGCTCTGGAGGACAATAAATGAGTGTTTTCCCCGCGGAGACAGTGGTAAATAAGTACACAGAAAGGAAGCGCAATTAAAAAGGCCGCTGCAGCGCAGAACAGGACTTTAGGGCTGGTAATTATCAGGGACATCAGGGGCACAAGTAACACTGTCACTCCGAGCATCAGGAGGCTAATTAGGAAATTGAACAGTCTCCGTGATTTATTGCATTCGAACGAGCCATTCTGCGATTTTCCGGTAGAAGAAGAACAAATGAGTGCGGTGCAAGTGTAAGTGTAGGGCTCTGGGATTGTGTGTCGCTGGAGCACAGGTAAATGAATAATTTTAGCTTTCTGTGCAAACTAATATTGGGAAACACACACACACACACACACATTTATACACGTGAGCAAACTTTGTAAGTGTGAGAGAGCAACTGAGTGAGTGAGAGTGACTGTGACAAAGTGTGAGCAAGGAAGACAGTGAAGGAGGGCAAAAGTGTGACTGACTGAGTGGGAAAGAGAGAGTGAGTGAGTGAGAGAGAGAGGGGGGTGAAGTGTGCCGACTGACTGACTGACTGAGTGAGTGAGTGAGTGAATGAGTGAATGTGTGACTATGATTCAGTGAGAGAGACATAGGAACTGTGAATTTTATGAGTGTGTAAACAAGTGAGCGAGAGAACATTTGTTTTTAGCGTCTATATTATATTTAAAAATACAGTATAACACCAAGTCATAAAATCTGAACAGAAAGTGTCTTGACCACTAAGGTGGAAGAATAACTTATTCACATAAGTTGCCTCATAGAGACACTCCAGTCAGCAACAAGTCAGGTCAGAAAGTCAGGTTACTTATTTGCCTGGTATATTTATCAAAGGGAGATCATTTTTTTTTTCTAAAATACTGTATTATCATTGGACGAAAGCGCCTGCGCTGTGACTTCAGCAGTACGCCAGCGCACATGGCATGTAATTTTCATTCTTTTGAGAGTTATTCCGTTTTTTAAAAGTGTTGTTGTGCTGGTTTTTCGCGTTATTGTTGTTTTTCTAGCAGTGTAATGTTTGTCAATTGTCTAAAATATTTGATGGAAAAGAAAAACACGCCATTAATGAACTGTGTGTCTGAAAATAGAGAGTAACAGAGTCTCGGGTTTCCAAAAGTCCAGTCTCGGGTTTCCAAAAGTCGTGCTTTGACATAGAAACATTATTAGGCAAAGTCATTATTTTGTCTTCAGTCATTCAGCCACCAACATGTTGAAAAGGATACCACTACCTTCTAGTACAGACCTGGGCCTCCACCGAACTTGTAAAAATATATATGAAAGTCAGATATTTTTTGTCTAATGTAAATGTTTCTGGTTAATCTGTTTTGAAGGTTTATTTTATTCTCTATATGAACACATTTTAAAAAGCGGAACCATATACACAAAATGTACGTAAAACAAAATGGAATTAGTATATTTTTGACATTTATTTTTTCACTGTCAGTCACAAAACAATAAAGATTTGTGCACATACGTTTATGCACGCACATCTCTTCCTCTTCAGTCTCCACCCAGCGCTGTAATACTTCAATGAGATCAGTCAGACAAATGCCACTATTGTGCTTCTCTATAATTTTCTCCTTTAGCATAATGTTTTTTTTAACTTTAAAACCTTTGTCTTGAAATAATTTCTGCACATTTCCCTTCAATTCATTTTCGCACTTTCTGCTTTCCTCCACGAATCATTGAAAGAGTCTTCACACTACTCGCAGTGCTGTACTTCTTTCTGTTCTATCCTTCTCTCTGTGATCACCATGGCTAAGCCTAAAAACAGCATCAAATGTCCACGCCTCCAGTTCGTGCACCGAGTTGTATTTTTATGAATTTTGCGTTCATGAACCGAGGTAACACTGTATTACCTCCATATCCCAAAATGTAAAATAAAAGGATGGATGGATATTACATTAACAATAAGAACATGCTATTCCAGACAAATGAAATTGTTTTGCTGGCCGTTTGTTATATGTTAATCTCTGACCGCTGAATGAAATGGATTGCAGGTACTCCATCGATCGACATACAGATGTGGACAGGATTTTTAGCATCAGTGCTGGGAACGGTTCTATATTTCTGCAAAAAGCCGTGGATCGTGAGGAGCTGGCTTGGCACAACATATCCGTGATTGCGACAGAGTTCAGTAAGTAGTGGACATCACATGCTCATTTCCAGATCAACTACTCACTCCAGACTGCAGTTGATTTGGAATAAATTTAAAGGATTAGCTCGAGTCATTCAGCATTAAATTTCTAGTCAGATTTACGCATTTACCATGACATATTGAGGAGACAATTTAGTTTTATTTTGATTTTTTAAATTAGAATTCCACTTCCCTCCTCTGCCTCCACAATAGTCAACAACTTGCCCACAAAATAGATAAGTAACATATGTCGCATCTTTTTAAGGTCACGCAGACAACCCTCAGCAGACCAACCGAGTGCCTGTTTACATTCGCATCCTGGATGTCAACGATAACCCGCCTGTACTGGCTTCCTTCTACGAGACCTTCGTCTGTGAAAATGCCAAAGCTGGACAGGTAAAGAGTGTTGGAGCATTATTCCCCCATTTTGTCTGCCACATTGTCAATTTTGATGGGCGATAAGTGGGAATATGTCCACTTCTGTCCGGCCGCCGGATGGATGTGTCGATTTAAAGCAGGGGCGTCTGTTAAACAGCGTGTGACCTCTGCCGGACTCACGCCTCCTGAGCGAGATAGAGATCAGTGATGAGTATTTTTCTTCATGGATTAGACTGCAGTCTTTTTTTTCACGAGCTTGATGAGATTATGTGTCATGGTGGATGACAGGGGCTGTCACATATCACAGGCACTTCATAATATCTGTCCACCTTCCCTCTATTTCCTGACTACTCTCGTATCCTGCATTGTCCGTCAATAGCACCTTGCTGACCCTCCTGTTGCCGACTGGCAGGATTGTAAAATCTGGTGTCTGGCATTTTCATATTATTGCGTAACAAAATGTAACACCAGTGACAAATACGTGAAACTCACTTTTATTGGTTACATGTGTTTAGTCATAAATAATAAATGAAAATGTGAAAGTTTATTCAAGACAGTTATACAATCATTGGAACAATTGTCTCACTTGTAGACTAGGATTTTAAAATGCTTGAGTTTGTGTATTGCATATTATAAAATCAATAATGCTAAAATTGTGTTGTGTTCACCAGTTATATCTGAACAAATTGCAGATAAGCCCAAAGAGGAAGCAAGCCCGTAACAAAATAAATGTTCTATGCGCTTAAACCTGATAGAAAACAAATACATTAAAAATGATCAATTGAAATGTTTTGGAAAATATGCACAATTTTAATGCCCTATTGTAAATCCAGCATGGCATTGAATACAGTTGTACTTGTATAAAATTAAAGATGGAATATTTTTATTACAATTTCAACATCTTTAACTTATTTTAACTACCGGTATCTTTACTTTCAACATTTTTTTTCTTTCTATACAAACATGCTTAGAATGTTTTCTACATTTCTACTTGGCTCATTTTTTATACTGTATACTTTTTATACTGTCTACGATATCTGTATGTACAGTATATGCATATATTGTACATCTTAGAACTGTTTAATAGTGTTGTTAACATGTTAACAACATAACTGCCTAGTGTAGCTACCTGTGTGTAGCAATAATACAATAATTTTAGTTTAACAAATCAATGCATCAATATTATTGTTAAGAATAATCACTTATTTTTAATAATTATTTTTAGTTATTGTGAATAATAGAATAGCAAAAGTGTATTCATTTGTTTTGTGCGGAAATACATATATGTATCAGACATACATCTTTCAGGCATAAAACAATCTTTTTATTAAATTGACTTGTTTTTAGTCATGCAATTAATGAGAAAATAAAAAACCCCGCAAAAAAAGGTGTGTGTGCATCTTAAAGGAAAATGTATGTTTCACTCTGCATCCTCTGAGTTCTTGAGGAGAAAGTTGCTGAAATGAGTTGAATGTCAGTCACGCCGAGCGCTGTGTGTGATGGTCATTGATTGCTTTTTTGCCACAGAAAATCCAAACAATAACCGCGGTGGATCCAGACGACCCAGTTGGAGGACATCACTTCTTTTTCTACCTGGCACCGGAAAGCTCAGAGCGAGCAAACTTCTCAGTACGAGATAATGGAGGTTAGTGCCCTCGAACATGGAACCAGCTCACCACAAACACAGGCTCTGTGTAGAACACACAGCCTCTTGACAAACATCTGCTTAAAACGTTGCCAGGTTGTGATGTAATTTTAGACGAGTTCTGCTGCGGTCTGCGGTGTGTGACCCTTAACCCTTTGTTTCCTAATGAAGCAGCACGTCAACTCATTCTCATCTCACACTTTCACAGATAACACTGCTGGGATCTTTACTCGACGGAGCGGATTCGGCAGAATGCAAAAGAGTGTTCATCTTGTGTCCGTGGTCATCTCAGACCGTAACAGTCCCATGCAGAGCAGCACCGGCACGCTCACTATTCGCGTGTGCACATGCGACCGGGACGGCAACATGGAAATGTGCAACGCGGAGGCTCTGACCAGCTCTGCTGGCCTCAGCACAGGGGCACTAGTCGCCATTTTGCTCTGCATCCTCATTCTGCTCTGTAAGTGGCTCTCACCCTTCTTCTTCGACAATCAGATCACTCTCACCGCTTCATCCATCTGTCCGTCTGCTGTGAAGTCGACTGTTCGTTTTTCCAGCCTTTTGTTAGGCTTTTACATTCGTCTTACCACCTGTCTTCCTGTCAGTTTGAGGTTTTGTCTGGGATGCAATTTGATTAATTATAATTCCAGAGGTCTGAAGTGCGCTCGCCTGATCTGCATTTAAATGTTGTTGAAATCTGTTAAGAATAAATAAAAAGATTACCAATAAGATCAGATGGTGGATATTGATAGAACTATTTAATTGGGAGACTGAGTAGCAATGACTCAATTTTAATTTGATGGAAACTAGCTATTACTTGATTTAATTGAAGGAGTCCAAGGTTTCTCCATATGACAAGACTTTGATTTATCAATGCATTCTGTTTTCTTATTTCTGTGTGTGTTTTCATTGTGTTTGAGACTTTTGTATTTATATAAAAATGAGCAGGGATGAATAAATCATGCATGAATCTCCAGCTTTTCTGTTAAAAGCAATCGTTCAAGTTTGAGTTTCAGGTTTTGCTTATTTATAAAGCACTTTTTCTCAGTCCGACTGTACAAAACCATACAACGCCAATACAACTCTAATTATTAAATAATGCCATGAAAACATGAAACAAAGATGAAAAAACTCATAACATACATGTTGCCGCAACATAAGCACACATCACCAGATGCAGGCACACAAAACACACAATTGTTCACTAAGTGTAAATGTTAATAGTGTATTTTTTGGACTATAAGGTGCTCTTTAAATCTTTACAAATGTTTTGACTGCACCTTATAATCAAGTGTAATCATACATGTGCTTTGTGTATGAAAAAAGATTAGGAATTAGACTCTCAATAAGGGTTGCTTATAAGTGTTTTATACTGGAAATGGTTACTTATAAGTTCCACGTAATCCAAAAAATTCAGTACTTTAACTCTAGACAAAGAGGAAAATTAACAAATCAGAAAAAATGATTTGCACACTCTGCCATAGGTTTTCACTTCTATATTTTTCAATTTTGCTCTAATGCTGTAGTTAAATACTTTAATACTATATTTCCACTTGCTTTAATGTTCTAATAAGGGTTTATGAACAGTCAAAGCTCTAAATTATTTATGCATCAACCATTTTTAGATTGGTTTATGCTAAAAAGAACTGTGAAATTTGGGGAAAAAAACACTAATGCATTGTTCTCTCTTTTCAAAGTAATCGTGGTGCTGTTTGCTGCTTTAAAACGGCAAAAGAAGAAGGAGCCGCTCATCATCTCCAAAGAAGACGTAAGGGACAACGTGGTCAGCTACAACGACGAAGGTGGTGGTGAGGAGGACACGCAGGCTTTTGACATCGGAGCCCTTCGCCACCCGGAAGTGATGGAGGAAGGCAAACTGAGACGCGACATCCTGCCCTCGGAGTCGCTCTACCCCCCACCACCACTGCGGAGGACCATTGTGCCATCGCGAGACAACGCAGATGTGCGGGAATTTATCAACCAGCGCATACAGGAGAATGACGTCAGTATGTCAGCTCCCCCTTACGACTCATTGGCCACCTATGCGTATGAAGGAAACGGCTCGGTGGCCGAGTCACTGAGTTCGCTGGGGTCTGTGTCCACAGAAGGGGAGCAGGACTATAACTACCTCAGTGAATGGGGTCCACGCTTCAGAAAGTTAGCGGACATGTATGGCGGAGAAGACAGTGACTGGGATTCTTAACGGAGATTTCGAAAGATCTCATCTGCTGAGCCACCTAGCAAAAAACTGGAGTGGCAACATGAAGAAGCCTAATTTCTTTTACAAAGTGCCCTTGTTTCCCTCATTATGTCCTGTGCAGTTTCTCTGCCAAATGACGCTAAAGACATGGCGTGAGGAGGACGTATCCATAGACATTTCCATAACTTTGATGTCACATTCCTGCATATTTGGAGATTGTTCTAGAGATTTCTGCATTACACATCTCTGAGCAAATGTTACAGACCATTACAAGCATCTGATGCTGATCTGAACTGCAAAGTTCATCTCTTGAGTTTTCGCCTGTGAGACCTTTCAAGTGAACGTCCAAGGCGAATGACTAGAAGAACAGGGTAGACTACTTAAAGTAATGAAACCAAACTTGAGCCTGTGATTTCAGCTTCAAACCTCAGCGTGTAGCTCAGAGTCAAGAAAGATCAGAGGAGTTGTCTCTAATAACTGGGAGGAATTTTCAAGCCCTGCTATTTACCATTTGCATATTCAAGCTAATCTTCTTAAAAACTTTTTTGTGCTGTAAACCGAATCGAGGCATATTGTCTGGTTCACCGTCCGGTGTCCATCGAATAGAAAGCGGGTCAGATTTTGTTTCACGGCTGGCACTGGTTTTTCATCATCTTTGAATCGAACAGAAAATATGCTAAACGCTGGCAGCGATCTGCCGCGTCAATGAAGCCTCGCACGTTTTGCTTTCTTTGCAGTTTGACACGTTTAGTTAAGTTGAGAACAGCTTGGTTACTTTTTTTTTCTCTGTCCTTGATGCCATGTGGCGCTCGTAATAATTTACATACCGTTAAATGAAACATTCCATTGATTTTGCCTTGACCTTTTCCATCTCTACACGTCCAATTGGAGATAAATGAATTTATGACATTCAAATTGCATTAAAAAAAAAAACGTACGTACAAAAAAATAAAAAGAGCTTTATTAGCTATAAAAAAACATTGGTTGACATTTCAACATGTCAAAGAACAAGCGACGCTGATTTATTCCTCAGATGAATGTCTTGTATCGATTGGTGAGGTCCAAAAGTGTTCATCAAATCACGACAATTGCGTCCTCTCTTTAAACCACAAAATGAGCCTGAGATTGCCTTCAACAGTGCTTGAACAGGTAAAGTGATTTAGAAGCAGAATTTCTCCTCTTTGTCAATATTACACTGTAAAAAGAAATGGTAACTCATACTGTAAAAATAAACTTGGTTTAATGAGCAGTGCTTTGTGCCAGTGGCTTGGGAGAGTAGATTCTGTTCATGTATACTTTGCTTTATACCTTGTGATATTTTGTACCAAATATTTATATACTATGATGGTGACTAAATATTCTGGAAATATGTAATGTATTGTGTTTTGAACGTGCTAAACTGTAAATGTGAGCTGGTGGCAGTTTTTTTTCTTTTCTTTCTTTTCTTTTCTTTTTTGATGATGATGATGATGATGTGCAACTGGACTCGTTGAAATAAACGTTCTCTTTTACAGAAACGCACTTGCACAGATTTCAATGGTTTTTGTTGGTGATTATTCAATACATGTGAATTTCTCCATTTATATGACTGATTTACAATGCAATCAAAGTTAATTTTGAACCAACTTCATACTTTTCCTGGGATTTGAACTCACAACCTTGGAGTTGCAAACACTAGCTCTGAATTAGTTGCAGGGAAGATACAACAATCTCTTTATTTCTGTGAATGTGGATTTATGCATAACCATTTGTGCCCAAGAGGTTGCATGTTCAAGTCCCCGTCCGGCTGGTTCTGCCAATGAGTATCCTTGGCATGTCACTGACCCCCATATGGCCCCTGGCCTGCCCACCGCTCCGGATGTGTGTGTGTGTGTTCACTTTATGGTGTGTATAACTTCACTGGTTTGTAATGCACGGTTTTCAATATAGTCCCTAGTGGCCATATTGGCAAACTCACTCACTTTCAGATCATAAAGTAATTGATAAAAATTTAAATGGTTCCAGGAAAAAAGGCATGGAAAACGTCAATTGTGTAACTTGAAATATATTTATTAATTTGCAAAATTATTTTTTCGTAACATTTTTTTTCCTTCATACACTAGAACTTTGAGTCCCCGTGTGTTTAAACGGCTATGCGTCGAAAAGCATTTAAGCAAATGTCACGATGGTTATCAAAAATTGTCCAGTGGTTGCAGCAGATCAGCTCATTAGGCCGATCTATAATTAAGATCTCAAGGATTTGAGAATAGAGCGGAAACCGTATTCATTTAAAATTGATTGGGGATCAGCAGTTGTGAACCAGATGGTGACATTTCAAACAATGCCCATGTTAACACAATCACCCTGAGATCCAGAGCTCTCTGCAAATATGTACAGACTCTAGTCTCATCTGGCCTTCCCATGTTCCTGTGCCGGGTGATTAAGGGCTTAAATAAAAGGCAATACACCGGGTTTCAGGTGTTCTGACCCCATTAGAAGGGTCAGTTTGCATTTATTGGAAAGAACAATCTCAAACTGAAAATCTGTTGCTTTAAACAAACTGACTGAGGTCTTTGTGCAAGAACGTGAGACAGATTTTCATATTGCACAGACCAATAAACGTGGAGAATTTTCAAAGTTCAAAAGAGTCAAAATTCCATAACAATGCAGAGAAACAAACTTTCCAGCTGGAGAAAATAATTGAACCGGATCTTCCTGCTTTTAGCCGATCAATCTCCTTAACCAAATCCACCCTGTCAACCTGCAAAGCCCTTTTTTACTTAACCAAGAACCCTGAAAAGGTCTTTTACCTGATATGCATAAGACATGAAGTTAAACTGCAGGCAAACTCCTTCCACACTTCAGTTCATTACAAGTGTGTATCTCACATCAAATTCTGTTGGTAATCGTCGGATAAGCCCCAGCGAGAAGATTACACAAACTCCACAGTAATGAAAGCAAGGAGTGCACAAAGCATAAGCAAAATGTTAGCTCAAGTGTGTTTTAATTCCTATAATGTTAATCCGACTAAAGGTTAGTTGTGCTGGAGGAGAAGCAGGGATTCTTCTGCTGAAGAGCTGTCTGAAGCCAGTCAACGTGTCACTGAAGCTGCACAACTGCTCAGGGTTGTAACTCATCATGGCCGAGGCTTAAAACGCTGTGTCGCTCCCCATTAGCCACGCCTGTCTCTTTAGCCTTAATCTTTAATGGGCATGTCATGTAAGGGAAAATGCTAAACACCAATCTACCTCATCTCTGGCTTTGCTTTGCTTCTCTTTCTACCCCACTTTTGAAGTTCCCATCACTGACAAGCAAAGTTTTTTAATTGTTTGATCTTGAAATATCTTTGCGTCAAAAATATAGCTTGGATTCAGCCTCGCAGGCAGTAAATATTGCGGAGAGCATTCGCACGTTTTGGTTACTTGTAGTTCTGACTCATTAAACAAGCAATAGGATGTTTATTTTAGCTAACAAAGACATTTAGCTACAGCTAAAAATAATAGCCAGAACATTTGGTGATGCGTGCACTCGAAGTCAACAGTGAAACTTTACATCATTAGTCTGACAGAGTCAGTGCTTTTGATGGATTATTCTAATTAATACAGTCTTATCGTGTGATATTTGTGAAATAGCATTAATAGAAAGACTGTTTTAGATTTCAGAGTATCTCGAGTTTCAAAAGCGTCCAAATTTAAAGCTTTTCCGACTAATTATTAATACAGGCTGATAAACCTGCAGAGATTGAGCTGAAAATTCTCATCAGTTTTAGTTCGACACGATTTTTATCTCCCACTACATCTTTCCTTTTTTCATTATCTGGCACTAAAACCGATAAAATGTAGCTACAGAGTGGAAAATGTTCATACAAAAATGTGCTACTAACTTGCTGATTAAATCTCGGGATGCTGCATATTTGGAGGTTTTAATTAATATATAGATTAAATTATAATATTAGATAAACCGGTAATCTACAATGTATGATAGATTAGATTATCAACAAACTATGTACATTTAAATATTGTACACTATGTGACAATGAATGGCATTACCTGGTGCGTATTTCCCACTATCGTCTGGTCCTTTTGCCCTGCTTATCGGGGGACATGACAGGTATTTGTTAATCACTGTCTGGCTATCAGAATAACACAGTGTGGTGAAAAGTGAGTGGTCTGGAAGACAGCTGATGTCAAAAAGGCCAGCAAAAATTCATTTGAGCTTGAAATATTGAACCTGTAAGGCACCAAGTAACAATCTCCCACTGGGTTTCATGTCTAGTTTTTCATGTCTGTAGTGAGTGTGAAACCATGCACAGAAGATACAAATCTGTACGGACACTTGCTGTATATGTGCAAAAGAAGCTGGACAGAGTCTCCCTGTTTTTTTTCTCTTTCTTTTTTTTGAACTTCTGAACCTTTGCAGCCACATTAGCAAAACACAGTTTCCTCTTAGAGAGAACATGAATGATTTCTTCGAAACAATGCACATCTGAGGTGTGAACATCTCTCTCCAATGGCTTGGAAAATGCAGCCTTTACCACACAGTCTTCTAGACGGAGCATTTATGGTTGATGCAATATTCGTCTTCGTGGACCAATCCTGAAGCTTCGCGAAAGCCATGGTGGTATTACACTTTTTACCATGATTTCCCCTTTCCCACAGCTTATCATCGGCCGGCTCTGCCACAACCCTAAAAACTGCTGCTGTTGCATTGTCATCAGACAGCAGATTATCCTTGGAAATGTGAAGCTGTTGTCAAATTGAGATTTTCCAATATGCCTCTCTTTACCAAATATATGACTTTGTTTACTTGGATGCAGGGGAAGGTGGGACTGAAAGATCAGGGGGTCTGCCGCATCTCATCCGGTTCTCTACATTTCATTTCACCCTCAGTATTCATTTTCCTACCCCTAAAATGATGGGAATAATTCATGTGCTCCTCTGCTGCCTGTGGAATGTGATTTCCACTTCTCTGCCCTCGCGGCTGAACAACCCCACAGAGGCACTGGACTTTGAGGTCACTCGGATTCAGCATAGATGATGCCCATATCTATAATTCAATGGACAGGGAAAAAAAACGTATGAGTACAGATCACACACTACTTAGAAGACATACGGTGGTGTGGATTTTCCCCTGTGTCCGCCAGATTGGACTGGCGCTCCAATGGGGGCATCTAAAAGCAAAGTCCATTAGCAAGAACCTTTTCTTTTAAATATTTCTGCCCTCTGGAATGTTTGTTTTGTGGCTTTAACTGAACTTTTAGCTGGAGTCTATTTTAGGTTCTCATGCATTCCAAGATTTTTTTATTTTTTATTTTTTCAAATCTAAGTGAATCTCCGTTTTCAATTCAATTGCGCGAATGTCACAGAGTCCACTTTTGTGGCCAACTCGTGGCAATTTGAAAATGGTTCCATTTTCATCTTAGATGCACTTAGCTTTACTAAGTTTAAAACTGTGGTCCACTAAATAGGCTTTCTGCTCAGAAACGGGAGACATAAAAATTGCACTAGTTCAAACAGGATTACAGATCTTTTCATGTGGAGTGCTGGTCCTTTCAAGTTCGATCACAAGTGGCCATTAGGTCTTCTTGCATAGCTTCCCTCTCAAGCACTTCATTGATTTGGCTCAAGGGCTCCTCTTAACCAGTCCAGTTAGCGATTAATAATCCTTGTCGCGGAGCAAAAAAAAACATGCCAAACTCGGACTTTGAGGAAATGGGAGTCAAATATGACGGTCATGGTTATTAGAAGAATTAAAGAAGAGAATCCTTCAAAAGTCTACCTTTAGCTTTCTTCTGGCTCAATTTGTAAGACTTAATGATTTGTTGACCACACCAAAGGTTGTGAGTTTGATTCCCAGTTAATGCCCAAAAGGTTCAGAAGGTAGACATTAAGGGAATGAATATGTGTTGGATCGGATAAGAGACTTTTCTGTAATGAGCTGCTTATTCTGTTTCAGAAGCAGTGTTGGGAGTAACGTGTTACAAAAGTAACATATTACACTAATATATTACTTTTGCTGTAACGCAGTAGTGTAACTTATTACTTTGTGTATTTTCAGTAATATATTACTCGTTACATGCAAGTAACGCTTGCGTTACATCAAATCTTTCACATTCAAGACAATAAATCAAACATTTAATATTTCCTGTTCGTAAATAGACGCGTAAGTCATTCGCTGGTGGAGCGTTGTATTTTGTAACGCTGCACTGAGCTCGAAGTGTGCTCCTATTGGCTCTGAGATCGAGGTGTGCTGCTATTGGATCCGTCTGGCTTGCGTAACTGCGGCTGCCTACGTCACAGGGCGGGTCGCGAACTCGCGGCAAATCCGAAGGTTACATTCGCGAGATGGTCTTATGCGCATTATTTCAGTTTTGTAAAAAACAAGAACATTGTGGTGAAATGCAACCTCTGTGTAAACGCAAAACAATGGTCGACATAAAAAGAGCACTAGCAATTAAAAACACCTGGAGCTGCGCCATTAGACCGCTCGACCTGAAGAGAAAGAAAACAGCAACGACAATGTCGTCTACACTTTATGGCCAGAAAGCAGGACAGTATTGTGTGGTAAGTGTTATTCCCTGAGTTAACCTGAGTTATTCACAGACTTTGGAGGAAAATCGCTTTATGTCTATCATACTTTTTTTTTTACCACTTATTAATGTTGATTATTAGTGTTGCCAAGTGTCTTTTCCCCAGACATCCGGGCAGATTTTATAAATTCACGATAATGTCCGGTTTTCCATCTTTTTCAAAGGACCATTACACGTGAAACTTTCTATATTATTAAATTATCTGTCAAATAAAAACGTGCCTGCTAATATTGTTCACTAATAGAGACATTATAGTTATTATTAGATATATTGTTGAAGCTGGATTTTCCAACAAAAGAGTTGATATTTAGAACTTCATTTCATATTATTAATTTATTTATTGTGGAAAAAAGTCAGACTAAAATTGTTACATATTTAAGTTTTTACATATTTTTACAATTTTACATTTTACACACACACACACACACACACACACACACACACACATATATATATATATAGTTTAGCACCATTGAAGCATACTAAAGCATGTTCATCAACCTCCGAGAAGTCTGTCTAAAATTTGTGGCGCCGGTTTTCGGAAACATTTATTTGGATTGAAAATTGAAAATTTGAAAAATATATAATATATATATATATATATATATATATATATATATATATATATATATATATATATATATGGCCACCCTACAATTATAGACTATGTATTATTGCTTGGACAAGCCACAGTCATTATAGGCTACATAACTATGCCTTCTACTGGATGTAGCAAATTACTGTACAAGTAAAATGGACGTTATTGTTTGTTACGAGTCACCTAAATATTGTTATTTAGGGACGTTAATTTCGACTTGGTGAAAGTAACTTAAAAGTAATACATAAGTAATGTAATATATTACATTTCTGAGAGAGTAATATTGTAATGTAACTTATTACTTTTTACAAACAGTAATAAGTAATATGTAATGTATTACAATTTTGAAGTAACTTGCACAACACTGTTCAGAAGCAATCAAAATTCTTAGTTCCCATCAGTTTGCTTGATTTTAACAAGTTATGCCATGGATTTGAAGTTTTAATTTTTAAACCCTTTCGACAAACACGAAACTCCAGAAACTATCCTGCACAAAATCCATCTCACTAGAATTAGCATTCAAAATTCACGTTTGAGACATTTAAGGCCAACTGATCTAATCACCAGCCTGCTCTTCACATCCACCTTCCTTCATGATTATTTCACAGACCAAGTGTCATCTAAATCATCCACGGTACTTCAGTCCCTCTTGCTGTAGTCTGGATAAGACGTCTCCTTTTCATCTTTTCCACACCTTGAACTCTCAAGCAGGCTCTAAAATGATCTCAGACACGAGGCCAATGGATATGCCCACGCCTCTTCTTTCTTTGTCTTGAGGGCTTTTAGGACGAAAGAGAACGTGTTTGATTTGGGTTCAATGAGTTTTGAAATTTTAAGAAGCAAACCCACAGTGATATTTCATGGAATTTCCGAACCATGTTTGCATTCCACGTTGAGCAGTGTGTAGAAATTAACAGGCTTCTTCATTTCAAACGTGTGGCTTTTGTTTGTTGGGAGGTGAAGTTCATTACCGCGGGTCAAATGCATATCGCATCCCATCAAGGGTCCATAAGTGGAATCGAAAAAACATTAGAATTGGCTGTCATGGCTGTCCCACTTTCTCAGCACAATGTGTGAGCTCCACATTTGAATTCTCAACTCTCGGAAGACACACACCTCATTAGGCATGCTGTGATGCCAAGAAATAGAAGAAACAGAATAAATCTGCTAATACATGAAAACTCCCTTGATAAAACATTGTCATTAGATATTTCACAAAAACACTTTATCATTGAAAAAGAGCCGTTTGGTTATTTAAAACATGTAAACGCCGATTGATGGCGCTATACAAATCAAAACAGACAGAGATCTCTAGAGTTATTAAAACGAAAATCCAAAAAAGTACAGAGAAAATGGGAAACTGCCGCAAATATACAGGGTAGATGAATAAAAAAATGTTTTTTTGATCAGCTGATATCGTGTAAAAGACAGACGGTGGCCTGAAGGGAAATTGAGCTTAAATCAAGTTTACCTGCCTCTAGTTACAGTAAATCAAGGGCAATCCATGAAGCTGTCATTAACATTACATCAAAATGTCCCGCATGGCAAAGTGCGGAAAACACACTCTCTACAACTAAACAAATAGGTAATAAATACATGCATTTCTGGTACTAGTTTATGACAGTGACACAGGCTGGTGCAATATTTCATACTTGCGGTTTTATCAAGTTTTAAGTGTGAATCTGTAACGATTGCTGTATGGGAAAAAAAAAACAGAAGCTCATTTTCAATTATCAACTTACTGTGTAATTTACATCTTAAGGTTTTTGAAATGACACCAAAGAGTGTCACAGCAAGAACATTTACAAGCGTTTTGGGCGTGTAGAGCTGCCTTGGAACATTCTTTATTTATGAGCTTATGTGGGTTTCTTCCGTGTCTCCGGTGTCATCCCACAGTCCAAAAATATGTTTTCAGGGAAACGTTCTCTAGTGAATTGCCCATATGTGAGTGAGAGTGTGAATATGTGAGTCTGTGTGTCTCGCTCTGTGATTGGTTGGCCACCAAATTCAAGCTTACAACAGATTGGAGACTAGATTAGCTCAAGCTCCAACTGGAAACAGAAATAGAAAAGTAGTTCAGAAGTTGGACGGTTGGATGGGCTCATTTAATCAGGACTAACAGAAATGTTATTAAATTAATAGCAAGCTTGTCTACAAAGTAAAGCGTATATGATTCATAGTCATGCTGCATATACAGTATATATGCATAAAATTCAATGTAGTAAAATATATTAATGTTTTTCAGCATGAGCAGACTATGTTCTGTGTGTGCAAAATATGTAGAAGGATACTATAATTAAAAAGAAAAATAACTTCAACTCATATTTCTCTTTTTTCACAAAATGTGCAATACTTTTTTTTATATTTTCAGAATAATAGTATGTATACAAACTAAAATGTTATTAAAATTTTCAAAACTTTTTCAGGAGAAAAAAAAACATTTCTATCAGTTAATAACAGACCAAAAATAATCTGCCTGGTAATGCAGTGAAATATACAATTATGCTCTTGTGTTTTTGTATTTTTAGAGCAAAAGAGGCTTCGAATGTCTCTACTGTAATAGATGTGCACATGCAACTTGATATCGTGCATCAAGCATAAAATCCTGCTTGTTTATTTTCAAACCCTTTCTCCTGTTCACCATTACGTCCTCGCTCTCCAAATAAATCGCCAGCGTTCTATTTGCATCGTCCTTCCTATCATTGAATTCAATTTGAGGGTGGATACTGGTAATGGATCACTTAATAAACCAGCTTCAGCAGCCAGAGAATAGCCGCTACAGGCCTACACAAGTAGAAAAGCGAAATAAGATAAAGTCCTCTCTCTCTATTACCCCGGAGGACCACTTAAAACATCTCCTACAGAAGAGGAAATAAATGAGGGCACCAGTCTCTCATCCCCACAAAAGCTCAATGCAAGGCCAGGCTGCGGAGCCCGAGGTAACGGGGTGTTGGCAAGGTGGAGGCTCAAAAAGAGCAGAGGAGAACCTATCAATCCGCTCTGACAGCCTGTCCTGTTTTCTTCCTTTATACCAGACCAGAGAGCATCCCTCATCCGTGACCACTCCACACCGCCGCCTATACTTTCCATCCTCTCCGGTGCCGTTCAATCTCTCTCTCTCACCCAGAAGGGATTCTGTCATCCACTGCTAGCTCTGTCGTTAACAAGAAGGGAACACATCAAAGTGAGGCTGAAACCTCAGGAGGGACAGATCAAAGTTTGGTTCTAATCTCATCAGGAATGAGTCAGATTGATGAAGATTTGTAGGTGGGTGGTGGTGGTCCTGCTGCAGAGGGAAGCAACCCAGGATCTGTCTTTCAATCACAAGTGTGTATCAGGTAGGCGCTCCTTCAATGCTGTCAGGAAATGTTTCTCATGGAAAAAAGTTTTCTTACCTTTCTGACCATTTTATTACCATTTCAAAAGAGTTGGTGAATGACTGGAGGTGAATAGAAAAGCAGAAAGCCAAATTAACCCAAATCACATTTTTCACAGCAGCCTTTACACTCCTGCCGAAACCTCAATCTGAATTCTTCCATTTACTTCTCAAAACGGCTTCCTGACATTTGTAAGGGTTAGTTGTGACTCTGCCAAGCTCTGAAAGCATCTATGCAGTTATTCCTCTGGCCTAAACTGGAAGATCATCATATGAGAGCAGCACACTCTGCTGGTTATCCACAAAACACGTTAAATCCACAAATGCCAGGCTTTGGCGCACATACTTGAGGAGCATAATATACATTTCACATGCACATGTTTTCCTTAGTGTTTTCACTAAATAGCTGGTCATTATTTTTTAACGCATTGAGTAGAGGTGTTTGGTGGCACAGTTATGTCTTCAAACAACCACATGGCTCCTCTGCAGCTCTGACACCAAACTCTGAGGTAGCCACAGAAAATTTGTTGCGTTGAAACGAAAGGTTCGAAACTACAGTAAAGTTTTAAAAAGGTTTCAGACCGTGAAGTCATTTGACATTTAGTCATAAGTAGTCGTATAAATAAGCCTGGGCATTTTCACTTTAGCTGTCTAAAACTGAGCATTAGGGCACTGAACTGTTAAGAAGGGGTTAACATAATGTCAGGGGCTCTAGAAAGGCCTATGTGCCACAAGGCCAGTTGAGTGGCTTCTTGTTGTCATAGCAACAGATGCAAAATTTCAAAATGATGGCAGCAGAGAAATATATTTAAAAAAAAAGAAAGAAAAAGAGAGGGAGGGGAAGAAGCAGAGATGAATGAAGGGAGGGATGTACGAAAAAAGACAGGACAAGAAACAAATTAGACAGAGAAAATACTATTCTGGTTACACAAGGATATAAAATACATGGATAAGAAAGACAAACACTCTAAAAAGAAGAAATAAAGAGATAACAAAAGAAAGGAAAACAAAAAAATGAGGGATACACAAGAAAGAGATGAGACAGAGAAAAAAGACTGAATGATAAGAAAGACAAGAACTCTGAAGTAGTTGGAAAGAATGAAAAAAATAAAAAACAAAGGAAAAAGGGGTGATAAGACAGACAAAACTCTAATGTAGAGACACAGATGTCAATATGGTATATCTAAATTGTACTCTGAATTTAACCCACCCAAGTGAGATGCACATACACAAAGTGAAGTGAACACACAAACCCGGAGCAGTGGGCAGCCTAAGCCGTTGCCCCATGTGGGGTTCAGTGTCTTGCTCAAGGACACTTGCAAAACCAGGCATTCGATTCTACAACCTTTCGGACACTAGTCCATGTCCCCTACCACTGGACCACAAACCCCTGTATGTAATGTGCATAACCCTCAACTGCAATGTATGTGGATTGTTTTGTTTTCATTCCACATGTTTTGTTTTATGTACTAGACAGATTCCCATTACAACTCTAATGAAAAACAGATTCCATTTTCACTCACTGTCCTTTTGCCAGAACCAGCGCATGTGATGGTCGTTTGTCAGCGGCTGACCTGTGTGCAGGGCTCCAATAAAAGACGATGAGTGTGGATACATGATGAAGAGGAGGGAGCACATGTGGTCACCCACAGCCTCAACAATCACCTCAACCTGCTGTTGCTGGAATCCTCCTTCCATCACTGTCGTATTGTTGGTTCACTCCCATTCATGTCGTCTATGGGGGCTGCAGCCGGTCTTGGCATCATGCATCCCTGTTGTTAATATCCAGCCTTATCTACCACACCCCACCCCCACCACAGCACAAATTTTTTAGTGTACTGTTATTTTCAGTCTTGTTTTTAATGCATGTGTTTCCTGGTTTTTTTTTCACTTCCCTTTGCATGCAAGTGTTGTACATTATAGTGATGTTTGCTTCCCGAGATTTCTTTCCATGCATGAGTTAATCCTTCCCCTTTTATAACAAAGTTTCATTTGTTTCATTTCCTTTTAAAAAAAAAATCCACGTCTTGCAAATTTGTCTTTTTTTCCTCTCAATATGAAACACCATAAGTTACAGGTCCAAGAACTTAGCTAGTGCGTCCACGCTAAAACATCAACGTGAAAGTAATCACACCTTGCCCACCACATATCGTATTAAACACCCCCACCTTCAAAAAAACAATGTTTTTTTTTTTTTACATTTATGGTTAAATTGTGTTAATATTCTCTTTAAAAAACTATTTTTTTCTTTATTTAATAAACCTAACTTGTGACTTGTGAGTTTTACTTCACTAATAGATAACAAAAAGTAGATTCTAGTGGTCAGAACTTAATTTCCCAAGATATTTTGGCGCAGGTGCTCTCTGTTTATCCGACGATGGATAAATTTATCCGAGAGGATCGTAGCATAGGGTTATTATCTACTGTTTAGCAGACCAAGCATTTTGATTGTGTCTGTTCCCTGGATTTTCTTACTCTTCGCCCGTGTTCTACACTTATATTTACACGCATATTTGAAATCCACGATTATAAGAACGTTGAGCGTTATAACGTTATATAAATGATAAATATAATATATATATCCAATAAATAAACTTCCATTAATATAACAACAAGACAGCATAAGCCATAGAGCAGTAAAGCAGTGCTTGACACACACTCAATGACAGAGAGGACGCCATTGAAAGCTCTAAAGCACAGTTTATTCCTAAATTGAATGAGCTGGCAAAGAACAAAAAAAAATAGCTGTGCCACTGCAGCTCGCCATAGGTGATCCACACAAAGTCTAAACAGATGTCTGAAAGGACTCGGCCCCATAATCTTACCCAAGGCATCACGAAACAATATTACATATATCACCACTGCCATATGGGGCATCACTCTTCCGTGAGTGTGGGCTTAGTAAATCCCCAACACTGATCCAAACATATTTCCTACTCTCAGTTTTTCTATTGGATTCCAATAATCCTATAATAGAAGAATGTGATTTCTCTCATTTGTTTCAATGCTATTTTCACTTATGTAGGTCACAGTCTGGGTGAGAGTCAGTCAAAATTGAACCGCAGAGATCATGTAATCAGAAATTAGTTCTGCACATTAAAAGGGCAAATGAAGTGAAAGAAATTAATTTGCCAAAGGTTGGTATTTGGACGGGGATTGAATGTCTTTAAGGTTGAGCGGGGTTCAGTTACCCAACAACACATTCTATCGCCAAGGACCTTGATTCAAAAGCTGAACGCTGAAAAATAGTGCATAGGCCTTCCAAGTAGCTGTCCTGATAATTCTTTTGGCTGCCATGATATTTGAGCAGTTAATTGAAATGACCCTGCAGAAAAATGGAGGCAGTTCAAAATGTGGAATAAAATAGTTGTGAGTGATTTTAATAGCATACAACAAACACTCCAGCTTTCATCTGTTCGACACCCACGTTTCACACTGCGGATGAAAAGGCTTATTACAGCAAATGGAATCGCAACATTTAAATATGTTCCATGGTTTGAAGCCATGGTTCAGAGTTTTTCTTGTGAAAGCAAAGTGTAGAAAGTACGTAACACATCGGAGCAGAAGTAAACTTTACATTGTAAAGTAAATAGAGTTATACTGTAATATTCTTACATTAAAGTGAGAAAAAGAAAGCTATCCAAACACACCTCTAAAAACTATAATGACACAGAATAACACAATTGCAAGTTGTTTATTTTTTTTAAACATGTTTGGGAGAAAAATAATCAAATAGTGCACACTGTACTGTATGTCATGATCCTCTGTGCAGAATAGGAGAGCCGGAGACCGTGATGACACTAAACAAGCTTTTACTAATAAAACAAACACTCACACTGAACTCAGGTACATGACATTGACCGACACGCAACATGGAGACAGGTGAGATTTAAATACAGATACAAATTAAGTACAAATTAACAGAAGGTAAAACAGATGAACCACGTGACTACAGACTATATATTTATATATGAATATATTAATATTTTAACACACATGTATATATGTATGCATACATTCTTGTATGCTGTGCACACACAATCTCTAATTTGCATTAGATGAATAAAATGCATAAGGACAAAATAAAAATTTAAAAAATCACAGCAATATTCAATATTCAATACTAGGGAGTTAATCCTTTCTTCTGGCCTTTTAATAGGAAAAGCTTAGGAGGGCATACAAAACCTCACCATCTGCTCAGCAAAGGCTGGTGGCTCTGATAGACCATAATCCACAGATCAGCCTCACACAGAAATTAGGGACATAATGCAGAGCAGAATGAACGTCCCTCGTGCTGGGCATGATGGAAATGAAACCGAGAGCTTATCAGCAAGAGAGGAGTCTTACAGTTGGAGAATATCATGGAGAAACAAAGCCGAGCAAAGTTCTTTGAGGACTTCAGCAGCTCAGTTACAATTCTAGGAGAAGGAATCTTTTTAATTGGAGATTTGGAGATGGTGACCCCCCATGAAGACATCCACTGAGCCTTGACAAGATGATGAATATAGTTCAATGCATGCACACTGTGCTTTGAAATTTAGATGGAGTCTGGGAAGGTACTGGTGATGTCACGGTTTGGGGCTTCATTCAGAACGTGATTACTCTCATAGCACTTGACAGATATCCTTTGTGTGCTCCGAATCAGTGGTGGAATTATCAGTTCTCCTGAGGCCAATAACGCCACAGAATTTCCCATCTTCGTACAATAACCTAAATTCTATGGGATTTGTAATTTTATTATAACCATCATGGGAAAAAAGACCTGTAGCGAAAGACTTTATCTGTGTTCCCATTTTTGTGCAAATTTATCAAATGCCGTTACTGTAAAAACGGAATCATGTGACTAGTCTGACAAACTTTTTACACTTAGAAAAACTTTTCAACTTGAAAAATGTTGAGAATTTTTCTGATTTGTAAACAGCTGTGGAGAATTGTGCATGAGCACAATGTCTTGATAGTCTTTCATGTCACTTTTTAGTTAATTTACGTTTAAAAAATGGAGAATGTACAGACCCCACAGACATCAGGAGAAAATACATTGTTATTATAATTAATTACATATATTATGTATGCATATATTGTAAAACCTCTAATAGAACACTACGGCTTTATTTTTTTGATTCTTCCGTCATGGGGACACTCTATTAGGGGTGGCTTATTACCAGAGGGTGGCGTTTTAGTTCATAAATAGCATCCAGTACCCTGCAGATGGCAATATCACCTCGTCCGCCCATGAAATTAACCGCAGTAGAAAAAGATGCCAACTTGCCGCACACAACGTAACAAGAAACAGTAAATGTCCATTCAAATGTAGTAAAGTAAATCAAAATGTCAAGTAGAGTAAAAGTTGCTTATATTGTTGATACTCAAAAGATATCCGAAAGTTGCTACTGAAACTAACCAAGGTAAAGTACTTTACAGCACTGGTGGTGCCATCACCAATAAAGTTTGAGAACTACTGCTTTTTGCAAGTATAAATGTTTGAAGAGGTGTCCAAATAACATTAATACTGTAACTAGAGTCACATACAGTGCACTCATCAAACTCAATTATTCAAGTTTGGTAAACTTTGCAACTATTTGTTATTCTTTAATGTCACTGTGCGAATGTCCCTTCAAAATGCCAAGCTCATACGTACAAGTTTCTTTCAAACTCAATAGTTTAGCATAACTACATTGGGAAAAAAACAGAGAAAGACATAGTAAGACACTGAAAAGTGGCTGCTGCTGAGTTGTGGCTGCTTCTGTTGTCAGAAACCCCTGCCCTCTGCTGATAGATGCATTCTCACAAGGCCGAAAAAAAAAGCCTTATCTGCTCTGATAAACCGCACTTTCTCTGGAGGCTCTTAGTTTAAAGGTCACATTATGAGGACACCAATAAGACCGGGGTCTTTGGAGTGTATTCAGCATATCTACAGTATCTGTATGAGTCACGAGCGTGGCAGGAGACAGCAAAAGCATCCTTTATGGCCAGCCCTGAATAGCATTTCAATATCAACCTGTGCCTGCAGGCTCTGCTCAACCCCTTTGGTGTCAACAGAACATCATATTAGCTTATCAAGCCCAGTTAGGGGTCAGAGATGGAAAGACAGGTTGACACTGTTTGCTACCAAAACTGTACCTTCCAGTCAGGGAGAATGACAAAGGTGTCATGGGAGACGAAGACGGTAGAGCGCGAGGTATCGGATGGCAAATCTTCCGGTTGGTCACGGATGCCCGGTCCACAGTGAGCCACTGCTATCTGCACGGTATTCCAACACAGCCCTCCATAGGATGGCGTTTCTGCTTATTATTCATAGAGTCTGAAGGTGGAGAGATAAAGTGAGCATTTCTCCCTCTGTGTCCTGTAAGCAGGACTCGCAGTGAGGAAAGGCCAACTGTGGAGACGAACATAAAAGGGAAAAGAAATCATGCCCGCGTAATGACTGTGCCTGTCTCTGCCAAATGCCAACTTGTTATGATCCAATACAAGGTGACTATAGCCAAAAAAATCAAGCCTTAAAACAAGAGAGGAGGCTTTTTGAAGCAAGCACCAACTCCCGCTGGCACGCACAGTGATGATTGGTCTTATCATCTGCTTCTTGAACAGACTAGAGTGACTAGTAAGAGGTGTGAAGCCTTGTAGACTGATGAGAAGTGTGGCACAAATACATTTCAAAATATGTGAAAAGAATGTGAAAAGCAGTGGTTGCCTACTTTCCCCAGTGAATTGGATTCCATCTGGTCTCTACAGCCGACAGATGAAAGTGCTCTTGCTGCTCAGCTTGGGTCTAACCAAGCAGATGTTTCACCCTCTGTCTACCTATAAACACAGTTAGGCAAAGCACACAGAAACAATTTCTGCATGGCCCACATAAAGTTCTCAAGACTACTGAAGGCCAAGCATAGCCTGAAGAGTCTGAGGCTGCAGGAATGTGTCAGAGCCAGTGATGAGTAATGCTGGGAAACCTCAGGGAGCTCTTCTGCCTCACTTTCCCCATCTACAAGGTTATCAGATGTGAGCATTTTAATTTTGTTTTTATTTAACATGCAGACTTTTAATTAAAGGTCAGCTAATAATTTTTGCGAAACATAATTTTTAACTTTATTTTACGTATACATTTTCTTTTAGGTAAAATAAACTAGTAACTAAAATGTTATCAGTTAGGAGTGTGTGGAACATACGTATATATATTTTTTATTTGGTGCATGCTGATTAGCCGCAAAATATTTTAATATGTGTATTTTATATAGCATATAATGTACATAATATTCATATGATAAGAAAAAAATATTAACTGTGTGTATGAACATTTTCGGAAAAACTGTGAAAGCATAAATACATAATTTTTATAATTCTAGAACAAAGAACAAAATGTATTTGTTAAACTACTGTTATCAAGTGCAATGCAGGCAATGACTACTAATATTAATGAGAAGTGCTGTATAGGAGATTAAACTGGTAATTACAGCAGGTTATCTGGGTGTTTTGTTATGATTTCATATGGTATTCTATGCAAAATTGATTCTTCATAAATGCCTATAAAGAAGCACACACATCTGTTGCATTATTAATATGCACTTCTCCAGGAGGGCTAAACATATCACAGGAGGGGCCACTGTTCGTCAGCTCAACAAACTAGAGTCTTTGTGGTTGCACCATAGGACAGCTGCATTTTCAATTTAAAAAGTATTAAAATTGTGAAGTTCTTAGCTATTGCAATGTTGAATTTTTCTTTCATCGTAATTTACGTTAAATCTCTCCATCCCTGATATTTCATGCACTAAAAAAGATTCCAACAATTGGGAAACATTGGGGGACTTTCCAGAAACCTAAAATTTCTGAACTAAATACCTAAACCTAACTTGTGAATCAATCATCAGTTGGCATAGTACTAGATGGATCATCCCAGAGCAGGCCAAAGAAATGTGCAAACTCAGGTTGCTTTCACACCTGTGGTTTGGTTAATTTGTCCAGACCAAGAGCAATAAATGATACATTGTTGCATGTTTTCTGGCATTTTGGTCCCTGTTCACACAACACTTTTTGCTCTCATCCGAACCAAACCAAAATTCAGTCATGTGACAACATCCACGTCACTCATTGGCCAGATGTGTCCTTTTAATATTTCTATAATATAATATCTCTTTAATATGTAATATATCTTAAAAAATATTTTACATTTTTCAGAATTGCGGGTAAATTCCAATGAAACCCGTGGAAGTAAATAAAGCAAATAGACAACATGCCGTTATTTAGTCTGGAATTTTGTGCTGGCTTTGTGCCTTTATTAAACTATAGAACTATTGTATATAGTTTGTATTGATCGCTTGAGACAAACATTTATTATATACACACATATTTTTATATCGAGAGTGTGCATGTGGCTGCAAAAAATATTTTAATGCTGCACCGGAAAAGGCACTTTCGCACTTTACTTCAGGAGAAACCGTGACACGTAAATCTACGGGAGATAGTCCACAGCGCTGCTCACTACGGCAGCTGAACTTAGCCAAAAGGCGCAGTCGTTTTTGCATTTGGTACGGTTCAAGTTCGAGTTCAGAGTTTGATTGGAAGCGTAACAAGACCAGTTTTTCAAGTGGTCTCGGTTCGCTTGTTTGGTCTGCTTTTGGTCAGGATTAGAGTTTGGTTGCCGCTTTCACACCCGCCCAAACAAACCGTACCAAAGAGGGAAACGGACTCTGGTGCGATTCAATCGAACTAAAAAAGGCAGGTGTGAAAGCACCCTAAAAGGCTGCTAAGGGCCCTGCAAGTTGTACTACCAAGAGTACAATATTTTTACTTACATATGCAGGGACAGCGGGCAAATGTTAGGAAGATTAGACCAGCTGCAACACTATTTCAGAACTGTCCTCTCACGTTATAGAAGACCTGTTCAAGATTCTGTCAGGCCCAAGATAAGCCCAATATTTATAGAGAGCAGAATGCACTAACTAACTATTGTTTTTGTGTTGTTTTCTCAAAGATTGACTGTGAAGACTGACTCAGTCAATCTTCAACCTTCATTTGAAAAGTTCAACCTTCAACCTTCAACTTCAACCTTCAACTGAAAGTTCAATTCAACCTTATTTATCTATAGCCTACTACATAGGAAGAGAATGCGGGCAGCAGGACGACATGAAACCGTAGACACAGCTAGCTCACCCAGAGTTGGCGAAAATTATCCACATTCTCAGAAACATCCATTAGCAGTCATACATAAAGAGTTGGCCAAGAGATGGCTAAAGAGTTGATGCACTTTGAAACTGAGGCAAATGGATGCATGACCCCTTTTGAGGTGCATAGAATGACTGCTCAGAGTTATCGAGACATCTGGGATCTGCTCGACTGGGATGGGTTTCTCTCTACATTACTAGTCTTACTATGTCTTACTATACAGTGAGAATCTTTTTAAACCTAGGTGGCTGTAGATCTGCTCGTCACTTCTTCAGTCCCACTGCTTAACTATAGGACCAAGGCAAACACCCTAACTAAGATGGGGGAACCAGTAGAGCTTAGAGAAGTGTCTGTACCCAAGCAATTTGGAGAAAGAATTTGGTGGCACTCTGTGAGCAACCAAAAAGAAAGGATTGCATTAAAATTACACCCNNNNCCCCCCCCCCCGGTCATGAGAAGAAACAGACGCAGGAATTGGACTAACATCTTTAAAAACTGAAAAGGCCCAACTATCAAAACAAGACCAGAAAACACAGAGCCAAAGTGACCTGCTAGTTTTTTCAATTCACAGAAGAAAACACTAAGGTGGGTTTCCTCCAGGTCTCAACAGTTCGAAAAAAAGGGATGAATCTCAGATGAATTGGCTTTGGCCTTTTTTAAACATTTCCTTACCAACATTTTTAAACCGGTTTCCTCCCACAGTCCAAAAAACATGCGTTTCAGGCTAATTGGAATTGAAAAATTGACTACATAGGTATGAGTGAGTGTGTGAATGTGTTTGTCTGTGTGTCCCGCTCTGCGAATGGTTGGCCACCAATCCAGAGTGTATATCCCGCCTCCGGCCCTAAAACGCTGAGATAGGCACCAGCTCCCCGCGACCCTGTAAAGGATGAAGCGGTAGAAGATGACTGACTGACTTTTTTAAACATTGGTATGAGTGAGAGTGTGAATGTGTTTGTCAGTCCTGTCCTGTAAATGGTTGGAAACCAATCCTGAGCGTGTATTCTGCCTCAGACCCAGAGTTGCTGAGAGATGTAAAAATTATCCGATTTTTTTATTGGTGTGTCTGTGAGTCCCACTCTGCAATTGGCTTGTCCAGGGTTGCTAGGGAGGGCTCTAGTTGAAAGCGCAGTGGAAAAAAGCAGTCCAGAAGATAGATGGATAGATATGCATTGTATATTATCTTTGTTTTTCGTTTTTTCTTTGTGAAACTGCTTGGTGTTTATAATTTATGAAATGATTTGTATGCTTACAGCAAACGTCTATCATCTTCCAAAGTTCAAATTAAAGATTTTAGAATGCTTAATACACTTTGCCTCTGGGTAATAACATCAAATGCAAAGAATGAGATGTACCTATTTACATTTAAACTTTAAGGTAACCATGTGTTGATTCTGAAATCCGAAGAAATGCTTTCTACCGGTGTGGATGTTTTAAACTCAGCTGGAGAGCTCATTAAAAATATGATGGACACTGTCCTCTGCTGGTGAGAGTGAAAGTCTGCTCGTGCGGCACACACGCTGACAGTCTGATCTGAAAATGGGCTGCAAATATATCGCTGTGCCACGACCAAAAATACCTCACATCTGCAGAGCTTCCGATGGATACAAGCAAATCCTCGTGACAACTCACTGATCATATGTGTTAGTAGTGTGTTAGTAAATGTGTTTTTCCAAATTCTCTGATTTCATTTTCAGCATTAAGCTTTGAAATTCCATTTAGTCCTCAGAAACATATAGATCTGAAGCAACTGCATTACCATCAAGAACGTTTGACAGATTTCCCACCATCACTTGCATTTGTTCTAAAGCTCTATTAAATCCTGGTCAGGGAAGAAAAGAGGTGATGCCAAATGGAGCAAAAGAGATTTTAGTATCTAGAAATTGTTCATATTCTTATACAAGACCAAATCAAATGAGTAAGCAAGGACCAAGGCTGCCCTCAAATGACCCAAGACTTCCATGTCATGTTCTTTTCATTTAATTCGCCTTCCACACAATCACCTTACATACACAAGACTTATAAATATTATGTATTAACCTACTAAGAACACTGTGAAACTTTGGGGAGATTTTCCCAAAACTGTACGAATTATTTTTGTGTTAGACACTTTTTTTATACATGTATATTTATGTGGGAGCATTATGACTTTAGCTAGCAGGTTGATATGACATGTGGCTTAAAGAACATCAGAAGACAGAGAGTAAAACATTAGACAACCTCACTCCTCGTTGATTTCCAATGTACCATCAATCTCTGTGACACCATAACATCTAATGCTAGAAAACAATTTTATGATATCTATAATCAAGCATACATCAAAATGACAATGAAATTCCATTTCTTTTCTCTCTGAGTCACATTTCAGATGGTTTGCGGGTTCAACGGAAAAACTAGCTATTTTTACCACAAAGACAGTAGTCGTAGCATTTTCGTTTCCGATGCACAGATTATTTCTGCTAGACTAGATAGCAAAACATCACGTCTTCAAGCAGCTGACTGTGGGATTTCGAAATCTCTGTGCAACAAAAATACGAAAAGATCCTCTTTTGTAGTGGTAAAAGAGATTCGCTTGATAAAGTTGTACAGCTGAATTATTCAGGCTCTCTGGGATGTCTCCGTGCCTATCTAAGCAGAAACTCCAGTAAGTACAAGTTAATGCAGAAGAAGGGGGAGCACTAATCTTGTCATGAAACTTCTTTTTATTAATTCAGCTCACAATGGCACTGTCAAGTCAGCTGTATGCGCTCACGCACATGTATTAAAAAGTTGGCATCAAGGAATCCGAAAGAGCTATGAATTCGCCTATAAAATAAACAGATTCTGCTAATTTTTGTAGGCCTCACTTATGCAATGGAATGCAATGCGATGGTACATACGGCATCACAGCAGATAGGCTGGTAAGTGGGAGCCTCCATATTGCGTTCGCAAAGGGCTGAATGTGGGTGATGTGCTGCAGGTAGACAAGTTTGACAGAGCTGATATTAGCATAGTGAAACATTCACAGGAACCACTGTGATTACTGCGGAGAGAGGAAAATGAAAATGTGTGGAATCCTAGTTCAAATATTGGCTTGGCCTCAGAAGTGGGATCCAGCGTTTGAGCTGTCTGTCTCTCTGTGCTGTCTGTCGCACTTCCCTCCAGTCAAACCGCCACCCACTCACCTACACCGGACTCTTTGAAACCTCAGCCAATCAGAACGCCCCAGGAGGCATGTGTCCTCGGTGGTGGCGGATGTGACAGGGGCATTCATGCGGTATGGGAAGGGCTGTAAAGCAGAAAATAGACAGAGGTGGTGAGAGGGAGAGTTAGAAATGAGAGAGAGAGAGATGGAGAGAGAGAGAGAGAAAGAGAAAGAGCTTAAAAGAAATAGGGGGAAAGCCAGTAAAGTGTGAAAGCATGACTGGACGAAGAGAGAGGAGTTAAAAGAAGAGGTGGTAAAAGATAGTCAGAGAGAAAGAATGGGAACATTCTTCTTTCAACATATCACCGCCTTTCTAAAAATAGACCAAACCTGCAAAGATTCTGGGACCTTCTTGACATTGATAAATTTCCCCTGCTCTTCAAAAGGGCACCATTTGCCCGTGCAGTGGGCCGTGATGCAGTCTACTCTACCGATTTATCCCGAGCTGAAGGCAACGGAACATTCAAAATGGACTGAAATTCTTTTCATTAATGGAGAAAGGATGTGCAGTTGATCGCCACGTCACGTGGACACGGTTTTAATTCGCTGCTGTGAATTAAAGCACGAGAAGTAATGCTTGATTTGCAAATGCTAAAAACTAATTGAATTTCTTTGAATGTTGAAATATTGTAAAGGGCCTAAATATATTATCTAATATATATATATATATATATATATATATATATATATATATATATATATATATATAATACTATATCCCCATATAGCAGATTTAATACTGGATATTACTATTATTAAGTATCGGGGATCTCGTTTCCGTTATTAACATCACTACTGTAACTAGAAAAGTGGCTTTCATCATGAATAAAAACATCAGCCATAGTGTGTGTGTGTGTGTGTGAGAGAGAGTGTGAAAGAGAGAGAGATAGAGCGATAGATAAACAGAGGTAACAGAGTTAGAGAGGAAGAGGAAGAGGAAGAGCAAGTGGGCGTAACAACACGTATGTTGACCGTACGTTCGTTCAACATATGCATCTAAAAAAAGAATGACATTGCAACATCTATCTTTTTTGTACTGCTTATCCGAGCTTTCGGTTTCTGCTTTTTTTCTTGTATCCATTGGTGAATGTTTGATGGTGAAAACGTATACAGTATGCATTGCCTGGTGTATTAGGAGTATTGTCTTTCGGCAAAACTCGGTTGAAAAAAATTGGTTAAAAAGGAATATCCAAAAAATATATTACTAATAGAGTAATACAATTGTTACATTAAAGATACTTGGTCAAAACCTTTTCTATAACATAGTTTCTGCCTACACTAAATTTTCTGTTTTATTCATTACTTTTTTACCAGAACATGCTTCCCAGTGTTTACTGGGTAGTTTCCCCACTCAATATCAGATTTGTTTGTTTCTCGAACAATTCATGTTTCTCATCGAAACCTCAGCATGATCCAATACAAATGTCATTCACTTTACAGCAGAGATTGCCCGCTCACTATTTACAGAGGATTTACAGAGGATGAAGGTCTAGTCACAGTCAATCTGAAAAGCTGTCTTGGTTAGACATATCAAGTTTGCAAATCATCAACACAGAGTCAGTCATGTGCAAATATCCGCCATTTCCAGCAACATGATTCTCAATGCCCCTTAGAGCCTGTAAGCCGGTGGTTCTGCTCATATAAACACTGGTCTGAATTTGGTGAACAAACCCTTTCTAGTCTGTGACAGGCTAGACGCTTGAGGCTTGGCCAATCTCTCCTCAAGGTCCCTGTGTCTACTGTAAAAGTCCATTTCAGTTTTCCTAGAGATGTCCAACTCGACATTGCAATTTTTTGCAATCGTTCAAAAAACTCCACCTCCTCTCTTGTCAGTTGTTGAAAAATTGACATTTTCTATATAAACTTGGCTAGGTATATTAAGCATTTGAGAAAATGAATATCAGTCAGTAGGATGAAAAAAACAACAAAAGTTGTGACTGATGTGTAGCTGTAGTGTAGCTTTGAATCCCAGTCCAAAGGGTTAATATAATATACTGTCCTTGGGCAAGACACTGACTGGTTTCTGTTTGTTCACTTCACTGTGTATGTGTACGCTTCACTGAATGGGTTAAATGCAGAGCACAATTTTGATATGTTCCCTAGTGGTCATATTGACAACATCACCTCACATCACCTCTTCTCAAAGTCAAAGTCAAGGAAGCATTTTTGTCATGTCAACCACATGCAGCAGAGTAAATCACAGTGAAATTAGACAACATTTCTTCTGGACCCTGGTGCTACCCTGTGGTGGGTGCCAAATAATAAACATCGAGGTCAAATTCAAGGCAAGGACAACAAGTACAAGACAAGACACAAAAACAGGACAAGGCAGGACAAACACAAGACAAACACTGACTAATGATCAAAAGATGGTGTGGAAAAGGTGTGAAGTGTCTATCTAGATGTTGACCTTGTCCTCCTCAGCTTCCCTTGATGAAAAGCAGTCTGATGCTCTTCATGTTCCCCCTAGAGTGAAAAACAAGAACAGACATATTGTATTCACGCAAATATAAGCACCAACCCCCACCCATGATATTTCAAGCACATTTATAGGCAAACAAAAGAATCTCCTTGCTTTCTTGTTGTTCTGACTTTGTCACCATCTCCGGTTGTTAACCCTCACACCAGCTGATCCTCATCTGATGTCATCCACTCACCTGGACACTATTTAATCACCAGTCCTTGTCTGTCGTTGTCTTTGTTCATCGTAATTCCCGGACTGTTGCGCTCAGACCATTCCTTATTCTCTTCATCGTTCATCTGGATTTATTGTCGTGTTGATTTCTGTTCAGATTAAACATCACTGCATGAAAACCCTTCCCAATTGGTTTATTCTTTTTCTCCGCTCACACTCTCTCTGCTATTTGGGCTTGAGTGTGACAGGTTTCTTTCTCTCCCAATAAAGAAACCCCTTTATTGACGCTGTATTTGTGGGTGTATTAGAGCAGGATCTTCTGACTAAACCTGATTCCTCCTTTGTAATAGAAAGAGTGAATATTTCTGAAGACGAGTTATCATTTAATTTGATTGCTTTTGACTTTAAATATGGAACAATGGACCCTTGCATTTACGTGCATGTCGTATGCACATATAAGCAAATCGTATTTATATGCGTAAATACAGTATGTGACATGGCCAGAAAAGGTATCAGGTTATATGTGTTGTGTCCGGGTCCTGTATGTGAAGGCATCCATGTCTATCACTATGCTTCATGCAGTGGTGCGCAGTCTGCTGTCTTGAAGATAGAAAGTGTGGGACAGTTTGGTCGTGAGGGTCAAATGCTCCAGTACTTCTTCCCAGACAGCGATGGCATGTGGTGTAGAGGTCCATGATGAATGGACTGTGAGACACCAATGATGTTCTCACTATTCTTTACAGGATCTTGCGGTCCAGCGGTGCTGTTCCCTATGGTTCCCTATGGTTCCTCTGTAGAAAGTGGTCAGGATCTCCCGGTGTTGAAGCTGGTGTGGATTGACAAGCTGAGGTTCTCCACCAGATGAACACCAAGGAATTTAGTGCTCTTGACATTCTCCAGTGTTCCGTCAATGTCCAGTGTTCTCCTGAAGTCAGCAACCATTTTTTTGGTTTGTGCCACGTTGAGAGACAAGTGTTTGGCTTTGCACCAAGGAGTCAGTTGTTCCACCTCTTTTCTGTATGCAGTTCTGCATTGTTCTTATGATTACATCTATCACTGTCATGCCAACATGTACATTATTCACAATTCATACATTCATAAAGGACATGGAGCATAATATAGTCACATATTTATACTTTCTTATGTATTAAAATGTTACTCAAACCAAAAAATATGCCGCATGGTTTGCTGCAAATATTAAAAATTGTATGTTCAGCCTCAAAGCAGATCAGTGTGTTAGTGGAATGTTCAAATGTATAAACCATAATTCCCTGTTTTGTTCCTCCCAACAGTTTTTATGATAATAATAATAATAATAATAATAATAATAATAATAATAATAATAATAATAATAATAATAATAACAGTATTAGTAATAATAACATACAGTATTTAGTTAATTTGGAGCCTTTCGAACGAGAAACACACGCACACGCACACACACACACACACACACACACACACACACACACACACACACACACACACCAGTCACAGCAGAACCAGTTATTCCAGTCAAATAAAAGCAAGCCACCATCATCTTCTTCAAGTAGAAAACCATTTAACATGTTTAGGTGGTTTGCATGTGGAAAAGTCAACATGTCAGTCCTTCAACCAGTGCAGCATGTATAAAATAAACACCGACTCAAAACAAGAGACTTCTCAGAAAGTCGTTTTGTAATTTTTTACACTTGCCAACACAGTACACAGCCTTTTGAAAAATGCAATGCAGTGCACAACACAATGAAACAGGAAGACGACAGAGGAACCACTTACATGTGCTGTATAGCGGGAGAGAGATGGAGAGGAAGACAAAGCAAGAGATAAGAGAGAATAAGGGAGAGGCCAAGAGAGACAGGAGGAACGAACAGGAAGAGAACATGGAAATCCATCAGCCCGTCATTATTTATTCAGTAGAGCCCTGACAGAGAGTCAGAGCTAATAATCCAGCAGAAGTGAATTGAGCACCGTGTGTCCTAAAGAGTAGTGAGCAGCACTGCACTGCCTAACTCCACCAATGCGAGAAGCACAGATCTCGGCGCCGAGTTGCAGATGAACTGACTGACTGCACAAAGTTTCCACTATCGTCTTTACACCTGCCTCGCCTACTGTGAACTTCCAGGCAAAAGTTTGAGTGAAAGGGCTGGAAGCCATATAACCTGAGGAATAATTCAACAAAAGAGCTCTCCGCAGCGCCTTCTACTCCACTGTGAGATCTCCACTAACAAATCCACGGCAGCTGATGTGAACTCAGAGCCACCAGCCCAACATGTTGCCGCCGGAGGTGGGAAGGAATGAGTGGCGTCAGGCTCAGCATGCAAGACGTGCAGCCTTTATCTCCAGATTGGGTCAAAGCCAAAGGCCTTTGCATTAATCATAGAAGAGATAGAGCACTGTGTCACCCAACACATTCGCGTCCATACATTTCGATGACAAGAACTTTTCAGTTTCCCACCGAGTATCCAATTAGTCTGTTTGCTATGGTAACGAGTGATACGTTGAACCTTTTGCTGACATGTAGCCAGTCTTATTAATAAATCAAGACTGAGCAAAATCAAAGAGTTGGTGCCAGGATGTTCTCACAATGCCTAGTGCATTTACTATACAAGTATAGCGCATCGATTACAATATTTAAACATTTGCGTGACACATTAATCTCTTTTTAACTGCCACTTAAATATGAAGCAATTTACATGGCACTATAGTTATAGATACGACGACTCGCGACTATACAGATGATTACAGTTAAACCAGTGTATTTTGACTTTTGACATTATATTACAGCTATAAAAGTGCCGACTTAAATCATCTGGTATTCACTACATTTTATTCCAAGATGGCGTCATGCTGTATATTTAGAAACCATTCATACTAAACAGATTTAAGTGAAATTCTGTAACGAAATGAGAGAAGGACAACAACAGAAATAGAGAGAATAAATAATGAGTAAGAAAGACATTTACTTTAAAAGGAAACATTTAAAATACATAAGCTGTTGCATCACATTTGGTTCGGCTTTCAGCTAAAATAGATGTTGTCTGTGGCTTTGCGTAAAAACAAATAGTGTTAATAAATAATACCATGTCTCGGTGTTTTCTACACAGCAATTAAAAAAAGTCTCTCTACGCTGCAGGGAGTTTGCAGGCGCAAAATCGTGGGAGAAATTCCATATGGCGAGACAGAAACCATCTGATGGCTTTCCTGATTCTGAATTCTGTACATCTCTACGTCGAAAAAAAATAGTCACCAGTAAAAGTCAGACTCAGAAAAGGGTCGACTAACCTCATGGTGTCTCACATAATAATTGGCAGAATGTCCGACTTCAGAGTGATTCTAATGAAATGTATGCACAGTTTGTCTGAGAAGAAAGACCATAGTCCAAGACTTTTTAAGGATGGTGAGATGGGAGATGTCTGGTCTGGCCAGATGGGAGATTTCTGGATGTCTAAGCCAGAATGTCTGGTTACCATATCTTAACAGTTTACACACTAACCAATCAGACAATGGAATAACGCTGATGTTCTTGCGCCTTGCAAAAGTCACAGTGCAAAAAAAAAAAAAATCAGTCTAATTCTTCAGATTTATAGGAAAATACAGCAAATAAACCAGAATCTCCAAAATATAAGTTAATACTATCAATACTATCAGTAAGGGAGGTCAACAACAACAACAACAATAATGATAATAATAATAATACGAAAAAAATA
>CM051493.1:25711764-25726375 GCA_028031935.1 Paedocypris micromegethes
TTAAATAAGGTGGCGTATCCGGTGCGTTTTATTGGGCCTGATGGGTCGTTTTTCGATGTGGCCCAGTTAAGCGGAGTGGACTGTATTGTTTGTTATGTTTAGTAATATCATTCTACCATTCTTTGCAAGTTACTGGAAGTTAATAAGTAGTGTGTTTAATATTACAAATTTGTGTAAAAAAAAAAGATTTAATTTTATTTTTTTAAATGTATACAATTGGCAATCATTGTATTTTTTTTTTTTTTTTTTTTTTTTTTTTTTTTTTTTGTGGAATTACTTTCCACAAGACCATGATGGAAGAACTCAATGTCTCGTCTCGTAGGATAAGTGTCTCGTCACACCCCTATTAATTACATCTTCATATACATGCACATAGACTTTTTTTTATTATTAAATATTATACACAGTAATCACAAAGTGTGTGTGTGCGTGCGTGCGTGCTAAAAGTATTGTTCCAAATTTTTTTTTTTTAAAGCTAAAAAAAAAAAAAAGTCTTTTCATTTCCATTATTTTGTTACAGGAGGTACTTGTGGATTGTGTGGAGAGACGCACTCACCAGCTTGAAGACCTGGAGGCTGCGTTTGCTGATCTGGTTGAAGACGACAGCAGGGAGACAATAGAACGTTTAGCAGCAAACCCAGGGTACGTATTACTGTTAGTGAGAAGCCACAGGCTGTGTGTTCTGTGAGTGCAGCTCCATATCAGCAGTTGGCAACATTTGATCAAGCGGGACATGACATGCCATTGGGGTTCTTCTTTTTTTTTTCTTTGTTTTTGTTTTGCAGGATGAAATCCCTTTCAAGACTAGTGGAAAGTCTTAAGAATCGAACTCCGTCACCAGACTATGAAATGGTTTGTGCTTGTTTCACTTCAGCTTACTGATGACATGACTGTGACTCTATTCACCTTCTGCAGTGATGTATGAAAAATGTCCTCCATTTTTCCCACTTTCGCCTCTTCTAACAGATTTCACTAAAGCCTAATAGCAACATTGGACTAAAAGCTCATATGCCTGTTTTTACCCTCAAAACCAAAAGTCCCTTTTCCGTGAAACTAGTCTCGTAACACGAGACTGCTTTCCAAAGAGTATTGATAGAGTTTTTGGCCCTGTCAGAGAAGCAATCGTGTGTGTGAAAGTAGGATTTATTTACATTCAGATGCTTTCGCCTACATCTAGATTTGTGTCAATCATCACCTAAACTGTGGTTCTATCTGGATGTGTGTTCAAAGGTCTGTTTCAATTATGTTTTTAAGTTGCATTTGATGATCAACAAGAACTTTTGATTGGGTTTAAGGGAGGAAGGCGGACATCTGAAATGTTTTCAAAAATAAATGTTTGTTAAAGTAAAGTTATATTAATATATTATATACTATAATATTTTATAGGTATGATATAGTAAATATTGGTCTGTGTGTGTGTACGTGCTGTTTAGTACATGTTTAGAAATCTAAATACAGTATATACTGTAAATTGAGCATAGTTTACTCAAATTTTTATTCAAATTGATTTAATTGTACCTCTTGAAATTAGATTAATCTCTGAATGAATTAATTTTAAATAATCTCAAATAGAGGAATAATAAGTGGTATTTGTGACTACAATAACTCATATTCATATATAAGATCATATTTGAAATAAAAAAAAACATTTATCCCTAAAACAACCCCGCATCATCATAGCTGCATTCGTTAGTGCGTGCATGAATGTACTTTTTTTTTTTTTTTTTTTAATTTAATTTTAGATGTGACAATAATATACAATGCGTGTCAAATTTTATCATTATCCCAACATTTAATATTTAAGCAGGAAATGCAGGTTACTTAATCTTTGGGTTTTTCTTGTGTACGTCATAATTATTTCAAGCATGTATCTGTTATCACATGTTACTTATTCTGGAAATTATCAACTTTATACATTTATTATAAAAAAATTACCTCTTTTGTTCTGTACTAACTTGTACTCAATGAAGATTTAGCAGCATTTCGAATGAAAATTTACTTTAGCTCAGAATAAACAGCGCGAGAGAAAAGATTTGTAGTTGTAGTCTGACGTGTCTCCCTTTGGTGTTGATCCAGGTTCATCAAGCCGGCCTGACCTGTGATTACTCGGAGCTTCCTCACCACATCAGCAGTGATGAGGAAATCCAGCAGATGATCACAGCCGTCCAGCTCTTCCTGGAAGCTCTGCCCAAGCCCACCATAGTCACTATATCCAGGTAAATGTGTGAACAAGGCATGCCGGTGTTTTTCTGTCTTAGAGTACATGAAGTTTTTTTGTAATGTTCCATGGTTTTCCACTTGGTTCCCAACAGAGGAAATTAAAACTCCTCTTTAATTATCCGATGCATTATTTATGACTGTTAGCTTTACTCCCTCAAATCTCATGTGAGTGCATTTTAGACAGATGTCGCAGTGTTAGAGACGTTAGTTGCGATTTGTGGAGTGTTTAATGAACTTAGCCTCTCTATTACTCTCATCCATCACACACATGCCACACTAAGTCTTTGTGCAGAGAATATATTGCTAACCATACAATTCATTTCCTGAAGAAATTGTACTTGTCACAAAGGATCGCTGACAAACCATCAGCAGTCACTATAGTTTTTGTCGCCATGTTTGCAGACATTTTTCTTTTTTTGAAAACTATTGATCAAATGAGAAGTATAGGTAGAGACTAAGTTAAGAATAAACGCCAGTCTATGCATCCAAATATATATGTACGTCTCATTCTAATGCAGATTTTTCATGTTTTTTGGCCAGATCAAGTTTGGATGAGTATTGCCCTGCAAAGCAAGTGGAATGGGTTCAGAACCACGTACTAAAGACTCTTCAGACTCTCTATGGCTCTTTAGATGTTCACAAAGAATACGAATCAATACTGACAGTGAGCACATCACAGAGTTCATGAGGAAGAGACTTCCTTTCCAATGCAGCGTTATCATGTTTCATAAGAGCAGCAGTTCCACGAGAAGAAATGAATGACGACAATGTGAATGGTCTCAATGGGAAATAGGATTTTAAAAGGATTGTAAAATCATTTATTTTGTATTTATTTGAATGACAAAGAGCTTTTTCAATAAAGCATGGATGGATTACGGATGGATTAAACACTACGTGATCAATCTCTGCATTTTCAAGCCTACTTTATTTTCTCTTTATTAGCAAACAGCCCAAATCTTTACCAGGAGCCATTCATGTGTAAGGGTAGGATCGATATTGATTTTAAAAGTGCGCGCTTGCCCTCTTTCCGTCTCTAGCATCTCTGAAGCTTCCGCCGTCTGCCAAGTCGCCACCTTCCTGTGAATCTGCTGCACGGAAAACACATGACCTGACTCCAAATTGTTCTCCATGAGACACACGATCTTGGACGAATAGATCGATGGATGTTAGGGCACCAATGCAAGCGACGTTGTCAAGAACAATACATGGCAACGAATAAATAACTGCATGAATAGTTCTTCATAGTAAAGTGCTTCTCTCTTTCTTTTGTCACCTTTGACCCCTCAAAAAACTTTTTGCAACACTTGTTATGAGCAATCTTGCGCATAACAAGTGCTGAATAAAAATGTGCTTGACTTCTATCAATAGGTCAATTGTAGTCTGTTTTAAAGCTGCATCGTCTTTCGGGAAAATCGGCAATTGTTGATGTTCTTTGGCATTTATATTTCAAGTTTATTATAAATTGAAGAAAATAATTTAAATTATATTTCAACTTTTACATGCATTTAATGCAAGCAGTCTCTACAAGACTAGGTTTTTTATTTTGTTAGATAAAACTAGGATGCAAAAGCAAATAGAAAATGTATACACTTATCTTTTATAGCGTTAGAGGCGATGCTAATGTTAGCACACCTTACCCACACCTCACGAAATTGCCAATTTTGAAAAAAAACTATAGACTTTAGAACTTCAATGAAGATAATTCTGCATTTTTTAATTCAATGAATTTAACATTTGATTGCTTACGTTAACCATCCCTACCTTGCTGACTATACAGACAATCTCCACCCTAAGGCTCCCCACTGTCTCCCCTTCACGTATCCTACATCCAAAAACTGTAGATAAATTCTTAGTACATTACGTGTCAAGTTACGTTGATAAAATCAGTCATGTTTGATATCTTTTGAATGCTCTCAGTGCGAGTGAAAATAAGGTCTTCTCTCAAGGTACAGAAATCCACAAAATGGAAATACACAAATTGGCTTGTAAACTTTTATCTTTAGGATTCAAATAAAATGAGGCAAAATAATTATACATTTAACCTAAATGAATCTAAATTATTTTCTGGCGTGTCTTGTGAAGTGAAAGAGCACAAGACGCAGATACCTTTGGCCGTGTTTTTGGATATCGTCGTTGGGTCAAGGAATGGGACTTTTACAGTGGTCAACCATTCACAGAGCGGGACACACAGACACATTCACACTCTCACTCAAGTCAAAGAAGCTTTATTGTCATTTCAACCACATGCAGCAGACAACACAGAGTGAACCCTGCATCAAGGTTCGAACTAACTGGCGGAATAAACTATCAGAGCAGAACAGTCTGCTGGCTCAACAGAAAACTGTCTATGTAACCCCGTTCTTTTGGTTCGCCACTCTCCCAGTCCTGACACCACTCAACAGTTGGCCTTGGTTTTGAAGCATTTTAATCTGAAAACTGGAGGTTGTGAAAGAAACAAAACAAAATAACTTCCAACTTTCCATCTCTCCACCAGAACTGACTAGAATTATTTTGTAGTTACAAATTAAATTACAAATAACAATGCATTAAAGTAATAGTTATGATTTTGAATCCCTCGGCTTGCGAAAGAAACAATAAAAAAAAAATTACTTCCAACAGCAAATTGAAATAACATACATAAGAAATGACAAAAGAACTGTTCAAGTTTGCCGGTCACATGTTGCGTTACACACATTTGATCAATTTTTGACGTATACATTACACTCACGAACTAGAAATGCCCCTAAACAAGATTCAGTTGTTACTATTAACAGAAGATGTAAGGTGTAATTTTTATAAATTTTTGCATGTTGCATTATACTTTACAAATATGACACTTGTAAAATGTATTTATTAAGTGTAAAATTAATAAAAAAGTAATATCTCACGAAACTTTACACACACAACTAAAGGTGACCTAGACCAAGAATCATTTATTTGTTACTTCTAACAGATGGAATATGTATTTTTTATTGATTTTTGAATGTTGCTTTAAAATGTACATGACTCTTCATAATTAATTAATTCAAAAGTAATGACTCACGAAACTTTGTGGACACAAATTAGAGATGCCCCAAACCAAGAATCAGTTGTTACTTTTAGATGGAAGTTGTGATTTCGATTAATTTTTGAATGTTGCATAATACTGTACATCTCACGATGTTGTACGGACGGCGTCTTTGTCCTACCCAATTGATGGGTGATGATAGAACGTAGAACCCGCTCCCGTGGAGCCGGAATTTAACCAGTTGGAAAACTCTGGACTGTATTTGTTCTGTGTTAGTAGTTTATAATAAAGGTGTGAGGAAAACGCTAACTTTTATTAATAGCATTATTGCAAGTGTCGTTTAATTTACTTTAAAAGTAACTTAATTGCGTAATTTCAACTAATGTTATAAGAGTTGTCACTAGAATTGGTTTTTAACTAAAACATTTTAACTGACAGTTATTTGCAAAAGTTGTTTTTAAAATGTTGAAGATATTTTATAATTATTGTTTAATCAGATGCAATTTATTTGGAGATAAATCAATTTGTGAGTAGTGTACAAATTATTATAATTAAACATTTGATTGATTGATTGATTGATTGATAGACATCAGTATTAAATATTTATATTTATGAGAGAATTTATATATTTTCTTTTATTTAGGTATTTCTATTTTGCGGAAATGTAGAATGCAGATACAGAGTGATGTTCCAGGGGGAACCTTCCAGTCGGGGTCCTGAGCAACTTATTAATGCAAACGTCTTGTCTCATGCAGAGTTTTAAATGTCACAGTCAATTTAAAACAGGAGTAAGTAGCTGAATGTATTTCATCCTTGACCCTCAGCCGCAGCCCCCCAATCACACAGGTATCTTAACTAATGACAGGAAAAAGATGCCGTGCTCAACAGAACGTGTATTATGTGTAACAGTAATCGCTTTGTCCAAGATTTACTCGATTCTTATTTGATTCCCCTAGCGGGATTGTCCACACCCTACACAGGATCGTTTCTGCGTACTGTTTTTCGTACAGTATTGTTGGATGTACGAACCACAGTTGAACTACATTTTGAGGCTGGGCGAAGAATTAGGCTTTTGCATCTCAACATCATGCTTTTTTTCTTTTAATTTGATGAATGTCAAAGCATTGTGACCGCGCATGCTGATAAAACACAACACGCATCAGCGACACTGCGTACAAGGCTGTGCGTTTTTGTTAGTCCAGTGGAATTCAATAGAGCAATTTAAAGTGCTAAGATCTTTAAAGCGCTGCATTTAGAGAGCATGCATATTTATTCATTGACTACATATTTGTGAGAGCCAGGTCATTGTTCTTTCAATGTCCCTTATTTTATCTTATCACAGGTACGCCTCCTGGCCAACGAGATCAGAAAAGATGAGGACTAGGATTGTACTGCTTCTGTGGGCATATGCCCCCCAGAGTTCGCACTAGTTTCTAGAAGACTAGTGCTAAGAAAAGCCAAGGAAAATGGACAAGGGCTTGAGAAAGATGTGTTCCGGCGGTCAAAAAGAGGATGGGTGTTGGTTTTCACGGGAACGGAGCATTTGGTAAACCCAAGTGCTGAGGTGCAGAGTTGGTCGTAAATGGTTTTATTCTGCTTTGCATGTTTTGGTTCGGTCTCCTGGGGTTATTAAACAGAGAATGATCAAAACCAATGTGCACATAGAGATATCCAGCACAGAGCTAAAGCTGGATTTTAGATAAGGAACACAGTGAGATCTGAACTCCTTGGTCCCACACAGTTCAGCAGAAGCTCAGAGTCGAGCGAGGATCAAAGAGAAGAGGAGAAAATAAGAACTTACCTCTGCTGCTTTCTGCAGAGCTTTTCACACTGTGGCCCCCAGGTGGCCGGCCTTTTTGTTCCTCAGATAACCAATTAAAAACAGGTAATTTTTACAATAAAAAGCTCAAGTTTTTATTGGTTTAGTTGGTTTTGTTGCATAATTGTTCTTATTAACGCTATCTTTTCCACAAAAAAATATTTAACACATTTATATTTGATATTAAATCAAATACATTTTTAAAGTAAAAACGTTACATTTTAAAAACTTGTCACGCTCCAAAATGAGCCTAAGGGTATTTTCATTTTATTGTGTAAACGATGCCCCATTTATTCTGTGGAGCTTGTATTGTCAAAATTTTGTAAAAAGTACATGATTTACATTTAGTTAGTACAGAATTTTAAAGCTTGCATAATCAAATATCAAGTGTTAAGTTTTGGTGTGAACAGACTTTGCTCTGATTTCACTGATTTCAGATGTATAAAAAGATCACATCTTAATTCCTTAATGCAAAATATGCTTTTAATAGTGTCTTTTTTATCACACCCTACGAGACAAATTTGGCTCATATAGTGTCCAACTTTTTGCAGATGATTAGAAATTAATTGAGCAGGTAGCAGTGAATAGTGAAGAATTAGCCATTGATGCTGAAAAAAAAGTCCAAAAAACGAGTGAAAGGGACTTTTGATTGAAATGGTCTTTTGTATTCGTTACATTCCTACGTACTGTGATTAAATGAATCTCACTCAGTACCAATAGGTCACAGTAAATCAATTTAATGTGCATTTCCAAAGCGGCCATGAGATGCTTAAAGCCTCATAACATCTGTGTATTTCCTCCGTGCGCTCTGACCACCATTCCCTCAGAACAATTTTCTTCACGAAGCAGTAGCATAGAAGAAACATAGTCTTTTTGGATTTACTCATCAGTGCGTGCAGTTTTGGGACCTGTCGAGTCTACCAACATGCATGCGGAGTGTGTTTTGTGCCTAGAGCCTAACTACGCTATTTGGAGTGTAATTTTCCGCAGGTGGAACCCGCGCGAGAGTTCCAGCTAAGATGGTCCACGCTCCAGAGAGGACGCTCAGACGACGACTACGACGCCCTCTCGACGACTGAGTTGTATTATGTGGTTTCTGAGCATGTGCCAACTGCATGCTCAATGGTGACCACCTCGCCGACTGCCTGGCCGAGTCGGTAAGGATGATGGACATCCAGTGGGAGGTCCCGGAGCAACCTTCTGGAGAGGTGGATGAACAGCAGCAGGACCAGGCTCGCGGGCTTCAGACGGCCACGCAGACAATGGCGGCGCCCTTTTTCCGCGAGGTCCATGAGGAGCTGCCGTGCTTCTGGGGGGCTCATTTTTCCACCTGCACGCGTCCCCCGGGTTCGCAGGGGAAACACGCAGCTCTCATCCAAGGCGTCTTTCACCAAAAAGATTGTTCATTTTGGAATCGTTATTAATTTTCCGATCCATAATCAATCATGACAGTCACTGAGGGCACATGTTCCTTTCCATGTGGAGCAGCTTGGACATCTCAAGTCTGGCAGAATGTCCGATCGCCAAAGCCAGCTGACGATCAATCTGCTTCTCGATGTTGCAGATTAAACAAGCAGAGCTCCGAAAAAACAGGATTAGACAAAAGCTTGCTAAAGATAAAGCAGAGCGGAGAGCAAGAAGACACGTCTGCTCAAGTAGGAGTCCGGAAGAGTACTGTCCATCCTTCTTTGGCACTAGGAAACCGACTGTACAAACCTCTCTCTGATTCCGGAACAGCCTCGATAGCATTCTTCCGGGCAGGGCTGTGTTTGAATTGAAGGGAATACCCAAATTCGATTATGTTCAAAACCCACTGCGAAATTTGCGGAATTTCCTTCCACCCCTGGACGCAGTCCCGCTCGGGACGAGTTCGCACCAGCATGTCGCAAAAGTCGAGCTCATAATGCTGCTCATGCATCTGCTCTGAAGAGGATGCTGAACACTTACCTTTGTGCCAAAGGAGCATGCCAAACAAGCATTGGCACATTCCTGCTTCCGGAACCAAACAGCTGCCAATTGAATCTCGAACACACAGCCTCTTACCAGCCGCCGAATACAAATCGCTTGTGGGAGGCAATGCCTTCTTCCAAAAGTCAGTTGCGTCCTTTGCTTCGAGGCCGCCCTGCTTCCTTTGCGCCTGGGCAGATGCTGATTGTCTCACCGGAGGCTCCTGCGCCGGCCTCTCTATGTGTGAGACCAGATCTCTGCGCGCCTGAGCTCCGATCTGGAACGGCTCCTCACCTCCAGACGTTGCTGTTGCTGCTGCTGGTGGTAATCCCGCCGCTGGATAAACGCCTTATCGTTCTTCTAGGCCTCCACCATCAATGGCACATCTTTCTAGACGCTTCCAAAGCGTGTCCAGTACGCGCATCAGTTTCTCGATCAACTGCGCGTCAAATCAAATCAAATCCATCAAATGCTATTTCAGTCTTACTGGCCGTGTGTTATATATTAATTTGATTGAAATGATTAATTGATTATAATGATTATTTTATTATAAATTATTATATTAATAAGGGATTAGCTCGAGTCATTCAGCATTAAATTTCTAGTGAGATTTACGCATTTACCATGACGTTGAGGAGACATTTTAGTTTTATTTGTTTATTTATTGAGACATTTTAGAAGTTTACAAACTTCTCAGTACAAGATAATGGAGGTTAGAACCCCTTGAACATGGAACTCACCACAAACACAGGCTCTGTGTAGAACACACTGCTTCTTGAGAAAACATCTGATTAAACCGTTGCCAGGTTGTTTTTGTCACCTTTGTTCTTTACTCGACGGAGCAGATTTGGCAGAATGCACAAGAGTGTTCATCTTGTGTCCGTGGTCATCTCAGACCGTAACAGTCCCATGCAGAGCAGCACCAATGTGTGCACATGCAACGCGTGTGCACATGCGACCGGGACGGCAACATGGAGATGTGCAACGCGGAGGCTCTGACCAGCTCTGCTGGCCTCAGCACAGGGGCACTAGTCGCCATTTTGCTCTGCATCCTCATTCTGCTCTGTAAGTGGCTCTCACCCTTCTCCTTCGACAATCAGATCACTCTCACCGCTTCATCCATCTCTCCATCTGCTGTGAAGTCGAATTTTAATTTTACTAGCCTCGAGTCTTTTTAGACTTTTCCGTTCATCTTCTCACCTGTCTTCCTGTCAGTACGAGCCTGAGATCTGAAGTGTGCTCTCCTTATCTGCATTTAAGTGTGTCTCAACTCTAAGATTAATTAAAAACATTACAGATAAGATCAGAAGGTGGACATTGACGAAACTATTTATTGGGAGACTGAGTAAAAATGATTCAATTTTAATTTGATGCAAATTTTAATACTTGATTTAATTTTGATACTTGATCAAAATTAAATCAAGTACTTGATTTAATTTTAGAAAGAAAAATTAGCAATAATTTGCAGAGCTTATTTTTTGAAACCTCTTATAATTAAAGAGTGTGTTTAAATAAGTTGCTCTATATAACAAGGCTTTGATTTATCAATATATTCTGTTTTTTAATTTCGTTTTTAATCTATTTATTTTATTTTTTAATACAAATATTTTTATTTTTATTAATTTAATGTATTTTTTGAGAAATTTGTATTTATACAAAAATGAGCCGGTAAGAAGAATAAATGGGGATTCCTGCCAGCTGAATTGGCACAACAAATCTGTGATTGCGACACACCATTCACAACTCAATCACACAGCCGTAACAACTGAATCAGGAGCGCAACAAAAAAAATGAGGGGCTGGATTGACAGTCGTTTTTCAGAGACATGACTGGTTTGACTGCAGTCAACACCCCGGGATATTTTCAGCACAACATTTTCTAATGTTTCTTGTAAATGTTAATATTTCTTGTGATGCCATGTGACGCGCACACGCAACTGAAGAAGTGATGCTTCTGATTTTGAGAACGAAAATTTATCTTTTTATCGTTTGTAAGCTGTAGAACATTCTTTGTTCAAAGAATAAACAAGGAAGAATAAAGAAAGTCTCAATTTAAAAGGTGTCTGACATTAAAAAAAAAACAATGCTATAAGATCACGACCGTGCTCTTTGGTTTTAGTATGTTCAAATGTTAAATCTGTAACAATCCTCGAAGGAGGCAGGAGCCGGAGATCGTGGAAACATAAAACACTATCTTTACTAATAAAACAAAGACGATAACACACAAAACCCAGGAGAACTCGGGAGCAAACTAGACACGCAAGCATGACAACCACATTGACCGACATGGACAAAGAGATAGGGGAGACTTAAATACAGCATATAAACGAGGACTAACACACAACAGGTGAGACGGGAACCACGTGACTACACACGACAGGAAACACTAGGAACAAGGGCACATGGGAAACGTAGTCCAACATGGAACGACGACAAAACGGTGACAAGCTGACCCGCTCGTAACAAAATCACTTTACTGTATGTTCATCTTTTGGTATACTGTAACTGTTTTCTTATTTTGAATGTATGTTTAAATACAAATAAAACTAATATAGGTTAAATACTAAATTAAATGCTAAAATGTGAAAAAATTTCAAAAGTGAAAATTTTTCAACTGAAAATCATTTCAACAGCCGTTGAGTACATAGCCGTTGAGCTGTAGCTCATTTTAAGTGACACTTCAAGCATCCGTGCTGACCCAGCAAGACATTTTACCAAGTTTACCAGTTTTTACCATTGGAAAAGCTTCAAAGTCATGCAACGAATATTTACAGCTTTGACGGCACAGCTCGCTAAATAAGGTCTCAGAACATTTCCCAACGTTTAAGTGGCACTCATGCCAAATGCATTACAAAAGCAAGCATGGCGTCTCTCGCAGTGGCGGTCTTAATTGCACGCTTTCAGTTGTCAGAAAGGGTTGTTAATGCTATAGAATCACATGGAGTGGTGCAGTATTTCAGTCCAATATTGAAAGCAAATGGACGCGATGTTTGATGTAATGACGCATTCAAATTAATCTACATGAAGTACAAGCAGATCATCATTCCGCCAGTTCATGACTTTTCTAACTTCTTTAACTTTTCACTTGTTTGGTTTATTACTGAAATGTTCTTGATTATTACTTATAAGTCAATCCGATTATAAGTCGACACCCCCCCCCCACTTCAGCTGTGAGATTGTGGTATTCTGTTTAGACCCGCTTATAAGACGGGGGAAAGAAATGAGAGAAAAGTGAAAAAATAGAAATGAGTAGAAATCCAATTTTGGGTTTCAAATAAAGTAAATTCTGGTTATTTGGGGTCTCAATTCTGGTTATTTGGTGTCTATCGGGACACTAAAGTGGCACAGGGAAAAAATAATAGAACACCTGTTCAGATGCTCTTTAATCCTATAGAAATAATAAAACTATTCAGACATCTTTGGTGGTAAAGGAAACATAAAAATCTAGTAACCCTGTTTGTTCACGTTGGTATTAATCTACTTGAGTTTTTGTTATTTATGTTTAAGGTTTATTTTGTTATTGTTATGATTGCATTTTAAATTTTAAAAAGTGCCCTGCCCCTTTAAGGGAAAAAGAAAAAAAAAAGAAAATGCAAACAGGTCGGAGTTCTCCCTAGAAGTGAACGCTAATGGGAGAATAAATGTAGAATAATGGAGAAAGAATAATGGGAATAAATACTACGTTGAAAATCCACCATGTGACTCGTTTATTTGTGAAGCCCCAAAGAGAGACGCTCTTTTATGAGAGCTGAGCCGATAGAGTGTGCGACTGTGCGTGTGTGCATGTGTCTGTGGGACTGTGAGATGAGCAGCCAGCACGAGATGAGCGGCCAGCAGAGTCAGTGCTCCTTTGCACGGCTTGTGCCGTTTTCCGAAAGATGTATTTAGTTCACATTATAAATGTTAATTTAATTACCGCGCTTGTGTCTCTTCTGTTTATTTTTGGGAGAAAGGGAGAAATATCTGCGCACTGTTCTGAGTAAAATATTTTCTATTTCGGTGGACCGCGCGGATAAGTCAAGCCCCCCACTTTGAGCTCGAAATTTTAAGGAAAAATCCTCGACTTGTATTCGAATAAATACGGTAATTATTGATTTTTTTAAAGAAATAATAAAAATCTTTCTGTCACTTTTTTTTTTACTTATTTTTTATATAATACATAAGTGTACTGTATGTGGGCACTGTTCACTTGACATTTGCTAGTTCAGCCATTTGTTTAAATAGTTTTCTTGTCGGAAAAAAATGTATTTGTTGTACATGGTTGTCACGTGCATTCGCTGGAGCTTCAGGCAGGACAACGAAGGTTGCAAAAATAAGATGACTCAAATCAAACAAGAAACAAAACATGGCATGAGAGCCCATAACAGAAACATAACCATTGTTAGTTCTCTGTTTTCATTCCCAGCTGTCTCGTGATGTTCCCTCCCCACGTGTGTTTTGTTATTGTTGGTATACTGTCATCTCCTCGTGCTTCCCGTTTAATGTCTTCAGGTGCTTTGCGTTTATTCACTCATTGCCACATTAATTGTCTCGTTACCTTGTCCAGCTGCCGGTCGTTTGCGTCATTATGTCTTGTATTTATTTCTCACTCGTGCAAGCTGTCTTTGTCAGATTGTCAGATGTTATTCCTGTCTCTCTAGCCTCTTGATCCTGTCTTGTTTCCTAGCCTTGTGTTGCCTTAGTGCATTTATCTAGTCTTGCCGGTTCTGACCTTGTGCCTGTTCCTGATCTTCCCACCTTGCCTAGCGTTTTTGCCTTTTTGGATATCTTGTGTATGACCTTGCCTGCCTGACCATTCTTTGGAATAAACCCCTTGAGAGAGAGCTCCCCTGGTGTCTCTGTGCTGTGCACGTGGGTCCTTCCCTCCAGCTCTGTCCGGGTGACAGTCGCGCCGTGTCACACCCACACACACACACAGACACGCACAGGGGTAGTAAGACAGCTACATAGACAGACAGATAGGTACTTTTAAGTGACATTATTCACAATTAACATTAATAGAAATGTTAAACGATGTTAAATACAGTATTTTAAACTCTTAAACTATACTATATGTTTAAATAAATAATGTTTGTAACGAATTCGCTACATATTTGTTGCTTTCTTTCAAATCGATCTGCAAATGTGGTGCAAATCTAGACGTCCCTGCTGGTTTCCACCCGGTTGACTAATAATGGCACCGTGCACCACCTAAAGCGGCATTATTGTTGCCTACATAAAACTTTTTTTTTCTTGGCAGTAGAGTACTCATTTGTTGCTGACAGTAAAGTTTTTTTCAAGTAGACAGTACAGTTGTTTAACAGCAACACTGACAGCTAATTGGAGTGGTTGGTGAATTTTATGCAGTTTTCCCACTGTCTGGCTAAAACAGGTTTTGCATCTGTGTATCATCCTGATAAATCAAGAGATTTTGGGAAATTATGCGCATATAAATGAATACATATTTGCAGTTAAACAAAACTACAGAATGCTGGGTACATCTGTATTATTATTATTATTAATATTAATTAATTATTCTGGACTTTCACCGATCAGTTGAATTTGTGTTGTGATTAAATATTTTTAGTCTATTTTAAACAATGTATAAACTGTGTGTGTGTGTGTGTGTGTGTGTGTGTG
>CM051493.1:25726391-25853490 GCA_028031935.1 Paedocypris micromegethes
CCTGAAAAACTATGAAATAGGAATGTCAAAGTATGAAACGAATCAATTGTCATTCATCGCCTAGGCGTTTTATACAAGGCAGAACCGGACGAGTGTAGAACCGGCTTGTTTCTTCCATTTTGTCGGTGGTGTTTGAAATCTTGAAAATGGGAGAAAATCATAAATTTGATTAAAAACATTTGATTAAAAAAATGCTCAAAGCCAGTTGAACATCATCCGAAATCATGATGATACCTCCAGAAAGAACATATAATGCAAGTAATGTTTTTGTTACCAAATGTAACGTCTCTTTCAGGTCGTTCGAGACATCTATTGCGACATTGGTTCAAAACATCTTCCCATGGAGGGCATTAAAATGGTTCATTTGGATTCCCACCGGACCTCCTGATTTCTGAGAGCATGTCTGCTGACAGTATATGACAAAGAAACTCTGCTAAGGTACGTTTTTAAGCCTGAAGTGTTTCATATTGAAGGTCTTGTATGTTCGGTGTGGCTCTTTACAAGCAGCTCAATTTGCTCTTTTTGCAATTTATACAAACGTAGTCAATATCCAATGATGCTCATTCCCACAAAAGTTTCAGCAGTGAAAAATGAAAATGAGTATTTTTGTTTTATCATTACAGTGAGCTGAGTATTGAGAATTGTATTATGCCAATGGTCTATGCAGGGCACATTTCCCGTGTTGTCTGGCTGAATCCGTACTGGGCACAGCAGATCAAAGAAGGAGAGCATAGCATGTGTGTGGGCAAAGATTCATCCACCATCAGGTAAGTTCCACCATCAGGTAAGTTGCTGCAAAACATCTTGTAGCCATGAGATGGCAGCAGACATGCATGTACCAATTACATGCATCCATCTTAAAAGGTATTCATTTATTTTATGCATTTATTATGATATAAATCAATTATTTAACTAATATCTATCATTTAAATAAATAGTAGATATAATATAACATCACATTATTTGACTTTAATGCATTGTCAGATGCTTTATGTATTCCAAATGTATTTTTATAATTGTTTTCTTTTTCAGGGTCACAAGTACAGATGACTACTTTTTAAGTGATGCTCTATGTTCCACTGGATCAGCTGGAAAACCCAAAAGAATTACAGTTAAATGTCATTAAGGTGGCTCCAGTTGATAGTACTACAAATAAAAAGTGTGACAATACACAAGGATGTTCTGATCCACAAAAACCGTCTTCTTCCAATCCAGCCAATGAAGATAATGAACTCCCATTAAAAATAAGCAGTCCCTGCACTTCCTCCACAAAACCACTTGGTGGCAGCAACATGTTGGGAAACGGCAGCATCACAGACAAAGATGCGGATGTTGGGTCAACCAGCTACATTAAGACCAAACTTTTATCTGTTATTGGTCTCACTGACCCCTTCAAATTAGACATTGACTTGGATTTTTTCTCCTGTACAAACCCTTTCAAGGAGCTTTATACTGTGGGGTGTGATACATTTGTCTCTATTAAAAGTTTGTTTTCAATTTTCCTCTTTGCACTTCCTAAAACTATACACGCTCAGTTGACAGACGCATACTCTCTTTCATTTATTGATTTTTATTTTTTTTATTCTGCACCTCTAATTTCACTTTGTTTCTGCCACAGGAGGAATTTGTGCTGTTGCAGGATTTATACAGCTTCAGTAGACCACCACCAGATGCTGACGAGGTAATGAAGACGTCAACCTTAATGTTGAATTGATGTTTGCTCCCATTTGAATGTCAATGTATCGGTTATACAACAGCTTATTCAGGCAGAATGACTCACAATGGCTAATTCTATCATTTGTGTTCGACTTCTGTTGGAAGATTGATTCATCAGATGTGTCATCATGCTCCTGTGTAATTGTTTACATCTCTCAGTGTTGTGTGATTCTAAAGTGTCATGGAAATGTGACCGTGTGTGTGTGTGTGCGTGGATAGACTGACATGTTGTGAAAGTATTGTGACCTTTTTTTCTCTCAGAATTGCAAGTTATGTCAGAATTGCAGGCTGTAAAGCAAAAATTCCTTTGCTAATTTCTAAAGTAAAAAATGTGCAAATCTAAGAATAAGTGTCAATAAGTAAATGGTCCTTGAGACTGAAAGAACTCAACATTGCACAATGTGCAAATAACTTTGGTCTTGTCAAGGTTTTTATTAGAATGCGTCTTAGATAAATACATTTTACCTGAAACAACCCGATATCTTCATCAATGCTAGCTCTCCACAATTAATGTAGTTATTTCACAGTTGTTATATAGCTATGGATATTTTTAATAGGGTTCATTTTTTTAAGTTTGTATATTTTTTTTCCAATACAAAAATGATTCGTATTGTGGAGTAATGATAATATTTGATTTGATTAATAATGGTGATGATGATGATAACAGCAACAACAACAATAACAACAACAACAACAACAGTAATAATATTAATAATAAATATTAGAGTCTTTGGAATTATATATAGTTTATAGAATTATATAGAACTATAACATCTATAACATGTATATTGTTTCCATCCACATACAGTATACTTGCACATTATTGGTCCTTTTTATTAAAGAGTATACACACAAATCACAAATTCTGTGTGTGTGTTAAAAGTATTGTTCCATATTTTCTTTAAAGCTAAAAAAGTCTTTTCATTTCCATTGTTCTGTCAACAGGAGGTACTTGTGGATTGTGTGGAGAGACGCACTCACCAGCTTGAAGACCTGGAGGCTGCGTTTGCTGATCTGGTTGAAGACGACAGCAGGGAGACAATAGAACGTTTAGCAGCAAACCCAGGGTACGTATTACTGTTAGTGAGAAGCCACAGGCTGTGTGTTCTGTGAGTGCAGCTCCATATCAACAGTTGGCAACATTTGATCAAGCGGGACATGACACGCCATTGGGGTTCTTCTTTTCTTTCTTTGTTTTTGTTTTGCAGGATGAAATTTCTTTCAAGACTAGTGGAAAGTCTTAAGAATCGAACTCCGTCACCAGATTATGAAATGGTTTGTGCTTGTTTCACTTCAGCTTACTGATGACATGACTGTGACTCTATTCACCTTCTGCAGTGATGTATGAAAAATGTCCTTCATTATTCCTGCATTCATCTCTTCTAATAGATTTCACGGTTCAGGGTCTGACAAAAGCCTAATAGCAACATAGGGCAAAAAACTCAAATGCTTTTTTTTAACCTCAAAACACAAAGTCCCATCTATTTTTCCATGGAATTAATTTAAACTCAATTGCTCAGACATGTAACAATATCAGGCTGCTTTCTGAAGAGCATTGATGGAGTTTGTGGCCCTGTCAGAGAAGCAACCAAGTGTGTGAAAGTTGGATTTATTTACATTTAGATGCTTTTCCTTACATCTAGATTTATATGTCAATCACACATGGGCCTAAACTGTGGTTCAGCCTGACTGTGTTCAAAGCTCTGTTTCATTTCTGAGTATAAGAATTACTATTTCTTATCTCTGAGTATAAGAATTACTATTTCTTATAGTAGAGAGAAAAGATGTTTGTAGTTGTAGTCTGACGTGTCTCTCCCTTTGGTGTTGATCCAGGTTCATCAAGCCGGCCTGACCTGTGATTACTCGGAGCTTCCTCACCACATCAGCAATGATGAGGAAATCCAGCAGATGATCACAGCCGTCCAGCTCTTCCTGGAAGCTCTGCCCAAGCCCACCATAGTCACTATATCCAGGTAAATGTGTAAACAAGGCATGCCTGTGTTTTTCTGTCTTTCTTTGTGAAAGTACATGGAGTTTTTCTGTAATGTTCCATGTTTTCTCACTTTCTCTAAGACACAGCAAGTCAACTCGGTTCCCAACAGAGAAATTCAAAACTCCTGTTTAATTATCCGATGCATTATTTATGACTGTTAGTTTTACTCCCTCAAATCTTATGTGAGTGCATTTTAGACAGATGTTGTAGCATTAGAGACGTTAGTTGCGATTTGAGTGTTTATTGAACTTAGCCTTTCTATCACCCTCATCCATCACACACATGCCATATTTCCCTTGTGAAGAAAATATATTGATAACCATACAATTCATTTCCTGAAGAAATTGATCACAAACCATCAGCAGTGACTTTTGTTTTTGTCGCCATGGTTACAGACAGTTTTTTTTTCTTTCTTGAAAAAAACGGATCAAATGAATAGTATAGATAGAGACTAAGTGAAGAATAAACACCCTCGTCCTACAGCCATGTATGCGTCCGAATATAGATGTACGTCTCGTTCTAATGCAGATTTTCCACGTTTTTTGCCAGATCAAGTTTGGATGAGTATTGCCCTGCAAAGCAAGTGGAATGGGTTCAGAACCACGTACTAAAGACTCTTCAGACTCTCTATGGCTCTTTAGATGTTCACAAAGAATACGAATCAATACTGACAGTGAGCACATCACAGAGTTCATGAGGAAGAGACTTCCTTTCCAATGCAGCGTTACCATGTTCCATAAGAGCAGCAGTTTTTAAGTGAAGATGTGGAGTTTTTAATTCACGCTGAGAAGAAATGAATGACGATGTGAATGGTCGCAATGGGATGTGAGATAACTTTTCTGTATATTATTCAAATGCTTTAAAAAAAAAACATGGACGAATTACAGATAGATTAAACACTACAAAATCAATCTCTGCGTTTCCAGGCCTTAATTCTGCTCGTTTTTAGTAAACAGCCCAAATCTTTACCAGGAGCCATTCATGTGTAAGGGTAGGATCAATATTGATTTTCCGTCTCTAGCATCTCTGAAGCCTCCGGCGGCTGCCAAGTCATCCCAGCTTTGTAGTCGCCACCTTCCTGTGAATCTGCTGCACGGAATACACATGACCTGACTTCAAACTGTTCTCCATGGGACACACGATCTTGGACGAATAGATTGGTGGATGTTAGGGCACCTGGCAAAAAAGACACAAATACAATAAAAATACAGTATATGCAAGCTACTATGTCAATATCAATACATAGCAATGGAAAAACCAACAACTCCAGGAGTATTTCTTAATAACACAGTGATTCTTTTTTTTGTCACGTACCCCTAAAAGCAAACAAATTTTTGTGCCACCTCAGAGTGCTATTTATATTGGTTTAGACTGTATTCAATTTGTATACGTATATCTATGATATTAGTATATACCATTGTCATAATTTTAATCCACATAACATTAAATCAAAACATTGAAGACAAAACATATTTAGATCATCTTAAAACAAACAATAACTTTATTATCATTAGTGCAACAGAAATTACTTCAATTGCATCACTTTTAACCTGCCGTAGGCGCAGTGAACCTAATGCTAAATTGGCTTCATCAAAATTTCAATTTTCTATTATCTTGTATTTGTCTGTTGTATTTCACTTGCCGCTTTGTCATCTTCATTATCTTTTCTTTTTTTTTTTATGAATATTTCAATATACACTTTTTGCATGCCATCTTCTGCACACCAACAAGCCGTAGTGCAGAAAACCTCCTATATTATCGTGCTGTGCCCTAACAACGAGCACGCTACTGCCACCTTGTGCATTTACAAGTAATTCTAGAGAAGTAGGAGCGTGTTCTCTGGGGTCTTCTTGGACCTAAGATCATCGCATTGGGTGTTGTGCAAAATAATTTGAGAAGCACTGGTGAAGCATACATGACTATTCTGCTGCTTTAGTATGGATACTATAGCAGAATATTTGGCATTAATAACTACAAAATTAATGAGAGGTATATTTTTCATGTGTGCTGGATAAAAGTTCAATGATTCAAATTGGCAAGAAATTCATGCCACGATTTTTTTAAATCGACTACCCTACAAGTAAAAACTATTTCTATATTTTTGTTCAAGATTACATGTACTTTATAGTTGCATTTCAACTAAACTTTTGTATTTATTTCACATAAAAAAACAACTGTACCATTTCTGTAAAACCTGTAAAATTTCCTATTTATGCCTGTTCTTACCTACATGATGGGTTTTATTTTATTTAATTTATTTTTTTGAATAAGAATCTCTCAATGCTAAGTGGTATTTTTGAGTGGATTTTTAAGTGGATTTGAATTAGGTTTAGGACTGATATTGATTATTTAATCGGTTTTCCAGTGACAAGACAATAGTGTGCAATCAGGCAAGAAGAAGTGCAGGCAATAGAGTCATGGTGTCCGAGTGCTGAGACATTTAGCAGGAACAGAATTAGATGTCTGCTCTAGATCTAAAAGAGATTGTCTCACCGCCATTCTGCATTTGAGCAATCTGCAGCTCTACATGACACGTTTGCCAATGATAAGGTAGATTTTTTTTCTAATAAAGTAAAGTAAAACAAGGTCAAATTACTTTCAAGAAGGCGGCATCATGCGTTAACCCAATGGGACTTGTGTAATGTGTTGCTAACAACTCATTTTGAATGCAAACTGCATTTTATTAGCTAGCTGACGTATGTGCTGTCATTCTTCTGCAGACAAGAGCAATCTCGCTCATAACAAGTGTGGAATAAAGATGCGCTTGACTTATATTAATAGGTCGATTGTAGTCTGATTTAAAGCTGCATCGTTTTACAGAAAAATCAGCAATTATTGATGTTCTTTGGCATTTATATTTCAACTTTGACATGCATTAAATGCTGGCAGTTTCTTACAGACTAGATTTCTTTATTCTGTTAGATAATGTCATCCGCACTTACACGAAATATGATTGTGACCTGACATTTCACATGTTCTTAGGAGAATAGCACCTTGTTTCGTAAAAAAAACTCAAGAAATTGCATGGTAGAGCTGTGGCGCTAATGGTTAGACGGTGGTTGCTTTCGGTGAGCGTCTAAGATAGGATGCAGAAGAAAATGGAAAATTTAAACATTTATTTTTCATCGCATTAGCGAAGATGCTTTATTTGGTGACAATGCTAAGTTCACTAACTCACACCTAACTAAATGAAAAAACTATAGACATTGTCAAAATATTCCCCACACCACCCGCAACGCAGGATTTATTGGAGAGAATTCTTGCTTTTTTTGGTGAGTTAAAAACAGGCTTCATGTCTGTTTGCTAGACGAGAGGATAAAATTAGCTTGAGTTTTTTAATGGGAGTCAGTGAGAAAGACACACAGCACTCCCTTGACATTCGGGCACTCTAATCTAAAACTACATGCACTATTGCAACGCTAGGCACGTTGCTTCAAAGAGGACTGATTTTTTTTACTTTTCTATGTATAATAGACTTATAAAAATTGACTTGAGTAGACGCAAGAGAACATAAAAAAGGGTTTATCCTTGATAAAAGGCTTAAAACTATTACTATCGCCATTGAATCCACTACAGATGGTGAAAATGGAGCCCAAATTTAAACTGCAATAGCTCAAAAAGTATAATAGATATGAAGACGCTGGATACATTAATGGATAGACATAAAAGTCTCTAGATTTCAGATTATTTTTATGTTCAGTACATACCGGTAATTTCTACAATGAAAGATGAGGAGACAGTATTACAGAAATAACTTTATATTGTCAGAGACATTTTGTTACCATACAATCAAAAGCAAAGACAGCAGTAGAGATAAATAACGATTAATAAGGGAAAAAATTCGATGAATAGCAACAAAATAAAAAAGAAAATATGTCAATTTGGCGACTAGGAACTGTATCAAAATTATGCTCTGCATTTAAAGTGAACACACACAAACCCTGAAGTGGGGGTCAAGTCAGTTATGGAACCAGACGGATTCAAACCCGTGTATTTAAAACTATAAATGCTTAGGAACAGTTTCCAGTGGGATCTGCGGTGACAACATTAGTTCTCTAATCAAATGTATTGTACAAATTTTGCCGATGAATTTTGCAGATGAATTGTGATCACAAAGATATTGTGTTCGCACAAAGGTTTGTCATTGATAATCATGTGTGCATGGAAGCATGATTAGGAACCACAACAAAGGCAATTCTTTTCATTTTTACAAGAGTCCTGAAGGAGAACAGGCTGGATCAATGTTCATTTACACAGCACGGTGAGCAGAAGATTCCCCAATGAACCTCTGGCTGAGCAGCTCCAATCAATACAGGATATGATTAGATGTATGTTACAACACAAAGACTGTTTTAGATCGTACAATGCAATCTGAATTTATTTTTGCATATATACCTCTCCTTTTTCTGATCCGCTTCTTTCATTTCTGGGTCACGGTGAGCAGGAGCCAACACCAGCATGTCTGTGCGTCAAGGCGAATACTGGATTGGTGTCCCCTGGACAGATGATCTTCTCCGCAATGCTTACTATCAGTTCCTAAACCTGGCACTGATGCAGCTGTGCATGATGCTCTCTCTGGTTCTTCTGTAGAAGGTGGTCAGGATGGGTTTTGGAAACGGTGATTTCATCAGCTTTCTCAAGAAGTTCAGGTGCCGTTGGGCTTTCTTGATGCAGCTGATCAGCTCAGATCGTTTTGAGGATTTCCATGGACTTCCATGGATGTGTAGTCATCGAAGTGGACTGCAGTGGACTAAGCCCACAGCCCTGTGGAGCTCCAGTGTTTAGTGTGGTGGTTTAGTGTAGGTTAGTTCTCGATCTGGATTGGGTCTCATGATTCAGTTCCAGAGAGTGTATGCCCAGACGCTCAGCTTCTTGATCAGTTGCTGAGGGATAATTGTATTGAATGCTGAACTAAAGTCTACGAACAGTATTTTATCAAATGTGTCCTCGTTGTCCTGGTGAGTGAGTGCTAAGTGGAGTGAGGTTGGGATGGCGTGGTTAGTGGAGCGATTTGGTGGTAGACAGTTCTTAATTTGCCTCAGGACGAGGCTCTTGAAGCACTTCATGATGAAAGGAGTGCTCACACACATACAAATGGGAAATTTTTCAGACTCCAATTGTCCTAAACACATGTATTTGGACTGTGAAATGAACTGGAGATCCGAAGGAAACCCAGGCAAGCACGGAGAGAGCATGCAAATGTCACAGTGAATAATTGAACCTTTATTATATCTACTGAAGAAATAATGTATTTTTTACAAAGACTGTTTGCCAGATTATTAGTGTGTTGATGTGAGCTCAATATCTGCAAAATAAGATGCAGAGCGGAAGCTCGAAAAATACAGAACACATCATTATCACGGCGCATTCGCTCGCTAATGGACAAATTCTATTCAGATCTTATTCCCTATTTTCCTGTACTCACACGAGACAAAAAAATAGACTTGCCTCTGTGGCTACGTGATTGTGATTATCATCCAGTGCCATTAGCTTCATTATCTCGCAGGTATAATTGAAACTCGGTCTTGCTTTTATGCTTCATTTGGTATGTTTTTCTTTTTAGCATTTTTCGTTCATACAGTTCATCTTTTTTTTTTTTTTTTTTTTTTTGAATATTATTTTTATTGAAGTTTTTGTAACCAACAATCACATACAAACAAACAAACAAACAAACCCTTCACAAAACAATCTGTATGAAAACAAAAGTACGTGACAACAATGACGTAAGCAGCATAAGGTAATCAGTTGACAATTATGGACAATATAAAACAGTGAGGGGACATAGACGACCTCAGTCCTTGTGGCGGTTTAGGAGTGAGAAAACAGGTTCCCATAGCTTCAGTTCATCTTTTTGAAAAACTTCTGAAGGTGCAGATATGACTGCAAGTGTAGTCAGCGTTTAATTTGTTGTAATGTTAAATGGATCAACAATCAACTCAAATGCAAATATTTATCTGATTTTATTTAAATCTATATTATTCATTTACTTGTATTATTTAAGTTGTCATTTTATATTTTTTTCTTATTTCTCTTTCTTTTTCTTATTTCTCTTTCGAGTATAATTATTCAGAGAGCTGTTTTACGCTGCTGGTTGGTTCTGAGGATGGAGTGATGCAGCTTGTTGGCTCTGTTGTTAGGAAATGTCACCATGGTGAACAGCCTGAGTCCAGATGGATGATGCTGTTCTCACCACATCTTTAGTGTATTATTCTGCATCAAGATCATTCATCAAACAGGTGGGCCATAAATCAGAAGCATGTTGGTCACACAGCACATTTATTTTGGTCAGTTGTTGAGATGTCTACCGCAAGACATGTACAAAGTGGTTTTGAACGTGGACAAAAACGTATACGTTTTATAAAAAAAAAGACATTTATATATTCAAAATCCCATTATTTGGCTTTCTTAAAAAAATACAAATATAAAAGCTTTCTTTTATGTCTCAGACCACTCTTTGTTTTTATGTAAATTTCACTCAAAATAGAAAATATTAAAGAAATTGTTGTATCATGGCACATATTTATTTATTGAATGACTATCCAAATGTCACAATAGAATTGTTGATAAGAGAAATTATCTGATAATTTCTGAAATTGCTAGACTATTTTTTTAAATCAATAAAAGCATTTCTGATTTGAGCGACTTATATTACAATACAGGTATACATTTAAACAACTATATTGATTGCGAATTGAGCCTACTCAATCACTTCTACACCGACAAACTACAAGAAAGCAGTGTGGGTTGATTAAAAATAATAATAAATAACTAAATTATTATTATTATATAACTATAAAAATTATATAATATTATATAATTTATTTTTAAGCATCTAAAGCCATAGTGAGATTATAATTTATTGAAACAAACATTTTCACGGATTATTTTTAAAACCTATCTTCAAAGAAAAAGTGCATTTGTCACATTAATAAACTGCATCTTAAAACCCTATAAAATTATTTTGGACCCTGATTTTTTTTGTCACTGTAAGATAAAAGCACATGAATATTATATTTAATTATAGAAAATTAGCCTTGCACAAGTAATTGACAAGAACTACGTCACAGATTTGCACGGTCAATTAGAGGCATTTATAAATGACCAAACAAAACTGAAGGAAAAAGACGTTCACCATCACCTGCATGTACAGCATGAAATTGCATCTATTTTGTACATTTGATGATGTCACAGTAGGAATCACATCTTTGCCCAATCTATTCCACAGCTTAAGGCTGCCCACTGCTCCAGGCGCGCTCATGGTTTCAAACATACATGCCACATTCCCTTGCTTTACTATTCTTTACTTTCTTTCACTTAGCTTTTCTGTATTTTTTTTAAACTGTTCACGTAGAAGCACATATAGCATTCGCCATGAGCTGAAGCAAGAAGCTCTATTTATTCTGTGAGAAGAGTGACTGTGACCCAAGACCAAAGAGTGGATTTTAGTGTCACATCTGAATCTGGTTTTCTTGGAATTTTGTGATTTCATAGAGCCTTGTATTATAAAGGGCTTATGGGAGATAAGAAAATGACTTTGAGAAATAATCTGAGTTTTCTGAGGTTTACACAGACCTGGGTTTTTGATTCTTATTCGGAAAATAATTTTTGAGACAGAAAGCATAAGTGTTGGAAACCAGGTTTCTATGAGAGTGGAATGGATTTTTATCAGCTTTGCCGTAAATGACTGTTGATCAGGTATGTAACACCTCCTGCTCTGATGAATAAAAATAGCTCTTAATTACCAAACTGTCGAGACATTTGTAAAGGGCAAGCGTGTAATTTATCTCTTACGTGGAAAATGGTCTGATTCAAAAAGAGAAGAAAAAATCTGTAATAAACCAATCAACGGTTTCCATTAATCTCTCTCTTCTCTACTTCAGGTTTAAGGTTATCATTACATTTGAATGATCGGAGCCAAAGAGTAGAGCTTAAAATAAAACAGCACGAAAAACCTATTCTGTGTGTAACAAAGTCCCCAGAGATGTTATATTGGCTGCTTGAATGACAATTAGGATCTTTTGTTCTCGTTTGTAGAATGATAACAACCTTTCCATGCCAAAAAAAGATGGATGGATGAGTAGAGGAAGGGGGATAGAAAGACAGATGTTTGACAGATAACATGATGAATGAAGGGATGGATTTATGAATGGACGAAGAGAGGGAGAGATGAACAAACAGACAAAAAGGATGGATGGATGGAGAAAGGGGAGATGAATGGAAGGGATGGAAGAACAGATAATAAGAAAAACACATGGATGCATTGATGGATAGATGTATAAACGGAGAAAGATTAGAACACAGAAAAAGTGGATGGATGAACAGAAAGTAATGTATGGAGGAAGAATAGGATGAACAAACAGAAAGACACATGGATGACGTATTGAAAGGATGTACAAATAAAATCAACAGTCAGATAATCACATTTAAATAAAAATATATAAGGTAATTTAATAAATCCCAAGTTTCAGCCTACATCAGATTTGACAGTTGGATGTGCTTCCTTGACAGGACCTTCTTTCATCTATTCGTCAATCATTTGAGGGGCACCTTGCATTCTGTGTAAGAAGGAATATTTATATTATTCTGCTTCTGCTGAGCTGACAAGTGAAATCCGAGACGTTTAGTTTTGTGGAGCTCCTCTTAGACAAAATAATATTAAAAACATTGATATGATCATCTTAATAAATAATGAAACAGTGCATGTAATTTAATTCAAGTGTGTCAACCTGAGGTCAAGGAAACCCCAACCTTGTCTTATTAGTAATATTTTGATGTGTAGCAAATTCCACAAAGCAGTACATACATTTCACATGTCTGACAAACGCTAACTAACACCATACATCTACAGCATAAATAGTATCTGAGGCTGTTCTTTCTTGTTATTCTTACATATAATTCCTCATTATCTGGACATGTTTATACACAGGTCAGACCATTCCAGCAGCAGCAGATCTCTTTGAAGGTTTTTCTCATCTCTTGGCTCCTGAACGCATAGATTAGGGGATCTATGACGGAATTGCACATAATGAGGATCAGATACATGTTAAAATGTGACATGAAGCAGATGCAGTAGGGATTCCTCGGGCAGGAGATCATGAGAATGAGGTGCAAGAAAAAAGGAGCCCAGCAGACGACAAACACCCCCAGAAGAATGGTGATAGTGATGGCTCCCTTCATATTAGCCGCCTGCCAGATAGGACCGTTTCCGGGGAGGGCGGCGATTCTCTTCATGTGGAGCCGTGCGAGAAGAAACATGTGGACGTAGAGTGAGGCCATGAGAGCAAGCATGGTGAAAAACATGCTGATGAGACAGATGAGAACCGTGGTGCTCTCGGAGTACACAATAAAGAGCACACCGGAAACTGTGCAGAAGGTCCAGATGCAGGTGATGATGGTTCCTGCTCGCCGCTGTGTCATGATGTTGTGGTAGCGCAATGCATAGAAGATCGTGATGTAGCGGTCCACGGCGATAGCTAGCAAGCTCCAAATGGAGGCCAGCAGTGAGCTGCAGATCATGGAGTCAAAAATGTTGTCCATGTTCTTTATGATGCTCTCACGGTTGGTCAAGTTGCCGCCTGTGATGAGTGCCATGACAACAGTTTCTGAAGCATTGGAGACACTGACCAGAAGGTCTGCCACAGCCAAACTGCAGATGAAGAAGTACATGGGAGAATGAAGATTCTTGTTCTTGACAATGGCCGCAATTACCAGAATGTTCTCCAGCAGACTGACAAGTCCAAGAGTGAGGAAGACCTCAGTGGATATGAGCAGCTGCTCATAGCATCCCGAGGCTGAAGCCCTCTCACCATGTGCAGGCTTGCTCGCTGGAAGAGCTCCCTGGCTGTGGTTCTGGTACGAATGATGCAGTCCATGGTGATGCGAGATGTTCATTTCCTCCAAGATCCGCAATCACTGGCTTGATCTCAGTCCTGCATCCGACTGGCAGGTTTGTGTTTGATTTTATCCAGCATGGAGATGACACAAAGAGTCAGTAGATCAGATCAGTCTCGACTCTTCTTCCAGAGCAGCAAATCCAAACAGCAAAAGTATCTTCTCGTACCTAATAAAAACTCATGAATAGAATTGAAAGAACAGTTAAAAAATTGATCTTGCCGACTACAAACTGAAGCTGGAGACAGACTGACTGCAGCGGAGTGATGCTCACAGTCTCCAGAGAGCTTCAACACTTGGCAGGAAAGCGTGTGAGATTCTGAAGCCTGCACAGTTTCTCTCTCACACACAGGATGCTGGCCCCTCCCCCTGCTTTTTCAACCAATCAAATTGCGCTTTGGGAGTGAATGTAGCCCACAGTCACTGCATGAATGGGGATGTAGTGATTCTGATCATTAGCAATTGATGTTTCTGTAACTCAAGCAATATTCATGCACTTGTGTGTATTTGTTTTTTGTTGAACGTCCTTGCATAAATTGTGAGTATTATTCACTGATCTTCTCTGAAGATCCCTTCACTGGCAGAATGCTGAAGATTAATGTGACCAGTGTAGCAGAACTGACTCAGCTCTCAATATACTGTAGATCACAATAAATGTCTACACTTTAAAAATCAATTACTGTACAGTAAAAAGAAAAGTGTGTGTGTGTGTGTGTGTGTGTGTGTGTGTGTGCGCGTGTGTGTGTGCGTGCGCGCGCGTGTGGCTGTGTGTGGGGAAGGTGGGTGTATGGCTTTACTACATAAGACAGAAGAAAAGTGTCCATTGTTGAATCTCATGGAACCGACACGCATCCACATGGATTTATCAATCTAAATAAAGAACCTAATTATCTAACCAAAATTTGCATCTGGATTATAGGTTAACATCTGGATTTCTCCATTTATCTTGGTCTGAATTTATAATATGAAATGTTTTGCTAAGTTTTTCTTTTACATGTTTACCAAATTCATAATTTACCCAAAAAATTGTGTATGCAGGATCGAGTCTTTTTTACGTAATATTTTAACCACTTCAGCATTTCACACAAATGTTCAGTTGTGGCCTTGATTACAGTTTTATTGTGATTCTACGAAACCTGCTTGGAAATTGTCACAACTCACGCTCTTGGTGACGAGCGTGAGTGACGTAGACTCAGAACAGACGAAGGGAGAAACAGACGAAACAGACGAAGGGAGACACACTGAGGAGAACTAAATAGGGCAGGTGATTAACAAACAACACGAGAGTGGTGTGCGCGACAAACGAGAAGACATGACAAGAGGTGGAGTCAGGACAAGCAGGGCAGGCAAGGTGTAACAGAAATATTCAGATCTGCAGATTAATTAAAGAAAATTAAGTTTTAAATGTTTTGCAAACATGTTATATAAAATCACAATTTATAGTAATATTTTTCTCATTATATTACTCGAGATATTTTTTATTATTGTAATATTGCTATTATTTTCTTTTTTCTTTTTTTTATTGTTGAATTGTCCTTTTCTTTTTCGTTTGAACTTCTGGCACAAGTTTCACTTAGGGGCGGCCCCTACTCTGATTGGCTGGTGAGAATGTGATTGACAGCTGGTTGACCAGGAAGCACGGTCTGGCCCCTTTGTCAAATGTTAGAACAGAATGTGGCCTGTGAGTCAAAAAGTTTGCCCACCCCTGCTCTATAGGAATGATTTCTTTCGAGTAGTTCATGTATTTTCGTGCTTTTCTCTTTTTCCCCTCTATATACGTATTTCAACATTTTACATCTAATGTAAAAAAAACATCTAAATGTCATACAATTGAAGCACCATTTTAAATGAATCAACACAACAAAGCATGCAATCATTAAATTATTCACTAAAGATAAAAGAAAGGAGGGAACAAAGTGTGCAAATAATAAGACAACGTCAAAATACCCTCAGATATTTCTGCTTGTTACAGAACCTTTTAAAATACTTTCCTAAAGCTGTACAGCTTTCTTAGAATATATCTGAAGAGGGAAATGACCTTTGACCTTTAAGATGTGTACAAAATACACATAAAGGTCAAAGGCTTAGTTAATGTTCATCTTGAGGCAAAGCCACGAGGAATTATTCATAACACAATAACATGTTGTTGTACTCAGTTCTGTTGAGTTTCAGAGTTTGTGTGAAATTGGTCCAATACAAACACACACACACAATAAAGAAACACTTAGGATTTGTTTGTGTCAGTGTCAGAATACCAAGATAATGTTCATATTTAATGCATGTTCCTTCTCCTCAATCTCAAGGACACAGTATGTAAGTTTATTTGCAAATCATACAGTCCCAGTGGCCAAAACGATGCAGTTTCAACTTGTTTACTAAATTTTTAAAAATAGTATAATGCTACTGTAAAATATTTTTATACAGTAAAGTGTGTAGTGGAAAGCATACACAAAATCTTTCTCTACATCGATTTAAGATACAAAGACGACAGCACACAACGGCAACAAGTTCAAAAAAGAGAATATTTGTAGTCCATTTCTGTCTGTTATGCAAAAACACCCCTAGGCAAAATATTCAAATTAGTGAAAGGAAGCTTAAAGCGGAATGAATTAAGCAAGCAGTCATCAATAAGGCATTAAGTTCTGAACACGTCTCTCCACATTTAGAGCAAAAATATTTTGATGAAAATTATCGTAGATACAATTTTAAATAGGAAACATTTGAAATACTATTAAAGATAATTACTTATCTTTCCAATCTCGATCCAAACTTATCTTTAAGTCACAATCATGTATAACTTGTATTAATAATAATAAACATTAAAAAAAATACGTATACTAGAAAAAAAAATATCTGGATTTTTATTATCATGGGCAGTTTTTTATATGTAGTAATCAGACTATTATTGTATTACCAAAAAAATATTTAATTTTGAATAAAATAATTTTGAATATTTTTTTTTGGTTGTTGGATATTATGATATTATTTAAAAGTGCACTTTGTCACAAACAAACAGCAAGGTGCACTGATTTGAGAACCAAGGCTCAGTCTGTGCCTGTCACAGATCCTGGCTTAAAGCCGGGCGGAACTTTTAGTTTGAAGTACTCGTGACTCTTATTTTGAAGTTTTCGTCTCTGTTTATTGCTGCTTTATCTTCCTTGTCCCAGATGTCTTGGGTTAGTCGTTAATCTCTGTATTTAAGTCCCTGTGTTACATGTAGTCATTGCAAGTCATTGTCAGTTGATTTGTGTCCTGTCACTCTCGCCTCATGCCTTTTGGATTTTCCTGGATTGAATCTTTATTTGAACACTTAACACCTTGTGCTCCTCCTGGCTGGTGCACGTGAATCCAACCCTGCCTTTGTCTTGGTGACCGTCGTCTTATGACAGTGTCTTTCTAGGACATTGTCATAATGAATCACAGAAGTTACTTTAATTAATTATATTTTACTGATGTTATTTATGATTTTCATCCAATTAGTCAAACCTCTAATCATATAATGACCTTGAACTCTCTGAAACTCTAAAATGATTTAAAGTTTGACAATTACATATTTTACAGTCATTAAGCAGGAATTTAAATTTGTTGTTGAGAGCAATCTCTTACAGAGAAAATGTGTGGAGAGTTTGTAAGTATGACCACTATTCGAACTTAAATTTAAACTGGTGACTGGAACTATGCTTATGACGGGCAGGTTCATTTATGGTCTGTGTTTGTTTGTTTGTCTATTATGATGTGTGCAGTGCGTTATGGTGATGTTTGTTTATTTATTTGCTTGGATTTGTTGTTGCTGTTGTGACGTGAAATTTCCCCGCTGTGGGACTAATAAAGGATTTTTCAATTCAATTCAATTCAATTCACTTTTGTTTTGGAGCTAAACTTTAAACAAATATGACTAACATTATTTGTGTACTACACTAAAACCCAGAGGTAAACAAAAAATCGATTTTTCCAAACTTCCAAAAGCTAGACAATTTAAAAACAATGGAAAATAATTTATATTGTCTATAAGAAAAATATGTATGTTGCTGTATGCTCAATTTCTGCATTATTGATGGGACATTTTTGGATGAATGGATTGATGGATGGATGGATGGATTGATGGATGCCGAAATGGATGCAGAAATGGATGCATGGATGGAGGACATGAAAATTCCTATAATAAAATTGGAGGAAATAAAATACTACCGTGCTCACATTAAAAATAAGCTATAAAACAATAGTGTATTTTAAGTTTTGTATGTACTAAATCTTCATGTAACAAAGTTTAGCAATTCCACATGATCAAAATCATCATAATTTTAATTTTGAGCTGTATTCTGGTGAGCAACAAGCCTGACTTAGAATGAAGAGAACTCGTGCAGTTCAGCGATCTGGAGATTCAATGCCTCATTTCAAGTCAATGATCAGGATTAAAATTCTGTGGCGATTCAAAGTGTATTATATTGATAATAGTAACAATAAGGTACCGGTAAGTGTTGGACGAGATATCTATTTATTATATATAGAATATGATTGGAGATTATTATTTTCTCAAGAGAACAAAGAAGATTATTTCATGTTCTGGCTTGAATAGAAAATTATGGACTGTAATTTCCACGAGCAGTTGGAATTTTTTCCAGATAAAAAAAGAGGACAAACTGAATTTTGAATAATGCATCATACCTCACCATCCATCAACACTGCGAGCTGGGGGTTTCAGTCAGCCCACGCCTCGCTGACAACATGCTGGGAGCCGTATTTCTCACAGTTTTTATTTTTTTGGTATTATTGATGTGTCTGACAATGCTCAACCCAAAACGATTATAAGAATGAGTGAAGACATTTGCTGTAAACTATTTCTCAGGCTCAGCACACACTGACAGGTCAGCGAACAAGATCAGAAAAAACATCCAGACTGGTGTAACGATCTGTCAAACAACAAGACGTTTAGTTTTAAATTAACCCCGATGATGTGATTGTAAACATTGAGCATTTTTGTAAACATTCACGTATTTCTTTCTGTCACCAACCCATCCTACCAATGTTGCCCTTCTATCCATCAACTCACCTGATCATCTGTTTATTTATGCCCATCTATTTCTTGAAAAATCCATTCATCCTGTTTCTGAATCACTTTTCTGTTTCTTGGTTACGAGATCCCAGCAACTCTGGGCCTGAAGACATGATACACGCCCAGGTTTAGTGGTCTACCAATCACAGAGCAGTAAACACACACACTTTCACTTATTTTCAGAATCATGTCCGAATGCCGGTAGTTTGATTTTATGGCAATTTGGACAAGACTATACTTTTTGATTACATTTTTGATGATCTTATTTTCAAAACAGAGACCTTTTGTTTTAGAAATTTGTCATCTATGTCAAAATGTTGGTAAAAATAGAGATTGTGAAAAGTGGTTCAGATAAAAGATGGATGAACACTAGTGCTGATAATAAAAAACAACAGGATTAAGTGGGTCATGTTGACCTTACATTTTGTTCTGACCTCAGAGTCATTTCTCAGCAGATTCCCTTTCAGGAACAAAATATTATACGTCAGACATTCAGTATCAACTGATTTTGTAATCACATCTTAAGCACAAACCCTCCCGTTTTTATTATAGCCGACTGTTTGTGAACACTTCGCCACAAGTCGACTGCCACAATGAGGAAAAATATTTCCTGGGGTAGTCAAACAAAAGGATAAATGCTAATTTATTCTAAAGACAAAATGAATCAAGAACAGAAAAAGCTCCAGCAAATTCAAAAGACATATTCTATTCTATTAAATTACAAAAACCAAGAGAAGAACACAGAAAAGAGTGATGCTTTTACGTGTGTTCATATAAAGTCGTTGTTATTAAAGTAATTGCTTTTAAATTATAATATTACATTGTAGAGCTGAAAAACATCCTCTTAGACTATTACTACCATGATCATTAGCCAAACACATGTTGTACAGTCATGGTGAATGAACGTTTTTTCTATGAATCAGAAATGAATGAAAAGGTTTCATTAATCAGTTTACTCCCTTCCACTTTAGATGAAGTACATTTTAGTTTTGCTGTAAACACTGCAACAGCAAATTTGCAGTGCAACATGTGAAAAATTTGGGTGTTGCTAACATTCTAGATTACCATCCCTGATCCAAATGTGTTTGCCAAATGTTTAAAGTCAAAAATGATGACTTTACTTTTTATGTGGTCATTCTTTTCAGTAGGAAAAAAATTGAAGCTATATTTTAATATAGCAAAGTAATTGTAATATTTCCACAAAATCAAAACTGTTTAAGCACTGTGTGCTTGAGGCGACATCATTTAAATCACCATGAATATTAACAGGGTTAATATTAGGTCATGATAATGATAATAAGATTTTAGAGTTTAATTTTGTACAAAGACATCAACGACAGCAATTATTTAATTTATTTACATCATATTTATTAAACATTTGAATTTTAATGAGCCGCATCAACGAAGAGTAAATCTTCGCTGCACATTTGAAAACAAACTTGAAAACCGTAACTCGTCAGAACGTGTTATGAATATATACATTATTTTTAATGCTGATAAAATGCAAAGTGCCCGAGCTCACCAGACTCTGAAGCCTGCTGGGATGTGATTACTGGATTCTTGCTTGAGAAAACAATCTGCCCCTTGATTTGAACCATGCAGAAGGAATGATGTTTAATAACTCTGAGGGTAGAGTGCAACCATTACACCAAGGAAGACATACGCAATATTAATATGAGGATCACATTGCACACACTGGAATCTCACCCCTGGTAAATCCAGCAGCATCCTTAGGCCAGGTTATGCTTTTCTACCTAATTAGCCTCAATCTGTTTGTGCTCATTCTTGGTCTTAACGGCTGTACGTTTAACACGCGCATGTGGAAATTCAAAGCGTTTTTCATTAGTTGGCAAAGGACTCTATCTAATATAGAATCTCTGCTAAACAATTGAATTGAAATTGAATTGAAAAATCCTTTATTAGTCCCACAGCGGGGAAATTTCACGTCACAACAACAACAACAAATAAATAAACAAATAAACAAACATCAAACATAAACAAACAAACATCACCATAACGCACTGCACACATCATAATAAACAATCAAACAAACACAGACCATAAATGAACCTGCCCGTCATAAGCATAGTTCCAGTCACCAGTTCAAATTTAAGTTGTAGAGTCTAATCGCAGCAGGTAGGAAAGATCTGCGATATCTCTCCTTCACACAGCGGGGGTGAATCAGTCTGCCACTGAAGCTGCTCTCCAGAGCAGACAGTGAGTCCACCAGTGGGTGAGAGTCCAGGTCCAGGATGGATGATAGTTTATCCAGGACTCTTCTCTCACCCACCTCCTGCACTGTGTCCAGAGTGCATCCCAGGACAGAGCTGGACTTTTTGATGATCCTGTCCAGTCTCTTCCTGTCTTTGCCTGAGATGCTGCTGCTCCAGCAGACCACACCGTACAGGATTGCTGATGCCACCACAGAGTCATAGAAGATCTTCAGGAGTGACCCTCTCACTCCAAAAGACCGCAGTCTCCTCAGGAGGTAGAGTCTGCTCTGACCCTTCCTGTACAGTGCGTCTGTGTTGTGAGTCCAGTCCAGTTTGTTGTTCAGATGCACACCCAGGTATTTATAAGACTCCACTCTCTCAATGTCCATTCCCTGGATGTGCATCGGTGGGATGACAGTAGACTGTCGCCGGCGAAAATCCACCACCATCTCCTTAGTTTTCCCTGCGTTGATCAGGAGGTGGTTCCGCCGACACCAGTCCACAAAGTCCTGAGTGAGTCCTCTGTACTCAGCATCGTTATGCTCCTGTGATCAACCCAACAATTGCTGAGTCATCAGAGAACTTCTGCAGAACACAGCCGTCCGTGTTGTGTCTGAAGTCTGAGGTGTAGAGGGTGAAGAGGAAAGGAGCCAGTACAGTCCCCTGTGGAGCCCCCACACTGCAGCTCAGAGTGTCAGACACAGTCCTTGGCTCTCACAAACTGTGGCCTGTTTGTCAGATAGTCCATGATCCACTCCGTCAGATAGAGGTCCACACCAGCCTCCTCCAGTTTGTGTTCCAGAAGCACCGGCTGGATGGTGTTGAAGGCGCTGGAGAAATCAAAAAACATGATCCTCACGCTACTGTCGGGCTTCTCAAGGTGAGAAAGAGCTCGGTGCAGAAGAAAGATGACGGCGTCTTCCACTCCCGTGCCATGTCTGTAGGCAAACTGCAGTGGGTCAAGGTAGGTTCCCACAGCAGATCTGAGGTGACCCAGGACTAGTCTCTCCAGTGTCTTCATTAGATGGGACGTGAGAGCCACCGGTCTGAAGCTGTTGAGGTCTTTGGCCTGCGGTGTCTTAGGCACTGGTACCACGCAGGAGGTCTTCCAGAGCTGTGGGACCTTCCTCAGCTTGAGGCTCAGATTGAAGACTAGTTCCAGGACTTCACACAGTTCATCTGCGCAGGACTTGAGGAGTCTGGAGCTGATGCCATCTGGTCCGGCTGCTTTCCTACCGTTGATTCTTTTAAGCTGGTTTCTCACCTGTATACTGGAGAAAGACAGGGGTTGTGGTGGTGTCGCAGTATCAGTTAGAAGAGGGTCTTGATGGGCTGGTTCTGCAGGAGGTGCTGATGGTGTGGAAAGCAGCTGCTGCGGGGTGGGGGGGGCTGCTTGGTCGAATCGATTAAAGTGATGGTTCAGGTCATTGGCCCAGTTCATGTCCCCCTCCACCTGAGGGTGCGGTGCTTTAAAGCCAGAGATGGTTTTCAGGCTTTTCCACACTTCCCTGGTGTTGTTTCGCTGAAGCTGCTTCTCCATCTTCCTCCTGTATCTGGCCTTTCCCTCTCGAATTTTCCTCCTCAGCTCCTTCTGTACACGCCTGAGTTCTTCCCTGTTCCCGGATCTGAACGCTCTCTTCTTCTCCTTTAAGAGGACTTTAATCTCAGTATATATCAATATCTTCAATATCAGGGGAAATTGTGTTTTTTAACATGTCAACCTGCATTTGATTAGTGTTTTTTTCCCTCTTTTGCTCGAAAATCCAGATACACGTACTATTTGTTTGTTTGTTTGTTTTTTAACATATATGGTCAAAATTGCTGTTATTGCTATTGCTCAAAAACGTAAAGTACTTGAGGAAATGAACTTTTTACTTTACTAAAACATTTTTACTTAAAAATGTTATTTAACAATATAAGCTTTTAACTTTTACTCTCTACTTGACTACATTTTTGATTTAGTATATGTACTCTTCACACCACTACATTCGAATGGTTGCATTGTGAATGGTGAATGTTACTCGTTGCATTGTTATTGTGGACGACAAGTCGGCATCTGTTTTTTGCAGCAATTAATTTCTTGGATGGACAAGTTGCATTTAAGTTTGACAAACTTTTTTTTAATCTACTTCTAATTTACTAAAATTTTGAAACATTGAGGAGTTACATTTCATTTTTATATTAGGAACTTTCACAGTTTTCATATTTCATACAGGTGAAATACTTGAGTTTTACTCAAGTACTTGAGTACTTTACTTGTGTTCTTGGAATTGCTCTATTATTATTATTTTTATTATTATAATAATATTAATAAATATATATTTTATTATTATTATTATGTTTATTATTATTATGAATATTATGATTATTATTGTATTGGTGTATCTTTAAATCAGAAACCAACAACATATAGAATGCTAAAAAGAAATGTTACACAAGGCAAATATGAGGCTGATAGAAAATACAGTTTGTCTCTCGCGCAGACAGCTTTCCATTAGCGAAATACTGGGAATCTTCATTTAGAGATTAATGCACAAAAAAGGGTCATTGCTTTCTGTGAAGTTACCATGGTTGCACACGTTGCGGGTGATGCTCAAGGACTTGGCATAGAAACGGTTTAACTAAGGAAGTTGAGGAAGGCATATCAAAAACACAGAACTAAATAAACCATGGCTCTGTGTTTCTATTCACGCCGGTCAAGCCATTTGTACTGCTTTAAATGCCAAGCTGCTTTGTTTGCTCTTCAATAGGATCTTGGCAGGAGACATGGAGAAGCTCAGTTTCCTGCCTTTGTACGTCAAAATACAGACTTATGCTGAGAAAGAGTCAATGACAGATGCAAACGTCAGTCAAACCTCTTTAAAGCAACGCACAAAACATGTCTTCAATTGTCGGTCTACATACCAAAGACAGCTAAAGATCAAATATTTGAAATTGTTTGCCTATCGCCGTTAGTGCTGTATGTCTATTCAAGTGAAGGTCCTACTATATCCTACCTCGCAGGATCATGCATCAGCCTGTTCGGAACCGGTGCAGATACATAAAGACGGATCAACAAAAGAGTTCACTGGAAATGAAAAGGTGATGAGACCATGGGCGTTTTATTGTTGCATAATAGCATCACTTTTGTGTTTTAAAGAAAAGTCCCAAATAGGCCACACCTAGTTTCACTGAACCTTGTTTGGTTGGGTGATTTTAACCCTGAGGTGGAGGCACAGATGCTCATTCCTCTTGACTTCACACTGACGGATTCCACACTCTTCAGCGGTGGATGATTCTCTGAACCGGTGATACTTCTTTCAGGTAAACTTGTGTTTAATGATGCTGTCAGAATATCTTATGATTATTGAAGTTCTTTAGGAAAACTTTTTCATTAGACAATCTACAGTTTTTTTGCCGTTTTAGAAAGATATTTGAGATTCATGCTTTATTTTAACTTACCACTTTATTATTGTTGTTGTTGTTGTTGTTGTTATTATTATTATTCCAGAGATTAAAACTCACCACTTATTATATATTATGTTGTGTCTGATGAAACATAAAATAACATATTTTGCCATAGTTTCCTTGTTTGGTGTCTTCAGAAAACATGGATGTCACACGGGCTGATGACCTATGGATTGTTGAGCACAAACAAGACAGTAGAAGCGCAGATGACTGCCTGAAATCTGATAGTCGACGTGAAGCACGTGACTTCAGCCTAATCCACAGCAAAGGTACGGTAAACACAGGGATGAATGTAGTGAAATGTGTATTGTATTGAATCGAAGTGAAAAGAAAAAAAAATTCATGGAAATAATCTAAACTCTGAATAGAAATGTATGTGGTTCTGTGAAGCGAGTAAGCTAACAAGAATCTGGAAAGACAGCTCGAGGATAATCTGAGATTTTGAATTATACTGTGTTTGCTCAGATCTCCTCCCTTCTGTTGGTGGAGAAGAAGCCACCAAGGGTTTCCTTCAGGAAGTGGTCAACATCTTAATGGGATACATTTTTAAATCCCTGAAACGCAGCTCCAAAGTTCTTGATTTTCACTATCCTCACCAGCTTAGGGATGGTCTGGAGGGCTTCAGCCTGGAGCTTCCTGATCAAGCAGATAATCTGGAACAACTGCTTGTGGATTGCCAAGACACCTTAAAATATGGAGTGAAAACAGGTTCAGTGAACACAAGTAACACTGGTATTTCTTTGATTTGTTATGTTACAGTTGTATTGTTGTTTTATCAGGTCATCCACGATTCTTCAACCAGTTGTCAACTGGTCTTGACATCATTGGCCTTGCGGGGGAATGGTTGACGTCCACAGCAAATACAAATATGTAAGTTAAGAATGATTGGGGGTGTGGGGCAAAACAGAACAGTAAACATAAACAAACCATAGCCCCGCCCACATACTGTATGTGATGGCAAGTCAAGCATTTGTACATCCAGCTATTTTTAAAGTCCTCACACTTAGAAATCATGAATGAGTCTGACTATTTAATTGTAGGTGCATGTCCCATGTGAGAGCCATACCCCACAAAAATAATGTGAAGTATGATTTTTTAGGCTCACTTCTAGCTTTTTATAGACCCTTTACGAGCTGTGAGGAGCGTTTGCGAAGTTATTGTGGAAAACATCATGACATACAGATGTGCTACAACGAAAAGTTAATTTATACTGTTGTAAACATTGAATAACTTTGATCAATTTGACATCCTGTTTAGGAGTGTATTTTGTTTTTTTTTGTTTTTTTTTTTCTTTAAAAAGTTCTAGTCTTTTTAAATAAAATACCAGGATATTGTGCTATATGCACACAAAATGAGACAGCAGTCAAATTTTGCGATCATCCAAGCAGAGTTTGTGGAGCTGGCAACAGATATTTCATGGCAAAAAATACATTGACTGAATTGTTTAGATTTTTTTATTAAAGATCATGGCACATTTGAATGTCTTCGTATTGTTCTGTTTGAAGCATGACAAATGAAATATGTTCCATTTTGCCCCACTAGCAGAGCAAATTGCCACATTAGTCGCCGATGTTACAATAATGTTATGCTGTAGTATATGTCATTTTGACATTATTTTTGAACTGAACGTTTTATTGGCTTTAGTAAAAAAAATTTCTCATTTTATCATTAGGATTTTGAATTAAATCCCACAGCATGTAATACAGGAACAATGTTTATTCCAGTGCTATATATCTATATAAAGTGCATATGTTTCAGTCAAACAGTTTAACTATGCACAGTCCAGGTAAAATTGAGTTAAAATGTGTTTCCGATCATAGGTTTACTTATGAAATAGCCCCGGTATTTATACTCATCGAGGAGGTCATTCTGAAAAAAATGTGCTCAATCATTGGATGGCCTGAAGAGGATGGAGATGGCATCTTTTGTCCAGGTAATCAGCAGACAGCGAATCTTAAGGATGAATGTCTTGGAAAATGAACGCCATCCTTTTGCTTTCATTTTAATAACTCTGCTATTTTCTCTAAAGGAGGCACTATGTCCAATCTTTACAGTGTGTTGCTGGCAAGGTTTCATTTCTTCCCTGCAGTCAAGACCCATGGGATGTGTGCGATACCTCGGCTGGTCTTATTCACCTCCATGCACGTACATGATCTCATTATTGTTTTCTCCGTTCTCCATGGGTGTGCTGAGACAGTTCCACTTACTCGGCCAGAGACATAGCACCGCACTATTCATTTATTATCTTCTGACCCATTGATTGAGAGGTCAGACGTTACGTGTTACAGCAGTCATTTTAAATGTGCTGGTAAACTTCTGTAAAGTTTTTTGTCTTGTCATGGTAAAGTTAAAGGTCAGATCATAGTAGCTGTTTGCGAGTTAATTGCTTGTGCATGTTTAACGTTGACTTTTTTGAATTAGAGTCATTACTCCATAAAAAAGGCAGCAGCCGTCCTCGGCATCGGCTCGGAAAATGTTATCGTTGTCAAATGTGATGAAAGGTGAGATCTATGAACAGAATGGTTTGTTGGAATATGTTTTATGAGTGGCTTAGTTATTATGTGTCTTTCTGAGGGGGAAAATGTTGTCATCTAAACTGGAGTCCAGCATTCAAGAAGCAAAATCCAAGGTTGGATTATTTCTTTATCTATCATGTTTATGTTTCTCTGTCTGTTTATAAGTCTGTCTATATGTCAATCTGTTCGTCTTTTTGGCATTACATCACTCTCTTTCCAGATGTGTAATTAGTACCTTAAAACCAAAACATTTACTCCATTACAAGTTTTGAGTAAATTTGAGTCAAGTTTTTGAGTCAACAATTCCAAGAAGACTTGAGTAAAAGTCGTAAAGTGTTCTTAAAATAACTTTTTTTCAGTGATGTACTGAATTTAGGCTTAAAAAAACACCAAGAAATGTGGAAAAACAAGAAACTCTTTATTGACGATGTTTTATTTCCCAAGAAATGAAATGTAACACCTCAATGTTTCAAAGTGGCTGAACAAAATAGATAAAAATAACGAAAAGTCAGTTTCAGTCAAACTCAAATGAGCATAAAAGTGCCACTGCTAATTCACGTTCACGTGATTAAGCTCATAAATAGCATCCAGTACCTTCAGAACCCAGCAGATTGTGATATCCTCGTCCGCCCAAGAAATTAATTGTGGTAGAAAAAAACTTGTCACACACAATCACAGTGTACCAAGTAACAGTAAGTGTCCAGTCAAAATGTAGTGGAGTAAAGAGTACTGATACTCAATCAAAAATGAGTAATTTTAGAGAGTAAAAGTTACTTATATTTTTTTTCAAGTTCATATCAATATTTCAAGTTCAGTGCATTTGTAAGGCGTTTTTCACAATTTAAACTGTCTTAAAGCGCATGTGTGAAAATGCAAAAAACTGTAGATTGTTGCATTTTATTAATTGGTTGTTGGTGTTAAGAAAATAGCTATGATTATTACTATGACTACGACTATGACCCACCCACTTATGACACCTATGACACTAACAAAGAGAGGGTCTAAAATGCTTGTTTTATTTGAACAGTGAGACACGACACCAACACAAATCCATTAAAATTAAATTTGTATTTTCCATGAAAGAACCAAGCATTTGATCCATTTACAAGTGGCAAATCAGCCCACTGTGTCCATTCGCAAAGCTCTGACTGAAAGGATATTTCACCCAAATTTAGGCGTAAATGGCCCCATTTTGGATGGGTGCAATTGTTCTGTCCCCTTGGCAGAAGAACACTTCCAGAGAATTGTGTTTCCACCTCCCTATTTGACGGTGAAGACGGCCATAGGCAGCATTCCTCCTTTAAACACAGCAACTCGCGGATAAACACAGCGGATATCTTGCTTGAGCTCCAGAACGAGGGAGATTAGCTGTGTTTATTTATTAGCATAAATTTATTTGCATAAATTTCCCATTCATGAATAATTGATCCAACTGGTGTAAAACTTCTCTCCCAGCTTTTTTGTCAGTGGTCTATTCCATTGCCTAATCCTTTCTTTTGTAGATACAGTTTTTAAAAAAATGTCCATAAATTTAGTAAAGCTTTTTGGTCTTGGTTGATGATTGAATGATTGCTTCCGTGTATGGGTTCTTATTTTTATATCTTTACAGGAAATGAGCCGAGGGGGTACCAATGTCGCTCATTACCTGTATAAAATACTCCTGAGAGCCAAAGAATCCAAGCAAATCAACCTTTGTACACTGATTATTTCCTAGTTAGAGGAGAATTCTTAACATCAGTGTGTTTTTTCATTTAATACATTTTGTACTAAATATATATTTTCTGTATTTAAGGGTTTGGTTCCATTCTATGTAAATGCTACAGCGGGCACCACAGTGTACGGAGCATTTGATCCCCTACATGAAATAGCAGATATTTGTGAGCGCCATGGATTATGGATGCATGTGGATGTACGTGGTTTTAACTTTAACTAAATCCCTTCTCGTTACATTTGATATGGATGTTGAACACTGTCTTTACACTGATTGAACACTGATTTTAGGCTGCTTGGGGTGGTGGATTGCTCCTGTCCAAAAAGCATCGTGTGAAACTGCAAGGAATCGAAAGGTAAATTGTAAAACGACTCAGTTTAAAAGTCAATGTTCAATAATTGTAACTTGACATTTTTTAACTTCACTGTTTATTCCTTCAAACATGTTTTAAGATAGTAGATGGATGGATGAATGGAAGCATGAATATATGAATGGATGGATGGACAGATGGATAGATAGACAGTTAATAATAATAATAATAATACATTTTATTTTGGATGGATAGACAAAGGAATGGATGGAAAAGATAGATAGATGGATGGATTGATGGATGAATGGAATGAATGGAAAGATGCCACTAGCCCATAACTGCCTCCAATTTTGATCAATAAAGTTTAGAGGTTAATATCCTTGTGCTTTAAAAAATCTCCTCTTCGCTAAATTGTGAATGTGGATGGCTTAATTTCATTTGAAAGGCAGCGTGGATTCGTTGGTGCTGCTCCAGCATCCCTCGCTTCCGTTTCTCTTTAATCATCACAGAGAGGCACTTCGTTGTTGTTACATTTGGTATTCTGCAGGATGATTCTAATAATTTCCCCGCAATATTTTTTCAGAATTGAGGTAAAAGCACATGCATTGCTGTGACATTTATTCTCAGAAAGAGTATTAAAACATAATTCATCCAACCTCTGCAAGCCTTAAAAACAGCTTTCATTTGTAGCTCTGATTGTTCGGCAGAAACTGCAATTACAGCCGTGCTTCTAGAACCCGTCAAATGAAAAAGTTTCCTTCTAATGGATTCCACCTCCACTTTCACCTCGGTTTCAAATAGTACTAAGCGCATCCTTTAATCTGGTGGAGCTTCTTCAGCATCTCTTATGTCTCATATACTTTCATCCAGGGCACATTCTGTGACCTGGAACCCACACAAGATGATGGGCGTCCCACTGCAGTGCTCAGCTTTTCTTGTGAAGAGAAAGGTATGATGATGATTTGTGTTGTGCATGTTCCCCTTTCAGAGTCGGTTAAAGTGCTTTTTCAGAAGTCTGTTGACACAAAATGCAAATAGTCTGACTGTTGTAGACAAAGGGTGTTTGCTCTAACTCCACTTGCAATTATCTGGTTGACCGAGTCAAAATATCAAAAAAGTGATGTGCAAATACTACAGCAATAAACCAAGGCTCAACTGCTTTCTGGCACTTTTCACACAAACACTGAATATTAGCTTTCATGGTGTCTGCAACAGCTAAGGTAATTTGTTTGATCCCCAGAAATTGAAGTTTTATATATTAAGTATACAATATTTATGCGAGCATACAGTATATGTATTTTTAATCTAAATTAGTCTCACTGCAATATTGAATTATAGATAGATAGATAGATAGATAGATAGATAGATAGATAGATAGATAGATAGATAGATAGATAGATAGATAGATAGATAGATAGATAGATAGATAGATAGAATGATAGATTAAGATAAGTTTAGAATTTGATTAATTTGCTTGTTTACAAGAAAATAAGACTTGATTTAAAGCTGTTTTAGCAAGTAAAATATTCTCACTCCATTGGCAGATAATTTTACTTGATTTAAGTTCTTATTTACTCATTTAGTTTTTTTGTATTCTTATTTTTTCAAGTGCATTTTTGCAGTGCACACACTGTTTACTCTTACTGTACATACAGTACATAAAGGCTTGCTAATCGAGGCTTTGTTGTGTTCAGGGTCTCCTGCAGGAGTGTAATCAGCTGTGTGCCGAGTATCTCTTCCAACCCGACAAACACTATGATGTCTCCTATGACACCGGGGACAAAAGCATTCAGTGTGGAAGACATGTGGATGTCTTTAAACTCTGGCTCATGTGGAAGGCCAAGGTAATTCGATTTAGGTTTAGTGCAAAAAGAGTCTGGTAGGCTTTTTTTGTAACTGATCATAAATTAGATAAAAGCCTTTACAAATAAGAAAATATCAAGGAACAATAAGTAATCAAAAATTGCAATAGCCAAAAAAATCAAAGCTCAATCAATTTGCGCAAAAACAAAATTACAAAGCACTGACAAGCCAAGATTGCATTTTATCAAGAAAAAGATCGATTAGAACCAGACAACTCAGAACAAGATCAAGCATGAGCAACGCTTGACAGATCTAAACATGACTAGGCAAATCTGAACAGAATTAGGCAAATCAGAATTAGACTACACAGACCAGAACATGACTAGACAAAACTGAACCCAATTAGTCAAATATCAACAGAACTACACAAATCAGAACATGACTAGGCAAATATGGACCGCATTAGGGGAAATCTAAACTGAATTAGACAAAATTTGACAAACAAAAACAGGCAAATTTGAACATATTTGGGCAAATCAATTGTGCAAATTGTCAATTTGGGATGAACTGTCAAATTGTAACTAGCCTAAAAATATTTGAACATGACTAGGCAAATATGAACTGAATTAGCCTAGTCTAAACTGAATTAGGCAAATCTTAACTGGATTAGGGAAATCTGCACAGATTTGGATTAGATCTAAACTAGAGAGCTGTTCACAACTAGGCAAATCTGAGCAGGATTAGGCCAACCAGAACTAGACTAGACTAGACCGATTCTAACATGACTAAGCAGACAAGACAGCAAAGCAAATAATTATTGATCTCAGAAAGACATACAGTAGTTGCCATGGCTTGACACGAGACAATGAAATCAAGAACTAGGATGCTGTAGAGACTAAAATCCTGATAGAATTGTGACCGCAACACCATAATCTACCATTCTGGTAGATTCTCAAGTGTTTTGTTATATGCTGTAGCAAAAAAAAAAAAAAAACTACACACTTGTCTACAATATTAAATAAATTCCTTTTAGGGCTCAGAAGGTTTTGAAACACAAGTGAACCACTGTCTGGAAAACGCTGAATATCTGTTTTACAAACTAAAGAAGAGAGCAGATTTTCAGCTTGTCTTCAAAGATAAAGTGAGTATGTTCTACAAAATGGAGAAATATAATTGAGAAGATTTTTTAATCGTGGCTTATTTTTATTTGTGGTTAATATTTTTAACATTTTTCGGTTTAATAATTTCAGCCAGAACACAGCAATGTCTGTTTCTGGTACCTACCGAAACGGATTCAAAGCGTCCCACCGGGCCCAGAGCGAGACCGAGAGCTACATACGGTAGTTAATCGTTTTGTAAATTTGGTTAATTAAGAAGAATAATATGAATTGATTAGCGGTTTAAGGAATAATAACTTCTATCTGCTTTTATTTCTCTTTATACTGATCCCCACAGGTTGCTCCCAAAATCAAAAGGAGAATGATGGAAGAAGGATTTACAATGATTAGCTATCAGCCTCTGGAGGACAAAGTGAATTTCTTCCGCTGTGTTTTCTCCAACCCGGCGAGCCAAAGAGAGGATGTGGATTTCCTGATCAATGAAATTGCTCGTCTGGGCTGTGAACTGTAAGAGTTCCCTGAAAGGTTATTTTGTGTAAATAGCGAGTAGAGTGTCTTCTTTATTCTGTTTAATACAGCATCTCCTCTTATTTCAAATGTTGTAGGGAGAAATGATACAGATACATTTTCTATTATACAGTACAACACTATATGTCTGTATCCTCATTCAATTCGATTTTAATGGTACTAAAAAAAAATATCAATTTTAGTGTTTTCAAAAATGAAAGCAGACATGTAGTGACATCTAGTGGTACATTTATGTAACTACACACAAAACAAGGTCATTTGGCAGGTGTCAATAACTTTTGAAAAATGAGACGAGGGAACTGCTGAATATTTAGTTTATATGCATGTCATTACTGTGATTCCTTTAGAATGTATATATAATCAATATATTATAATCATTCTATGATTTGTCATAAATTTGTTTGCATTGTCTCTGATGAATGAATGATTTCATCTTATTTATTGTTATTTTTTATCTAATTTTTCAATTTTCTATTTTAAAAATGTAAAATTTTTTGTCTAGCTTTTTTCTTTCCCCACTTTAGCAAAACTAGATGCTATGAGCATCTTTTATGCGGGTTAGGAATAAAAAAAATATGATATTGTGACAATTTTTCAGACGTTTAATTCCTCAGTAAATAAATAAACAAATATGGTGTAGTGCTGAGTATGACAGAGAGGGCGGCGGCGTGTGACTGAAGATGGATTGTGTTGGTGTTGTGTGTTAATGGCCTGTAAAAGTTCCTTTTGGATAGGTGATTTACCAAAGTTAGAGGAGAAAACAATGACAGTTCCAGCGTTTGGACAACATCATCAATCACGTACAGTACAGATGACGTCTTGCGTGTTTTTAGAAATAGTGTGTAGAAAGGATGCGTTGTGAAGTAAATGACCTGTGCGGTTGGTCTTTGCTGAACAGACAAAATGTCTTGTCATTATAAATATCTCAGTTTAGTCTGGACCATTGAACCTATAAAAGTCCCAATTCCAAAAGAAATATCCTTAACACTGAACAATTTGGTATAACTGAGCATATCTAGTCCAAAAAAAAAAGCTTTTAGAAAGGAAGTGTAAATTGCTTTCCATCATTGATGGCTTCAGCCAATTGAAGGCTTCTCATTGGCCTTTAAAAAACCAAAAGCGGATTGGACTGCAATAGCGCCCCCTAGTGTCGAGCACTATGATTCCACTCATCCACAGTGAACTGCATCTCAATCAAGCGCCCAATTTCACGTTTTCCCTTGGAATTTAACCCACAATCTTGGTGTTACAAACCCCCACTGTACTGATTAATCCAAGAAAAGAAAAGCATCCAGAATAAAGACACTTTAATCAAATACAAAGACAATCTTCTATAGAAAATACTCGATTTATGGCTAAGAAACAATTAGACGGTAAAAAGTATATATTACATCCTACAAACAAGCACTCGGACGTATAGAATCAAGGCAGAACAAGTACATTCCTTTTCTACATCCCAGTATTTCGTCACAAACGGCACAAAAGCTAAAATACCCATTAATATATGGTTTAACCTTTGTAAAACGAAATTTAGGGCTTAATCTGACGCCGACATGCAGTATACGACATGCAAATACATTGAACCGGCACGAGCTCTTCAGACATTTTTCATCACATCAACGGAACAAAAGGTCTGGAAAACTCAAAAGGTCAATTCCGACACATCTGTCTTGATTTCTCTACACACTCGGGTATTTTTCATGAGCTTCTTCAGGCACCTACACATCTACGCCCGTGCTGGGGATTCGTCTCAGCCGCAGGAAATAATAGTGAACCTTTTGGAGACACAGGACATGTTGTGTAACACAATGCCCAGGAGAAAAAATAAAATGAAAGCCACGAGCAGCACAGTGCAAATGCCGGTCCATGCGGAGGTCTTGACGCTGACTTCCTCCATGTCCTCGTCTCCCTGGTCGTCTCCCAGCACCAGGCTCCTCGCAACCGAGACGTTTAGAATGCGTTTTGGGGCGAAGGGGCACGGCGCATCTCCGGGCAGAAGCGCCCCATCCGCATCCAGAGGAACAGGAAGCAGGTAGCAGTCGTTGTTTGGCAAGTGGATGAAGATGGGAGTGTGCTCGGAAGAGTGTGAGAGACCGATGATGGAGAGAACTTCTGGGTCGTCGGGGAGATAGGAGACGGAGAGGCCGCTGGGCAGCAGGGTCACACACCGGCACCAAGGGCAGCGGATTTCTTTCTGGCTGAGCCTCATCTGGCTTAGACACAGGGAGCAGCATGTGTGCTGGCAGTGCAGCAGTTTGGGCCGGCGGCGATGGGTAAAAGAGTTCAAGCAAATTTGGCACTCGAGCCTGGAGCTCTGGGACAAGGTCTCCATTGTCCTTAAAATGAGGCTTTTAAACAAAAAAACGGAGTCATAAAAACGTGAAGTGAGGAAGCCACCTGGCCTGGCAGGCAGATTTAGTCGATCTCTTCTCGTCTTCAAACGCTTTTTTCGGATCGATCCTCCGTGTTCTAATCCATGTTTTGCTCGACCTGTAAAACCCAGACAAGAAGGCATCTTCAGTGTCTGATGCAAGACACACACGCAACAAATGTCCGACATGATTAGAAAACCCATCTACCCACTCATCTTTGAATGACTTTTCCATTTCTGGGTCACGATGAGAAGCAGCCAATCACTGAAACCCTGAGCCTGAAGGTGGGACACACATTGTAATTGGAGGCCAGCCAACCACAAACCAGAACACAGACACACGCAATCACACCAATCATCGATTTCCAATTCCTCCAAAACTCCAATTCCCAAATGTCTTTGAACCGGAGACCTGGAGGAAACCCAGGGAGAACATGCAAACTGCACACAATAAGAAGCACGACCAGGTCTCAGACTTTAGTTCTCTGTCTTTTTTTCAGGGAGGCAACAGTGCTACCCACAATGCCACTGTGCCACGTGAATTGAATTTAAAAACTAAAAATAAAATAAACATAGTGTACATTTTTATACAAATAATACAACCAGTTTTGTTTAATAGCGTATTAGTATTCAAGCTGTTCATAACACGAATCTTTGTCCCCAAGTAGGCTAAAGCCTCACACAAATTCAGCTCAAATAAACAAAGCATTAGTTGAAGCGTATGCTCAATAATGAGTTTCCAAATACATGTTCCTTTATATAGCCATTTTAGAGAGCCATAAAATATCAATACAACAATCATTAAAAAACCATCAGAAATGATCACAAATGCAGCAGATAGTCAGAGAAGAGTGTAGCATCGTCTCAGCCGAGTAAATGATGGAGGCTGAGATGCGTGTTTCTTGGTTGACATACAGTATGTGAACTTTTTCAAAGGTCTCTCATCAGCAGCTCTGGTTAGAAGAGCTTTCACAGCGTCACTCACAATTCTGATGCAGCATCTAATTTTACCAAATGTGTGTACTAGAATGCAATGAAAGGCCTGACAAACAAAAAAAAATTGAAATGTCACATTTTCAAAGAATACTATTTTTCACTGGAATTCCCAATAATTTGTTACTGCGCACCACACACACACACACACACACACACACACACACACACACACACACACGCACACACACACAGTCAGCTTGGTTATGTTTGCTTCTGGTTTACAGTGTGGAGTAGTATTTAGATGTTTATTTCATATATAAGATGTTTATATATGATACATAAAAATTGATCATAAAGAATTCATATATTAAGATGTTTATTTCATGCTCTTCACACTTGGCCTGTTTGATTTCTATTATTCGCTAAATTGATTTTTGGTTGCATGGCTGATAACACTTAGCATAAGCAAACAAATAGACAAGAAATGCCTGTTCAATGTCACCGTGAACCTAGTAGGCAGTTATTTGTTTATAGCTTTTTCAAATATAACCAATAAAACAAAAACAATGAAAATGTATGTTATAAAACACAAAAGACAGAGGAAATGTCTTTTTCAATTTTGTACCTCAAGTTTGTAAATACCAAACAAAAAAAAAGGTCAAGTTCTCCATTTTTAGTCAAAATAGTAATTCTAAGCTAAAGCTAAACATCTTAAACCTTCAAGAACATGCAGATTGCTGGCCATAGAAAGACCTCCGGCACATTTCCTTCCGACCTTAAATTCATAGCTCAAATAATATCCCAACCATTTTGAAAATTGATTTGAAGGCATTTGTTTCCTTCAGGTATTGCACAGTTAATATGCATTTTAATTGCTTGGCGTAATGCTTGTCACCCTGGGAAGAAAACACGAAGAAAAATTGAAGTGTCCCAGTGTCACAAATGTCAGTCACCTACAGCAAAGGTTGAACCTTGCCACCAAATCAAATGAGTTTGTATCCACCTTCCCATCAAACGTATAAATCATTCACATAAACAATCCGTATCCATTACATATGCTATAATCCACTACATAAACACACATGGTTCAAGAAACTTCATACAAACGGCTTTCAAGTTTATAATATATACCAAGTAATCGCTACTATAAGTACATTTTCCATTCTTTACCCATGAGAGGAGAAATAATTAATAATGCAATTAGAACTGCTATTGTGGCATGAGCTGGACGGAGACCCCTGAGAGATTGCTCATTAATATACACATTATCTTGTGAAAGGAGTGGAAATATTCTCTTAGGGCTTTCCAATCAGTGTGTGCTAGAAGAAACTCTGACATATTTAGACAAACTCATTTAAAATGGTTGAAAAATCAGTGAGTGAAAAAACATTGCCATTCTTCATGCTGAACAACCATGAAAAATCAGACATCGCCAAATCAAGCTTGTCAGGAGGATTCAGGAGATGATCATTCGGTTACCATGAAAACCACTCAGTCTCTATTTTGCATAGCATAATTTCGTCCAGCAATTCTGGCACAGCACACTGGGGAGAAATATGTCAATCTATTAATTCCTGTGGGCAAATTTACAAAATGACATTAAACATTTGAGAATGTGTTAACCTTCCAAACGCGTCCTTCAGAGTTCTTGTATCCCACCATTCCTGCTAAGCAAGGACTTGGACTTTTCTATACTTTTCCCATCTATTGTTACATTCAAAGTTCATCAGTATAAAGAACACATTGAGTTTTATAAATAATCATGATTGAGTTATAAAATACCATTGATCAATGTTACTCTAAAAAAGTCTACCTGGAGTAGGAGATTGTTTGTTTCATTCTGTGTTTCCCACTGTTCCATTCCTTTCTTATGATCAATGACAGTACAATAATTAGGTATTTAATATGGTTTATTTTGGTATTCATGTAATTGAGAAATATGCCACGTCATTGTTGTGGCTATGAGTGCTTGACGCCAGATCATCTCCACGGAACTGCGTGGCAACCAGACTGATGTAAACTGAATGTTTGTGTCTTGTTTAGTTCAGGGGTGGCCAACTAGTCAGAGACTAAAAGAGTCTGTTTTTTATGTTTTACTGCAAAGAGCCACATCATACACATGTGCACACATAAACACCTGGTTCTTAATCTTGTATGTACGCACGCACACACAGACCTCTGCTCAGTCAGATTTAATGAAAAAACCCACACCAACATAATAATATTAGTTATTTTTCAACAGTTAACATTGTCTGCATATTTGACTCATGTCATGTGAAAGCTCCTGAAGAGCCGCATGAAACTAGAGCCACTTTACCTCAAGCTTTACTTTACTCAAGGGTTGGCCATCCCTGGTTTAGTTAGTTACCTGCTTTCCATCGGAGGAGACGGAAGTCTCCTCTCTGCTCTGTTAATAAAAGGCCTCAAGTTCCCGTGTTTCTCTGACCGGAAACCCCTTTCTGTACTGCGACCGCAAGCAAAGATCCCAACTATCTGGTTTCTGTAAACTGTAAATTCAGTTACTGTAAACTACACTTTTGATTTTCTGTTTTAAAAGGGAATCTTACAGTAGAAGCTGCTTGCTCTGTGGTCGGGTACCTCAAAAACGAAGACAATGAAACATGTCAGCTCGCACTACAGCGGATCATCAACCTGATGGATGCAGGCGAATCGGGGGTGGGGGGGGAATGAAAAGTGCCTCTAAAAAAGAAGCTGTCTGGTGCTCTCAAGGGCAAAGCGCTGACACGGGCAGGTGTGGAAGGAGTAACTCAGTGAGCTATTCATGCATGACCTTAACCTTTACTTTTTGAGACCTTTTGTGTTGAAAATTAGATGCAGGAGGTGTTTAGTTTACAGCTTTGCACCTCAAGCATTAACCTGGGTAAACATCGCATAAATCTGAAACATCCCCATGCGAGGACAATGCATGCAGAGAATAGTGAAGGCAACTATTACACAAAGTCAGAAGGGCGTTTGCAACAAACAAGATAAGCGGTTAACTTTGCCCAGACTGAAGTATTGTAATAACAGGTATCAGATTAACACAGCCCTTACAGTGCTAAACGCCAGTGATGATTATCAACGTAAACTAGTGTTAATAAGAAACCCGGTCTAAAGGGAAAAGGCCACATGAATGCTGAGTGAATCAAAAACCACTGACAAAAGATAGTAAAAGATAATATCGGTGGAATTTACTAATCAAGTCTCAAGGACAAAGTAAAGTCATATGAGCTCCCCTAATATAAACTTTCGGTCAGGAGAGGAATAAACAAAATACATGATGACAGTTGGGGCTTGATAAAATAATCGAAATATTTTGGACAGAATGACATGCACAGACTTTATCAGATATATTTAGGTCATATTTAGGCTAGTTGTCATTTGCTGTGTCTCAAAAGCGTGTGAGCTCCCTTAAAAGTAGATCAACGTGCTAGACCCGATTGTAATACCCACTACTACACTGTTTTGACTCGCAGCCATTACGATGATTCAATGAGCTATTAAAACAAACCTCTACCGAAACAGAAAGCTACAAGATAATCTCAGGAAGAGTGAGCGCGTGCACCTGGCGTAAACCAACGCAATGAAGTAAAATAAAGAATATAAACTTGGCAGCACGTAAGTCGCCAATGTCATTCGACAAGTCTGTGAAAATCGACAATTTACAACAAAATGCAAGGACATGCGTTGCGTTTCCGCATCATATATACATAAATGCGACGTATAAGACGCACTGAAACGAACAGGTTCCATTTGTTTTGAACTCTAGAGACCTCACGTGCACAAACTTTGTTTACGAATATACGAAGACAAGACACACGGTTTCGAGTGTTCATCGTTTAAAAGAAACACTCACCTTAGACTGCAAAATGCCCTCTTGTACTAACGCAAAAGATGAACATCACACACGCATTCCGCCACACTTCAGTCTTCTGCTCCGTCAAAGCTCGACTGTAGAGGTTTGACGTGATTCACTCGGAGCCAATAGAAAGCGACTGTCAAAAAATGATCGTCCAATGAGGAAGCTTGAAAACATCATATTACGCCCATCCGTGTGAGAGCCACTTGATTAATCAACGACGTAATTTACAAGTCCCGGTAGAAAGAAAAAGGCGTTAAATTGCAATCGCTTAAATTTTAGACTGAAAATGTAGCATTGATTGAGATTCAATTTTGCTTCATGTAAAACAAAGTTTACAATAAAATGAAAATGTGCATTTTTTTTTTGCCATGAAATTTTGAATGCAGGTTAAGCTCACATAGCTCATCACAATGTACGAGTGTGTGTAGGGGGGGGGTGTCCTTTAAACTTTGACAAATAACCAAACAAATGACATTGAACAAATGACAGACGCAATGGATTAAGTGCAATGCAGAGACTTTAATGACACAATAACACTGTACATTTCAATTGAGTTTTTGCACATCAACATTACACTGTGTATAAAAAATTCACAGTAATAAAAACAGGTACACCTGGACGTGGAGGGGGGAAACCATCCACTCCATTTCTGAGTCCCAGCCCCGACCCACCCCACTTTTTTTTTTTTTTATTAAGTTGCTTTGAGTCACCCTTAAACCAGCTGCATATCCAGTGTCCAACTTTTGAAACCACAATCTGTGGACCGGTCCTTGATCAAGCTGAACAGCTCTTGACAAGCATGATTTACATCTTCCAGATCAAACCGCATGAGACCGGAAGCATGTTAAGAAACGACCCAAAGAAAGCGGCGTCAGCGTAATGTTAAGATGAATGCATAGCACTCAAATAGAAAATATACATGAACACTGGATATGCAGCAAAATGTAGATCACTGTAATAGACATGCAAATTATATTAACGATTAGTGTCCATGTGTACTGTACATTCATAGTGAAAGTGCTCTTACACACAGTAGGGTAATACATTCAAGTACTACAGCAGTGCATTTAGGTTTAGTATCTTGTGCCTCTTTTCTTCATAAAACCTAATGAGATGGATACAAACAGAACTCATGAGTCAAATAAATAAAAATAAATACAAGATCTCACCTCTGCCTCGCTGGCAATAGGTAAATTCAGGGTCCTCAAAGTCATCATATTCACTTCTTGGCCTCTGCTGGTTCAGTGTCTTGTACGATGGTCTTCGGAGGGGCGCTCTTCCTACGAAAGTGGAGGGAATGCATTTCATTTAGATGAACACACACCGATCTATTAAAATTAATATCCTATATTTGTGTCAAACCATGAACAGCAGTGTGCAAATACAGTCAATTCAGAAAAATAAAAATTTGCAACTATCAAAATGTTAAATTACAATAGAATTAAAAAAAGCAAAACAAAAACAAATAGAGTTTAAACTAAAATCCTGTTGACCTACAAAGTGAAGACTTCCCAAAAGCTTACCATAATCCTGAGGTGCACCAACTTGCCTCCAAGACCTTGGCTTTGCGCCACAGCTTGCCCAGCTCTCTTGGTCAGACATAACCCCTTCTCTCCCCTGTCGTTCTAAAAATGGAATTGAAAGAGCAGTCCGTCTCAGGACACCGAAAATAGCATTTGTGATACTTACCATTACAAGGCCTGCACAAGGTAGCCTTTTGAATTCGCTTATCTGCTTTAGCCAGAGAACCATACTCCTCACAGCAGTCTCCTTTGGGATGCGCCCGAGCTTGCTCGTGAAAATCATAGCTCTCCTGGCCTTCACGCAGCAGCCTCCTATGTCTGTGCTTAGCACAGTGGTGACCACAAGAGGGCAGTGGGTGTCTACCAAAAGCCTTCCACTTTGACACTCTTGGCGACTCACAGTTACTCCTCAGATCTCCATCAAGGTCATACTCACAGTCCTGATCGGACACCTCCAAGAGGTCCCGTTCAGGCATTTTGCACAGCGCTCCCTCTTCTGGTAAACTTGAACCACAGCAGGAACAAGTCTTCTGACAGACCGAGCAGCTTCTCTCTACGCTCATGAGTTCTTTACGAGGGCAAAGAGGAACACTACTGGTTTCAGCCAGTCTGCCTCCACCCACAAATACATGAGATGGAACGAGATCAAGATCTTCTACATCAGTGGAGAACATTTCATCCTTGGAAGAGAGCTCCTCAATGGAGGGACTCAGGACACTCTGGCGCTCTTGGATGCCTTGCGGGTAATAGCTGTATGGATAAGCATTGCCAACCGAAGTCATGTAATTTTGGGTAGGTATGAGTGTAGATTGGGAATCAAAATATACAAGTGGCTCAATCTCTTGCTCAAGACTGAGGCCAGTTGTAGTCTTGTTGCAAGGAAGACGAAGAATTTGATATGGCATTTGAAAGTCCTCAGAGAGCTTTATGAGAGGATCCATAAGCCCAGCAGCATCAGCAGAAGAAAGGTTTATTATCTGCTCGTCAAAATCAGGAAGCAGACAGAGAGAGTTGGTTTTCTCAGGCTCGTCATGCTCAGGATTATCATTTTTCGCTGCGCATAAAAACTCATTCCCAGGTTCTGATGCCTCGATTGGAGAGCTCACCTCAATGGCATTCTGCTGGACTTCATTAATATTTTCAGAATGGACAGAAGAACTGTCAAGAGGCAGCACGTCTGATAACACGCATTCGTCTAATCTACCCTGACTGGACTCTGCGTCGTAGGCAGAGTCGCTGTACATGGTCAGCCTGGCTTGATTGACCTGCTGCTCCAAGGAGCCCGGCTCCATCTTGGAATCAGAATTTAAAGCCATTTTTTCTCCCTGGACCAGAGCAGGCGTTGAAGAGACCACTGAACTAGTGCCCTGGTCACGGGCTTTGAGACCCTCAATTTTGTCTATCAGTTTGTTGACTGAATCGCTAGGGTCTGTTTGGACCTCAGAACAGGCAGTCTCTCGATGCATCCCTCCTGCATGTTGATAATGATGGCGGACACGAAGATCATAAGAAGCCATAGAGGGGAAGTGCGGGTTGAGCTTTCTGTAGTCAACTGGCTGCATGGGTGCGTGTGGAATCACATAGCCAGGATACTGCATAAACTGATAGGGGGCCATGTAGGGACGGCCAAAATGCAAAGCTGCTGGAATGAAACCGCTCATTAATTTAACCCAAAATTAAAATTTTACTCAAGAAATAAACGGTGACTAAAATACTTTAAAAAGAACAGACCTGGCCCTGGAAACCCATAGTGGCTGTATGGATTCACAGGCCACTGATACATGAAATATGGCTGAGATGGTGGCTGAACATAGAAAAATGGTCTAGTGTGGTTTACTGGATGGTGAGGTTGCCCAACTCCTATAGATTGTGAAGCATTGTTGATGCCTGGAGATTAAGGGATGAAGACAGGAACAGCAAGACATTTATCATAAACCAGCAGATTGTATAGGTCATCAAATGTGCTGCAATAACCTACCTTCCATTTCTTGTGAGGACACAAAGAAAGACAGCACAGGATACAAAACACCGCAATACTGCAAAAAAGACGTGCGATAACAGAGATTAGATGAAAAACGATTCAAAGAGTCAAGTTTATGCAAAACATTGCACACCTTAGATGTGACAGTGACAAAGTGTACTTAATTGTGCATAGATCGAGAGCAAATACGTGTTTTTCAAGTTTCGCAGTTTTAGATTTATTGGCTCCGTGGCGGTTTCTAGAGAACCAAATTAATGCAATCATGGCATTGTCTGCACGTGCAGTCACTTGGGACGTCAGCTGATACGCGCTTACGTCTGGCCACATCGGTCTACCTTTATTTGCGTTACTTTTCTCTTTAAACACCTTTCGAAAATTACTCAAAAAATATATAATTTATGTATGTGTTTTTACGTCTTTATTCTATTACAACCATTTTGACAGCCGTTTTATTTGGTTACTTTTTCGACCGTCCCCTTTTGCAGCGCCTCCATTCGGATTCATGTTGTAATTCGCTTCGTTTCACCATGTTTGTTGTTTGAGTGGATCTGTGCGGGTCTATCGGTACGCGGTAAGTACCTATATCAGAAACTCGTCATTTATTTTCCGACGTCCTTTTGCATTGCAGCGTGTCTCGTCGATTTTGTATCAACATTGACAAATTGTGTCGATGTGGGGTTTTTTGGTGTTAGCATTTCAGCTACGTGTTGTGAATGCTACGTTGGCAACCCGCTTATTTACATGTACTATACAGGGCTGTCAAGTCGTGAATCATGCGCAAATTAAGCAATAATCTAAATATTAAACAACATTCGATTGTTAAGCACCCGACGGTTTTAAATGTTTTTAAAAGACTTACTTTTTGAACTAACTGTGAGGTGTTTTCACTTTCGTTTACTGTTTTGCTAGCTAGCTTAAAGGCTAGCGAAAGTTTTGTTTAAAATAAGGCCAATGACCTTTTAAATAGAGTGACAGTCATTGGAAATTTATGTGTCAGATGCTTAAATTATAAGCGACATGTAAAGTACTTCAGAAAAATGATAAATTGTGGATTTTATTTGCAAGGTTTTGTCAACATTACAATTTTTTCTTTTGAACTATCATATCATTCCACAAGGTTTCTGATTTTGACATTTAAGATAATTAAATCACTCTTTTTATATATAGATATTGTGCCGCCAGATATGGCCTCCATCATTGAGCAACTGGAAGGAGTGAGAATCAATGCCGAAGAAAGTTTATCGGCTCCCGGTTCGGCTCAGGAGATGAGAGCTGGAGTGACCGCCATGGCCAATATCCCACTCCCACCCTCCAGTAAATATCGCTTTATTGCTGCGGAAGGCATGTTGATGGAGAACAGCGGTGGAAAAAACAGAAAGGAGGTGAGAATGTGTAAGAACATTCTTGAGCAATCCGTAGACAGTTTGCTTGCTTAACAGGGAACATGCTTTTTTTTTTCTTCACTGTCTTCTTTTTTACAAAACCAAGCACAATTGTGAATTTACAATGCAATATTAAATGGATTTAGTCACAGGCTTGTATTGTTAAGTCCTTAATTCAGTTATGATCTAAATTATTATCTTTTGGACATTTTAGACCCTTGGACTTCTCCAGAAACTTTCCACTGCTCTTAACATTTTGGAGAAGTATGGTTCTAATCTCACCAACTCTAATAGGCCAAAGTACTGGCGTACAGTGAAGTACAACAACCCTGTGTTTAGGACCACTGTAGACTCTATTCAGGTGGGTAAAATTATTCATTTATTTTGAATCATCACTGTATATTCTGGGTTTGACTTATTTTTCTATAACCTTAGGGTGGCAGGTCAGTATTGAGCCTTTATGGTTACATCAATCAGCAGCATGATGGTTTAAGCTTCCCAGACGATGTTGATCAGCCAGATGTTGAGAAGGTGGCTTCAGTGACTCTGGAGGTCATGTGTCTTCGTATGGAGCTAGACCTGCTCATCAAGGTGAAATAATGTTGTATATAAAAGTTTTTTTTTTTTTTTTCGGTTTAAGCCACTGCCTCTCAATTATTTTTGTTTCAGCTGCCCATAAAAAAGATAATATTTTGCCTTGAACTTGCCCAAATTTGCCGCAAAATATTGTCAGGGATGCAGAGTAATCATGTAGTACTCTTTCATATCCGAAGGTGGCAGCAGCAGGTAGCGATTTGCCTTGTACTTGCAGATGAGAAAATTGTACATTGGTTCGCAAATTGTTTTTATACACCTCGAAGCCCTCGTAGCAAAGACGTTACCGGCAAAGGGCAGACCGTATACCTGTGTTGGATATTTGCGGCTTTTTGTTAGGAAATGGGAGCGAAGCATAAAGCCTTGCTGTTTCATAGGAGGTCCGATGGTTATCGCATGGCTTTAGCCTAAACACAGAGAAAGACTCAGAGCTGGGGAGGAAGAGCTTTGTGTGTCTTTCATCGATTTCTGCCAGGATATATGCTCTGTGTTCATCCAAACAGGCCCTGGTTTCACACTGAGTGAGGATAAATATGAACCATTGTGAAGTACTTTTTGTCATTGTTTTTATTTGATTACTATTCAAGATGTCTGATTCAACGTCATTCTTCAAAGTTAAAAAAAAGCTTATATTAACATCATTACACTTATTTTGTAAATAATGGGCTTTTTTTCCACATTTTCAGCTGGTGGTGTGCTGCGGGATTTTTTCAATGAAAAAAGTGTGACTTGGCTTGAAAAAGGTTGAAAAACACTGGTCTAAATAACATTGAGTCAAAACATTTAGATCAGCTCAAATCAAATAATAACTTTATCATTGGTGCAACAAAAAAGACTTAAAGTGCATCACTTTTCCTGAAATCGAATAAATGTTTAATGTTTTTAAGAAAACTAGAAAACAACTTCCTTATGCAACCATTTTGTGCGCGCTCTAGCAATGAGCATGATACTGCCACCTAGGCCATTTACACAATTCTAGTGAAGCAAAAGCATGTTCTCCGGAGTCTTCCATTAACATCACTTTGGGTTTATGCCGCACTGTTTGAAAAGGACTGGTTTAAGCTCACAGTGTCGTCTTTTGTCTGGCAGGGTGTTCATCCACATCCCGAATTCTTTGAAAGACTCATGCCTTCTCTCACTGTACAGGTACAATCAGGTTTATCAAATTATATTATAACATTTTTTACGAAGAACTTAAAAACATTGTTGCTTGTCACGGGTGGAAACCACTCTTATTTATACGTCTTATTAATATATTTACAGGAAGATGACTGTATCAATGCTGATGCAGTGGCTTTTTCTTCAAGTGAGAAACACACCCCTTCCTCTTTGTCTGCTTCTTTCAGCCCCGCATTGTCTTCTCTACCCGTTTCTAATCCGACCGGTAAACACTCTACACATTTAATCGACACAAGTCAATTCCGAATTCTGCACACTTTCCAATTCTGCACAATATTTCCTTTCTATAAACTTTGAATTGTTTTTCAGACACCTGCACCATATGTGGTATATTTTCGGTGTCTGCCAACTGTCCGACTTGCACTCAGCAGCTCTGCACAGAATGTGATCGGTTATATCACTCTCACTCAGGACGGTCAATGCATGTTAGGATTCCTGTGACTCCATCCAAACCCACGAAACGACACAGGTTAATGTTGCAGAATTTATTTGTAAGCCTGCCGAGGAGACTAAATAGTTGACTTCTTCCTACAGCTCATCATTGTCCACATGGCAGTGTTCATACTGCACTACAGTCAATACGATGCAGCTGGTTTTGTGTGAAACCTGTGACAGGCCTCGTCTTTCTTCTGCTGTAGCTTCCTCACAAGAGGAATCACCTCAGGCACGCTCTTCAATATCTGGTGAGCCTCAATTGTTTATATGCAATAAGTAGCCACTAGATTTGTAACAAATTATTATTTTCCTGTAAGCGTGGCGTTTTATTGGCCGTTCTTTTACAGAATGGCAGTGTAAGAGCTGCACAGTGATGAATTCATGCAGCAGTATTCTGTGTGAGGTGTGTGAGCGCCCTCGACTGGCAACTCGGCCTCCTGTCACACCATCTCGACCCATTAACCTTCCCACTGACGTAATGGATAGCCAGGTACTGAAATTTGTCATTTTCATCATTATCCTTAATATTTATTTTAAAATAAAATATCTTAATTTTTTGTGACTAATAATTGCATTTCCCCAACCAAATTAAGAAAAAATAAATGACTGAAGCTTGTAGTATTGGATATTGAAGAGGAAAGAATACCAACAATTACTGGAAACAATTCAGCTTAGTCCTCCGTTATATTCAGTTATGTTCTTTCGAATGATGTGACCTGAGAGCACAAACCACATTCGGTTGGCTCATACACAATTGCAAATTACTTTTTTTTCATTCTTTGTTGCAAACTGCGCGGTGTTTTCAGCTTTGAAAAATACACGTAATACTTTCTTTTCACGGATACATCTGGCAAAGTAAAATTCCTGTGTAAAAGTCCTTTGTGGCTCTTTTGCACATGGAACAAACGGGAACGTTTGTCACCACAGGAAGCAAAAAAAAACTGCAACTGCATTAATTCCGTTCATTAAAAAATATATGTATATCACTGAAATATTTATTGTAACATACAAATTAATTGTATACGTTAATGCGCACATTTTGACAGCACTAATATTTTCATATTCATTTGGAGTCTTCGGCTTGCCTTTACAGTCTTCGGATTGCCTTTGAAAATCCATTAAGGTCAAATGTTTTTTGAGGATTAAAATTATTTTCAGTTGCTGTTTCTCCTATTTGTTTTTTTTTTTTTTGTCTTCCAGTGGATTTGTCAGTTTTGTACCTACGCCAATAATAAGCCTTCACTAGTTTGTGAAATGTGTTGCTTGAAAAGATCAGAACCTGCTCCATCTCTCCCCAAGTCTCACCCAATTTTACCACTCAAAGACATCACGTCGCCTACTGTGCCAGCCAAAGCTTCAGCTGCAGAAGACCCTGATTTGAAAAGGCAAAGAGTAATGAGGGATGAAGGGCTTAAACTTATTCAGCTTATTCGTGTAAGTGTACTGCTTGTTTCCTCTTGGGCTTTATCTAACGAAGCTTGCAAGCGTTTATGCATTGTGTGTATGTTGTTTTCAGGAGGGAGAGAAGAAAGGGCTGAGCCCCGAGGAGGTGTACACCAGCATGTGCATGTCAAAAAACAGTAATGTAACTCCTTACGACTGGCTTAAGACGGAGCTTCCACATGTGCTGGAAGAGATCTGTGTGTTGGCTGCGTCTTCCCAACAAGAAACCAAGGTTCCATCAAACTGTATGGAAGTGAATGGTGGCCAGAATGGACAAAGAAACCATGTGGTTCCGCTGTCCAAAGCAGAAGCTAAACGGGCCTGGCTGACCTCAGAGGGTAACAATGAAAAGGCTGTCAAAAGTGCTCTTAGGGAACGCAGAGTAAAAGTGAGTCTGGTTTCATTGTTAATAGAAATTTAGAAGTTTAGATTTATCGCTTTGCTTCAATCAGAGGTCTGGAATCTAGGGCTCGCGTGCCTCTTCTTAAGAATATAAAACATTCTCTTTAATTTCAACACTTATATTTATATCGCTTATGTTCATGGTATTCATATATTAATATTAAAATTTACGTATATTAATTTTTGGATAATGCTATTGTGACGTCAGGAAGTCCTTCAATCACTCCTTTTTTATAAAAAATTCCATTGCAGAAATCCAGAAACACTTTTATTTGCAGAAGATGGATACAATGGTGTCATACATCTGTAAAGAGTGTTGTACTTTTCAACAGGAATGGACAGAGGAATTTGACTTGGTGTAGAGAGCAGTTTCTGTATCGGAATCAGATTCGTGTCAAGCGTTAATTTTATTAAAACAAAATTCGAAGAGTTTTCGCTTTGATTTTTTAAAATTACAATCACCACATTTTCGTTTCAAACTTTTTTCTTTTGTTTTTTACTTTTGGCACTAGTGTAACAGATTGGGCGGTGCCTGCGTGTCCCTGGGCCCTTCGGTGTTTGCCATTGGCTGGCAATGGGGCTTGTGCACCAATAGCTGGCCATACCCGACCACTGGATGATTAGTTTAGATTTGATCTTTTGTTTTTTGAATTTGAAGTTGTGCTAATGATGCTTGTTCTCCAGGTTAAAGAGCTTGGCTTTCTCGGCTTTAAAGATGTGACTCAGTGTGAGGAAGCTTTAAAACAGAGCGGCGGGGATGTGAGGGCTGCTCTTGTCTTGCTTCAGCGGCCTTTACTGGAGCAATTTCATCAACGCATGTGGAGTGATGAACCAGAACCCCACATTGACATTAACCATCCGGATAAGCAGGTGACTGATTTTTACTTAGTCACAAAGACGCTCGACGTCAAGAGTTCTGATTAGGATTCATGTTGTGGTGATGTTCTAATGTCTCCTCTTGTTTTCCAATAGCACATTTGCCGTCGGCTGCTGGCTGTGTTTGATCTGCCCAGCTGGGGGCGCTGTGAGCTGGCCCTGTCTTTGCTGCGAGACCCAGCTGCTTCATACTCACTGGAGGATGTGGTTCAGGCTGTTCGTGAATCTCCTGACCGGGACTTCATCCGACGAGTGCTAAACAAAGAATGCCCAACGTGTCTATCGATTTTTCCCCACAGCAAGGTAGTGAAACCGCATCAATATTCCTGGTTCCTACGGCTGCTTGAAATCCTTGCTCGAATTTCAGTTGTTTTTTCAAGGTCTTTAAAATGCTTAAAAATGCAATTATACTTGTTTACAAACAAACAACTGTCTGACTAAATAGTCTTTAGAAAGAAGGAATATAAATAAGTGGGAAGCCTGAAATTCAAACTGCTCCGCCACTGTGATGTGAAGGGAAATAGTAATGGGAAGTTTGACTCGTATCTTTAACTCTTGAACAATAAAGTGAACAAATCATTACGAGTAATTTGTGCAGTTTGTTCATTTCACATCTTGTTTGTTTGAAATCAGCTCTAAAGAAACTAGAATTGGCAGTCGACTAGACAGACAGTGTCACTTATCCAATTTTTATTACAAAGCGCGACTTTCCTTGTTGGTTTTTCACATCATATCTCTTTAGACATCATTTAAAAAGTAGACATTTTCATTTAAACATGTTTTACCACAGGGACTGTGCTTAATAAGTGCTTGAAGTTGACTTTTCGGAAACTGTAGAAACCCTGAGTATAACTGACGATAAAATACAAATGATCACATGTGTGTCTGTGGTAAAAGTAATGACATGTTAATTATAGGATTTCTATGGTTCTGAATATGACAGAAACAGTTTTTTTGTCAAGATGCTGTCAGCGGTCACATTGCTGAGTCAGCATTGCTGTTTCTGCTTGTGTTTCAGATGCAGTCTTTAACATCCTGCCAGTGCTCTGTGTGTTGTGAATGTTTCAAGCAGCATTTCACTATCGCTGTTCGAGACAAGCACATCAGAGACATGGTGTGTCCTGTCTGCTTGGGACCTGACATCAATGACCCGGAACACCTTAACAGTTACTTCTCCACACTAGACATACAGGTGCCCAAACATGGTGGACCTGCTGATTGTGCTGAAACATGTGCTCAAGTGTTGTGTTTGTGTCTGACTACACAGCTCCGAGATTGTCTAGAATTGGACGTGTATGAACTCTTTCACAAGAAGCTGACCGAGCAGGCTCTCATTAAGGACCCCAAGTTTCTCTGGTGCAGCCATGTGAGTGATACTTCCACATTGTATGCCCTCCACACCGTTATTGCAGTTTTGTGACGGTAATCAGATCAAATAATTACACTTACCATTAGTTTCTTTTTGCAGTGCTCTTATGGCTTTATCTATGACGGCGATCAACTCAAGGTCACCTGTCCGCAGTGCAGGAATAGCTTCTGTGCCCATTGCAAAAAGCCCGTAAGTGGACCTGTGGTGTAGATCAAGTCAAAATGTATGTACTTGTCACATACATAATCACACAGAGTAAAATATATTGAAATGTATTAATTCTTTTCAACTCTTCTGATGTACAAGGATGAAAAAGGATACATTTGAATAGAATATAAAACAGTTGCACTCACTTTAAAAAAGGAAGGGGTTCAAATGTTGCGAACGTAAATGTTACAATACATTTTGTGTAGATTGTAATTATAACACAATTTGAATCAATTATAATTGAAACAGATCACAAAATTCCATTTACATTTACCGTATTTTCTGGACTATAAGCCGCACCCCTCTATTTTCGAAAAAAAAAAAAAAAAAAAACCATAAACAAGCCGCACCTGCATACAAGCCACATCCACTCTATTAAAAAAATGTCCCTTTCCAGTTGTTCACTGGACACTACTGGGGATAACATTACCTGACAGGGAACAAGGTTTTAGTCAAAACCTGGAGAGTTTTGCAAGCCACAGATATATATGTTTTTGGATTCGATTTTTTTTCTTTATTACATATGTTCACGGATTTACGGCTTCACGGGTTGTTTTAATTAGGTATGCATGAATTATAAAAGAAATATATCGAAATATTCGTGCACAACCTGCTGATGTCATGCGCATCTAGTGCTTCCTGAGCCTCCCACGCGCTTCTGCCAGTCGTGCGCTTCCACAAGTCGCGCGCTTCCGCGAGTCGCGCACTTCCGCAAGTCGCGCGCTTCCCGCAAGTCACGCTCGTCTAGTAGCGGCTGAAGAAGGGCCTCTGCGGACGCGTCTGGCTCAATAATGCCAATGTCAGACGTCAGCAATGTCGGACTCCCTAGCTGCTTGCGCCTGATATTCCCCCATTCAAACACTTTGAAAGTTAATATCTCCGGGGCCACACGTGTTACATATATTGTTAATTAATTTTTCGTTCCGTTACTGTACACATAACAATTTTTCGTTTTTATGTGGACTAATAATGTTTTATTGGCTTGCATTCGTTAAATGAATTATGGAAATATTCGTGGAAGATGCTAGGTCTGCGGCGCACATCCCGCGTCAATAAACCAGGGTTCACTGTATTTACTACAGGAACAGAACGATTTTGAATTGTAAATGTAAATGTATGTAACTAAATAGTTTGTTTCCTAACCTGTATTTTAACACCAGCAACTTTGCTGATTAAAACGGGACAGAAAATAAGAGAAAACAAACGTGTCTACAGTATTTAACTTAATTTCAGTGAAATCACGTCGTGTGAAATCACGTCTAACCATCTTCGCTGAAACCCACGAAGTTGTCTTCTTCAGTGTAGGAGTTGAACAAACTCAGCAGCGCTTTGTCACATCTGTCTCCATCAGCCTCGCTCTCCGTGTCACTGTCATCCTCCTGTGCGGTTGGCTCTGGAGGTGCGCAGCTCTCTTCGCATAGTAGTCCAGCCTTTCTGAACGCTTTGGTGATGGTGGATTCTTTCACAGCACTTCATGCTGTCAGGATCCACTGACAGACATCAGTAAAGGATGCTTTTCGCATGCTGCAGGTTTTTGTGAATGACTTCTCACCACTTGACATCCAAGTCTACCATATATTTAATATATTAATATATGTATTTATATTTATTATATATATAATATATTTATATTTATTTCAGTAGCATATTCTTCTTTGCATTTGTTTTGTCTTTTGATACGATTAAAGCGTGATGATTCCGATTTTCCCATAGCGGTGGAAAAAAAATCCACAGAATAGCCGCTCTTTTCTATAAGCCGCATGGTTCAAAACCTAGGAAAAAAGTAGCGGCTTATAGTCCGGAAAATACGGTAGTTACAAATAACTGTAATGCGTCAAGTTCACACAGCAGTTATTTTAAAGGTCTAATTTTTTTACCTAATAAGTGAAGTTGGATGTCAACTAAATAAACTTAATACAAGTAGGATGTATGATGAGGCATTCGCTATGAATAAATGTGTTGCTCCCCAGGTAAGCGTTATAATACAAAACATTATATAATAAAAAATATATATTTTATTTTAAGATAGTTTAACCTAGAGCAAATGAATCATACAAGTCTTATTTTACTGAATCAGACTGTGGGACACAGACTTTCATTGAACAGTAAACTTCACTCGATAAACTTCACTTGTTAAGTAAAGACGGATTGAATCTTCTTGATTGAATGAATCTAAACAAATTACAGTCGATCTTGTATCCTAATATTGAATTAATAATTTAATTAATGATTAGAATTAAGCTTTTTAAGATTAAGGTGCTGAAAACATTGTGCATTTTTTTCCATTTGTGGTTTAGCATTGTGGGGAAATTCGATTAAAAACAATAGTTTTTTTTTTTTATTGAACCACCAAAAGACACCAATATTCTACTGTGTTGTATTAGAAACAGTATGTTTCTTACTAGTCAGGTGATTTAAGACAAGGGCGATCATAACAGACTCTGCTCCACCCAGGTTCAGTCGCGCATTTTGCTCATCACAACTAAACGGATTGTTTTATTTATAATAATGATAATTTAATCACCTTATTAATAATAATAGTAATTTAATAGTCCTAATAGGTGCAAAACACGGGAAGCGAGCACCTGAAGAGTCAGTCACTACTTTTTTGCAAAATCCTGTGTGTTTGTGAGAAACTTCCTCCTGTTTCATCAATCTTTTCATATGGAGGATACATTTTTAGAATGAGAATTGTGCTCCCTTTGACCAGAAGAACCATGTGCATGTTTGTACCTGCAGTGGGAGCTCCAGCACACAGGACTCTCGTGTGAGCAGTTCCAGCTCTGGAAGAGAGAAAACGATCCCGAGTACCAGAGACAGGGCTTGGCTGGATATCTCCGTGACAACGGAATCAGTGCGTCATTCTTTTGCCCTAATAATCTACATCTTCCCAAACCCCCAGCAGCCCCTCTCTATAGAATTAATCATGGTTTTATGCTCATTTTCAGAATTTATTGGGAATTTCAGAATATAATAAATTGTTATTTCCACAGAATGTCCGAACTGCAGGTTCCAGTACGCGCTTGCCAAGGGCGGCTGCATGCACTTCAGTTGTTCCCAGTGCAGATATCAGTTCTGCAGTGGATGTAACAATCCCTTCCACACAGTGAGTTCCGGCTTTCTCAATCTCTCCGTTTACATGGCGCCGATGTGGTTGTGATTTCAATTTAAAGTGAGCGATGTTTAGCCTGAAAGCAGAGGGCATTTCAGCAGCATGGTCTCTTCCCTTCTTTCTATTCCTCCCTTGCCCACCACACCCCCTCTGGCAGACATGTGCAGTGAACCAGTGTACTGTGACAGGTTTGCATGCCCATCACCCCCGAGACTGCCTCTTCTACCTCCGAGACTGGGAGCCTGCCAGGCTTCAGGCCTTACTCCAGGTACACACACACACACACACACACTCTCAAGTCTGACACCTCCACACAGACACACATAGCTCTTCCTGCTTTTTGTGTGCACACAACACCGTGCCAAGTGTTTTTGTTTGTGTCTTATTTTCCCATTGTAGAAAAAGGCTGTGCACTACAATACAGACACTGCTCCTGGAGCTCAGACTGGTAAGTCTTTTTTTACCTGGCACGTACATAAATCTGTCTTATTTAGTTTTATATACAGTGGAGCCCAGTTTAACACAGTAGTTAGTTTTGTTAGTTACTTAACAAAGCCTTACCTGGAAAATATGTATCGTGCCAAAATGCTGTTTTACTCATTTAAGTGATAAATCATCCTCACACACTCTTTAAACACGCATCGACTGAGAAGTTGGAAGATCGACTTGCCTAGTCAAGCTGCTGTGGGGGAATTAGAGGACTTACACTATTTGCAGTGAGCCATTCTGCAGTAAACCAAGGGCAAACTAAAGCTGTTACGCTCCATGGTGAAATCAGTGTAAAACTGCAAAAGTCAGCTTTATATACAGTTAGTCTGTCTGTCTGACAAAAATGTTTTTCTCTTTTGTTCACTTCCTATTCCTCTCTATCTCAAGTGCTTAGCAGAACAAACCTGCTTTTTGTATAATGAAGAATTAAAACGCCATGAAGTCCAGCTCGCTTTCAAAACTTACATCCACATCCAAATACCGCTTCCCTAGACCAGGCTATTTTTGTGCCATGAAATTGTTATCAAGCACATGCACACACCTTCTCCTTAGGCTTTATTTTACACCCTGTCACACTCTTTCCTGAAAACATCTCTTTTGAAAACATTTTCTCATTTTGTGTGTGTGTTTCTGTGCCTCAGGTGTGTGTGGGGTGATCGAACAGAAAGACGAAGGACCGCGTCCCACCGATTCAGCCTGTGGGGCTCAGACTCAGCACGGCCAGGCTGGACTCTGCGAGTGAGTGGATCATCTCTTGGCACTTGTAGGACTTTTAATTTGTAGTAGAAAAGCACCCGAGGACCTGGTCAGTTACTGTTCAGCCAAATAATAATAGCTCGCAATTTTGAGGTGACTAAAGCTTTGTCGAGTTTTTTTTCCCACTAGCTTTTGTGGAGTGACTGCTAGGGTAATAATTGTGTACGTTTACTGATGGCTTTTTTTGTTTCAGGAAGCATTATCGAGAGTATCTGGTCAGCCTCATTAATGGCCATTCTATTGACCCAGCCATCATTTTCACGCCTGATGAGGTCCAAGTTGCCTGCAGAAGATACCATGTGGATGTGGCGCGGGGGGAGGGAGAGGATGACCGAGCATATTTTGATAGGATGCTTAAGGTTTGCTAAATGTTTTTGTTCACCGTCTTTCTTGGGTGGTTTGTTAAAACGGTGTGTTTTTCTTTTGCAGAAACTCATTGATGATGTGCCCCTGGGTGACAAGGTCCCTCGCAAGAAATGAAATCTGCATTTAGTCCAGATGTGAGGTTTTTGATGCACGTGCATCCATGGTTGTTCTTCCGTGATAAGAGCGGAAGGCTGGACAGAATGTCAAACACGCTGCTGTTATCAGCGTGGCATATTTGCAGACGATTGCACAGCACATTGCTATAATTGATTTGTTTCTATTTTATTCGACAGCGGCTTTGTTGTCAAATTGTCACAAATTAGTTAAAAAGAGAACATGCAAATCTATCTTGAGCAGAATGTGTAGATCTAAAAATATGTTTAATGAAACATATGATGACTTAAAAAAGGTAACTTTTCATTATACACATTCGAAGTGTATGGCATGGTCTTTAACATGTGAATTTATAGGTACAAACCATGATTCATTAAAAAAAACTTTATTGTGATAAATATAGTTTTCTTTATTTCAATAACCTTTGGAGTAAAGATGCAACAAGGTATGATGTCTCTCAACCACTGCAATTTTGCGGTAGTTATATTAAAAATTGCCTCAATATATGGCGATCATATCCACAATGCCGTGTTTCATGTTTCTTAAACAAACACTCTCTTTCAACAAAGTTTTAGAAAGGAAGTAACCAACTCTACCAAACATTTTTTGCTGCTAAAAACATGGATGCGTCATCATGGAGCAATATTCTGGACAAAACATAGTCATTTGTCGACTTGCACTGGCAAAAGCTTGTCACTTTTTTGTTTCTGCTCATTAAGGTGACCATGTGAATTTTGCCTCTGCATTCGAATTGTCCCTTTAAACGCATGTGCAAATACAGTTTGATAACTTTTAAATTATCCAGAATGTTTCTTCTTTCGTCTGTGAAAAAAGACAGAGTGATGCTGAAGAAATTCACTAGCAGAAATTCCGCCGCGGAACACTTTTCCGTGGTAAACTAGAGAACTTGATTCTATTGCTCCGACATTCGTTTATCGGTGATGAAGTCAAACGACAATATGATTTGTGGCAAAAAGTACTATAACTTCATTGAATCGTGTCATGGTAGTCTTTAAGATCAGAGACGTTTAAACACCTCTGCTCATTTCTATTTATATCTTAAAGCCATTAGTGAAGTATAGCGGGGTTGTCAGGGAGACCACCGGTCAGATGCTGCTTCGGTCAAAGGAATGGTCTCCTGCGGACTGGATCTGTGTGTTTTACCTGGGAAATACACAACGCCATGGGCTATGTTTGGATTTTCAGTTTAAATGGACACGATAATGGGAAAGTCGATACTTTTAGGAGGTCATTATTCTAGTTAATGAGAATTCCATGCGCTATAGAGTTGATCGCTCATACGGCGCTATTAAGGGCAATTCGTTAGATTTTTAATTGGTGACAAAACTGTAAAAAGCTAGGAGAACCGCAGCTAATCTTCTTATAATGAGGTTGAACACAAGCAGCTTGCCGTTTACCGCACAGCAAGGTGAGATATTGTATACAGTACTTGGGGAAAATCAACCGGGTTAAATTGCCCTTTTTACGAGAAGTGTTCTTTTCTAACGGCTCCGGAGGAAGATGAGGATGAGGAGCAATGGAAAAACCTTCTTTTGGAGCAACACAATGGAGGTGTTTTAGACTTGTGTTGGGCCGTTGTTCGGCGTATCGATCGACTGTGGAACGGGACATAATGACAACACAGTGAGGCAGGGACAAAAGTGCATGATGGGTTATGAAGACAGGAAACCCCATGAGGCACTTGGACTGACACATGCCATGTTCTTGGGGCTATTAAATGAGAAGGATGATGGCGTGACTTGTAGCTGGAGTATAATTGGTCCCTCATAGAATCTATATAGGTTAAATAGTAGCACTTCTCTCCAGCCTCTCTCATCCTCCAATTACAGCAGTGGTGGCATGACGTCTGCATCGTTCATGACAGATGGCTTCTCTCCCGTGTGGATCTGAGTCTCTAAAGCATAGATGGAAGAATGATGAGAATTCTGTGCTGGAGTTTGTACAAGCCAAATATTTACCAAAGCCCAGTTGGGTTTGTTTCTAAGACCGTTTTAGCACAGCAGCAACTGCCACAGCTGCAGACGTCTCACTCAGGCGAGTGTGTGCACTTCTACACAGAGGTGTAAAATGTGCCTGAAAACCGCACTTGAGTAAAAGTTCAAATAGCTTACTATAAAAATAACTTTGTTACATGTCACTGATTCCTAGAAGACAAGTTAAAGTTACTCAAGTATGTTACGAAATTTAGACTGAAAAAGCGTATGAAAAGCCAGAAACTATGAGGTTTTATTTTCTAATTTAGAAATTAAATTAAATGACCAAACACAATATGTACATAAAAAAGTCTTGTAGTGCACAATCACAATGTAACAAGTAACGGTACGTGTCCTTATAAAGGTAGTAAAGAGTATATACGTACAAATAAAAAATGTACTTGAGCGTAAAGGTTGCTTATATTTTTAATACTCAGTACAAGTAAAAAGTAGCCCAAAAAAAACACTCATGTATTACATAGTTCCTTACATCCGATTCAAGATGACAATGCACAAGAGATGATTGAGAGAGAGAATAATTTAGTAGAATATATATATTTTTTATTTATTAACTTTTTTTTTTCCATTAAAGCTTTGTTTTTACTATTTGTCTAATATGATGCACAGAACAAAAAACACTTTAATCTTTTTGTTTTAATATTTAGAGGCTTTTTGGGTTTCTTGTCAACTAATCAATTTATCTCTCTTCTCCCTCTACTCTGTTTCCCACGCCAATATCTCTTTTTCCTGCATGCACATCCATACCCTTTGCTTAATAGTGAGGAATACAACATTATTTCTGCATCTGCTCAACTAATGTTAGGATCTGGAGAGAAAAGAAGAACAAACAAGACTTACTGCTACGACTAGAAAACTATTATCAGTAATCTTAAGTTTTTGTCTGTTCACTTCACCTCACTGTGACTTAACTGTGTCTTTCTTGTCAACAGTTATGTGGATCTTGCTCATCATCCACCATCAGCCTTCCTCACAATCCAACGTGTGTGTGTGTGTGTGTGTGTGTGTGTGTGTGATAGTGAGGGATGACATTGAAATTGGATGTTTCTTATTGTTAGTCATTTTTCTATGTTCATCCATATCAGGACAAGGAGAGCTGGGCAAAGCCGTGTTGGGAAAAAAAATGAAAGACTGTACAACACGGCATGTGATCACTAGGGTATTCGAATATTTGATCGTATATTGAATAAAGCACTACAGTGGATATCTGCAGGAGAATCTATGAATTTATCAGAAAGCAGATTGATATGCAGGTCAGACTGGTTCTCTATGTGGAGACTGATGTTATTCTGCAATTCAATGTCAGTCTCACATAGTGGCCATACTCTCCCATCTTCTCTTCGCTCATCAAACTCTTCCCAAACATGAGCGCAGAACCGTAAGTGAACGTTCTTTCTCGTCTCTGCTGTTCTGCTGGAACCATGGGTGTTGTAAAAGCTGCTCCAGTGATATTGGGCTTTCTTTGCTGGTGAGACATTGATGTATGAAAAGACTGCATTCTGAAATAATAATTTTAAAAAGTGTTTAAAGCTTCTAAAAAAAGTTGATTAATTTTCTGAACTACCTCAGTAAAATGATAAACCACACTGGGTTTTTTTTTTTTTTTTAACTGCAATATTTCATTAATCAAAAAATATTAAGCATTTACAAGTATAAAACATTTAATCATCTATGTTTGATACTTGTAACATCAAATTGTAATGAATTAAAAATAAGTAAAGCATTACAATATCTTTACAAAATATGAAAACTATCAAAATAAAGTTACAATGAAATTTTTTTAATGAAACTTGTTTTTGGTCTGGTAAAAATGTGTCCAATGTTAAAAAATCTGGGCATTGTGTGACTAACCTCTGGCTAAATCTCTGGGAAAATCTTCTACTTTTAGAAATTCAGATGATTTGTGTTGTATAGCCACCATTTGACGGAGCATGTAGCCCAGCATCTGAATAGTCTTTACCAGTTCATTGTCTAGCTCTGTAACCAAACAGACCCCAGTTAGTTTGTATTGAAAGTGAAACTGAAACGCCTTTATTAGTCCCACAGTGGGGAAATTGCACCTTACAACAGCAGAGAAGAAAGGCAGGAAAGAGAGAATATAAAAAAAACACATAACATAAGCATAAATAATACAGGAAAAAAAGTCCCCAGGATACAGTGTAGTGTGTAGCATCTAGTGGCGTTAAAAAGCAGTGACGTTACAAAACTAGATCTACTTACGCTCAGTATCAATCGCAATGGCGTAAACCGCCATTCCAAAATCGATGAGCTTCACTTGCAGTGTGTCTATATTGACCAGGACGTTGTCAAGCTTGATGTCGTTGTGAAAGATGCCCTGGTCTAAGCAGTGTTTGGCTCCAAGCACCACTTGCCGTATTATCACACGGGCCAGATTCACATGCAAGTGCATTTTAAAGCGAGACATCAGGTTCAGTAAGTTCATGCACGGCTCTGGATGTTCCAAAACCAAGATGTACTCGTTGCTTTCCATATACCAATCCGTCATGTGGACAATGTATGGGCTAGTTGGGGCCATGAGCAACAGCAGATTAAAAGCCACTTCAGGATAAAGAGGCTTGGGAAAAACTGGCTGAAAAAGAAATACATTAAAAAATGTATTTTAGAATGAGGAAGGGCTGAAAAGCGGTGATCTTCTTTCTCTTTGTTGTTGAAAAGACAACATGTAATTAAACAATGCAGCTAATTACTTTCCTCATCTCAGCTGTCTGTAATTGGCTCGTCAAACTAAACAGCTGCTTGGTTCAGCAGTGGCTGCTGATTGGTTGGCCACTGCTGATGATTTGTCAGTTGTCAACAACTTTACACTTTGATTTATTTATAATTTAAGGGGCAGTGAACAATGAACCCCCCACAATGAACAATAACTCTGAACTGTCTGGCAAGTTTTGCACTTTGTCATGTTTACTTCTAATGCACTTTACAAATACTCACCTTCTGGTTCTGTGCACCTTGACTTAATGTGTTGTATATGCTCCAAACGTAATTTCGTTGTTTTCTTGTAACAATGACAATAAATACTACTACTACACCACTGCTTCTTGCAGCTACATTTTAGACTGTGTGATTGGTGTACTTACAATAACAATTTTATGAGCAGACACACACACTGCTCTTTTGATGGCCACCTTCTTGCCATCAGATGTACGAGTCCCATTAAACACAGACCCAAACGATCCTCTTCCCAGCAAAGAACCAACCTTATACTTTGACAACAATGGACCTGAATTTTTTTTAATTGATAACACAATTAGATATTGTTTTAATAAGATAAGACAATATTAGATATTGAGTGTTCACCATTTATTTATTTAATATAATATTGCTCTTTAATAAATTACTTACCAACAGATGGATTTGCTGTAAGAGAAGACAACTCTATCTTTTTTTCATGTACTTGACAGCAGCAGAAAAAAGTTCTCAAAAATTGTAAGCAAAACGCACTAATGCGTTTCAACAAGTCATACATTTTTTACAGTTTTCCCATTCGGAAATAAAAATCACATGCTGCAGACAGGTGAGGTAAAAACAATATCAATAAAAAACAACATTACAATTTTTAATTTCCTCTTTTCTTTTAACACTTGTGTGTGTGGCTGAGTGAGTGAGTCTTCTGGCCTCTTGCGTCAGATTTGACCATGTAATCAAACACAACAGTCACCATGACAACGACAGAAGACAGACAAATAAGCAGTAATATAATCAAAATAATAGAATGGCGCCAATGCAACAAAACAAGTTGAATAAGCTGTGAGTAAATTTATAGACATGAAAATGTTTCTTGGTAAGTATTAGTCAATTAAAGTGCGCAGACATGTGTTAACTCATTTGTAACCATGGAATAAAGGTTGTACCCATTTTAACCATGGATAAAAGGTTGTAGGTCAAAGGTTACAACAGGCATTTTTCAGTGGTACAAGATTAGAGTGTTCTGTTTAACCAGTGGTGTTTCTAAAAGGCTAGAATGTGTGACTATTTGTGAGTGGTTCAAGATTAGACGTTTTCTGCTTGACTAGTGGGGAGTTACATTTTTGGCACTTGACCATCTGCTATGCTTTGTCATGTTTGGGGGTATATAAGTGACCCAGTGGAAACAGAGGGCAGAGTGCCAGCCTGCAGGTTGATACAGAAGTACTTCTGCTATAACATCTTTTGCTCTCGTCGTTCGATTTTGGTAATAAAGTTCTTGCGTTTAACTTAATATTCTCTCGACTCATGAATTTTTCAACCACAAAGCGTTTTCATTTAACTAATCTTACATCATCATGAGCGTTTCTGAATGACGTATTGCTGACATTATACGTGGTTATTCCATTTAAAAAACTGGATTGGTGCTCCGAGTTCGTGTCCGTTCGGGTGGGTTAAATGCCGAGAAAAAATGTCCCCACTGAGGAAACAAAAAAAGTTTGTATTATTATTGTTGTTGTTGTTGATGTTGTTTTTAATATTATTATTATAATTTATTATTATTATTATTATTATTATTATTATTATCATCACGTGTATCAAAGCGGCGGTCTTTCTTTTCAAAATAAAGTGCCACATTAGAGAGTATATATATATATATATATATATATATATATATATATATATATATATATATATATATATATATATCTTTTTTTTTTACATTATTCACCAAGTATTCTGGGAAATGTTGTTTTCCAGAGGCAAAAACAGAGGCAACAGTAGATTCATGACCTTTGCTACACAGGGTTGGGAACAGCAGCAGAAATGTATATATCAAGTGAAAAAAATATTGGAATAAATACGGTCAAATATTTTGCCATTAATAACCACTCAAGCTGGGTATTGGTAGCAGTTTGGTATTATAAGTATCTTTCAGTTATACTCCAGCATCTCATGTGTCCTGTTTTCACAGTCTGCTGAATAAAATCAGTGTCAGTTCTAAGCTGAATGTTCTGTTTTCATTAATATGTATAACTGTGTATGACTGTTTGTCTAAAGATGGCCATAATCGTATGCAGTGTAGATAATGTATGTGATATGCTCTGAGAAGACAGATGAGATGAGGAAATGTGCTTGGGGAAATAGGTTATAAATCACTAAACTCATTTTGATCTGTCTTCAGGGCTTCTTCTTCCCTTTTTTAGTTATCAAAAATGAAAAGCCAGAAACATGCGCTAGGACAGACTTTGATGTAGGCTAACTTTAGCACTTGACGTGTGCAGCTCTGATACCAAGTTGTGGCATAATGGTTAAGAAGTCGGATTAGTAGTCGGAAGTTTAAAATCCCGGACTGTTAGTCATCACAACTAGGCCAAAGCACAATTCCCTGGTATGTGACTGGCTACCTTTTAATAATATTTGTATCATTATATTGTCTTCTCTTCTGATTTTCTTTTCCATATTTTAAATGTGTTCTCCCTGTTCTTGTGGGTTTCGCCGGGGTCTCTGAGGTCTTTCCAGAGTCCAAAAACATGTTGTCAAGTTCTCTTGATTCTTTTTCCCAATGTTGCCTAAACTTGAAAAAGTTTAAAAACTTCCATCAACTTCAAAATGGTGTAGAATAACTCAAACACCTTCTGTCAAGCAAGCGGCTTATTGAATCGTTTCATTTTCTCCTCAGAGTACACTCAGACTCAGAGACAAACCTCAGAGTTTATCACTGTCTAGTCTTGTTTCTGGTAATCTGAAATATATCTTCACAACTTTTGCTTTTGATTTACTTGGTAATGCTAATGATCACATTAGACTAAGGTCTGATTTTACATTAAAATTACTAAGATTTGGTGTCTCCCATGGTCTGTCCGAGCAGTACAGAGCAAAAGTTGTGGGGGAATATTGTCAAATAACTCAAAAATGTACTGTAATGAATTTCATGTTTACTGTTCAGATTGAAAGATAGTTTGTGGTCAAGTAAAAAATGTAAATGTTATATTTAATGTAAAGTTTAATAGAAAGAATATAATATTTGTTTTGGTAAAAATACAGTTTAAATACATAAAATTGATTTATATACAAAAATAACAATGTATTAAAATTAAATAAAACGAATTAAATAAAATTAAATGAACAAAAACAAAAAACAACTACTGTTTGAGTATAAAATCCACTTAAGTGTGACACCCAAAAAATGTAAATTATTGACTCTGTATTTTCCGGGATAGTAATTCAGCAAGGCCATGCAACATATTGAATGAAATAGCAATGATAGCAAGGTCACTTTTGTATGTCCCTCGTTCATATTTCCCCAAAATCATATTTTCCTCAGTTACCTTACTTGAACTCGGTCTGTGGCTGAAACCTATTTGTTGTGTAACTGCAGGGCAGCTTGGATTTTCTGCATGCAATACACATGTTCAAATACTTCAGATAATATTATCATTGTGTGGAACTTCAAAGTGTCGACGACAGAGTCTAAATTAGTTTTTTATGCCGGCACTAAGACCCTGAAATTCTGGCATCATCTGGAACTCCATCTCATTCTTCATCAGCATTTGGTGTTATATTCCTTAAAATGTAGATGATGAGGATTTCTGTATGCCATTACAGCATTATCATATGTGTCTGGTCATGAACGACTAGTGTGAGTGTGAGAGTGTGAGAGTAAGAGTGAATGAGAGAGAGTGAGGTCATAATGCTTGTTGAATTGAACTATTAATAGAATACAACAGAATCCATTACTCTTCGCAAGCAGTTCCACAAAGTGTAAACGCATTACTAAGGTTTGTTACATATTACTATATATATTGTTACGACAGTATTCAGTATATTGTTACATATTGCTGTTATTATATTACTCTATGTTGGCAACACCAAATTAAATTAATTGTCCCCATCGCGGAATAACTCGTTTTGTCTTGTAAGACACATAAAAGTTTGTACTGTGAACCGGACGTTTTTTTCTAATATAGTGTAGTATATAGACATAGGTTTAATATTTAATTATTAATTATTTTTCGCACGTGAAACCCCGTCCCGCTCGGTCGCGCAAGCATTAGACATGCGCTCGATTTAGAGCCAATTAGCGCGTTACAACTCACCACGTGACAAAAGAAACACCAATCAATCTCTCCGCCTCCATATCCCGCCTCTCACCGGAACACACGCTTAAGAGAAACGAAATGTTTCGAAATTCCGTTGTAAGTTGATTTCTGTTTTACGTGTGAAACTCCTAAACGTCATGATGACTGAGCTAATGTGAGAAATGTGCAGTCTCTCTCTCTCGCTCAAGTGTATACCGTACACATATAAATACATATTTAAAATATTATACACAGAAATACTATTGACACAAAAACGAATAAAATAATAAAATCTGTACATAATTGCAAACAAACGTGTGTGTGTGTGTGTGTGTGTGTGTGTGTGTGTGTGTGTGTGTGTACGTGCGTGCGTGCGTGTGTTATAGTGAAATGGTTTCTTTTAAAAAATATGAAGTAATTCGCCCTATGAAAAATTGTATGAATGGAATTGTATTCATTTTAAAGCCATCCTTTTGTCCTATATACGGATCCACTGTGTAATTTGTTTAAAAAAAAAAAAACCTTGTTCAGATGTAAAACTTTTGATACTCATTTTCATGGGGATCTACAAATGTGGCCGTGTAATTTTCATGTGATGAGGTGGCACTGCTTTTTGGATGGCTGAGCAGAAGCAAGTGTGTCAGCATTAGCTTGACTGTGACTGAGGGTGTTTCCACTGTGAAGCGCGGTGAGGCCAGTGGCCCAGTTTCTGCTTGACAACTCAGTGTTTAAGAAACACTTCTAGGGTATGTCACAATTGGTTTCCGTCTCACGAGAATCACATCGACAAACCCTCAGAAATTACACTTCGTTGCCCAGCAACCACGTCCTGTCATTCATGGCACAGATGAAGCCTCTGCAACGTTTATCGTAACCGAAATATTTACATGCGTTTGTCTAGAGCAGGGGAGTCAAAACTCAACAAACACTTTTAAGTCAGGTGGAAGCAAAACACACTAAAACGAAACATTTTCATAAAAAACATAAATCTGGAAAAAACAGACAGGAATATTATTCCACAGTAAATACATTTAAATATAGCTTAAATAGCATTCAATAAATATTAAAATTTTGAAATAAATTTTGAAATGTACAAGCTGGAAATATGAACACGTTACAAATAAAAAAATGTGCTTTTAAGAAAATGTTACAAATTATTCAACTGTTTATACAAGGCAAGGGAGCTAAAGCATTGCATTACGGAATCAGTAGTTTGTGTGTTATCAGTGCTTCATATCATCTGATCATTAATTCCACCTTATAACAGCTCTAGTTAAAAGGATCTCGCAGGCCAGGTAGTATAGTACGATAGGCCGGATGTGACCCCCAAGCCTTGAGTATAGTTGGAATTGTAAGTATCATGAATTGCTTCAAACACACCGGTTGGTAGTTAACAGTGTCACCTAACTGAATCAGCATTGGCATTGATTTTCAGGAGGATCCATATGCCTCTGATCATCTGCAGTGACTTTGATGTTTCCACATGGCTAGTTATAACAATCTCACATTCTAATATAAATGTCATGGTTGAACAAGATGCCAAATCAGATGCTTGTATATACGATGCGTTGTTTCATGTTGCCCAAGATCAGAAGGAAGGTGTCAGTACCAGAGAAGAATCTGTCTGATAATAGTGACATATGGAGCTGTGAGTGGCTCAAGATATTTACAGTATGTGGCTGTTTCAGTTTTCAGTCTTCTTCAGTTTATTGATCGCCTTGATATTTTTACAAAAGAGATTCTGGGAAATAGAGTGTAAAACAGATCAGCTCAGATGTGCTGGCCTAGTGGTGATCTTGTGTCCAAAAGGGTTTGCAGGTTTGAATCCCAGACCAATGGACCATCCTCTTCGTGTTCTGTTGTTTTAGATCAAAATAAAATAAATGTGACAAACACATAACAAAAATACAAATTTACAATTTACAAGTGCTTTTTAAACCAGTTTTAAATGCATTAACTGTTTATTTAATCAAGCTTGAGAATTGAGGTTTCGAATAAACTAAACCAGCTCTATGCAGAAGACGGTTTACTGTGTGTTATCGCTGTCAGCGCATCAGTGGCGTCTGAGTCGAACCTGTTAAACGCTGCTCACACATCTCAAAACCCCGTCACTCCCAATGAAAGCAGAAGGCATCATTCCTGAAGCGTGAACTGGTGACATCTAATGACAGCCAGTATGAGGTATAACTGACTCAAGGAAAGACAGAGATCCAAAATTTCATTTTCATATTCATTATTATTTTCTATGAAATATTTTTCGTACCTATTAGCTGTGTTTACAAATGTTCTGTTGAGTGTTTTTTTTTTGTCTGACAGATTTCGTAATTACTTGCTAATGCAATTATTTTGGGCACATGCTGTTCACCAGACATATTCATCCGTTTTTTCCTGCTCAACTCTGAAGTCGTTTAAGGACAGTCGTGTTATGCAAAGGAAGAGTGACGTCATGCATTTCAGTGGCCTGTGTTGGTTCAAAACGGTACCACCACCATAACTGTGTGTGTGTATGTGTGTGTGTGTGCGTGTGCGTGTGCGTGTGCGTGTGCATGTGTGTGTGTGTGTGCGTGCGTGCATGCGCCGCTTTTTCGTCATCAACGGAGCTGTATTTGACGTCGACGTCAAAAGCTGACGTCGAGCAAAAGGCGTGTCACTTACACCTCTGCGAGTCACCCGGTGTACCGCCCAGTGCTACTTCGCTTTTGTGATATATGTGAGCTTTGGTGCGACTTGTTTATGGAAGACTTTTGGTTGTTATGCTCAATAGTCAAAGTGGAAGTAGAGGCCTCGGAAAATGTTGGTGGTGAAGGTTTGTTTAATAAACAGGTTTGCTCATACTGGCACGCACATACGCGCGCGCTCGTGACCGAGTTGACGTAAAATGTAAGAAATGTAAGTTTTTTTGTAAAATACTTTTTAACGCACGTAACTTGCAACGTGAAGGACACAAACCAATATCAACTTGATAACGTACAAGCTAACACGAATTAACGCGTATTTATTACACTTGTTAGAAAAAATATATATTTAACTAGTGAGTAATATTCATTTTTTACATTTGATAACCCTTCGCATTGTTAAGACGTATATTTAAATGGCAGTAACAAACGAAGCGCGCCACTGTAGACGCTTCCTGTTATTTATTCGGCTAATTTCTGACGCGCTGCTCGCGTCTGCTGTGCAAATTTAGGATGGGATGCAAATCTGCGCGTTCATAAAAACCATAGCAACCGAGCGAACGGGCTTCCAATTCACCGCTGCCGTATCCACGGATGTGGAGGAATCGAAAGGGCGTGTTACCATAGCTGGATGTTGAACCCCATGATGTGCGCCTGAAGAAGAGTTGCAAAGCAATGATGTCATAGTTTTAAGTAGGAGCCACGGGAGAGCATATGGTTCGCACCCGCTACCAGAAAGGAAGTGTTGCTTTGTTATGAGCAGGCGGCGCTGTAGCTGGCGGAAGAGGAGGTCGCCCAGCCCAGTGTCTCTTCGCCTGGAATAGCCAAGCCGAGGACAAGACGCGGAAACTGTAGGAAAAGCCAAGCCTCCACAATGGCCGCAAAATCCGACGGGGTTCTCAAGATAAAGAAAAACGATGTGGCTTTCACGCCTTTGCAGAATTCGGATCACTCGGGCTCGGTTCAAGGGCTCGTACCAGGATCACAACCGGATTCAGGAACCGGAGAGACGGACTTTGTCAACGGGGAGTCGCGATGCTGTGGCTCGAATTCGACGTGTCTTCGCCTGGCCAGGGAGCAGCAGAAATACACGGTCTGGGACGGTTTGTGGATCCTCGCCGCAGTGGCGGTGTATTTCGCGGACGTGGGCACGGATGTTTGGCTCTCTGTCGATTACTACCTTCGCCGAGAATACTGGTGGTTTGGGCTGACGCTGTTTTTTGTGGTGCTCGGCTCGTTCTCCGTGCAGGTGTTCAGTTTCAGATGGTTCGTCCACGATTTCAGCACCGAGGACAGCGCCTGCGGTGGGGCGGCGAGCTGCAGCAACATGGACGGGAAGATGCTCAGCGGCTCAGCGTCGCACGGGGATGTCGGTGCCCACCCTTCCACGCCTCAAAGACAGGCGTCCACGGCCAGCAAGAGCAACAGCAGCCACGGCGCTAACGCTGCCCGGACTAACCAGACACGCTCGGCGTCCTGCTCCCTCTGCATCTGGTTGTTGCAGTCCGTCATTCATATCTTACAACTTGGACAAATCTGGAGGTGAGAACTAGCGGTAGATTCCAGAAAATACGGTTGCTTTTTGATGGTGTGCTTTGCTGAAGCCTCAAGCGTTTTGTTTGGGGTTGACAGGGGTATTACAGTCTTACACGTGCTATTAGGTTTAGATGGGAATAGGTATCAAGGCCTAGAACACTGGTTGGAGACCTCCACTATCTTTGTTGTTCATGAAATGGGGTATCTGTGTGGTGAGAGGATGTAAAGAAGTGTTGCTTTCAGTAAAAAAGTGCTAAAACAAATGTAGTTGAACGAGTGAAGCTTGAATGAGTTAAGACTAATGAGTAGATGTACGTGTATTCCCATTCAAATCTATTATTAATGCAATTGACAATAAACCTCATTGAGAACGGAAGGCTATTAGAGGATGATTGATTGCAATGTGGTTTGATTGTAGAGAAATGTAGTTGCGCTAATATTTCCCTTGTGGCGTCTCATGGAGTATAAGGTTATTGGCTTTGCTGTGAAAGTGTTGTTTTTGTTGGTTGGTTGGTACATTTCATTTGCCCAGAGTTGGTGCTAAACGTTTTCTGCAGTGACAGGAATATTATTGAATGGTGAGGCTTATTCACTTCACGGCATCAAATAGCCGGAATCTTAGAAGCTTGAATGGGTTCTGATCAGCATTCTCAGCAGAGTGATGTTCCATTTACTATGAGTCTTTGACCCTGATGATTGTGTTTGGATCCCGGCCAAACAGTAAAAGATAGTAAATGGAATTGCAGTATTGGATGTGGGCCATTAAAGCTGTGGTCTGATGTATTATAAGTAGTGATTACACGGATAAACTGCATTGTGATTAGTCTTAAAGACCGCATGATGAAATCACCGGCCACTGCCATTACGTACAGATGTAGAGCAGTTGACTTTTGACCAGCTTCGGTTTAGTTCTCATCTGTATTGCTTCGCACATAAAAAGTTGGTAATTGATTAGGAACTTGTTGCTGGAAAGCTGGATGCATTGATTCAGTACTTCCCAAAACTAGGCCACAGCCGCTGAAAACGGATCTTCATCAAGTGCTGGATTATGTGCTGAATGCTTCAGCACTCCTCATTCACACTTGTTACTCACAATGTTGAGATTTTGCTTTCAGGAATCTGATTCGGTCGAATATTTTGCATTTCTTCTTCTCACTTTTGGCATCTTTCTAGTGGGGTCGCATGGCTGGGAGTGATGGGAGTGAAGCTGACAGACTTGTGCGGTCGTGTGCTTTCAGAGAAGGAGGATTGTGAGACGCGCTGCTTGTGCCACTAAAAAAATCAAAAGTTCTTTTTTGTTACAAAGTAGCGCATTCCTAAAATAGCCCAAATGTTCACAAGCAAGTCAAAGTTATAGTGAAATTAAAACCCTTGGCCCTGTAAAACCGGCCAATATGTCAAGCAGATTATATTCAACATACAGTACATGTTTTTGAACTGTAGTTTATTTTTCAAATAAAAGTTTGTTGCTTCTTTTGGGTGTGGTGTGATGGCACGGTGGGTGAAGTTCTCTGCTCACAGTGTGGATGTTATGTCTGAAATTTGAGATTGAAGCTCCTCAGGGACTTTCTGTGTGATTTGCCATGTCTTTCTGTGTTGACATGGATTCTAAACTGCCTATAGGCTTAAAAGCACAGGCTTGTTTTGACCCTTTGACTCAGAGATGCTTTGATTGTCTTCAGCTCTATGTGGCACAGAAACGGATAAAGCAGGCAATGCAAATTAATGATTTAAAAATGACACTTAGAGTAGGCTATTTTAAATTATGTTGAAGCTTTAGAATACTGTGTCTCACATAAACCAGAGCTTCATTAGACATGACCAATTGATGTCTTAGTAGTTACTAAAAATTACAAAATATACGAAATATAAGAAAGAAAGTAAGTTTGGTAAATTCTGTAATAATGTAAAGAAGCAACATGTTGTCTTAATTCAATATCTTGAATATGTATTTGGCTTTGTTTTATGATAATATCAAAATTGATTTGTAAATGGCTTGAGAACATTCTAGATCTATATTCTAGCCTCATTTAAAGTCTTTTTAGATGTGATGTTGTCTTTAAACTGAAAGCCTTTTTTAATGTCTGTGATCTTGCATTGCTTAATTTTATATTTATTCATTCTGCAATAATTGCAATTAATCGTGTTCCCTTTATTTTTTAGAATTAATTCAAACGTTTTAATTCCAAATGACATTTTATGCAGAGAACACCTACGCTAAAGCCATTCACTTTCATATGTTTTACAGGCTGATTATCTTCTTAGGCAAGACATTCATTAATCCCCTTTCAATTTAGAAACTGGTCTGTTTCTGAATGTTAAGTCATGGCTGATTGCAGCATCCATGATTGGCCTGTAAATGAGCAAGCGCAATGCTCCCGCACTTCTACTTGACTATGCAAACTGTGAATATATTTGAAGCCTGCTTCAGGACAGGTTATAATACATGCTGCTGGCGTTTAGAATGCATATATTGTAAATACTGATCTATCTAAGTAAGCCTGAAGACTTGCGTGGACTGTTGAGTCCATGGCAGTAGTCGCTAGTTCTAGGGTGTTTTCATGCGATCTCAGACACCGCTTTGTGGTTTGATATTTTTATGATATGTGAAAGCAAAGTGATCCCGGTCTACTTTGTGTTTTGTTTCACCGTGTTTTCCTGGAGGCTTCTGTACCTACAACTCAGTTACGTCACTGCCGTATTAACTGAATACAAAAACCCTTTTCATCATGGCAGTTTGTGTAATCAAAGTGGTCTCTTTTATTTTACAAATTTTGGAAAAACGATTGCATTAAAGCACTTTTCAACCCATAAAAAACAGTTGTAATAAAAGTATTTGTTTTATTCTCACAATAAATGAATAAAAGTGGTATTAACAGAACCAATAGCGCATTAGCGTAATAAAAACGCCCATGAAAGAGCAAAATTCAGTCTAGGGGAGAGTTTGTGCAACAGATTCGTTTGTGAACAAGAAAGGGTCTTCTAATGGCTGAGTATGATTGAAAAAGTTCTCTTTTGAGTCCAGTAGATTGTGTACAATGAAAGAACTGAGGACGCTTTTGGCTGGTTCTCTTTCTGGTCCGTTTCAAGTGAAATGGATTTGGTTTGCTTAAAAAGCACTTTATGTGAAAACCCTCTTAAAGTTTGATTAGGATTTTTATGAGATTATCCAGAACAGTGTTTGCACGCATTTCTTTAGAAAACCTTTTATCCAAAGCATCTTACCGGTACATTGCGTTTATATCAAAAACAGAACTATATGCGTCTTTGGGAAATAATCTCACTGTCCTGACGTTGCTTACACCACCTTTATTGATAAAGATATTTTAAATAACCATCCTCCAATGTATCTGAGTGACTGTAGCTTTCTCTCATCATGTTGTGTTGTTAACATCAAAAGAAAGAAAGTGAGTGAGATTATCAATATGGCCACTAGGCACTGTATAGAAATTGTGCTCTGAATTTTAACAATCCAGTAACGTTACACACATACTGCGAAGTGAACAAGTTCACTTCAATTCAAACCCGGAGCAGTGGCACCCGGGGGGCATGTGGGGGCCAGTGTCTTGCCGTAGCATATTCCAACTAGCCAGAGAGGGATTCAAACCTGTAAACTCTGGACCACAACTGCCAAAATTGGTTGTGGGTTTGATTTCCATGATCTCATTCTGCATACTTCATTGGTTGTAATGTAATTCTCCAGTCAGAAAAATCTATACATGTTATGTAATGTGTTTAACTCGTCTTGTATCCACACAATCCCTAGGTGGAAGGTTTAGCGAGGTCTAAACACTCTAACAGGATTCAGGACTTCGACTTTAGACATTGTTTGAGAGTGGCTCTTGACTTGAGAAGTACCTGTATGTTATTGTGCTTGAAATGAAGGTGTCTGTGAAGTGGATTCCCAAAAAGATGTCACCACACTGGTTAGAAGTCTATTAATAATCAGACACATTTAATTATTTTCCACTTATTGTGAATTACACTCGACGCACAGTAAACAAAAGGGAAATCTATGTAATAAGTGCAGCGTCATGCTTCAGCCGAACGTTTGCCGTCTTCGCTCTGATCTGGGTTATGCGTGTGATTGGCTGCCCAAGTTGTGTCTCGTGTATTGACAAGATTCGTCCTTGCGATAAAATCAGAGCAGAAGAAAACTTGTGTGTGATCTTTTTTCAAAGATATGAAGTATTGTTAGATATTTTTATGGGCAATGTATAATGTATTTTGTTGTTTTTAGATTTTTATGGTTTTACACTGTGTGTGTATCTGAAGAACGAAAGATTTTGCACAGATGACGTGCCATCTTTATAATATACTGATTTTTGTCTGATGTATGTGTGTGCTTATTTCATACTATACTGTACAGTATTTAAGTTAGATATGTGCTGTAGAGGTGAATTAATAGTGTAACACTGCTGTTAAAGCACTAAAATTACAACAGAAGTCATCACATGATTACTATTCAGATTTGTTCTTCACATGTTCTACACTGTTATGTCAGTCCCAGTTATGTTTTCTTCCAAAGCTAATATTGGCTCACACTCCTTACAAATCAGAAATAAAAGAAGCAACATACAAAATGGATGAAAAGCAGAATGCGGAGGAGTAATGATGAATGTAAGCTCTCAATATGCAACCATTTCTGTGAAACAGAGCAGTGGTTACTGCCTTTTCTCAGCTTTCCTCAGGTAGGTAAAATAACCAGATTCCAACTTTTGTGCTATAAATCTGGTCAATGTGTTTGCCAGCACGACAGGTCCCACCTGCAGCCATTGTTTTTGTGTTAATGTTGATGGCCTGTCTGGGCTCAAAGGGTCTGACCAGGTGTAGCCCTCCAGTCCATCTGTGTTCTTTGTGCCCTCCTTTTAATCAATGATAAAAATGCTAATATAAAGGTGAATTGCTCATTTTTAAGTCATTTTCATCACCAAGATGAGTCAATCTATAGTGTCACAGTGGCAACATGGTAGATTCCTGCGAAAACTAGTTTTTCTGTGGTAGAAATTCCCTCTGGAAATTATTCTCTGCTCATTTCGTAGCTTCTCGCTTCTTAGATGTGTTGTGATCTAGATTAGAAGATAATTGTTCCTGATTATGTACCTGCAATTATAAGCACTTTGACGTGTGTGTGTGTGTTTCTGTGCCTCCATTGTGCCTGTTTGCTTGTCGACTTGTAAAATATTGTAGAAGAAACTGATTGGCTTTGATTGCAAATAATGGATTGTTGAGGAATACTGAATAATCCGTACTAAATCAGGTATAAAAATGCCGGTGTGAATGTGAATAAAGAAACTCCACTGTATTGGTTTAAAAGTGTTAAGATCAAGACCTCTAATGAACCCTGTTGTTCATTTCATTTTTTTCAGGGTTTTTTTTTTTTTTTTTCATAATTTTATTATTTTCTATTTGGTCCTCATGTATATTTATATTCTTATATATATATAAATATATATTCTTGTATTTAAACATGTTTTTGTTATGGTATCTGATGACGCTTTGGTAATGCCCCAACTCGGATCAAGGCCTGATGGGGGTTGCCCGACTTGGATGAATATTTAACATTGCGTGCTGTGAGAGACCCAACTGCCACTTCCTGCATTATTAACCGAAATCCAGCCTGTCTGTTATCCTCAGCCAGTGCATCCTGTTTGAAAACCAAAAAACATCAGTGACGTCACTGGAAGAAAAATGCAGGAGACGTCACTGGAGATGGCCTCTCACCACTGCTGAAAATTGAGTTCTGAAACAAAGTTTATCATTACGATTTAGTTTCAAGTCAAAGTCAAATATGGCTTTTTTGTGTTTAATAGATTGAACGAAAATGGACACTTACAAAATACTGGTGCAATATTATGTAATATAAAAGATGAAAAGATTAGGAAGTGGCTGATGTGATCATGAAGATGGAAGAAGTCAACACAAGGCTTTTGAGTTTTTTCATTTTTTTCTGTTGAACTGCTAAAATGTCCCTCCGTCTGACAATCTGGTTGTTACTGGATAGACTCAGTCAAAGTGAAGGGTTTGTTACAGCCAGAGACATATTTTTTCAGAGTGCTGGTGGGTTTTCGAAGCTACCATCTTCATCACATGTGGCTTGAACAATGTCTGATCCTTTCTTGATGTCCTGGATTTGGCCAGTACTTTTCCAAAATACTGAATAGACTAGTACTTTGCAGGTTGGGTTTTATTTTTGTTTATTTTGTTTTTTTGTTGTTGAGTTTATTTGCAGATAGAATAGTAGATTTTTGGATTAGATACATTTCTGGAATGTTAAGGTGATGTGCGAATGACAATATCCTAATTCCTGTGACTAGTGAGGAAGAACAATGACAACGTGAGTGACTGATCTGGACGTTTCCCTGACAATGATAAATACATTTAATACCATTATGTGATAAATAACTGTATTACTATACAAATTTAAGCATTCCAGATTCGGCCGTTGGCAATTTGGAATGTTTTGTCTTATTCTGTCAAGGTGACCTTGTGCTAAAAAAACAAATAGAATTAAAATAGGATAGCAAAATAGTCAGAAAGACTTCTCATTTATATATGTATATAGAAAATTCAACTTCAGTTTTAGACATCAAGTTCACTTATTATCTATTTTTCCTTCATTTAAACATGTATTTAGAAAGTATTTTCCCTCAAAGCTTGCTTCAGAAATTACAATCATGTGTACATTCACATTTCTGCAGTGTATATAATACATAATTACGCTATATACATTTGCTCAAGTTGAGATTCTTACTGTACTGAGTGCTGGATCTGAAGGTTATTCACACACTGAAGTCAAAGTTCAGATTATGTTTCTATCAGGGACTGTCTGTCTGTTTGGCCTATGGAATTGCTCTATCATTCTGATTATACTAGGCAAATAGAGGTCAGGTCATGGTCTCTAGACTGAAATGTGTTGGTGAAATGTGACTCAGTCACTCAGTCACTGTGTGCGTGAACATAAAACTGCTCAAGAAAACATCCATCCATTCATCCATCCGTCCGTCCGTCCGTCCATCCGTCTGTCTGTCTGTCTGTCTGTCCGTGTTTTTTTATCCATCCATCCACCCATTCATCCATCTGTTCGTCTATACATTTATCCATTATCTCATTTCAACTTGACAAACCAACACACTCAGCAGATCATGCAGGAACAGCCATTTATTTTTTGAGATTTTCAACACAAAACTTGTTCAAAGATTCAGGTTCTTTTTCTTGTGAGGCAACCCAATACTCCAACTTTTTGTTGTCCAAGTCTTTTGAGAAACTCTTTGGGGTTTAGAAAGAAGGCAGTCTGGTCAACATGCTTCAAACGTGAAGGCGCTGCAAGCAAGCAGAGACAAGGATTCTCAGAGAAGACGGGCAAATCCCAGATTCCTCTTTTGAAATGCAGAAATAAATCCTTACGAGGGGCAAATGCAAAGCGCGTTTAGTAATGCAAATCAACCTCATTGCGAGTTTGAGCGGCATCTCGACCTGTCTGCTTCAGTATGCATGAGATGTTCCATTGTTTTGCTCAAATATTCTGATGTTGATAATGGGAGTTTTTCTGCTCAGATATTCACTTGTGTTGAGGTGTCAGTCATTTAGTTTGTTTTGCGTCTAGCATTCAGGTCGACTTCAGAACTCTGCAATATGATTGCGTCGTGATTTTTTATGAATTTTCCACTTGAGATTTTGCCAATTGTTTTTAGCTTTCTCAATTATGACACATTCAGCAAACATGACATCTTAAGCATGCACAACAGAATGTCACCGCGTTTCCTATTAAAATACTAAGCAATTATTCAGTGATATTGCAATTTTAGAAATTACATGCATTTTTTTAAAGGGGGATTAACTGTCCAAAGCTTACAGTGACAGCGTTAATTCCTGCTGTTTTATTCATACTGGAGGGCAAAAACTACGAAAACACTATAGTTATTCTAGTATGCTAAATAAAAAAAAATAATTTCTGTCACTGTTTTACATATTCTTGTTTTTACCGCAGTGCAATGAAATGTTTGCCAAACCCATAATGCGCTGCTCAGTTTTTTAATGAACTGACAGCACAAGCTTTTAATCTAACAGACAGTAGTTTAATTGTAATGGATGGTGGATTCTGGCTTTAATTTAAGTGCAGTGTGGCCTTGGACTTAGAAAGGTCAAAAGTTCAAGTTCTTTTAGCAGGACACTGAACCTGATTTGCCACGGTTCAAGGCTGCCCACTGCTCCGAGTTTGTGTGTGTTCACTTCACTGGATGGAGGAGTGTAATTTTTTTACTTTTGACCAAAACTACCCACTTTCCTTTAATTTCTTAAATTTGTCTTCTTCATGAGTCATAATGTAAAGCTTTGTCTGTTGACATGGTGGAAAGTTGTGGCATTCATCCGGGAGCAGGATTCATTACTTTACCAGTCAAGGTTCCAGGTTTACGCTCCGCGAAATAAATGCAGGACTATTCGGAGAGTGTTTTACCGAAAAGACATACATGTGCAAAATATTGGTTTGTCCATTTAAAATCCATCATGGTGATGTTTCTCGTAGATTTAATTTTCATATATTCTATTGGTGATGGAACTTAATTTCATGGTCCATTAGGTTTATTTGAAAACGTATGGCTGATACGTAACTGGGACAGGGAACGCTGGTGCACTTTGAAGTGATATCTTACAGACACATTCATGTCTCTGCGGAAACTGACCAGTTCAAGTATAGAAATTCAACTTTATTATGTTCACAATCCAGGAGGCTTTCTGAATCCGAACCACAATGTGTAAAAACACATTTTTTACACTTTTATACATTTATTTTAAATATTAATAAACCTTAAATATGTACTGGGGAATATATGTCCAACCAATTCATACAAATGTAAAATAAAAACAAATTATAATTCAAGTAATACCCCTTTTCAATTCAAAATAATCTCCCCAATACATTTTGTGTACTCTGTGACAAAAAAAAAAAAAAAAGAACTTTATTTACGTTATTAATTAAAATCCATAATGTATTGCTTAATCTACAATTTAAACTGATTGTAAATTGACCTTGCATTTTTAGTAGTTTAGTATTTATTGTATATATTTAAACATGTTTTATTGTCAGAATGTAGCTACTGTAGGTCTCATTCTTTTTCTAATAAACTTGCTATGTCTGATTTTGTTAAAATTATTGTACTTTTATTTTAAAAAGTTGAACTAAATTTTAATTGCAGAGTAAATGTTAATATGTGTCCTATTATGGCATGTATCGATAATAGTAGTTGTGGTAGCAGTGATAGTAGTAGTAGTAGTAGTAGTAGTAGTAGTAGTAGTAGTAGTAGTAGTAGTAGTAGTAGTAGTAGTAGTAGTAGTATAGTAATAGTAGTACTGTATAAACTCTGTGGGAGACATCCTCAGTTGATTCCCTTGTTGGGTTTCAACTGTCAGTCAGTTGTCGAGTGGACCTGGTTTCCTTGGGAGACTTCCAGAAACTCTAGGGCATCAGGACAACATCATCAGTCCTGATCAATATCCAGACAGCTCGTCTAATGTGTCTCAGAGGAGACTTGACTGTGGTCAGACATGGAAGTGGAGAGAGAAAAAAAAGAGAGAAGGTTATCAAAAGGTTTGCAGTTTTTTTGAGAAGTGGCTATTACATATGTATGTTCTGTATAAACAAAACTCCAGTAAATACAGTTTGTGAGAGAACTAAAAGCAGAACTGTATTTGAATGGCTGTGTAATATACAAGAATTCAGAAATATATTACAAAAATACTGACAGATTTTCCACTAAATCGGCCATGTCCGTACCAAGATCAGTGACTCTGATTGGTTCTCACCTTAAATGTGATCACAAGAACATTACAGTATTTTACAGTATTTAGTATTACCATTTTTAAACACTGCAGCAGCGTGGGACTCTTGCGCATTGGCTTGATTTCATTTGATGCACATGCACAATGTTTTATGTTTTTTTATTAATTTCACGACAATAATGTGTGTTTATTTTTATATTATTTATGTATTATATTACAGTGTTGGTATAATTATATTTTACTTGCATTTCAGGTATTAATATCTTCTCTTATCTGATAGAGACTGGTATTCCGACAGTGCCCAAGTCACCGTGTTGCTTATGTGATTTTTGCCTTTGTTTTTGCACGTATACTTTCCTATTTTATGTTAATATTTAAAGCTTGTGTTGTCCTTTGTAAGGAGAGGAGTTGTTTTATGTGTATGATGTTCAGTATCTGTTTGTTTCAGTTTTTCTGAGCTCCATTCTTTAGCAGTGTTGTGCTGGCTCTTGTTTCTGGCTCTTGCAGCAGTTTTTGTTGCTTTGCTTTTGAGAATAATATTAACCTCAATGGTTCTGTTGTTCTCTGCATTTAACACAGTGAAGTCTCAAGCCATGTCTCAACAAGCAAGTCAAATGCTCTAACCATTAGGCATTAAATGCCTTTTTGGCTTCCTGGTAATGCTAATGGTTTGGCTAATGGTTTGGGTAATGGTTAGGCCTAACAGTTAGGATTTAAAATAAAAGCAGTATTGGGGGTCTCTTCTGTAATCTTTGACATTGACACGTTTGTTACAATTGTGACAGTTTGTTTGTAACGTTAGACATTGTAAGAACGTGTTGCCCTTAGAACTTGTTTTTTTGGTGATAAAACATAGAACTTTAACACCTCACACCACACTGAGTCACTAAAATGCAAAGTATGTATACATTTCAAATATGTGTCTGATCTAGCTTTTGTCTTAGCTAAACTGAGAGGCACTGTAAAAATTATATCCAACTTTTTAGCACTTTCCCTCCCGTGTTCAGCTTTCAAATATGCAAAATGTAGCGATATATTGATTAAATCGAGGCAAACGGCTGATTTGCTATTCAGAGGTCTTGCTGCTCGGAGAGGAACAAAACAGTGTGATTCATTCCTTCTCATAAGTGGAGAATTCCTCCGAGTCCTCTTTGCTTAGCGCAGAAGAACTACTGTAGAGTTTTTTTTTTAAACGAAGGTTAATGAATGTGCATTAGCGCTTCGTGCACCGTCTTTGTGTTTTTCTGAGGGCTGTTATGCCATGATTCACAGAAAATCCATTCTGCTAGTAGATCTAAAACAGTTTTAGATCCAGTTCCAGTTGGGTGAGTAATGGCGGCCGGCTTGGGAGTATGGAGCAGAGATCATGCTCTAGTGGATATATTCTGTACATATATCTTCTGGAGCTGACACATCAATATTAATCATTTCATTAATCGCCTGCTGTTGTGTTGAAGTTATGTGGACTTTGTTATATCTGGGGCTGTGGCCATCCTGCGCTTCCTGTGGTGCTGTTAGACGAGTGTGTGGTGAAGGTGAATCAGGCGAGATGAGTGAGATGATGAGTGCTGTGAGGACATCGGATCATGCCTGGATGTTACCAAAGGCTGAACCTAATTTTCTAAATCGCTCTTGTGCTCTTGCTCTCTTTCTCTCTCTCTTTCTTTCATTCACTCTCTTTTTTTCTCCGTCTCTCTCTTTTTATTTCTCCTTTCTTTCTTTCTTTCTTTCTTTCTTTCTTTCTTTCTTTCTTTCTTTCTTTCTTTCTTTCTTTCTTTCTTTCTTTCTCTTTCTTTCTTTCTTTCTTTCTTTCTTTCTTTCTTTCTTTCTTTCTTTCTTTCTTTCTTTCTTTCTTTCTTTCTGTCAGATAAGCCTCACTCTGTCTTTTTTCTGTTTCTTGCATTCTGTCATTTGATCTCTAATTATCCGGTTTGTCTTGAAGAACTTGAAGACTTGTCTTGAGTCTTTCTGTCTAATTTTTTTCTCTCTTTTGCCATTGATTTGTGTTTTTATGTTTTCGTCTTTCCTTTCCCATTTAAACTTTTCATTTTAACATTGTTACTATTTTATTTTATTTGAGTAAATAAAGGAACACATTTTTGTTTTCTTTCTGGCTTTTTCTGACTTTTTTATTTATTATTCTCTGCTTTATTTTATTTGAAACTTCTCTTTACATCTGTCTTTTTGTCGACTAATCTTTATTTATCTCTTTATTTATTCTCTCTTTTTAATTCAACTCATTTAGTCTTGCTCTTTCATTCAAAATTATATCTATTTTTTGTTAGTGTTGTTTTTTTATTTTCCCTGCCATTATTGTTCTCTCTGTCTAGTTGGGACATGTCTGGGATACAAGTCCATTCCCAAAAATTGCATTTAAAAAAAGTTGAACAGCAGTGTATTGCAATGCTTAAAAGGTGAATAACTCCATTTGATTGTAACGTGTAGAACGCTCTAAATAATGTTGCAATTTAACCATTCAGACGTGCTGAATATTAAATTTGTCTTTGTTTTCCAATTAACCGGAGCTGTAGTCCAGGCGCCAGAAGGCTCTCGCTCTTCATGCATCTTATTATGGCCACTTTACTAGCAGTCAGACTACCCAGCATTCCCTGCGCTTGGTCACTGCATGGGTTAGGCAAAGCACCTGTCGTCTTTCTGCATAGCTTTTCTGTTACTATTACTATCTGTTTTTAATTTTACTGCAACTGTAGGGACGTCACATGCCATTAATCACTTAAAAGCCGGAGCTGGATCTTCTCTGTGGCACAAGGGGAAGAATTTAGTCCATGTCACTGAACCATGATAATTAAGATAACTGTTTATTTGACACACCATCACTGCCTATAGGTTCAGTTTCTACTCTCCCAATTATTATTCTTTTTTTTTCTTTTTAAGCTGGTGTTAAGCAGCATGACTAACCGCTATAATTATAGTCTTTTAATTAATAATAGATATGAATTATGATTGAATTACTTCTGGAAATTGCATGTTGTTTGTGGTTATTTCACGGTTTTAATATTTAAATGATCACACTAAACCTGAACTGATTGCTCCCCTTCAGTGCTTGACTTTCTGAACCAGCGCCATGTTGTTGTCAATCGTGGACATTATTCAGCTATAACGTTTGGCACATAGTTCCCGTACAATAACTTATGTCCCTGTAGTGACTGACAAATGCAGGAAAGACGAGCGGTGTGGAGAATAGAGTACACTAGCTCTGTTGAGTATGATGCTGTGCGACTTTTCTTCATGCAGCACAAAAGCCATGATGACTTTTGAATAACAAGGATATCAAAATTCATTTCAGAATTCACTCTGCGATTCAACAGCACTGAATTAGAAATGAAATCCTCCACTATTTGGCAATGAAGCCTCGTGTGCGGGATGCTAATGTAGTACTAAAGTCCCGACGGCTACTGTACATGCTGATATTTGATCTCAATCCTTAAAAAAATCTCCTCAAATCCGAATTCTGCACAAACATTTAGCTAGAATCAGTCCTTTACAGAGAGTATGTTAAAGAATGTTTATACCAGTGATGTCTAATTTTTTTCCATAAATAATGTTTTTAGGATTCATTTTAAATTCAGTGTGCAATATTCCAAACAGACAGACTGTAAAAACAGAGACGGGAAGACAGATATCGAGGGAAACGGTTAGGAAGGGAGATATAGACAAACAGACGGAGATATGAACGAACAGACAGACGGATAGAAAGAAAGCGAGAGAGAGACAGACAGACAGGCAAAAACAGACAGACAAATAGATAGAAACAGGGACAGACGGATATACAGACTGAGATAGGAAAAGACAGAGAAATATAAACAGAGAGATAGACAGCCAGACAGAGATAGGAATAGACAGAGAGATAAAAACAGAGACACACAGAAAGAAACAGAGAGATAGACACATAGATAGAGATAGGAACAGACAGACATAAATAAACAGAAAGAGATGGGCAGACAGAAACAAAGAGAGAGAGACAGGGAGAGAGAGACACAAATAGTGTGTGTGTGTGTGTGTGTGTGTGTGTGTGTGTTTTGCTGCTTTTTTTTTGTGTTAATGAACCAAATATTGGAATCACGACCAGGCCTTTGCTTCAACAACAGGATGAAGAGTTTTCATGTTCAAATTAAGTGAAATGGCCCTTTAACCCAAATTCCACCCTGTCCTCCAACCTTTAGTTAAACGCTGGGAAAACCTTAGCTTTCAAAACTTTACAAGTGCTGTGAAATTTGGCATGTGACCGAATTACAAAGTAGCAGTGTGTTTCCTCAAGCTCCTTGATCAAAGACTTTGTAGCAAAGACATTGTAGCGAACAGTTAAGACACTGTCTTATTTTCAAGAGCTAAAATGATGCAACTTCCTCTAGAAAGCTGCTCCTCGGGAACAAGCTTTGTGCACTTAGCAACCAGATGAAGAGCAGCGATGGCCTGTAGACTGTCTGTGTCCGTCACTCATCCATTCCCGCTCACCTTTCACTCTAAAAGCAAAGCCCTGTTCTTAACCGACTGTTCCTCCTGCTGCCATTAACAGGTCAAGTTTGTTCAGGCATGAAAAGCCTGCCTAGAAATGCCTGTCACTCAATAACCTCAGAGTATAAGCCAAATCCAGTCGGAATTGAACTTCGGTGGATGGTGGAGCAGATGATTTCATACCCGGACGAACCTGTGCAACCTATTGATTGGCCATCTTCCCTTCTGAATTTCTGCCTGTTTTTTTATTGGTTGGTAATGCAATGCTTGTGTTTGATGAAGAAAACTACATTACTTTTAAAATGTTGTACTACTACTTTTAAAATGCTAAACAGCTTGTCCAGTTGTGCTGGCAATGTTTTTTTTTTCGCAGTGATGTAGAACATTCTGTATTTTTAGTTGTTGATGTTCTGTTTTTATTCTTCAAAATTGGAAACCACAGTAGTACTCATGCACTTCAATTATATCAACAATCATAATTCCTCTTGACATGATGATTGCAAAAACTTGGTGAGATTTGGAAATTCAAATTGTTATGAATAAAAAAATAAATCTAATCCCCATTCAAAATGTGAGTGTACACTACTATGAAAGGGTCATCTTCTGGTCAGAAGGAAATGCATGTTGCCTGAAATAACCCGTTATAGCACCACATCCTTCCGCTTATTTAATTTTTGTATTCCCAAAGTGGGACCAGTTCTGTGAATCGAGAAAATGGAAATCTCACAAATCCGCCTTCAGAAATTCCAGCTTTGATACAGTTTTCCTCAAAATGGGAAATCCACATATCGTTGCAGAAAGCATTTTTGTTTTCTTTTAAACAATGCACTACCATTTAGCAGTTTACGGTTCCACAGTGGGGTTCCTTAAGAACTTAATTCTGACCATTATGTGACCAAAATTGGCCTTGAATCCAATTGGCTGTGAATTAAAGCAAACATTGTACAGTGGTTATACAGATCTGATTAAGGGTTGTTTTAGGATATTTAGGTAAGCCTTCTTTGCATTACCTTCGAAAAGCTTTGCACCTCAGTTTAAGCGCCAACGGTAATTGAATTTATTTTAACTTCTTGCTAATGAGCAGTGACGTGGTTCGGTGGCTAGAAATCGGACGGCAGTGGTCATCAGCCGGAGAGGACTTTAAACAGCAACTGTTTGATTTACACCAGAGTGCCTGTAGTCTCAGACCTCGAGACAGGGGCAATTTTGGTCCATTTGGCGTGAACACAACATCACACAAACTGCTAACTTTTCTAAAAGTCTCCAACACAAAAACAACACCTTCATTTTTCTTAACCAAGTAGCAAAAATGAACGTTTGTTCGAAGAGGTTAAATGGCAAGAAGGACATTCTCTATCTCTGAGATGAGTGCTTTTTGTTCAGACATGGCTAACACAAACTCTGAGATGTTTATTGGCTTTCAATCCCAGCCACAACCTCATCTAAGTCACCTTCAGTGACACATTCTGGCCACAGTTTCCTCCAGACAGAGTTCCTCCGGCCAGTACTTGACCCTATTCAGGGTTTCTGCCGCCATGCCTGACGGAAGTTCCAGACATTTGACTGTGAAAAGAACAAGGAAGATGGGTGCATCTAATGTTCATTGACCCATAGAGTTTGTGAACTGGAGCAGATTATGAACCAAAATGTTTGTGGACAGAAGTGTTTGTGAACCAAAGGTCCACTGTGTGTGTGCATTAAAATACGCCCATCTGATTTTTCACTTGAAGGAAATGCTGGTCTTTGTGAGCATGGAGGAGAAATTGGTGAGCGTATGTACGTATGTACAGTATGTGTTCTGACGTTTATATCAGAATTTCCCCTTTAATATTAGGGATTTACAGTAAAGTGGTACGTTTGTCTTGGTCCTACAACTTTTTAGCTTTTAAAGGGTCAAGATGGGATTTTAAGGCTGAGGTTGAGCTTTAGTTAGGATTGTGTTGGTTTATTGAATGTACAGTATGATGTCCATTTTGAGACCCCACTTTATGTATCTGCAAGTGTGTGTGTGTCGGGCGGGCGGGGCCGGACGGGACGTGTGATTTAGGTTTGCCCTGAAATGTTTAGTGAGCATGAATGAGACGGTGGTGAATTTAGAAAGTCTAAAATGTGAGAGTGATGTCATCAGAACGCAGATCTGTCTTTGATATGAAGTGTGATCCCAGTTGAGCCGTCAGATTATTTCAGGAAAGCGAGGGTTTAATATTTGCTTGATGTAATTTTCTCTGGATTGGGAAAATGTGTTTGGGACATTAGGGTGTTTTTTTACTCTTATCTGTGGAACATCTCCATTCATTTCAATGTAGATATAAAGCTTGTTTTAAACTCTGAATAGTAATTCGGTCCAGTCAATTTATTTAAATATTTTCTGAAAGTATGAAAGCATGCTCTGACTAATGCGCTTGAGATTTGTCTTCTTTAAAAAAAGGGCACTTTGTCACATCTTATATAATTTCGTTTCTGGACATTTAAGCCTTGGCACATGCTGGCCTTTGACTGACGTGTGAGTAGATCTGAGTGTATGCATGAATCATTATTTTCTTTGAGCAGTTTATGTGTTAAACCATCCCATCCCCCTTTCTTCCCTCGGACACCGGCTGAGATGCAGGAGTAATCCAATCAAAGCTAGAGGAAACTCGTCAACATCTGTCTAATCTCATTCTGAACTGAGATTAGGAACAAGCAAGCTTCTGGCAATACGCAGACAGCGGTCAGCAGATTCTTGGTCTCTTTTCAAAGAGGACGGACATGCTGTGTTGCAGATAGGTAGAAGATAAAAAGAGTGACTTGTGACTTATTGAAAATCCAAACAATGGCTGCATGAGAGTCCTCTTCACTTTAGCCTTTTGGATGAGCGGTGGAAAATGTCATGGGGCTGCACTATTTTCTATTGGCCACTTATCTAGTAAAGGTGCTGGACGGATTCCCACTCAAGGTCATCTAAAAGATCACACTATAACCTTTTTGCTGTTCACAAGAACACTGCAGCATTTTTGTCACGGCAGTTCCATTTTTAACCAGCCTCTTCTAGAATCGCTGGCCTGGTGCAGACGGCCAATGACAGACTGCATTCTTAATCTATAATTCCTGATTCTTTTGATGGGTTTATAGGATAAGCACGCTTGAGCCATTATATGTGTGAATTGTGGTTTTTAAGTAAAACTCTAGTCTCAGATCTGAGCTTCAATGGATATATTGGCCCAATCTGAGATGTTGAGATGTTGATGTTTAAATCAAAACATCCATATGTTTGGTAATATAAAAGCCAAATGATTAGAAAAGAATTCCATGTGTGCGAATGTAAAATGCACTGTATTATATTATATATAATTACTATGCATTTTAGACATTTTGTATTTTCATATACAGTACAATGTAACTTAGTCTTAACCAGAGGTGTAAAGAGTATATGAAGACAATACTTGAGTAAAAGTATCTTACTGTAAAAATGACTCCAATACAACTTACAAGTTTACGTGATTTAGCTCATAAATACCACCCAGTACCGTCAGCACCCTGCAGATGGCGATATTGTGTTGTCTGCCCGAGAAATTAACCAAGGTAGAAAAAGATGCCAACTTGTGTATGTGTGTGTGCGTGTGTGTGTGTGTGTGTGTGTGTGTGTGTGTGTGTGTGTGTGTGTGTGTGCGTGTGTGCCTCTTGATGTCCTGGGAATTGGATTCCCAGACAAGCTTCCTTTTATTACTCTATTTTCGCTATTGAGTGTAACAAACTCATGTGCTGTCTACTAGGGCCAAAAAAGGAGTAAAGATGAATAAATTGATGTGTGGACTTTAGAAAAGCAGCAGTTAACCTAACAGCCAAGACAAAGTTCACCTTTTAGTTCTTGGTAATTAATCTCAGGGGAGAGAAAGGCAGTGTGTAAATGGAGGCACGTGGCCTGGATGTTGGCCGGATGCCTGTCAGGGTCAGATGGCTAAACTTCGCTGCGAGGAAAGCTGGGAAATAACACAGGGACAGGTCACTTACTTGGCAAATTCAGAGCACAGCAAACAGATGCTTTTAGTGTCGGTAGCACATGGTTTCACAAAACACTGCTTTCTAACACAAGACAGAAGATTTTTGATAAACTGTACTGACAAGTGTGATATTCTTTACTCCTTTTTATTATTATTTTTTTTTACAGTAAATGTCTTCGTAAACAGGCTTTACTGCTGCAAAAGTTTTTAGTTTACCAACTGTTAAATCTTTTTTTTTTGCAGCAAAAGAACTAAGACTGTTATATAGTAATAGAATTAAAGAGAATGTATTCTTAAACATAATGTCCTGTTTTTGACACTAGTCTATTGAGTAAAGGAAAAGCTTGTGTTTTGTAAACAATTAGTAAAACAATAATTAATATTTGTTCCAGCCAAAAAATAAATAAATAAAAAACACTGTGAGTGTATATATCTATATATTTTTTTTTGTTTAAAGAATTTTTAGACAGATATTGTGCATATATCACAAATTCTCCTTTCTCCAAATTGTATCATTATAAAAAGAGAGATTAATTGTATTTATATAATTATATTTAATAATTGTGTTTGGGGGGGGCGCGTGTAAATAATGCACATGAATATAGTTCTACAGTATATTATATTTTTTATGCAAGTATCTTATATCTACATACGGTAGAAAAGTAGGTAGACATACACAATTTTTTTATTTGTACATACATAAATAGGTAAACAATTTAATAAATTCTATAGAAATTCTATTCTAGCCACTAAGAACAATCAAACTAAAATAAATACGAAGAAAGACAATAAATTCAAGACTTAAACAACAGTATGTGGCATTAACATTAACATTAACACAATACAACACAACCAAATAAAGACTTATAATGCAAGCAGCAAGTATAAAATACAGAACAAGATGGTGGGCACAAGAGAACTGACAGACCAGAATCTCAGACTACAGACGCAAAGCCGTCTGGTTTTCAAGACACAATGACATGAAGCTTCCTGAACACCAGTCTCCATCCGTCAACCCGAGACAGGCGCTGACGGAGACCGAATCCTGGTAATGTTCTATTTTGGAGCGAATCAATTTGAGATGTCATCAGCTTTGACATTAAGTAATCCAGCAGGTTCATTCACCCCTAATCTGATTTACAGAACATCTCACACACCAACACTGGGGAAAACTACTGTTAAGTAAATTAAAGTAAGGTGTTTGTCAATATGGCCTCTAGGGACCGTATCAAAATTGTGCTCTGCATTTTATTCATCCAGTTAAGTTACATGCACACAGTGAAGTGACACACAAACTCGAAGCAGTGGACCACAACTGCATAGTGAGCCTTCAGTGCAGAAGAGATTTATCTGAGGACTTTCTTCATCCACAGGTACTTTCACGCCATTTACCTGGGCGTTCGAAGCAGACAGAGTGGAGAGAATGACCGCTGGAGGTTCTACTGGAGAATGGTGTACGAGTATGCCGACGTCAGCATGCTTCACCTGCTGGCTACCTTTCTGGAGAGCGCTCCCCAGCTCGTGCTCCAGCTCTGTATCATCATTCAAACCCACAAGCTCCAGGCTGTACAAGGTACCACAGATGCACAGACACAGCCATGCTAGAAACACAACACTGTGAGTCTGTACATTGAACAGAATTAAGCAAAAGAGAAGCTTTCCATCACTAATGCTGACTTACGTCATTATTGAATGTTTGATGCTAGAATTGTTTTAAACTAGATTTAATTTTTTATCTTTCAGTTTTGGATTTTAATGATATACGGTAAAAAGGTATATGATATATTATATAAGATAAAAGATATATGATATTATAAAGAATATTCAGTGAAAATATATTGCATACACATTAATTTACCAATAGTGACGTGGAAAGTCATGTTCTATAAAGTCATGTAATAAAAAAGTAATTTGAACATTAATATACAGTACTATTATTAATATAGTATTGAATTAGTACTGTTATGCTTCTATATTTGTTAAGCTTTTATATTTGTTATAGTAATTATACAAAATGAATAATTAAAGTAATGAATAAAATGCATATGTTATATTTGTATATATGTAATAATACATAATAATTGTTATTGTTATTAATAACTGTTACTTGTAATAATTCCATAATAATTCAATTTTTATATATCAATATTAGAATATAGCTGAGTATTATTCTCAAGTTTTCTGCAGAATTACAACTGTCACTTGTATTTAGGTTTGATAAATTTTTATCCTCTTGATTCATGGACCAGATTTATAGACACATTTATGTCGTCTTGTCAAGTTGGATATTTTACTGTCTGCATTAAATCGGTCATCATCAGGTTTATTAAAATCTATAACTACAACAAGGGAGATCAGAAAGCTTCAGCTCTCTTTGCAACTAGCATCCCGAAGCTGAATTTACAGGGCATTTTAAAACTGTCAACTTGACATTGTTCTGACCTCTCAGTCAGCCCGCTATCACTAGAACTCATAAAAATGGCCATATCTCAAGATATTTTTTATTACTGGCTAGTCGATGGCGATTTTGTGCTTTAGTGGATTGCAGAGCCCGTCCTGGCAGTTAGAGCCTCTGTGCTTTTATGTGCTGTCTTCTGTTCTTCATAATCTTTCATAAACAAAAGTGCTTAGGGACTGTCAGAATTTTCTTGCATCAAGGCTGAGAAATGATTTATGAAACTAGAGGTCCCAAGCTCTGAAATTCAACAGAGCTGCAAAAATCTCCCCTTTTTAGCTGAAGTCTCTAAATAGTGTGAGAGTGGGAGTGAGTCTGGAGGCAGATTTGCTCGTGGTGTTTGTCAGAGCAGAACGGAGGGTCTCTGATGCTCAGACCTCTTTCATCCGAGACCCTCTTTGAGATTTGTCGTTCAAGCTTGTGTAAGTCAAAAGCAACTGTGAGCAAAGACTAAAATGTACCACGGCGGTACAGTTATTGTTTCAAAGCAGCCTGACTTCTAAGCTGAACGAACAACAGTTAAAGTCTGAGCGGCTAATGTCTGGAAGGAGCCAGTGGTGAAAGGCTGCAGACATACTTCTTTCCTCTGGTTACTTTCTCAGGTTTGTTTTAAAACCACTTGTTTTATGAGTGTCACTATTTATGCTTAAACATAATTATTATGTTAATAGGCATAAAATATTATGTTAATGAGAATAATAATTGAATTTTATTATTCAAAATAAAATTGTGTAACTCTTTTAAAACTATCAATATCTTAGTGCATAAATACACTTACAGAAAAACTAAAGGTTAGATTAATGACTGGTGTGTACTATGGGTTTTTTTTTACTTAAAAGATTGTCATTTCATTTTAGTTTTTGTCTGAAACTCTTTTTTGTCCTGTAGTTGTTTTGCTCTTGTTAATCTCGTTAGAAGCACTCAGATATTGTACTTAAAATCATTGAGTATACTCAATGTACACCACTGTACATTGATGCTGTAGTACATTGCTTTATGTATGCCTACACACAATGTTTCTGTTGAAACCTGCTGACAGACATTCACCAGGTCAGAGTTGCTGAAAAACAGTCAAAAACCTTGACAACTTGTCACGTAAATACATTACAAACAAACCACCTGACATATTTCCTACTCATAGGCAACAGATCTTACTGTCACAGAGGAGCGGTTGTGGAGTGTGTTTTTGACAGCTCTAACTTAAATTAATTTAAAACATTACTTTCAAAATACTTGAACCTGATATAAATATTGTTGGTTTAATATTGAGATGTTTGCATTTTTATATGTAACATCAAATATTGAGACGTTTGCATTTTTATGTGAGGGTGAGGAATGTACAGTGAGCACTGTACAGAAACACAAAACATGCTTTCAGCTGTCTGCTAATGGTTTTTTGTACATATACACTACTCATGTTCCTGTCGATGTTGTCAGTCATTGTACATGCTAGAATTGAGTTCCCATGTGGAGTTCCCATGTGTATATTGTGGAACATGCTAACTTCAGTCCCTCCTGGAGGTCCAGCACGTGACATGAAACCCCAAGTTCTTAAAATGATGAAGGCTGCTAACATGTTAAACAACCCGAGAGAGGGGAAACTCTCCTCATTCTTTGGAAAATAACCTCTATGGATTTTAAAAGAGCAATGTGCTGCGAGAGTTTGCATAACCCTGGTGCTGATGCTGATGCTGCTACACTCTCTACTAACACGCAACATTCACAATTCTGAGTCCATCCCTCCCCCCCTCTCTAAATTACTGCAGCCTTCCTTAGCAGGAGGATTACGTCACCGCTGCTGCTCTCGCAGCCCTGCACGCCGGACCGTGGCGGGTTCCCGTGGCGACCGTCTCCTTAGGATGCGCTGCACGTGCACAGAATATGAGGAAGGAAGGGAGGAATCCAGCTCTCGTGATAGTACAGCACACCGGAGCCAAGCCACAGGCCGAGTTGCCCACAGAATAAGAATTATAGCCTGGCTTCTGTCAGTTAATTACCCCACTTTGCAAAGTAGTCATTACACCCCCTCAGCTCTCTCCAGCTACTAATGGGCCAGATTTAATCTAAGTGGGTTAAACACGCAAATAAGCCACTGGGAGACTTGGAGTGTAAACAAACAGAGAATATATGGACAGATAAATAGAAAACACTTAAGACATAAATCCGAACAGTGTGGCCAGTTGTGTGTGTTTGCTTGCTATAAAAGGCTGACGGGTATTGATGTTGTGAATTGCTTAAAGCCAGACAGGAAACGATGTGTATGTATTTCTAGTAGTGTGGCAGTTGTGGTGCACTGATAGGGAATTGGGCTTGTGTCCGAGAGGTTGCAGGTTCGAATCCCTTGCCGACTGTATCAAGCACAGTTTTGATACAATCCCTAGTGTATGGAATCAGACTTGTGCCAAAAATATTGAACGTAAATTTCGAAGAAACGAACGAAAATGCTTCAAATTTACGTTCGTTTTTTTATTTTCCTTTACGTTTTCGTTCGTAACTTTTATTTTCGCTTCCGGATATTCGTTCGCTTTTTTTTGCGTACGTTTTTGTTCAAAACTTTTTTTTGCCATATTGACAAACTCAGTCACTTTCTTTTTTTTCAGTTCTGTGAAACATGTTGCATAATGATGCTTAAACATCTCCAGAGTCAATGATAAATTGATACTGATTAGTGTAAAGGGCAAAGAGAGATGTAGACATTTAAATGCTAATTTAATAGTATAAAAATGAGCAATAATAAAAAAAGCTCATGAATCATTTCATCAAACTTTTTTATGACATCAAAATCATCAAAATCATTTATGACATCATCCTTTTTATAGTCGTTCTAAGCCTTTTTCACAGTCTTTTGGGATGATTCATCGTCTGCTTGAACTGGGTTTTAGATCTGGACTGCAGTCCATTAATTGGTGACCTTTGTGGTAAAGAGTATTGACCAGCTCTCAAGCCTCATAGTCTTCCTGTTGTTCTCCATCCCATTACACACAGTAGCAGAGGACACAAGCAGAGCCTGGTGCTCTCAATCACCTCCTCCTTCTCACTGATGAGAAAAACTCCATGTTTCTGCTTGTGTTTGCTCCGTGGACTAATGACATGGATGAATGTGGCTTTTCTATCTCCTCACTAAAGATTCTGCCATTGATTGTTTGGTTCATTGTGAGATGAATCTGCATACACACAATAGAACAATGGCAAATCTTTTTAGTTTTTTGTTAACCAGAAAGCCTGCTGTTGCTTTGCGATGAAATGACTGTATTTTGACTTCAATTAACACATTTTAACTCGTTCAGAAGGTCACGTGAAGATCGGCTCTGTTATTAATAGGTGAGCACCGCAGTGGGGATTTCTTTACTATTGGAAAAGTTTTTTTCATTTTCTTTTAAGAATATTTTCTTACTCTGGTCCTTTTTGACGTTGCAGAGCTAAAACATCAAGAATAAAATAGAATTACATTATCATGACTGAAGCACTTTATACAATATTTTATGTAATTTTCTGAGAAACGACGTGTGCATGTTATATTTGTGTGTGTGTGTGTTGTGTGTGTGTGTGGTGTGTGTGTGTGTGTGTGTGAGAGAGAGAGAGAGAGAGCATCACCCAAATGGGATGGAGTACTATGAGGAAGACTATGAGGCTTGAGAGCTGGTCAATACTCTTTACAAGAAAGGTCACCAATTAAAGGACAGCAGTCCAGATCTAATAATCAGTTCAAACAGTCAAATGTTCAGATACACACACACACACACACACACACACACACACACACACACACACACACACACACACACACACACCCCCACAGGTTTTATCATATAAACATACAGTATTTCAATAACTGTCAAGATTATGTATAAAATGTATAGTTGAATAATTATATATTATTAAACTTGTCCGAAGTTCAAATAACTGAATACTTTGAAAGTTATTTGCAGTTTGTTATTTTAGTTTTTTTTTTTCCTGCTCGCCCTGCTTTGGCTGCCTTGCCTTGAATTAATTACAACTATATTTCTTTGTTTGCATTTTCTTAAAAGCACTTAATTACATTTACATTTACTTTTTTCACGTTTTGTTGGAGCTTGTTCACATTTCTAACTTGAATAATTTGGAAAAAATGTACAACTTATAAAAGAGTTAAAATTGAGTTTAAAAAAAAAAGGAAAATTGTGCATTTTTTTATACACATGTATCGTTTATTTTTGTGTGATTTATATATGTTTATCATGTTCGGCCCTGAACTTAAAGTGGGCTTTTCGTTTCGCCCCCCGAGCCATTGAGATTTGCACCGCTGCTCTAAAGAAAACATAAAAAAGCGCGACACATCAAAATAAAGCGCTTCTCTCAGATCACTCTTATAGGTTTTGATGAGCAACGGATCTTGTGAATCGTATTGTGCCGTGTGACTCAGCACATGGTCTGGATCTGAAATGGCAAACTGATTTATTGCTGGATGGCTGCATGTGGCACGTGCTGGAGCGTGAGCCATTGACAGACAAATCCATGCACAAGCTATTCCATTAGCTCGTTTCCGGCGGTTTCCTCTAGAGACATGAATACATAAAGTTGTAATAAAGAGATAAATGCATTTGCATGCCTTGGTGAGCACTTCCTATTCAGCATATTTGACAATATTGTCCACGCTTGTATTTTAAATAAGGCTCTGAGCATTACGGATGCTCTTTGAGAAACCCCTATTATGTTTATTTGTCTTTTTTTTAATATTTAAAAATGTTTTTAATGTCTTGGTTTATACATTAAGGGCATTCATAATGTACAAACAAGCTATCAAATTCTACAGAAGATAAAGCTCTCGGTTTATGTCAACCTTCATAAAACGAATAAAATATGGAATGTGAGAGAGAGATTATGTGTTTTGGAGGTAATCACCCTTGAAATTATGAAAACCATTTACAGTTAAGTCATTTGCACGTAATATGAACCAGAATTCTCTCTTTTTTTTTTCTTCAGGGATGACAGCTGCAGCTTCTTTGGTCTCACTGGCCTGGGCTTTGGCATCCTATCAGAAGGCCTTGCGCGATTCACGTGATGACAAGAAGCCCATCAGCTACATCGCGGTCATTATCCAGTTCTGCTGGCATTTCTTCACCATTGCTGCCCGAGTCGTGACCTTTGCCCTCTTCGCATCAGTTTTTCAGCTCTACTTTGGCATCTTCATTGTGCTCCACTGGTGCATTATGACTTTTTGGATCGTGCATTGCGAGACCGAGTTCTGCATTACTAAGTGGGAGGAGATTGTCTTTGACATGGTGGTGGGCATCATCTACATATTCAGCTGGTTCAATGTGAAGGAGGGACGAACCCGCTTCCGCCTCTTCATTTACTACTTCATGATCCTGGTGGAAAACACGGCCCTGAGCACACTGTGGTACCTGTACCGATCGCCGGTCAGCACAGACGCCTTCGCCGTTCCTGCCCTGTGCGTCATCTTTTCCAGCTTCTTCACCGGCATCGTCTTCATGCTCATGTATTACGCTTTTTTCCATCCCAACGGCCCACGCTTCGGCCGCTCCGCCAGCCTAGTCCAACTGGAGGACCCCACTGCAACCTTCACGCTGCCTCCCGAAGGTGCCACTAACTCCCTACGCTCCAATCGTGGAGGAACGCTGGCCAGAGACGCTGACCGCGAGGCCAAGTACAGCGAGCGTGATGGCTGCGTGCCAGTCTTTCAGGTGCGTCCCACCGCACCTTCTACGCCTTCTTCTCGAGCCCCCCGCCTTGAGGAGACGGTAATCAAAATTGACTTGTGTAGAAATCGCTACCCTGCTTGGGAGAGGCATGTGCTGGACCGGAGTATACGTAAAGCCATCCTGGCCATTGACTCCTCCCCTACGCCACCACGTCTGCAGTACAAGGACGACATGATGGTTCAAGAGCGATTAGAGTACGAGACCACCTTGTAGCCTGCGGAGTGAACATTAACACGTTGACGTCAACCTAAACAAATAGCAGGACTGTGGCAATAACCTTACTAGTGCTCTTTGTGGGGTGTTAGCGTTCGGCCGTGATGTTGATTATCATGGACAAAACAAACATAGGCACAATGTTTTTGTGGACGGGAGAGCTAATTCATTTTGTGTTCCTTTTTCCGATTCTGTTGAGTTTCTTTTTTTTACCGTTGTCTAGTCAGGGATAATCCTAAGGTCACTGCATTGACCACTAACCCCTCCGTCCATTGAAGTCAATAAGCTTTTGTGCAATGTCTTCAAAACTGCGTGCGGGACAGGACGATCCAAACACAAGTTCATTGTATGAGTCACAAAATTGTAGTTGCAAAACACACAACGCATTGTTTATTTCATTCCACAGGATTTGGATTAATACTTTGATACATTGTACAACTGACATGGCAAATCTCATGTTGACTGTGGAAGCGTATGTTGACTGTATAATATTGCTTATTAGGCTTGCGACGTCCTTGTCCAAGGTGCTGAAACGGCTTCTTCGGCCACTCCTACCAGTCCTTGTCCAAGGTGCTGAAACTGTAAACAGCCACTCGTACCAGTGCCAAAAGCTCCTCTCACACTGACTTCATTCTGGGCCGTGGCTCAATCACAAAATGTATATATGAACAGCGAAGCGTTTTAACCAAGTACTTGAATCCTGTGTAAAGGGAAAAAAGCACTAAAGAGAGTCCACGGCCAGTGCAGAATCCTAACCACTTGGGCTGGCAAAGCAGGAACAGTTTCATATCAGGAGACATCAGCAGCTAAAACTGGTGGTTTTGTTTGGCGATTCAGCTGTAGTCATCTCTCCACTCTTAACTGATACGGATCTGATCGGTTAGCTGTGGGCCACCACCAGTGAGAAACAAGCACAGAAACTCCATGCGGTGTAATAGTGGCAGTCTGAAAGCGGATATGCTCCATCTTCTAGCCTGAAGATACAGTGTTCTTTTAGAGCGTGTCTCTGTGTGCTGTAAAGTGAGAGCATGAATAGACAATAAATGAGGTCACCTTTCATCATCACTGAATGGATTTGGAAAGCCGGCGAAGGGTGCTTTTCAAAACTCTGCAGTGCAATCACGACTTCCTCCACAGGGTTCTCATCTGACTGGCGGTCTACAGAAACATCTTGCGCTCTGTCTATCAATACAAAGGTGTCGGGAACAGATCTTCAGCCCAGCACAGACTAGCTAATCTGCAGAGCCTAAAGGAACACTGTATCTTGGGAAGTGTTGGGATTGTCAACTTTCTGTTCAGTTTACAGTGCTTTGTTTCACCACATGGATTATCAGAAGGCGGTTTATGGGAGAACGAAGCCCGACGTGAGCAAAGACCTCGTCACAGGAAGGAGTCTCAGCACAATGAAGGATTTCTTGGGTTGTCAAGGTTGTCACTCGTGTTAGGAGACACAAAAGAGTGAAAACAATGGGAATTTCACTGCGACGGAAGCAAGACGTGCCTGTTCAAGAGAGTTGAAGTGTGGAAAAACATGTTTCGTATGTGTGAAACGGTTCAACTTTTGGTTCTCTTTGGTTTTTCCTCTTTGATTCTGACGTGTCTTACGAAGTAGTTAAATCAAGGTGCACTTTGTTTTGCAATGCCATTAACTGTGGAGATGACTGATGTACAATGTTTGATTCGTTCTTGGTAGAAAACGGTGACGTTTGAGCTGTAATTTGGATTTTACTGTAGCTTTGAAACACTCTTGAGATGTGTGTAATTGGTGTCTAACCATCTGTGGCGAATGAACTGAAAGTGTAGTTGTTTTAGCCAACAGCAGACTTGCAGATAATGATCCTAACTGTGTTGCAGGTAAAATATATGAAAAAAAAATAAAAGACGAAAAAAAGGGAAAATAGAAAATACCTATCTAGGTGAGGTTATTTAAACTATACAAGAACCACAGTGAAAAGTAGAACTGTATATTTTAGCTATTTTGCTACTTTCCTATCCAGCATTTTCCTTTTTCGGCGTGTCTTATGCTTTTATTATATGTAACGGAGGAAGGTGATTTTCATTCCACAGAAAAGACTCCAAACTTTACCCACTTGCAAAATCACAAATAGTCTGAGCACAAATACAACCAAACAAGAAAAAGTGCACAATAATTAGACAATTTATCTGACTGAAATCTCTGCAGCACGAATTCCTTTCATTCCTGAAAGACAGAGAGTGTTGAAAGCACATCGTTAATGTCGCATTTCGCTGATTTCTGACAGCATCCTATTATAGAGCTTTGAAATAATGTCATTTTATTTCAAGCGAATCCCATGAGTTCTTATAAAGGAGCTTCGCTGTGATGCATCAGGACGTTTTGATGGCATTTTCATCTCCTGACTCCTGATCGGCATTAGTCGCAACATCCGACCATTTATCATCCACGAAGCCTCGGCAATGTTTTAATGCCAAAATATGCCATGAATTCAGAATATCAAATTCAATGAGATGCTCAGCATGTGTAGAAGGATTTAAGACATTTATCCCAAAGCCTCTGCAGGAATGATGTCTGAATACAAAGTAGATGGTGTTAAGACGTTATAAGAAAAGATTTCACACCTTTAAAGAGATGCAGATGTTAACAAATTTCTATCTTTGGTTCCGTCAACCACAGCGCTCCAGGAAAAAGTCCAATTTACCAATAACCTACCTCAAAAAGTGTCATAAACGGACCACTCTCACCCTCTAAACGTCGAAATGAAAGAGTGATCTAGAGAAGAAGGAAGAGCGAGTCTGTTCACTGACACGGTTCAGCTTGAAACAGAACTTCTCACTACAGGAACACATGATATTCATGCAACGCATTCGGTTTTGTTTGCCTTAAACGATGTTCGCCTTTGTTGTGCCGTCAATTTTCACAAGGGATTTTCATCATTTTTTTTCTTCCTTTTTATCTCTGTATCGCACCCAGAATGCTCTGGTTCTCGTCACGGTGGCACAAAGGTTGCATAGTCGGTAACAAGCTGAGCTATTGCGCTTTCATCGACACGTTCAGACGAGAAAGTTTCAAACTAAATTTGCATATGCAGAAAAACAATCAAATCCAGGACCCAAACTGTTTGTGGGGTCGCAGGCTGTACTGTTACAAGAACATTTCCAATCGTGACAATTCAGAAAAAAATGAAGCTGAAACGAACAATATGACACTTGTTTTGTGTGGGGTTTTTTTTGTGTGACATTTTTTACGCGGTCGTGCATCATGTCAGATACCAAAATGAATGATCTGTAGACATAGATGCTTAGTTCTGCTACTGATGGTTAGAAAAAAAAACATGTACAAATTAGATTGGTGGCCATTAAAGAAGCACGATAATTGTACAAGCACAGTGATTTGATGATCTTGGTTTTAAAGGTGGCATTCTGTTGAAATTGTCGGTGTAATGTACAGATTCGCTGGTATTTCAGTTGCGATGGAAGTTCCCTAGTGACGCAAAAGGCTATTTAACTGTAAATAAATGTATGCAAATGTACATGTGTAAAAGAACATTCCTCTCCGAGTCCTGATTGTGAAGGGTGTCTATTCGCTAGAGGCGATTACATATGACATAATACAGCTAAACCTTGTGTGGTGTATGTGATGTATTAAATGACAAAAAAAGGTAAAATAACAAAAAAAAAAAATGTTCATTATTGGTCTCTTTGGTAAGTTGTGATGTGTGATGAATGTCTGGAGTGTATAAAATGCATCGAATCTGTTCTCTAATTCTATTGTAAATTGAAGAGAAAAAAAAGTTCGAACATAACATTTTTGTACATATTGGATTTTTGTAAATTTTTATTTGATTCTAATGCAACACAAAGTACCAAATTCATTTAATAAAGTACACTGTGGTCATTTTATTAGACTCTCTTGCAGACTCCTTTGGGACTTATTAGTTATTTATTATCACTTTCAGTTGCATTGTGCCTTTTAAAAACACAATTAAAAATAACTCAAGGAACATCTTGAATGTGATTCAGTTGCTCAATTTCCGCTTCGTTATGCATATTAAAGAATTGAAGATTTATTAGAATGAATGCACAGAAGTCGTTTAGTTCGGAAAAAGCAATATCGAACTAATTATTTTTGTATGTAAAATTAAGTCGACAAAAAAATGACTATAAATATGTGCAAACTGACATATGACTTACATTGCACAAACATTCTTGGAATGTTAATAAGGGAAAATAAATCCTTCATAAATATATTTTTTATCTCTGTTAAAAATATCAGTCATAATCAGATTTTTTCACTAAACATAATACAATTTATGCTGGTTTTAAAAAGTGAGGAATTCATGAACCCTTTAATTCATTTCTTAAACAGAAACCATCGCTGGTAAAATCCCTAGCTTGATCATGCGAAAGTCAGATTTAAGTCCATAATACTTGATTCTTCTATCAGCAGAACTCAAAACAAAAAAAAAAGAATAATTTCCAGTAATTCTAATAAAGTATTAGTCAGTTTCACAAGCCTTTTTTTTTTTTTTTTTAAGAAAAGCAAGTGATAAAAGGCTTAAGAGAAGATTTTGGCAGTGGTCCTTCGATTAGATCCAAGTGTGCAAACAAATGACAAACCAAACAAAACCACACATTCTCCAACGGAACACAGAAATGGACCTTAAAACAACTCACAGTTGTCGACGCATTATGATATGCTCATTAAAACAGTTAATAATGTCTTCGATTAAACCCCCAGTGTTCAGGAAAATCACGCTTGACGCATCGGGATGTTCTGTTCCATCTCAGGGAGGGAAAATTACTAATCGTCTTTTTGTTTCCTGTGGAATCGCTCTAGAAGAGCTCGGAGGATGTTTCCAGGAATCTTCTGGTGCTTGTCAATGAGTGACTCAACTGCTGCTTGCACCTGAAATAAAATAAAAAAAAAAAGGAAAATAAAAAACTAGAAGCATATTTGATTTAGCTACACTGCGTTACACTGAGCAGTGCATATGAAAGATTTTAATCTTTCTTGGAGGCTTCATAATAATTTTAAATCAGTCAGGCATTCCATCATGGATTGCAGGTCTCTGTCGAAGGGAGTTGTCCAGAAGCTGGATCCAGGAAAAATGCAAGAGCCGACACAGCGTTAGAGGTTTAACACGTGTTTATTGTGCCGTTCAATGCATTACTCAATCACAGTCAGGAAATGCGGATCCTTTATACCCTAAATGACGTCAGATGTCTCGCGATATCAACAGGAAGCGAGATTTGTCAGAGGACTGACTTACACACGTGGTCTCTATTCAATAACACAAGATAGACGTTGCTATGGTGATACGTAATCAGGTCTCCATTCGACCTTCAGAGGTCTCAACACGAGGAGAGTAAGAATAGCTTAGTCTTAGAACATAGAACTTAGAACTTAGTCTTAAACACTAATTTTAAGTTTTATAGCCTAAGTATTATCTTCAAATATATAATAAAATATTATCTATGTTCAATCAAATTAATATAAGTTCTGACTTTGAGTTCTGAGTTATTTTAAGAAGCTTTTCCCAATTTTAACTGTCTCAAAGCACACTATGTAAATCTTTAAAAGAATTATCACTTTTATTCATTTGATTGTCTGGTTATTGGTGTTAATTAAATTACTATGATAATAACAAGAAAGTATTAATATAAATATTACAAATAGTCAAATAAATGTCCGGATTTCTTAGTTAAAAAGTTTCTTAATCTTTGACACCGATTTTAGCTTCAAGCTCGGCCTGTCCTTGAGAGGCTGGGAGACATGGCAGTTTACCGGAATTAGGATTAGAAATCTTGTTTACAAATCTTAAGCGTACATCTCCAAAGCAGAGTGAGTCAAAACAACTTTAAGATAGTTACGAATCTGTATTTCTTATGAAGACACAAGTATGAAACAATTCAACGGCTTTCAGCCTTGGCCTGGCTGCGTTGACGCAGGCTAAAATATAATAAGCTCTTAATATTAATATTGGAAATAAGATTTAAGTTATTAAATATTAAAAATATTCTAACAGAATACGTTATAAAAGGAATTTTCAATGTTTTCCCACACAGATCACTCATAATGTCATCACAAACAAACATTAAAATGACTAGTACATGCTGGTAAATCACATTTTTACGGTAACGTCAAGCTGTGTTTAGTGCAGTTTGAGCTGTTCAAACTTTGTGGAGTAAGCATAACTACATATATGTGCATATTACTATATTACTATATCTCTAAAGTTGAGCTGAGAAAGGTGTCTGAATTTTCTGGACAACATTGATGTTTTTGCTCACATTTAAATGTTTGACATCAAAGGTGACAGAGATAAATTACAATTACTAAAGAAACATCACCTTATACAAAAACAAAATCGATTTTGAAATAAACATATTATTCAACTTGTTCATTTTAAAAGTAGCTCGCAGCCGAAAAAGTGTGAAGACCCCTGGTGTAAACAGGCACTAGGATTAATTGAGTCATCAATAGAAAGACAAATTGGGAGGATGGAGAAGGATTTGCAAGGTTACAGCTTTTTGCTCAGCAAGTACAACTAGAAGTCACATTTCTGCTGGAGTGAAGCTGCCGTGATAAAGAGTCCTACCTTTTCTGCTAATTCAGCTGCAGTGAGTTTGGGGTCATACGGAATAGGGTCACCCAAGTAGGTACGGAATTTGACTGGAAATCCTCCGTAAATGGGCGCTATCGGCAGGCGAAACCTTTCATACACCCACCTGTAAAATTCTAAAAGGATTTTCTCATTTTAATCTGTTCACCATCATTTAATCCATGAGAATCTAGGCATTAATGAAGACAATCTTGAATGAGACTCACTTAATGTCCCGAGCGAGCGAAATCCCTCTCTTAGATTTTGAGTAAACATGGGAATAACTGGCTGTATGAGGAAAGCACGATGTTATTACAACAGAAGTCAAACATGATGGAGGGACGAGGCCGGACAGGGTCTTACCACTTTAGAGTCAATGGCCACTTGTGCAAAACCTTTTCGTTTGCCCCAGAAGAGGGGATACGTCTCATCACTGAACAAGGCTTCCCGCACTCCTCCAGGAGAGATGCCCAGAAGATGGCCGTTCTTCAAGGCCTTCACACACTCCTCCTGTGGCCCGTGGATCACACTAAACACTTCCAGGAGCAGCTTAAAACCTGCCACAGGGATTCCAAACTTCGTTTTAGAACAATGTGTTGTAGAATTCACTTAAAAAGTTTGTCATAGTGTCATAGTGCAAATCATCTTCAACGTTCTTTTACCTGGAACCTTGAAAAGAAAATGATCCGCCACTGAATGACAAGTTCTTCCTTTCTGAATGATGAGACTGGCTAGGAAATAGTAGTAGTCTATGGGAATAGCGCCATGGTAGTAGACGATGAGAGCAGGTCCTTTATCTGGAATCTTCTCCAAGCCATGGATTTCGTAACCTGAGTAATTCACAATTTTCTTGTATAGTAGAGTTTATATTTGAAAGAAATTGGTTGATTGTGATGTCAACTTTCATAAGATGTGTACCAAAAAACATTGTTTATGCTACATCGCACTGATACTTTTTAAATGATGCTCTCACTATTTCAATTATCCATTCAAAAATCTAGTAGCATGAAGAATGTCAAATATGTGACTAAAATAACAGATTCCAGTCCAGGGGTTTAACATGAAACTAAAAACAACATTTTACTTAAATAAATACAAACCATGCCATATTGCTCCATGCCCGTCCCACAGGGTGGCCAGAGTTTTCCTGGCACCATCCCACAAATTGTTGGAATAAGCTTCTCTTAACTGGTTCTTTCGCTTGTACACGTGGAGGAAGAGGATGGAGAGATAAAGGAGAATCACGATGAGAAAGGGCAGGATGAAGACCACAGCTAGAGGTGTGAAAACCCAGAGCAGGTACTCCATGAAACTGAGAAAGTCCTCGAGCTGCCCCTGGCCTGCCCACTCTTCCCACACATGAGCCAAGCAGGGCAGCAGGTTGATGGATCCATTCTCAAACAGGCAAGACGCATTCCCACTGAACATGCTGCTTCACTGGTAAACGCTCCCAGTGAAAGATGCACGGAACAAGGCAACAATCTGCCAAAGGACAGACCTGGATATAAAAGACAGGAACTGTCAATAACAGAAATAATTTTTCCTTCAGTTTAAAATACATCTATCCATGCATGCATGCATCCATCCATCCATCCATCCATCCATCCATCGCTTAACCAATAACGTGCCTTTGGAGGCGGGGACTATCAGACTGTCCTTTTAGAAATGTGTTACTTTAGTTAAACTGCAATTCTATTTAATATGGTGTCTGTATATTTAAAATGCTAATTCTTTTATGAACGTAAATATACGAACCTTCTCCAGGGGAAACGAGCTGCTCCGCCAAACATACCAGCCTTAGCGCGACACCCTAAACCGAGATGACATTGAAATCAATGAGTTCCACGGTGTTTTTAGCGTTGAAAGATCACTGATGACACTGCTGTGCAAACGCCACTAATGTCAGAACAACAGATTCGAATTCATAAAAAGAGTAATAGTTTATACAAAAAATAATGTTGCCCCGCTTGTTTCATCGGTGACAGGTCGTAGGCAATGACGTGTAAAACGCCACTTGTACCATTACTTTACAAATCGTAATCTGATCACTCCAAAATCATAAAACTCGCAGACGGGAAACTTGAAATTACATTATAAAATGAACATTCCCGCAGGTCATCTTACACGCTGACATGAGCGAAGCAAATAATTGTTATTCTTCCTGATTGACCCGACTCTTTTTACAAGTGACACAAACAGGAAAAGCTCTGCGTCGCCTTGCTGTTTTCAAAATAAAAGTTCCCACTTAAAGCAATTGTACCACCGTCGCGCCGAACGTCTTTTAATTTGACATTCGATATTTAAAACTACAGCGAGGGCAAATCACACGAGTGCGTGCGACTGACTAAAATATTAGCGGACTTTTGTACTTTTGCGTTTTTACAGAATTATATTGTATGTAATTTTTAATTACAAACGGAGAAAGATATGTTTACGTGATACTTTTGTAGACTACACTCGATTATTAGGTGTCCCTCTGTCGTCATGATTGATGCTTATGTAGAGCGAAATGTCATTCTTCTTGCGGATATTATCTTTTCAAACGGCAGAGAAGAGGAGGTTAAAATACACTGCTTGTGTTCCAGATCCTACGTCAAGTACGTTGTTTTGTTATTTCAGGTTTAAGTTTGCGTTTACTCCTAGTCAAGCGTGACATGCTTTTCTGTTTCATTTACAGTGATCGAGAGCTGTATCGTTCAGATTGTAAAGCCTTACAAATCGAGAAAGATACAGGAACCCAAGGATGTGAGTTTCAATATTTTTTTCTTTGAAGTTGCCTTTCAGATATCACCATCACTTAACATTGAATGATTCCATATCAATTTCCATGTTCCTTAGGTGACTCTGAAACATATTTGGATGAATTGGAACTTTTAGAGAGTCCAAACCTTTCTGGAAATGATGGTGATGATGATGATGATGAAGAAGATGAGCTGACACATGAAGTGGATGAAGAGACAATGCTGATGGCTAGTATGGGTCTTCCAGTGGAGTTTGCCAGCTCCTCAAAGAAAAGAACAACTGTATGTGAATGTATACGTAATGTGCATTTACATCAATGGTGTCTGTTTATTATTTATCACGAAATGAATCTATTCTCAAATAAAATCTAACATTTAATCTTATATTTCTGCATTCTAGGGGGAGATTCTTGGGCGATTGGAAATCAAAAGTGGCACTAAGCATTACAAAAGCATTGTGGAATATCCTGAGACAAACATGGATTGTGAGCTTTCTGAACTGTCCGCATCAGATGAAGCTTGGCTGAAGTACTGGCAGCAGCATGGTGAAGGCCTTCTGTGGCAGAGCTGGCAGGAGAAACACCCTGAGATCTTCAGCAACACAGAGCAGGAAGTTCCTCGCTCTGAGGTGGACTGGGAAGACCATCGTCTACAAACATACCATTACTACTGGGAACAGTTCAACTACTGGGCTTCTCAGGGCTGGACCGTAGATGAATCCTACAGCTCAACGGGTGTTTCTGAGGAACAGCATGAGAACCAAAAGCAAGTAGATCTTCCAGAAGATGGGCCTTTGGCAGAAGATTCCAGCACAGTGGCTCTTATTAGTAGCTTGAGTTCACTGGAGGTCGGTGAAAGGGACGATGCGCCTCAGCAACCAGTGGTCTGCAGCTATTCTGATGAACCCTGTGATGGTGGAAACTACAAGAAGTCGTCGTCAAGAAGGCACGGTGCTGCAACTTCAGGTTAACTTCAGCTTTTTCTCACATGTTTTTTTCACGTTTGCTGCCATGTCTGTGGTGGTCTTGGAGTGATGATGATGATGATGATAATAATAATAATAATAATAATAATAATAATAATACATTACATTTAAAAGCGCCTTTCACAACACCCAAGGACACTGTACAAAATATTGTGGAACAACAAACATTCACCTAGTAAAGGTCAAAGTTTAAAAGCCAAGTAGAATAGGTGAGTTTTGAGAGTTTTTTTTGAAGACGGGAAGGGAGTCGATGGTCCGGATGTGGGGGAGGGGTGGCGTTCCAGAGCGGCTGAAGGCTCTACTGAGCGACTGATACTGTTGATATGGGTTTTAAAAGAGAGCAGGCTGTCCAGGATTGACGCCAAGACTTTTTACCTGGGGGGAGGGGGAGTTGTCGATAGATTGGGAGTCTTGGAGAGAATAGATTTAGTACCCACCAGTAATATTTCAGTTTTATGAGCGTTTAATTTAAGGAAGTTGGTACTGAACCAGAGCTGTATTTCAGATAGACAGTCGGTTAGGGGGGTGGGAGGGAATGGAGAATTTGGCCTGCATGACAGGTAGAGCTGATGATGATGATGATGATGATGATGATAATGATGATGATGATGAGCTAAAACCTCTTTTCTGAATAATGTTTTGTACCCTGGCCTACTTATGTTGTACAATTATACAGATACAATCACAAAAAAAAGATTCATTTAACAACGTTTGAAGGCAGGTATTTAATTTCAAAGTTGGACTATTTGAAATCCGTGGCAATTAAATGAGTTATAAACTGTGTTGATTCTGTTTCATTCAAAATGGAGGAAAGTTTTTTTTACATTTTGTTAGTGGGCAAAAATCTGTCCATGCAAGCTTAAACTTGAGGTATAAAATCGGAAGATAAAAATTACATCAGACATGCATCTAATTGTGTTCATTTTAAATTATTACATTAATAATTTAATAATTATATAATTTAATAATTTATTACATTAATTATTGTAATTGAATTAATCTTTTTAATTTAAGTTAAATTGTAAATTACACCCTGATATCTAATTAGCCTCAAATCTCGATTACTGCATTCATGTCTTTACTTTTCTCTTTGAATGTTCAGGAAACGGTTCTTTTGTTAATTTGAATTGTAAGTCTGGCTCTACTGTGTGTTTAAAATGTTTTATCAATGTCTGTAAACTGCTGAATAGAACATTTGCCTTGTATTTTTAAAGCTTGCATGTGCAGGAGAGCTCAAGCTCCCAGGTGGATCTCAGTGGCTTTATAAATCAGTCTTTCTGATTGTTGGACTGCGACTGATGCCATGCGGGCAGCTGCTGTTTCTGCTGTGATGCTAAATACATCAGGCTGCGGAAGACATCTGGAATGAAAATTTTACAGTAATTCAAAGTAAACAGCAAACTGTTTCATTTCAGGTGACGGCATGAAAGAAAGTTCTGCTTCGTCGTTTGATAGGAGTGGACAGCCAGCTAAAAGCAAATCTAACAATGAGGATCAAAATGAGGATGATGAACCTCCAGAGAACCGGCCAGCTAACGTGAAAAGAGTGTAAGATACTGTTCAGCACACTTTAAGTTTCGAAGACATAAGTATTAGATTTATAAAAATATGCAATTCAATATGAGTCTCTTTCTCTCCACTCTCACTCTCTCTCTGTTAATTTCTCTTTCTCTCATTTCTATCTGTCTTCATGCCTATCACTCCATCCTTTTCTCTCACTCTTTATCTCTTATATTTTCTACTTTCTTTGTCTCATAATTTTTCCCTCTCTTTCTCTCCATCTATGTCTTTCTCTTTATCCCTTTCACTTTCTCTGTTTTCTTTACTTTCTTTTTGTGTCTTTTGTTACCTAAAGTTACCTAATGTTTCATCGTTTTTCTTTTTAATTAATCGGATTTAACAAATGTTAAGTCAGAACATCAGTACAACAACTGTAAATTAATTTTTATTGGCTATAAAAACACACAAAGTCGCAAAAAGCCAGAAAAAAGTCATTCTTCTCTTTCTTGATAAGCCTTTGAGTATGGGATAATCTCGATGTAGTTTTGTCATAGTTATTAGCTTTCGATTTCAACAGCTTGGTCAGAAATTTCATATATTTTTATGAACATTTGTCACAATAGTATGTTAGAAGTTGATGACTTTGTGGTAAAACCCTTGTAAATTAGTTTAGATTGCAAAGAAATTGTTATCAACTTACTGTAAATAGTTTTAACAAGGTGAATAATATGAATGTTTAGTAATGATCTTACCTGCACATCTTCTTATTCTTCCTTCACAGCCACGAGTTGGATGTCGAGGAGCTCGCCAATGTTCCTGCTGAGAAGGCCTGGGATGCTCTCTGTCTCAAGCGGGGTCCACAGCCCATGTAAGACTCCCAAAATATATTTTACCAAGCTTTTTAACAGAGGGTTCAACTAACAGTTTTAAAAATTGCATTGTTCCTTTGGCAGGTTTAAAAGTGTTTTGAAGTTTAAACAAGGTCAAGGACATTCTTCAGGAAAGAAGACTGAAAAGAAGTGGAAGCCCTCGAAGGAGAGGAAAAAAGCAGCCTGCAAGATCAACAAACACATCTTTTTTACTGATGATGAGCCTCAAACTACCAAACCAAAGATTAGCAAAACCCTTCAGAAAGTAAGTTATTTTTCTTGTAAAAGACTTAAGCACATGCTGGACTTTCCACTGTGCTCTGAGCAAATAGCCTCTTTTTTAAATTTTTTTTATTTTGGCCATGGGTTTTCAAAGTATTAAGAATATGAGTAATTAGTTTAATTTATTTGCAGCTTTTTGAGATCCTCAAGGGAAGAAGACACCACACACACACCATTCGCCCACCGTACATGCTTACATACACACCCATGTTCAAATTTACCGAAACGCATGCTTTTGGAATGTGGGAGAAAACAGGAGACCCAGAGGAAACCCAGGAACAACATGCAAACTCCCCGACCGGCCTCAAACTCATATCTAAAGTCACAAACAGAACTTTGCTCTACCCACTCTTTCACCGTGCTGTCGTAATTATTAGATTAGATTAGATTAGATTCAACTTTATTGTCATTACACATGTACAGGTACAAGGCAACGAAATGAAGTTTATGTCTAACCAGAAGTGCTATAGCAGTAAGTAATTATGTTATAACACTAGAAGTGTCAGAAAGTGAACTGCTCAGTGGCGGTGGATGTATAACGTGAGAATAAATCCAGAAGAACTGCAAATCAGAGATGCTGTGTACCAGCTGACCACATGCAGTCAGACAGAGGAAAAAAAAGACACACTCACTCACACAACCTCCATAAAATCAGGCAGACACAACCAATGTTGTTTGAGACATTCAAGTTTAGTTTCTGACTGAAAGTGTAAGGCCAGCGAAGCACGGAAGCTTTTTAACATAAAATCTGGATTATTTTGAGGTAATGAACTAGACCAATCTACTACAGTGCTCCGGTATTGATTACTCAGATTGATCTTTTGGAGGATGAGATCTTAACTGCAAAGGGCGTTATCACTTCAATGTTTCCAGGCTCAAGGCTTGAACAAATTGTTAAAACATGACAAATTATTTATATTTCTTTTAACTAATCTTCTGATGTGTTCTGCTCAGGTCCAGAGTTTCCTTCAGCATGTTCTGAATGAAGAAGCTTTTGAAGGGATGACCACAGCCTCCATGTCTGGAGCTTCGGTTGGTCCAGGTTACAAAATGTGTGACCTAGCCGTGACAGAAGCCAAGGAACAGACCAGCGTTATAGATGATGAAGATGACACTAGCCAAGCGGTTTCTCCTCTCAGCATCAGTAATACAGAAAGACGTGAGGAACATCATCAGATCATATGGCAGACACTCCCATCAGAACCAGAAGATGGACCGAATAAACCATCCAATTACAGAGGAGAACTTCAACTCTTGGATGTCCCAGACTTCCTTCTGCCTGATGCCCCCGCTGACTTTAGTGAGAGAGGTCAGCATTCTGATTTTAAACCGATAAAGTCGATTTGTCTATATTATGGCCATTCTGTTTCTCATGCCAGTTGGTGTCCAGATCTCTAAAAAGAAAAAGAACAGGAAAAGGAGAAAGGATGTTGAGATGCCTCCTGAGATTGCAGCAGAACCTGAGCTGGCCAAGTACTGGGCCCAGCGCTATCGTCTCTTTTCCAGGTTTGATGAAGGAATCAAACTTGACCATGGTTAGTTGGCCCCTTATTTAATAAGCATTCTGATTTGAACATACCATATTTACGCAAATATGAGCACCCTTTTTAAAATTTCAACTATGCGCCCATTTTTCCATATTTCAAGTCCGTAGCAATCACAAATACATGGAAATGCATCGTCTTTATGCAGGGTGGCGTTTTGTCCTCATTTTTGGAATTTGTATTTTGTGCCTGAAAAATCAGGGGTGTGCTTATATTTGCGCAAATATGATATTTTTAGTTTTAAAGTGCCACAGGTTTTTTCTTATAAGGGAGATGCTTTTAAAACAGCACTTCTTCAACAGGAATAATATGAAATGACAAATATTCGCAGTGGCATAATGTGTAGCTAGAAGGCCTAGTGAGAAGAACTTCTCAGAGATCTAGAGTCTTTCTGTTTACTTGGGTTTTCTTCCAGGGTCCAGTCGTTCGGGAGAATTGCTATGGATAAATTGTCCGTAGGTGTGAGTGAGAGTGTGAATGTGTGTGTCTGTGTCCCGCTCTGTGATTGGTTGGCCACCAATGCAGGGTTCATGTGAACCAAGCGTCTTTGATTAACGGATTTTAGTGAAATATCTTTTTTTTTTCCAACACTAAATGTCAATTGCTTTTCCGTCTGATAGCATGAAAGGTCCCTCTTTTTGGGATTATAAAATCTTTCCTCTCTGATATTCTCCTAAGAACTATGACTAATTTGTTTTAATACGTCAAACTCAGCTTGAGTCGCATCCCTTTCACTGAGCATTTGAGATTCTGTTTGAACGTGAGATCAGAGTGTCGCATCTCTTCACTTATTCATGTCAACAGAGGCAGTAGCCCATAGCTGTTGTAAGCCTCTTTTTTCACCCGCTGATTAGAAAGAACCATAGATAAAGGTGTGTGCGTGCATGTGTGTGCGTGCATGTGTGTGTGTGTTATTTGGCAAGATTTTGGCACCTAAACTCTAGAGATCTGAATTAGGATAGTGGCCTCTGGGCTGTGAGGAGGACATATTACGTACGCACGCACACACACACACACACACACAAACACATAATTTCTTTTATCTGCAGATTTGATGTTTCAAAATGTGATACCGTAAGCATTCAAATGGCTTTTTTTTTATAACATATGTATTTTTATATACGTATAAATATATGTATATGCATTTTATAACATATGTATTTGTTTTTTAATGTCTAATAAAAAAAAGGTTTTATTTTGTGTTTAAGGCAAAAGCCCTGAAATTCTGCAGTAAATATTTTTATTGTTTAAATGTAGTACAGTTTGCAGTAAATATAGAGAGTGTGTATTTTTTCATAAAGCTGATCTTTCTGACCCAACTATAATTCCTAGAGAACTGAAACGTCTGTGTACACCTACAGATGGCACTATATCAATCAACGCAAACACCCTTTACACCTAAACAATTTGTCGAACCGTATAACTACATAAAAGCATCTGTGTGCCATCGTGAACAAAGTCTTACAATTTTAGAATTAAACTGGTTTGCTGTAGTTTATTTATTTATGTTTTTTTAAGACAAATGTAATTGTTCTATTTAATTAGTGTCTGCTGCATTGGGTGAGACTGCAACTGTGAAAAGCGCTTTATCAATAAAAATTGATTTAAAATTAAATACAGTAAAAACAATTTGCATATGGATTTGTTTAAAAAAATCATTCAGTCCATTTAGGAAATTGCAAAACGTCAAATCAAGTTGCAGTGCAACGTGCAGTGACATTCTTTGTGCAATTTTACAGTAAAAAATTATTTGTGTATTAGTTTGCAACTAAATTGATAAAAAAAAATTGAGGAAAAAACTGAACAGAATACATTTTTTTCATAGATAGTACAATAACTGCATCATGTACTTGAGCTATTTAAAAACGTATGGTTAAAGTTTTTAGATGAAAGTATTTTGTGTTTCCCCAAAATTAGAAATCTATACATTTTAACAATCGTCTGATTAGGAAGTTAATGTTCCTTAGGTTCCCGTGGCGTGGGGAGCCGTGGCGGTCCTGACGTAGCACTGTAAACAGGATGTGCGGAACCTGGTCGCTTCAGACCAGTGATTGTTACATTAGCTGGTGTTGTAATCTCAGCGGAGAGAAAATACCATCGACAGAAGTGTAGAGAAGGGTTTGTCGAGGCTAAAAACAGATGGTGTTAGTCTCTGCAGAACAAGTGATGCTCTGTTAAGTTCCATTACCCTTGAGCTCTGAATATTTCTGTCAGAATTTTGACATGTGTGTATACACTAAACATTTTCAGCTACCTTACACCTACTGGTTAAAAAAAATTGACATTTATAGTGTTTACAATGACTGAGTGCATGTCCTCGTTTGCATGATTTCATTTTTCTGCTTATGTAATGTGTCTGATCTGGAATTTGAATTCATTTTAAGATTATAGAGCTCTGATTTGCCTTTGTTTGATCATTAAATTCACATTTAACACAAAACATATTTTTAAATGTCACAAACAGGTTTATTAATTATGTGTGTGTGCGTTCATGTGTACATGTCAGCCTATGAATGGCCATAATGGAGAACATAAATTTCCCACAGGAATGAATAAACTATGTATCTTATCAAAAATGAAAAAGCAAATCAGACAGGGAATAATGGTAAAAACGAGCTGGTAGATCATGTTATCTATAAATATTATCTCAATATCTTATCTTACGCACAGCATTGGACTCCCCCTGGTGGTGGAGGCTTTTCACAATGGTCGAAATTACAAATGTCTTCACTTACGTAATTCATGTCTTTGTTTGTTGCAGAGGGCTGGTTTTCTGTGACTCCTGAGAAGATCGCAGAGCACATCGCACTGAGAGTGCTGGACTGCTTCAGCACAGATCTGATCATTGACGCCTTTTGCGGTGTGGGTGGAAATACCATTCAGTTTGCTCTGACTGGCAAAAGAGGTAGATGCATTGTCAGAACAGCACGTATCTACAGATCTTTTCACCATAGAGTGCTGGACGATTTACCAGTTTCACTTTTATTTGTGAACTAGTGCAATTCTGGCCTCTATTGGCCCCAAAAATTCCAGAAAATAGGTTGTTCTGGTGAACTTTTGGAACATGACCACCACAATAATTGAGCTTCTTCTATATGCACACTATATTGCCAGAAGTATTTGCTCTTCTGCTCTGATTCATGTGTAAGTGACAATCCATTCTTAATTCAGAGGGTTCAATTTGACGTCAGTCCATCCTTTGCAGCTATAGCGGCTAAATCTTGTGGACAGCCTTCCCAGAAGAGCTGGAGTGTGTTAAATGGAGTTTTTGATCATTCATCCGGAAGCTCATGTGCGAGGTCACACACTGATGTGGCTCTCGGATTTATCCCATAGCTGTTCTATTGACTTGAGGTCAGGTCTCGGGTTCTTTTGGGTTGAGGAGGAGGTCAGACACTTTGTACTCACCAGGCTTCGTTGACTTTTTGTACTGGTTATGTTGGAAGACGAAGTTCCAAATTGATCCAACAAAGTTTAGAGCACGTAATTGTCCAAAATGCCTTGGTACGCTGAAGCACTCCGAGTTCCTTTCACTGGAACTAACAAGCAGAGGTGTAAAGAGTACCTGAAAGCCATACTCAATGGAGGATTATGGGAGTTGGAGTTTTAAAGACTAGGATAGATTTTTTCTATTCTGAACTATTATTCAAGTAAAACGACATTGAAGATGCGAGTCACAATTTAGGTTTGCTAAATAAAGAAAGAATACTATTTTTAAGAAAAAAATATTAATTTACCAGAAATGTAAAAAAAATGCAATTTTTATTTTGCGCCTGAAAAATCAGAGGGGTGCTTATATACACATAAATACGGTATTTTGATGGGTGAGCGGATACTTTGCCAATTTAGTGTATATTATCCATGTGGTCACATCGATGGTGTCATTTTTTAAATGTATGGTATTGATTTGATTCGTGTGTTCTAGTGATAGCCATTGATATTGATCCAGTCCGACTGGCCCTGGCACAACACAACGCTGAAGTCTACGGCGTGGCTCACCGCGTTGAGTTCCTGCAGGGTGACTTCCTGCAGTTGGCTCCACTTCTTCGTGGGGACATGGTGTTCCTCAGCCCCCCATGGGGAGGACCAGAGTACCTTAGTGCTGATATCTTCAACATTCAGACCATGATGGCTCCTGATGGATATCCTTTCGTAGTAGTTGTGTGCGTGTGTGCGTGTGTGTGTGTGTGTGTTTGTGTGTGCGTTTGGAGTTTTACTTCCTTAACAAAGGATACATTTGAAATTTTTAGGTTGTCAAAGATGATTACGGACAATATAGTCTATTTTCTCCCTCGAAACGTTGACATGGAACAGGTAAACCTACAATTTTATCACATACAAATTCACAAGTCTATTTTTGTGTTATTTTATTTTTACTTGCTTTGTAGATTTAAAAGTTGATTTGCCTTTTTTCTAATATTTAAAAATACATAGATGTTATTGTCTGGGTTGTGCTGTTGCCTGCGCCTTTCTGAGCAGACCTTGTATGTTATTCCTGTGCTGTTGTGGGTTTCCTCCGGGTCTCCGGTTTCGTCCCACAGTCCGAAAACACACGTTTGAGTGAATTGGAATTGGAAAAATGTTCTTTCTGTGACTGGTTAACCACCGATCCAGGGTGTGTGTTCTGCCTCAGGCCTGGAGTTGCCTGGGATTGGCTCCAGCTCCCCGTGACCTAGAAAATGGATGGATGTTATTGTCTCCTGTACATTTCTTTCCATTTTTACTAAGAATTATGGACTTGTGTTTTGGACGATTTTTTAAAGGCAAGTTTGTATCACAATAATCTTTGTTTTGCAACAAGAGTCAATTTGAATCTCTAGGGATCGTGTTGCTAAGTCAGTGTTTCACACCTGCACTTTATCGGGTTTTTTTCTTCCTCTTTCTTTTTTTTAGTCCTTCTTTTTTGTTTGTGTGTAGGTCGCGTCTCTTGCTGGTCCAGGTGGGAAGGTCGAAGTGGAGCAGAATTTCCTCAACAACAAACTGAAAACAATAACCGCTTACTTTGGCAATCTGATTCAGTCGGTACCATAAACCATTTAATGTTCTTATTTTCACAGTCTGCAAAATTTTGTTATGCATGTTTTTTTTTATAGTACATCATATTTTTCTATTAAAGTTCATCTTAATGTGGCGCCTATATGATTGCCTTATGTTTAACGATAAATTCTAAATGTCTCTAATATCTTGTCATTCAAAATATTCAAAATATCGAACATCTGGTAATATTCGACACTAAAGTCAATTTCAGTTCCCCAAAGAAATTTCTCAGGGAAGTATTGAATAGAATTTTCAATTCTCTCTCTCTGTCTCTCTCTCTCATAATAAAGACCACATAAGTGCCTGTGTCTTACATAAATACCACTAATACATGGTCTACATTTAAATGTTGCACATGCTGACTGAAGAAGGAAACTAAGGAAAGGACATTTCAGTTGGAAACTGTTTTCTCACTCGTTGTTTAGATAAATGTTTACTGTACATGTACTGTAAATGTTTTGTACGTTATACTTTTTTAGTTTGTGCAGTAGTTCTTTACTTTTGTAACCATACTGTAGTTTTACGGCAACATTACTAAAGAAGGTCTGGTCAAAGTAATTAATATTGTACCAGGAAGTAGAAAGCGCAGTGAAAACATCAGTGGCTGGTTCCTCATTCAGACGAGTGTGTGTGTGTGTGTGTGTGTGTGTGTGCTCGTGAGGAATGCTTCTACGACAGTTACGGCTTGTGCTGCCAACGGTCATCTTCAACTTTTTCCATTAATGCAAATCTGAATGTTTTCCACTGACAACAGACAGGTATGTGCTTTGCTGTTTAAAAAGTTAAACTTTCTTCTATCCCTTTTTGCTTTGTGTTTTTAAAAGTCTGTTGTTTATTCAATCGTACATACATTTTTTAACCTGATATTAATATTTTATTGTCCTGATATAGATGAAAAAAATTGAAATCTTATAGAATGACGTATGACTCCCTTTTTTTTTAAACTTTTATATATATATATATAATATATATTATATATATATATATATATATATAATATATATATTATATATATTATATATGTGTGTGTGATTTCCCAACTTGGTAGAATTCCTCCACCCGATTTTCTTTGTCCGTGCTATGTATGAAAAAGATTGAGTTTCATCATTTGACTGCTTCACAGGCTTTTTCTAGCAACACATTGTAACCGTAGAGGCTGAAGTCAGAGTAGATGAGTGTTCTTTTGTGGCTGTGATGTCTTTCCTGTGTTTCTGACATACACAGAGACACTGGACCAAGGAGGAAGTCTGCGGCCCCCTTGTTGCTTGTGTCAATTTTATTTAATGGCATTTTATTTCATTTTATTAACCTGAAAAAAAAACGGCTTCTTTAACAAAAAAAAACAGTCTGCGTGTGATGTGTATAAAACAGCGATGTAAAGAGTACCTGAAAACGTACGGATACATTACTGTAAAAATTACCCCATTGTAAGTTACAAGTGAACAATTCCATGAAGACTTGAGTACATGTGGTGATGTATCTTATTTTAAAAGGACTTAACGTTTTCACTCATACTAAATTCAGGCTCAAAAGACAAGAAATGTGAAATACATTGAAACTATTTATGAGGTTCTATTTCTTAACATAGAAATGAAATTGAATGTTTTTTTGCTCAAGTAAATCACACCACTAGAATAAAATATTACATTATTGACACGGAAACAGCTTTTACATTGATGGTGATATTGGTTGCTTTTGAACTGTTATTGCACATCTAATGAAGTATAGTAAAATCCTGTCTGCTCTGTTGGATTTAGAACGTGTCCTTCAGGAAATATTATATCTTGAATCGGAGGCAACAGTGTTTCCCTGAAATAACAAAGTCTGATGGGTTGGCAAACAAAGATTATAGCATTTTTATCACATCCATATTATTACTCTTAATATTGATATTGTGGGCCTATATTATTTTCTTATTTAGACCATGTTAATGATTGATAATGTAAGGGTCATGTTAGCAAACTTGTTTCCTGTTAACAACAAACTTGTTAGCAGGAAATGGCCCTTATATACTCTACTCCCAGGTTTTACGACAAGGAAAATAAGTTATTCTTCACGTGACTAATTGATTCAGGAAAAGAACTTTATCATGCATAATATTGGATAAAACATTACTACAACACTCACTTTAACACTTTTAAGGGACAATAACTATGCACACTTTACTTTTGACTCAAACGTGTGTTAGCATTATTTTTTTGAGTGAGTACGAAGTTATGTTTTGTATTTGTTTAAGTATTCTGGTCACCATATAAATTATCTTTACATTTAATTTTTATTATAATGATTATTATGACAATTTGCTCTGTGTTTGATTATTTAGTTACAATAACTTACCTATAAATACATATACCGACACTTTAATATATAAATTTAATCTACACATTCAGGCTAATAAGTGGTATTCTGTTTATTTCAGGAAACATGGGTTGTATAAAATCAAAGGTGGAAGACCACCAAAGTGGAGATGCGCGTGAGCAGAACAAACAGACAGTACGTAATGACCATTCTATATATGTGCCAGATCCAACCTCTTGTAGATCTCATTTGCTAAAATGGGAGGAATATTAGTTGTGTTTTATTAGACTATTAGAAAGGTTGTTTTGATACTGTTAAAGCCTTTTTATGAATAATTGCTGATTGCAAAGTTTCTTTTCTTCTTTGTCTTTTTGTGTTCTTTGTTTTTCATTAATATGTTTTTTTTTTATTCTCAGAACAATTACCACTCTGGTCTTTTACCTGGTCAGATGTTCCAAAAAATGGAAAGTATGTGTCTTTAATTTGCGCACGAATACATTTGTTCCACATTTTCCGGATACTGCTTTTATAACTTTTTAAATTTTCTTCTTCAGTAATAGGGAAAGTAGTGATCACCTTGTATCCTTATGAGGCGATTCATGCGGATGATCTGGGCTTTAAAAAGGGAGAAAAGTTGGTGGTTCTTGAAGAGTGAGTCATTGTCGATACTGCGTTCTAAAGGTGTTTTCAGTGGTTAAAGTGACATTCATGTAAAATAATATAATGTGCTTTGTTTGAGGCATGGAGAATGGTGGAAAGCGAAGTCTCTTATCACACAAAAAGAAGGATACATTCCCTCAAACTATGTAGCGGAAGCTGACACTATAGAGACTGAAGAGTGAGTTTCCTCTAAGTTCCCAAATTACACTTTTTAAACATCTAGCTTGGCGATTTACATTTATTTGAAATGTTATATGTGAAATGTTATATATATATATATATATATATATATATATATATATATATATACAATGACTTTTGTTTAAAAATAGCTTTCTTCTTTGGAACACGAAATTGACTGTATAAAATAGAAAATAGATATGTATATAGAAATGTATATGATTGGTTGATTTGGATGTCAGTGGGCGGGGCAAAAAGGCATTCCTTTCACTTTACTGTACTTTGTACTTGCTAATTGTAGGTGGTTCTTCAAAGACATCACAAGGAAGGATGCAGAAAGACAGCTGTTAGCGCCAGCCAACAAACCTGGATCTTACCTCGTACGAGAAAGTGAAACCCCAAAAGGTTCATCACTGCTTTCTAATTCTAAGCTCATATTGTTCGCTTCACTCCTATTTTATGTTATGTGATGATTAAATGTGGATCATGGTCTTTCTAAATGTTGTGAACAGGAAGTTATTCCTTATCAATCAGACATGTGGATGCTCAAGGGTTGGATGTGGTCAAACATTATAAGATCAGATCGCTGGATAACGGTGGCTACTACATTTCTCCAAAAATCAGTTTTCCTGACATTAAAAGCATGGTAAAACATTATCGTAGTAAGTAATTTAATTATTATTATATTTTATTTGTTTATAATACATTTTTAATGCTGCATATAGTTATATCTTAAATGCTTATATATATATATATATATATATATATATATATATATATATATACACACACACATACATACATACTGTACGTATACAATATAAACATTTAGATTCCAAATGTATGTGTTTTATTTATTTATTTTTTAAGATTTCTAAAAGACAATTTTTGATCTAATATGTGATAGAACAAAACGATGGATTGTGTCGAAAACTGGAGAAACCATGTGACAAACCCAAAGTACAGAAACCTTGGGACAAAGATGCCTGGGAAATCTCGAAAGAGTCGATTAAGATGGTGAAAAAGCTCGGAGCTGGTCAGTTTGGAGAGGTGTGGATGGGTGAGTTAAAGTAAATTAAAATCCTTCAGATAGATAAAGATTTACAGACTTGAAAACACAAAAACGTTTTTAAGTAGAGTAGTAGAAGACTTATTATATAAGTATAGGGGGGAAATTATTTGATCTCACTTTCATCTGTGTGAGTAAACATTAAAATTCACAATTATAATTCATAATTCAGATTCATAATCTTTAGATTACAGGATACCTCAAAAAAGCAATGTTTTTATTTAGGCAGCATATAGGTGGGTTTTGGGTCACTTTGGTTTAGACAGGTTTAGACGTGAACCTCGTGAATGAATGTAAATGGAGGATGCACAAAGACACGACTCACATCAGCCCGGCCGATGGAGGAAACAGACAGACAGCTGACGCAGGATTTACATTCGGACTGTTGTCGCTTGTGCCTCTTTCCTTTTTGCACTGCTTTTGTTATGACTTACAGGAAAAAGGTTTTGCAATATACAAATGGATCTTGGAAGCCACAGGTTCCTTCAGCATCTGGGAATTGTTGACGCTGCTAAATTAAAATGAAAATAGAAATAATTGTATAATCGTAGCCACTAGTTTAAAAAATGTAGTAAATAACAGTCAAATTATCTGAGTTACAACTGCGACTTTGGAATTAAGCAAAAGGGCGTTTCATAATACACTTTATAAAACACACCGGAACTTTCTACATCTGCTGCGAGCCAATTTGTCTTTTGTCTGCCTTTGCACTTTTGTCAGAATTACCAGCAACTGTAATTTCTAAAGTCTTATTCCACATGTTCCTCATTCAAGGGGCTTTGGTCAACAAAATATAACCAGCAGAAAAATAAAAGCAGTGGAACAGGGATCTTCATCTTGTTTTCTTTTTGATGGCAGCTTACTACAACAACACCACTAAAGTGGCGGTAAAGACGCTGAAGCCGGGCACAATGTCGGTGGAGGCCTTTCTGGAGGAAGCAAACCTCATGAAGAGCTTGCAGCATGACAGATTGGTGCGACTCTACGCCGTCGTCACCAAAACTGAGCCCATCTACATCATCACCGAGTTCATGGCCAATGGTAAGAGATATTTATTGTGTGTGTGTGTGTGTGTGTGTGTGTGTGTGTGTGTGTGTGTGTGTGTGCTGCGTGTGTGTGAGAGCACATTTAGTAGTATTTTTTTAAATACCAGTACGTTTGCTTTTTTTTCCTTTTTACAGGAAGCTTATTGGACTTTTTGAAAAGTGACGCTGGTTGCAAAGTACAACTGCCCAAACTCATTGACTTTTCTGCACAGGTAATTGTTTTCAATATCTGTGTGGAGATTAGAGAAATAGATTGGAGAAATAGAGTTATATCTATATTTATTAAATACATTTTTTGAGAAATAGATACAGGTTTAATTTGTTTATTATAAATATTATTATGTTTTTTTATATAATTTATTTTTTGTAATTTATTTTTATAATTTATTTATTATATCATCATTGGTTAAAAGATTAAAAGGAACTGATACTGTTGACTCACAGTTTAAAAGAAATCATCTTTCAAGTTTTGCTTGAACTGTTTTGCAGTTTTTTCCCCCATGAAGAGTAATTTAAAGATGCTATGCAAATGACCTTGTAACAAATGATTCCATTCAAGGGACAGACTGTATGCATAGCCTAATGTGTTCATTAAATAAAAATCATATTTTTAAGTTGCAATGATGGCAAACATTTGCATCCTGTTCTTGCTTGAGTAAAAGAGGATGTCAATGAGGAAGTGATACATTACGGTTTTGCCTGTTAAATAAAATCTTTGCTTCTGTCAAATGAAGTTTAGCAGAAACTGCTGTTTAAATTGCTCTTCACATACATACGTTGAACCTTGTGTTTGTACGTGTAGATAGCAGAAGGAATGGCTTACATTGAGGAGAAGAATTATATTCACCGAGACTTAAGAGCAGCCAATGTTCTGGTGTCAGAAAGCCTGCTGTGCAAAATAGCTGATTTCGGCCTGGCCAGGGTAATCGAAGATGACCAGTACACAGCTAGAGAAGGTACGGGACCAATGACACGGGGCCTTTCCCAGATTACGCACGGTTTTCTTTCAACTTGGTCGTGGATTTCCACTGCAGGTGTCATAAAAAGACAACTCAATATGTATACGTTTTGGTTTAATGTTTTATCTTTGTTTAAGGAGCAAAATTTCCTATCAAATGGACGGCACCGGAAGCCATCAACTACGGATCTTTCACCATCAAATCGGATATGTGGTCCTTCGGGATTCTTTTGTATGAAATTTTAACGTTTGGGAAAGTTCCATATCCAGGTACATTACAATTAGAGTACAAAAGTATGTACAGTTAAAAATAGACAACAGCATAAAAAAATATTATTATACTACATTGTGTTTCATCGCCCTCTGCTGGACAGACGCTGCCACTTATTTTATTGGCAGAATTGGACTTGTGTTTTTGTCACATTTATATATATTATATATTTTGTAATTCAGTATCGACGTTAGAATTGACAACTGTGATAAAGAGAAAGCTATCTTAGAACCCAAGAAATCTTCTGTCAATATCTTACGAGCCTCTACATATTAACCCGGCTCATGCGGAAGTGTTTATGTATAAAATACTGGATTGCTTTCCAGCATTTTGTGTGTTTATCAATCATAAACTCACCTCATGATGTGTTTTCTTTTCCTCCAGGCATGAGCAATCTTGATGTCATGACCATGATTCAACGAGATTACCGGATGCCCTGTCCTGAAAGTTGCCCTGCTGAACTTTATGACCTGATGAACTTATGCTGGAGGAATAATCCAGACGACCGACCCACGTTTGACTATATTCAGAGTGTGTTAGATGACTTTTACACAGCCACTGAGGGCCAGTACCAGCAACAGCCATGAGGAAACCAGCACACTTTTCTGTTATTGTGGCATTCAGAGTAGGTGTTCACTTCTTGGAATTTTCCAGGGAATAACCTATAGTGCAATTTAAGTCGCTGTGGACAAAAGTGTCTGTTAAACGCAAAAGTCACAATTAAGGAAATATTTTGGTGATGGTGAAACTATTCATTCATTTATATTAGTTTATAATTTAATTATAAACTATTAAAGAGTTTATCACTAGAACTTATTTTACCATATTTGCTTTTTAATAAGCAAGATTTTTGTCTGCTTCAAATTGAAGTTTAGTCTGCTTCTGTTATTTTGTGTACGCGTGTGTTTGCGCGTGCGCGTGTATATAATGAAGTGCCTTTATTAAATTATTGATGTTTTGTTGTCCCATTTCTAGAAAGTGTACTGTTCATCTAACTACAATCAATGTGTGATTCTTAAAAATAAAATACTCCGTGCTGTCAGAATGCTCCCTGCGTTTTGTGCTTCCTCTAAGAATAACAATTAAGGATGTACTGTATTAATCAGCAACGCGAGTTTAAGTTCTGCGTTGTTCTGAATTCTGACCTCGTGATACTTATATACGTCCCTGACGGTCACATGACGCTTTCAAGATGGCCGCGCCCTTCAGTTGGAAGGCGTGACGTTATTTTGAATGCGCGATCTCACGGGTTGTAAAACAGTTTGACAAGCTTTCGAGTTTCGTTCAAAACTCACTTTAGCTTTCAGACAGCGATCATGGACAAGGACAACTTGATTCTGTGAGTTACCTTGCATGAATGCTGTTTTGCATGAATATATATTTTTGCAACCTCATGTTGTACGGTCGAATGGCGGTTTGATCATTAAATGAATTATAATACATAATAACAGTATAATATAATAGTGAATGCATATACTAAGTATACCTGCTATGTTATAAACATTGTGTTGTACCGGTGTTGTGACTGCAGAGACAAGAGCAATTTCTGGTTTCGTAACCGCCTTCCGATTCTGACGTAAATAATTATTAATGAAATCAATAAAATTTCTACAACGACGCTTTGAATGTCGTCACCCAAACATCAAGTCAAACAGCGTTTATCTCCGTCGCTATTGCTTGTCGATCGATGTAAAAAAAAAAAAAAAGAAAGAAAGAAAAAGATCAATAAACTCACGTTTCTATGACATTTTATTTGTTTATGTACATTTTAGTTCATACTTAACTTGTTTTCTTATATAATATAGCTAAAATATAGCTATAACTACTGTTGCGAATAAATGCAATATAAAGATCCAATTTACAGAATATACATATCTTGGAATGAACGTGTGATAGACGGACTTCCGTTTACAAAAAATGGCATGTGCATTTTGTAACTCTAATGCAGAATAGGTACAGCAAATGAATTCTACAGATATAAAGGGCAATTTATTTGATTCAGTGCTAACAGTGTATGTCCACATTGTTTTTATAGTATGTAGTCGTAATGAATGACAGGGTGTGATGTGTTTATCAGATCGTGTAGAACCGTTAGATCTCAGACACTCTTATCTTTCCTGTTCACTCGCTGTTTAAACATCTGCAGAGTCTGATCATCACTTCAGGGTGGAGCTTCGAACCTCAAGCGATGTGTCAATGAACCTTCAGATAGATAATGTGAATTATGTCACAGTCTCATATCTTTCCTATTCCAGTCCCAGAGACTTTCCTGAGCTGAAGAATGACACATTCCTGAGAGCGGCACGAGGAGAGGAGATCCGGCACATTCCAGTGTGGTGTATGAGACAAGCCGGCCGATATCTGCCAGGTCTCCATCTCCCACTTTGTTCTTCACCACCAAATCCACTAGATTCCACTAAACACTCTTCTCAACAGAATTCAGAGAATCCAGGGCTGGGAAGGATTTCTTCGAGACGTGTCGCTCACCTGAAGCCTGCTGTGAACTTACTCTCCAGGTCGGGACAGACGGAACATCCTGGATTTAAGAGTTGGAACGCTAAACCTTGTCTTTTCAGCCTCTCAGACGGTTTCCATTTGATGCCGCGATTATATTCTCAGACATCTTGGTGGTGCCTCAGGTGAAGTTATTGTGACAATAGTTGAACTTATCACTTATATATTCGTATAATCATTTTTATGAAATTTACACAACTAGGCCATGGGAATGGATGTGGAGATGTGTCCAGGAAAAGGTCCCACGTTTCCGGAACCGCTGAAGGAGCCTGAAGATCTGCAGAGACTGAAAACAGTTGTGGACGTCTCTTCCGAACTCAACTATGTTTTTAAAGCCATCACACTTACCCGCCACAAAATCGAGGGGAATGTTCCTCTCATTGGCTTCACTGGAGCTCCAGTGAGTGGACAGCCACGTCTCCATGATTGATTTGAAGTGTCGATTGTTCCTGGATTCTTACGGAACTTGTGTTGTGTGTTTGTAGTGGACTCTCATGTCCTACATGATTGAAGGAGGCGGCTCTGCCACACATTCCAAAGCAAAACGCTGGCTGTACCGGTACCCGGATGCCAGCCACAAACTCCTGAGCCAACTGACCGATGTCATAGTGGATTACCTTCTCGGCCAGGTGAAAGCTGGAGCTCAGGTGAGCTGTCGTGCTGATCCGATGGAGAAAACATGATAGTAACGGTCGGTGTTTCTACAGTGAAAGAACGTCTCAAGTATTGTGTTTTTTATTCAAGTTGAGCGACTCAGAAATCACTGTGTGTTTTCAGGCTCTGCAGGTTTTTGAGTCTCACACCGGTTGTTTGGGTCCAGTGGAGTTTAAGGAGTTTTCTTTGCCATATCTGCGAGATATTGCTCGGCGAGTGAAGGATAAGATGAAAGAATCTGGTTTGGATAATGTGCCAATGGTGAGTGTGTCCAGATTTAAGAATCGAACTTTAGTTCTGGGATCAGGTATTTTGTTTTGCAATACTATTACGCTTTATTGTAAAGCAACTTGTATTGAGTCACAATTATACACTGAAATGCTTTAATAATTTACTTGGGAAAGCCTGAAAGAAAATGTTTTAAATGATAAAGCCTTTCTGTAACAGCAGGATGAATTTATTAATTTTAATATGACATATTGTGATATACTGAACAGTGTTGACAGATCTCAACATTTAATAATAATAATAATAATAATTCATTCGATTTTTTTTATTTATTGGCGCCTTTCATGACACTCAAGGTCGCCTTACGTGACACACAACATTCACACACACACCAATTGCCCGGGGAAATAGCGGCAGCCAATCTGCGCCAGCGTCCACTTCACTCGGGCATACACACCACACACGCTCACACACCCACATGGCCAGATTAACCTGAAACGCATGTTTTTCCTCACTGTGGGGGAAACCGGAGCACCCGGGGGAAACCCACGCAAGCACGGGGAGAACATGCAAACACACGAAAGGCCCACCGGCCTCGAACTCACACCACGAGTCACAGTCAGAACCTTCTTGCTGTGAGGCGACAGCGCTACCCACTGCGCCACCATGCTGCATTAATCACAAATTTTGTTAAAAATGTAGAAATGTAGTCGTTTGATAGTTTTTTTTTTTTTTTTACGTAATTTATTTTCTGTACAGTATACATTTTTCTTAAACGCACTCAACTCAACGGGCCTTGATCTAATGCGCACGTTATTTTGTTATTCGCCACTTGGTGTCAGTATTTGTCCAGAAATGTCATTCGGACACTTACAGTAAAAATCTTCTATCAACTACTGGGTTCTTTTCGCTGACTATAATTATTTTTTTTTGCAGATTGTCTTTGCTAAAGACGGACATTATGGACTTGAGGAACTATCTGAGAGCGGTTATGACGTTGTAGGTCTTGACTGGACCATAGATCCCCGTTCCGCACGGTCAGTTATGAATATATTTTTTTAGTCGTGTGTGTAGTGCTTTACTGATTGTACTGTTTTTACGTTAAGCTTCGTCTTTAGTCCTGTTGTTTTATTTGAAGTGTCATCATGATCCTGGAGAATCAACGTTTCATCTCGCTGAGTAAAAGTCCTGACGACAGCAAGAGCTTCATGAACTTCTTGAACTTGGAGAGTGTGTGTCTCAGTAGAGCTGAAACTCCATCTGTTAGGACTTTAGGAAACATCCAGAATACTCCCAAATACTTCAACATTTCATTTCCTCTAATTTCTCGGCATCTTCAAACTCTTCTGACTGTATGTCTGAAGAGCCTCGTGCCGCTGTACATAAAAATGACATTTACGTATGTGTTATTCTGTGTTGTGTTTCAGCCTAAGGACCGGAGGAAAAGTAAGTTTACAGGGGAACATGGATCCTTGTGCTCTCTATGCCACGAAGGTGAGGACCAACACTTCACACCATCTTCGCTCTTTCCAACGCCATTTAACACTTTTAGTGAAGAGTGTCTCTGAAAAGGTGGTTTTGTTGTTCTGACAATCGTATCGATCTCAATCTTTTGTCCGAGCTCCGACACTGTTCATTCGGGAGAAGCTAGCGAAACTTCTATTTTATTTCGTGTATGTGAAGGAATTATTTGTTTTCCACGTGTGACTGACCAGCCACTTGGAAAATAAGCAGATCTGGACGTAAACAAACAGATTAAACGCTTTCAGCTGACTGTTTTCTGTGTGTGTGTGTGTGTGTGTGTGTGTGTGTGTGTGTGTGTGTGTGTGTTTTGCGGTCAGGAGCGCATATCTGAGATCGTGAAGAAGATGCTGGAGGGCTTTGGCACCAAGGGTTACATCGCTAATCTGGGTCACGGCTTGTACCCTGACATGGACCCAGAAAACGTGGGAGCATTTGTGGATGCTGTGCATACACACTCTCGCAAACTTCTGCACAGCAAAGAATGATGTGCCGCGGAGAGCACAAAAATGATAGATGGTGATTTCTGCAGAACATTTCAATATTAAATATATTCTTTAATAAATTAAAGACCATTACGATGTGATTGTGGTCTTTGTTTTGTGTGTGTGTGTGTGTGTGTGTGTGTG
>CM051493.1:25853496-25917031 GCA_028031935.1 Paedocypris micromegethes
GGTGTGTGTCTGTGTGTGTGTGTGATGTACAATTAAAAACGAAGTATAGGAAAAAATAGCACCATTGTGGATTTAAAATAAGAAAAGTAACCCAGTACAAATTATTATAAACAATATTTAATACTATTTTAGCATGTATATGGAATAAATCCTGTACTGTTTTTCTTTTAGTTTATCATTATTTTTACAATTTAACAAATGTAACAAAAACAATCATAAACCAAGAATAGACCTAATCATAATAAAGTATTTTTATCCGTCTTTTAAATATAGTTTGACAGTGTAAACACAACGTGGGATTACTGTAGTTGTCGATGTGTTTTCGTAACCGCGCGTGCACGGCGATCGTGACAGCACGAGAAATGAAGAAGGATGAAATCTGATTAAATCAACAAAAAGCGCGGCATGGCTTTGTTTTTAATGCAACACCATAGCAACATCTGGACAGTGAAATCGTGACTGACACTAATGAATCCGGAAAATGTGTCTTCGTCTTCGTATCAATGGAGGTTTTATCTGAAGTGAAATAAGGAATGATCTTTTTAAGACAAACATCCCTCTGGGGAAATTCTCCGAGCTGAATGTCATACCTTATGTGGAACACCTTTCCTATTCTCTTTGTTTCTACCGATCTTCTTACCAGGCGAGAGAGGTTTCTCCTTGATCTCTGATTAATGTCTCTCACTGTCTTTCGCATTTAGTAATAGAAATGTTAATCCCGGTGGCCGTAATGCCGAACAAGGAATAAGCAAATCCTTAAATCCAGTTGTTTTTGTTATTTTTTCGGTTGGAGTCAGGATTCCCCAGCAACTGGATGACGTGTGCGAGATGTTTTGAAGAACCGCGTGTCAAAACAAGGATTTATTGGAATTAACAGACGGTTCATTGACATTAGTGCTTTCCAAATCTCACATTTTTGCAATCCGTTATTTATTCAGAAGCAGATTAAGTCATGTTATTCAGTTTAAAACACGCTTTGAGATGCGCTTTTATTTTGTCTTTTAGTGGTGTGAAGACTTTAGCATCCGTTCCGTGCGGTCAAGAAACAATGAAAGTTTGGCCTCTGGAAGAAGAAATGTCCTCTAATCAATGTGCTGATAACGGTGGTCCACAGTATGTGCGCGTGCGTGTGAGGCGCGAGCACCGATTCCTGCAGAAACACAGACACACACACACTTTCACTCCGATGCCTCAAGGGCTCCTGGCATTATTTTTAATTGCAACAATGAATCCTCTGAAAAAAGAAAAAGAACTCCCCAAGGTCTCTTTTAAGAAGCCACAAAGGGCTTTGTGTGTGTGTGTGTGTGTGTGTGTGTGTGTGGGAGGCGTGGGGGCTCAATCTCTCAGCAAATGAGCAGGCCTGAAAATCCAATATGCTCCTGAAAACTCTGGCTGTACATCATTTGTCAGGTCCAGTGTTATCACTGCTTTATCATGAAAGAGGGCGGGGCTTAAGATCATAATTCTTTTGAATATTTTGTCATATTTTTTTCTACACTAGCCAGCACATGCGTTCTGAAAAATGTCTACATGATGCTCTGAATTTGTTGTTAAACAAGTGTTGTTTGGTCGAATTTGGGACAGTGCGGGTCAACGAAAAATTGTAGAGGCACTAATTCATAATTCATAACCCAACTCACAAAAATGTTCATGTATTCATCACAAAGGCCTTCAAGCTGATGCATCCAGACATCTGATGCGGACAAGGAGAAGTCCTGATCATCCTTCTCAGTTTCCTGTGATCTCCCGACATTTTTTTTTTCCGGGCTGCCCCACCCCTCCTAACTCGGCCTTCCGAAACCCCAATTACAAGAGGATTCTGGGAAAATCAGAGCAGCAGAACAAAGCTCTGCAAATCAGCTCCCCTAAGAACACAATATGTGATTACGCTGACAGCAGAACCTGCCATGCAGGGTGCAAAGGACAAAGCTTCCTCTCTCTGCACCAACCTGCCCAGGAGCACACAACTTCTCTGACAGGCTGGTGAGCTCCATGACTGCCTTCAGACGCCTACTTTCTGATGGTGCTTTGAGTTCTAATTAAGGAAACGGTTCTCCAACGTTGTTACGCTCACAAACAATGCTTGTTTTCCCCATCCAAACCAAGCCGAGCATTCACTCCAACACCTACTTGCTCCAATCTGACAGCCTCGGCAACGGAGGAAGCCAACAACAAGGTGGGAAAGCCAATTACCAGTTTCTCTCTTCCTGCCGTGTCACTTCTGTTAAATCACTGAAGTAAAGAAATGCCGGCGTGGCGAACAGAACCAGGCCGATCTGTGCTTCAGCCGTGCTTGACAAACACTTACTCCACGGTCCTCACACAAAAAAGGGTCCGAGATCCTACAAAGGGCATCAGATTGCGAGAGAACATGTTTATAGAAGCATCGCTAACAGGAAGTCATAATGCCATAATTCCAAGTCCCCACAATGCACTGAATAAGGTGCGTTATAGGGACTTGAAAGCAAAGCAGTTCATTAGCTCACCAGTTTGTGAGCTAGTATGTACAAATGTGCTGACGACCATGCCAAAGCATTCGATTTTCAAAGCTGCTTCTTCCTTTTTTAGGGCGTTGAGGAGTAAAACCCATCTCAGCATCTCTGGGCCACACAGACACACACCTTGTTTTGGAAGTACAGAAAAAAGCTCAGCTCATTGAAGTCGATTTAAACAGATGTAGAGAGCGGAAAACGTGTTTCACACTTTATTCATAGAAAAGCACTGAAATTCAACACAAGTCATATAAAACGGTAGTAGCATTACATAAATAGTAATAAATTTTTGTTTATTGACATTAGCTCAAGAGGTTGCACAAACAAAAAGTGTTGATGAACTATACTTTTGTGGCAACAAATACTGGATACCTTAATTCAGTAGCACAAAGAGGCGACAAACACTTTCCCTTAAATTAAAACAAAACAAAACAAAAATCAAACAGTAGATGAACTAGTGAACAATCTCTACCAGCGATTATTTTTTTCCTTCTAAATTCTATGGACAGATCAAAACACTGGTACAGTTAACACATACAGACACTTAAAGAGTATGGAAGAGAGAAACAAAAAGCCAGAGGTTATTCTCTTTTTGCAATGCCATTGGACCTAGTTAGCTACAGAAAATAAACATTTTTTTGTCTTTTTGGAAAAAAAAATTCCTGTCTTCTTTGTATATATATATATATTTGTATTTATATATATAGATTTGAAACCAAACAGGCAGCACTATGTTCATTATGCGGATTATTTCAAAGAAAAAAAAGAAATATAAAAAAAAGTGTCCGTAATCCAAGCTTCATTTTGATATTAAAACGCTGAATATAACTGGATTTAAAAAAGGCCACAGATTCGGCCCAACAAAAATGTTTCTTTCTGACCAAACCCTGCAAATCAAAACAGCAAAAATGGACAAACGCCCCAGAAAAACAAAATCTCTTGTATGAAAGTCGCCAACTTAGAGAATGAACAACCTCAACCAGGCATTGAAAAGTCACAACCTCTGTTCAGACCTCATGAGCTTAAACGGCCCTAAACAAGATCTCTCAACTCTAAACGTGGACCGGGTCATAGCAAAGAAGAGCAAACGCCGGAGCTGCTCCCAAGTTTGGGCTGTGGAAGTCTAGGCCCAGTGTCTCTGTGCTGTACTCCACCGACATTGGCAACACAATGTCCTGAAACACATGCAGTGCTTTCAGAGAAGACTATAAGGCTTCAAAGTAAAGTCGTACGTAGATAAAAGGCAAAGTCCATCCAAAACTTGCAGCTCGTGCAGATTACTTACAGGATCCGAGAGAATTCCGGGGAGAGCGCCGCCTCCCCGAGCCAAGAACATCCTTAAGAAAAAAAAAAAAAAAAAGAAAAGGAAGATTGGGGGGAAACTGGGATGTGTTTCTGCATAGTCTGTTCAAAGAAAAAAAAAAAAACCAAAAAAAAAAAAAAAAAACATTTGTCCCCTTCTTCAATGCTTCGTTAGATGCTTCGCTTAGTAAAAAGTCGTAAAAAAAAAGGATATAAATGAAACGAGTAAATCAGAAATGTACACAAGAGCACCTGAGAAATGTTTCTGAAGTCTTTCCTCTTACGGTCGTCACATTCCCAGCCCAACAAATTCAAGTATTGAAAAGAAAAAACAAAACCATACAGTTATCATAAATAATTAGAACTTTACAATTTTTTGAATTGACACTTTCCTATTTACAATATCTTAAATGCTTATGCTACTACGCTTTTTTTCTGTTTTGTTTCTTTAAGTGATTCCCTGAGACGGAGTTGAGCATCTCTTTTCTCGTTTCCTCTCTTCTGGTTGTCCTTCAGATGGAAGCAGCAGAGTGCATTCTAAGTGTTCGGATCCACTGGGGCACTTGTGGAGGGCGGAGGAGATGGAATGTGGAAGATTTTACGGTCCGGTTTTTAACGTAAAGCTGCTTCGGACGTTTCTCGCACGACAAACCTGTGGTGAATAACTGCGGATCCGAATGTGTTACGCATTGAATGAAGTGCTAGGACGATATATATTAGTACTGCTACTCGCACGCAGTGTTTTAATCCTGTTCCAATGAGGCGACCGAGACTCAAATTTTGCTTAAATTCACGCGGTAGTCCACCGTGGTACTGAACGACAGAAGGCGGGAGGAAGGGCGGGGCTCACGTGGCTTGGGGGTTTGGCAAAGTGTGTGAAGGTTCTGAGGTGACGTCCCCGTGTTCCACTCTTAAAGCTGATTCTGTAAATACGATGGAGGTTTGACTATAACACTATAGTGTGCAAGTGTCGAGTGTTCCAGCCCCGTCCAAACCCACATCCCCCACGCTCGGACTTACCACACCATCATTTGGTTTTTCTTTATGTGCCACGTTAACATGTTTAAACAAAACCAAGGACAAGCACGGACCAAAAGCTAAAATCCAACGCCTGCTCTCGCCACCACACACTCGACCTAGTGAAATCGTCTCTCCCCCCGACGACAAACAGACCACACAAAGACAAACGAAATGACAAGCTTGAGAATAAAATAATGCCTTAAATAAAATGAAGAATGGGAATAAAAGGAGTCCTGATGGGCGAGGATCAACCGAAGCGTTCCCGCACCAGCATCATGAGTTTTTTCTTGCCCTTGTAGATCTGCTTAAGGTTGTCTATGAACTGAGCAAACTGAATGTGGCCGTCTTGGGCCAGGAGGAATGTCTCGCGGGCTTTGCTGAGGAACTCGATGAACTCGCCGTAGTGGCGTGGGCTAATGTGCGTGAGGCGGGAGTGGGTGGTGTTGATGTAGGCGCTGATGGTGGCATCCAGTAGCTGTCTCAACGGGGCTTTGTCAGTGCTCATGAGTTTGCCAGAGGTACGTCTGCCAGGGATGCCGGCCAGGCCCGGAGCCGTCATAGTGCAGCGGCGCAGAATGTCCGAGAGCACGGTGGCGCAGTGAACGCTCTTCACCACTAGGGGGATGATGGCAGCCAGCTCGTTCTTACCCAGCGAGTGGCTGAGAGCACAAGCCCACAGGACGTCGTTGATGGCTGGGTGCGTGTCTTGGTTGTAGGCCAGGTTCAAGTGGGTCATGGCGAGGGATGCCAGTTTAAAGGCTCGGAGCGGATAACCGCGGTGCTCCATGTAGCGGGCGATGGTGAAAAGCTGCGAGTAGGTCATGCCCGTGGAGGCGGCGTCGATGACTATCTGATACGCCGTTTCGAAGGCAATGTGGTCCTTCTCACAGAGGGTGAGCGCCGAGAGGGCACAGTTCTGGGGGTCCTTCATGGCACACTGCAGGGCGAGAGTGCGGGCGCAGCTGGCCAGCTCTTCCCGCTGCGGGTAGTCCAGGCTCAGGCGGAGGATGGTGTTGTGGGACATCACTGTGGCCGCCACTATACTGGTGGCCTCGGTCGGGGTGAAAAGGGTGTACCAGCTCTGTAAAATACTGACAAGTGCCCGCAGACCTGGGAAACACGAGAACACGAATGTTAGCGCAGCATTTTACGGAACGTCAGTGTATTTCGTGTAGTGTAATGTAATGTAATTAGGGCTGCTGCTATAGATTATTTTGGTAATCGATTAATCGGTCGATCCTCTTTTTCTGATTAAACGGATGGAGGGGATGGAGGGGTGTTAAAAAAAGAAAAATTGATTTTTCCCCCCAAATGCCCACACATAAGCACATTTACAGTTCAATAATCAACAATAGTGTTGAAACAATGTCCAATGTTAAGTTTTTTTTTACCATCAATACATTTTTTTTCCACCAGTAGTCATGAATAAAAGGGGTTTTATCAAGTCATATTAATGTCATACAACACAAGTAATTACAGAGAAATCTCTCTTTTCAGAGTTTGTTTCTGCTTCTGATCACCTTGTAATTTATACATTTTAATGCCTTTATGTAATTATTCCATTGTGCATTTATTGTTACAAAACCATTCTTCTGTCTACATTTTCAATAAATAATGAATCGCATAAATAAACACCAAAACGGCAAATAAATCCATAGGACAGAACCAGCACCGCTTCAAATTCACGCTGCTGGTGTTTCTCCTCTGAATTATTTAAAATATCGCCTCAGAAGAAGCGTCTAGTTCAGTTTTACTGCACAACCACACAAGGCGCAATAGTGCAAAAAATGAATTGCGAATGCATTTCCACAACTACCTCGAATTTAATGCTTAATATTGTTCCAATACAAAGCTCTGACTGGGATCTGCGTTGAGTTCTGTAAACAGCGGTTCTGACTCGCTCTGAGTCGACTCTTCTGATTCACGACACACAGCGTTTACACCATCTGCTTCTGCCACTCTTTACTGGCATCATAGTTGTGCTTCCAAAACTCGAATGAGTCTGTATTTAACTTTTCTGAGGTCACAATGAATTGATGGCATTTTTATTTTTTTTTTTTTTTTTTTTTTTTTTTGCATCATAGTTGTTTTGTTTTACTGGCATCATAGTTGTGCCTCCAAAGCTCGAATGAGTCTGTATTTAACTTTTCTGAGGTCACAATGAATTGATGGCATAAATCACAATCGATGATTTTGGTTGTCGATTATTATCGATTATGTCAATGAATCTTTGCATCACTACCTGTATATGTATATAAAATAATTTTGGCAAATGTATTCTATTAACATGAGATACTATATTATCAGACGAAATATTGACTGTGCAGTTAAATTGGAAAAAGAAAACAAATTAGTTTGAACTAATAAATGTTTGTTTAAACCTGTCAGAGGAAATATGTCAAAATCGGCGATTGGGCCTAATACACACCGACTTCAGTAGCACATGTGACTAGCCAGCGAACCATCTCCCTTCGCCTCCAGTTGAGAGTGGAAAGAGTCATCCTCATCACCTGCAGAGAAACGTCACACCGCATTAAACACAGCGCCATCACCAGCAGATCCGCTCAAACCCGATGCGTGCAAGATCAACTCCCTCTAAAGCCAAACATGAAATGCTTCAGTGGTACGTGCCATTACGTTTCCCTTGATTTAAAACACAAAACACATCTATAACATGTTGAAGTCTTGAGGCTCACCTGCAGGCCGAGCTCCAGCGCTACATTGAGCAGGGTGATATCAGGAGGGTTATCTGCCGGAGTGGCAATCTTAAAGGCATCCTGAGCCAGCTTGAAGATGAGGGAAGAGGAGTGGATGTGCTTCTGTATGGCTTCCAAAACGGTCCGCAATCTCAACATGTCACCTATGACACAAAACAGAGGCCACTTAGCTAAACACCGACACAAACAGGGAAGTGTTTCGTTTAACTGGCTGGGATTGGATGGTGTGGAACTCACCCTTAGCGGCGGTAAGCATTGTGGAAGCTAGCTCACACTGCTGAGACTCCAGGTGGCCCAGAGTAAACCAGCGTGGGTATCTACTGGGCACTATGGAAATGCCATGGTGAGGTGGTCCAACGTCACCTGAGGGCGCGGTGGACTCCAGCACTGGAAGCCTGCAGGACACGTGAAAAATCACGAGGAATTAGTCACGGCTAACGCGCTAGCTATGTTTAGAACAATGTCGCAACATGATTTTGTAACACTAATATTTTGTAAGGCAAGAATACAGTTTTCATGAGAATTGACATACGAGTTTGCTGCAGTGGAACAAAAGAGCTAAGCTACACTTGCAGCGCTAATCTCATGTTACTCTGTACTAAATACTTGCGATGGAGAATTGAAAGATTATTTCTTTTATAGTAATAAGAAATATTGTGTTATATTACAAATATTGTAATATTTGTTGGTGAGAGAAAAGATAAAGAGAGAGATAGAAGATGAAGAGAGACAGGATAAAGAGGCAGAGACCAAAGATAAAGAAAGAGAGAGAATATAAAGAGATAGAGGGGGGGGGGGTAAGAGAAAGAGAGAATGGGAGAGAAAGATAAAGAAATGGTTAGCAGTTTGACTCAATATTAAAAATGTGCATAAGCATACAAAACATACAAAATAAATGTGCGTAAAATAGAAATACAATCAACAAACAAACATGCGTAAAAAAACCTAATAGCCGATCCAGTTAACAGACTAGCTGTGCTAACCTTTAAAAACCTCAAAAGCCAAATCTAGTGTATAAAAATTTTTGGTTTTCCTCACCTCATTGCGCGCAGGCCGAGCTTGTACGCCAGGTCCGTGTCGTGAGGGAGGAGCGCCGTGAACAGGTACTTGGCAAAGGTGTGCATGGGAACGCTCTCGCGGTGGATGACCTCGCCCAGACCACTGAAGGGACCGCCTGCCGAGACAGAGAAGCGTCAGAATATCAGATAGCAGGCTTGACGGACAGAAGGCTGGTGAGTCAGTGAAAGTGTGCGCAGCGAGAGAGAGAAATCCGAGCGCAGTGTATCGGAGAGGATGATGAGAAGGCAAACAGGCGGCATGGCCTCATGGGCTTTGACAGAGTCTGTCCTCCCTAGTAGCGGCGCAGATGTCCGCTCTAAGGTTACACGGCGTGTCAGGAGGAGGCTCAGATGCAGGGTGGCCTGTTCTGGTGGAGGGAGTTAGGGACACGGCCGCAGCCTGCAGATCTTTTTACAGCACACACACACACTCAAGCCAAGCGGAGAGAAAAGTAGAGCGAGATCCATATGGGGAAAAGGTTGTGGGAAAAGCAAGGCAACGGTAGGGGGGGTGGATTCACACAGGGAGGATAGCGCCTACAGGGTGATGACAAGAGGAAAAGGGTAAACATGTAGAGCGAGAGAGAGCGAGGCTGCACCTTCTAGAAGCAGGAGCGCTTGCTTTCGGAGCGTTTGCACCAGTGCGTCGTCCAGCTCCATTTCTTGCAGCTTGGCCACAATCTGCTCCTCATTGCGGCAGACTTTATCCTGCGCGTACAAGCCCTCGGGCATCAGTCGCTGCTGCCCCATGCCCATCAGTGCCACCTCAAGTGCCAGTGCCAGGTACGACTCTCCGCCATCAGGACAGCCCCAAACAGGAACGTGCTGGTAGACTGGCGGCTTTGGCTCACCGGAATCTGGCAGGACACAAAATATGGTGGTTTAACTTCATGTCATCGCAGAAAATTGTTTGCATTTGGGGCAGGGGGGGTCACTTCACAATAATACAAATTAATAATTATCATAATACTGTCTGTCAAGCACTTGTGTTTGGAACACCAGGTCATTGTTTCGATTCCCAGAGAAAGAAAAAAAATTGTTGAATTGTAAAAAAAAAAATTGTAATTACTTGTACGTCACTTTGGACATAAGTGTTCGCTAAACGACAGTGAAGTAATAAAAACAGTGGCAAAATTATTTTAGAATAAGGGTGGTTAGAGTACAACTCGGTTGCCCCCCGCCCAAAGTAGCACTAAGTATTCAACTTTTGCCAAGTTTTTTCTTTTATTTTTATAAAAACATTTATTTTTGTGCAATTGAATTATTTGCTTAGTATTTGTTTGTACTTGTTTGCTTATTATTTTGTATAGCTTTATCAATGCTCAGTGCATTTTTTGAAATCATTTATCAAAACCATAATGATTTTATCATTTTTTCTTTGATTTATTCCCTCCTTCACATATAATCGATCAGTGTTCTCGGTTTTAAAGTGTTTGGTGTACATTTTGAAAACCCTATAAACAGAAAAAAGAAGAGCATAACTAGTATCTACACCTGTCCTATATTCAAATTCGACAGTACAATACCCAACGAGAATAAGTAGTAGTTTAAATGTAAAATACAATGAAAGTGTAAACATGGATGGATAACTGTGTTTTCCACTAAAACTAGGCCCATCTGTTCAAGCGCACCACAGTTGGAGTGTCGAATTCTCACACTTCTGGTTCTGCAGCTGCAGTTGCTAGACCTGCAAAGATCTAAAGATCTTCAAACATTCGGAGTGGATAAAGCTGAGAGTGCACCCCCATCTCAACACATGCCAGATGTTTCCAACTGTGCAGCGGAGCCAAACAAAGAGCTCTGCTCAAACATCAAGTGTAAAACAGCACAGCAGAAGTGACCAGAAGAGAAGGGTTACAATGGGACGAGCACAGACATGCACAAACTCTTCCAAGTCACAGTATCATTTGCCAGTATTATTCAGATGCACAAAGCCTCTCTGTGGGTTTCTCACTACAGCAACACAATGGCTGACACTTTCCATTGGCATGAGCTGGGAGGGATGTATGGAATGCAAATGCTGATTGATTTTTATACATTTTACACCACCGAGTGGGCAGCATGACCTTTCTGATACAATAGCACCCCTTAACACTGCTTAGAAAGACGGGGAATTGTAAAGACAGGGTAGCTGGAGCTCCAGCCGACTGAATGAAGCTCTCAAAGACACAGGCCAGTTGCTGAGCGAGGACCTGAATAAAGCCCAAAGCGCCTTAGAGAGCCATAAAAGACCGGGAGAGTAAAAGGTGCAATGACAGTCTACGATTGTGTACCTCCGGTATCCATGGTGTTATCGTCCTCCACTCGGCACGTCTCTGTGAGGGTGGCGAAAAGGCAGCCAATAGGATCAAGGGGGTGGCCCACCCAACCTTCTAAATTGGTGGTATTGGTCAGCCCCCTTTGCAGCAGTTCTGAAAAAAAAAAAGAAAAAAAAAAAAAAAATTTACAATACATACATACAAAATACAAAATAGGCATAAAAAGCAATACTGTATTACAAAATCACACACACACACACACACACATATATATATATATATATATATATATATATGCCATTCAGATTGAATAAAAATAATGTATAATTTCTATAAAACTTTATTTATATACATAAATAATTTTACATAGTTATTATAAATGTATATGTTTTAAATGTATACTGCCATGTATATATAAATATCATACATAAATATAAAACATTGAATATTAATAATATATTTTTTAAACTATACTGTAGGCCTCAAGCACAATACAGTTCCTTAACAGAACCTTCTGCTCATAAGCGTCATATCTGCTATAAGGCAGATTGTGAATACAAAGTGGTCAATGTGTGTATAACCTTTCTTCTGATGCTTGTAAATGTCTAACTGTCGTTGCTGTTGCAGCCGAAGGGTGTTGATAATGGCAACACCGAGACGCAAAGCCTCCCTGGGATAACCGTGGGACCGAAGGGCATCCACCCGAGCACACGCAGTGGGCACGTGATCTGAAAAGTGACATGAACGTATTATTAACACATGACAAAGAGAAAATGCTCACTGCGAGTTTGACTACATCAAAAAAACATCATTGATACAAAACAAGTACGACAAAAAAAAAAACTCAATGAACATCACAACATTGACCTGACTTTTACTTTTTTTACTTTACAGTCATTTGGCAGACGCTTTTATCCAAAGCGACAACTCAAACATGGCCAAAAACATACCCAGCCACAGTGGAAGACCCTGGGGGTTAAACAGCAAACTTTCCCCTTCTCTCTGGTAGGCTGGCGACATATAGAAGTCACTGCTGATGATTCTCTGTAAATGACTGTCCTGCCAGTGCAAGTCGCAGGCTTCCATTGCTCTTGTGAACACCGTTCTCCTAGGCCTGGCCAAAGAGTCTGAAAAGAGTCAAGCATAATCATCAGCCATTGAAAAGGATCAGTGTAAATGTAGCTTTAAGCCGAGCCGAACACGAACCCTGAGCCAGGTTGCTCTGAGGCAGAGCATTAGTGATGTTGGGCAGTTCGCTGCCATAATTGCCGTCCTCTAGAGGGCAGATGTCCATATCTCCCCACTTCTTCAGCTGTCGGAGCCAGCCGCTCTTCTCTTCGCTCTTGCAGTGCGGGTTCAGCACGATGCACACCCACAGCGCACCTGCAAAGCCACAGCACACAGGCGTCTTTACAACTCAAGCGGTGCTTATAAAAAGAGACAGATTAGGAAACTGAAAGATGCAATGTATAAAAGATAAATGAAGGGGGCATATAGAATTCCCATCTTTTTTATAGTCATTATTCACCTTTCAATTCATTTTAAAAGCTTTTGTTCGGATTCTGAAAGGAAAATGTTGAAGATCGGGGCATTTAATGGAAAAGCCTCTAGTGCATCAATGTCACACGCTGGCACTGGGAGCGTATGAAATTTGGCAGGTGTAGGGATGTCTGGTGGGCTTGTGTAACTGCCAGAATTGTGTGTCCTTTTTGTATCTAGGTAACAGATGGCTAGCCTACATTCATTTTAGAATGCTGTCATATACGCACAACACCGATTGGCTAAATTGGTGAGCTGCATCCAATCAGCAAGGCTGTCAAGTGCAATCCTCGACTGTCATTGCGTATGGTAGACGCTCTGGTCACAGTGATGGCCCTCCAAGCAAGGCTTAGCATTGGTGAAGGAGAAAAATGGAGGGAGGAACTGCTAGAGTAGTGACTCTGAAATAATCTCCCTCATAATGTGCTCACATCAGCCTCTTAGAATGGCCTAATCAATAAGAGGCAGGATTGAAGAGAATTGATCCTGGCACTTTCGTGCAAGACGTAAGTGACTAGTCCTTTGTAAAGTGTGTTATGCTCTGATCCACTTGCCCAGCCGAAGCTGTTCCATGTCAGACAGAACACACACAAATGTGCTTAGGGCTCAAGACACTGAACCAGGAAGCGAATGATTGATTACTACATGAAAAATATGAGATGACAACATGGAATCGTAAAATTTAGAGATGTCCTGGGTCCATTTTGAGATCAGTAAAAGGCCATTTCCATAAATCAGGATTTATGATTGGCTAATCTCAGGATGGTACGTGACATGAAGAACACAAACAGTCACATGTGGGAATGAGTGTGGATTAAATAAGTACAATATTTAATATTTAAAAAATTATATTTAAATATTTAATATTTTATGAGTTTAAGAATAATATCAGATTGGGCCCAAAACTAAATGACTTACTATTATTACCATTATCAAACAGGACATGAAACATCAGCTCAGCAAGTGAAAAATGTTTGCATTTTCTCTTGGAAAAACCTACCAAGCTCATCCCAAAGTTGTCGGCACTTGTCAGTCATGCCGGTGCCCTGTTGGCGCCATAAGGAAAGGCGTGGGTCTGCCATGAACTGCTCAGTGATGAGTGTGAGCATCCGGGCACCATTAGAATCTCGCATCCTCAGCATCTCCCGCACCTGTAGTCAAGACAACCAAACTCTCTTCATGAGCCACGTTAAGAAATAATAATAATAAAAAATAAAAATAAATAAAAAATAAATTGTTATTCTTTTCAACTACAGTCTGCTGTATTAGAGAGTACTGTAAAAACTGGATGTACATTATTCAATGCAAAAAAACAATTACCACATCAATGAGCTTACAAAGAGTAGCTAAAATTAGAGAACATTTATCATAAACAACAATATTAAAGCTTTCAGAGCTGTCCACTGAGTCTTTTCATTAAAAAAAAAAAAATAAAGATAAAGACCCACTTTGGTTTTTGTCAAAAGATAATTTGGCATTTAATGAAAATCCTTTCAGTTTGACAGTTTCACCCACACATGCACAGAAATGAAGAGCATCTCACCTTGGCAAACATGGAATTGAGCTGCTTGCCCGAGCCATAGTATCCTCCCTGAGAGAGGAACTGCTTGACCTGTTCCCTCACTTGCTCTTCATCTAGGTGCCAGCAGTTCTCGTCATCAATACTGGCTCCTGCTGTGGGATCCGGGGCCCCTGGAATAAAAAAAAATAAAAAAAACACTAAGAAAATATTCAGCAATAATTGTCCTCATTTTGAATAACTTATTTTGAATAAATATTCATAAGGAGACAGTGGAAAACAAAATGAGAGATTATTACAATGAATCAAAATGTGTGTGTGTGTGTGTGTGTGTGTGTGTGTGTGTGTGTGTGTGCGTGAATATATATAACACTAAATTATATTTGGCTTTAAATATTGACAGTGTTATTTTCTAAATGAGCAAAAATACTCAAACTACAGTTAATCACTTTACCCAAGAAAGGCCTTACAGAATTTCGAATGTCAATGAATTGTATTTTTACAGCTATTTATTTAAGAACAATACACACAATCTGTAACTGAGACAGGGGGGAGTGTGTATGTGTCTGTAGTATAGATATATATTAATGGAGTTTGAGGCACACTGCATTCTGCACTGCTTGCAGGTTTCTTTGTCCTTGGCGTGTTATGTGATAAGAAGATCCATCTCGAGTTAGAGATTAGCTCTTAAAAGGCTTGGGTGGGCTTAAAGGTGCAATAATAACTTATATACTGCAGATTATCATCGGAATATGACACACGCATTGGTCTGAAATACTGTAGCGTTTCCCAAAACTAAATATGTAATAATGCTGTGCTGAGAAAAACAATTTGAGTGCTTTCTTACCTGCTTTTAAAAACTAAAGTATTCTGGAACCCTAAGAGAATATTGGTGAACTAAAGGTTTCATAGCAAGTAGTCGCATCGTTTTTGTGCGACCTTAAGAGCAGTGTCCATCTACACTTCAGTCCTATTACCTCAGCAGGTTACAACATTCCGGAATCAGAAAGCAGCCACTGATTAAACATTGATAAGGCACTTCCGTATGACCGTTCAAAACAGGGTCAGAGTGCAGGTGGATAGACTTCCTTGTTTTGGAGTCTTCTCGCAGGGTTGTGGAATTCACTTGAGCTGAAAATAGCCACTTTCTCTAAACCCGGTGGAAGTTGTGAAAAAGACGATAAGCCTTGACCGTTGGTGTGGTGTTCTCACCGTGTACTTGGTTGATGGCGGAGTTGGAGGACAGGATTTCATCAGCCAGTTTTTGGGCGGTGGGCAGCACTTCCGTGTGGTGGGCCGTGATAAGGTATTGCACCAGTTTTTGTAACTGGTCTCTGTTCATCTGAAAAAGTGTCTCTGAGATGGGCAGCCGCAGCTTGACTTGCTCGGGTTTGCGGATGCGATATAAGGAAAGCGCCACCACGTGTGCACAATAGAAGATGTCCCGGTTTCCGCAGCCGCAGGTCACTGACGTGATCTTACATCGGTCGAAGCTGATTGCAACCTTGTGCGTCGTCTCCGGATCGGATGGCGTGACTGGCTCTGTGACCGTTCCACTGAGATGAAACCCTGCATGCAAGAAGAAAAAGCGAGACAAGTCGGTTTAAACATCAATGAAAGAAACAAATAATCATTTCATATGATATTTCATGCTTTGGTTTACACTAATCAACCCTCATTCCAGCTCTCAGAATGTAACGGGTACCATAAATAACCCAAGACTGGTTATCAGAGATGCAAGCAAGACCGACACTCTATCTCATTGTTTAACATTGTACAAAAGACGAGCTTGGAAAAAAAATCTGATAAGACAAAGAAAGGAAGACATTATGTACGTCTTTGTGGACAATGGGGCCTTACTCTTCACGGTGTCTGCTAAATTATTAATGACAGAAGGCAAAGAAGGGGGATGAGGAAGAAGTGCTATACATCACCACAAAGCTCGGATTCAGAATGTCACTCAAATACACAACAAAAAAGCTGCAGCCAATAGGAAATTGACGGACGTTCTTCGTACCACCCAACCTTGGCTAACAGTGACCTACTCCGACCGAAAGCTATTTCTGTTCAGTTCTACCAAGGTGTCCAAACACACGTGTGCAGCAGGACAGAAAACCACATGCATCACAATTAATTCTAGGGTTCGACTGGTGTGACAGGGCGGCCTAATAAGCATGAGCAAAGCCGGCTGTTGCCTTGCCAAATCCCACAAAAGGCTTTTCCAGACGAGTTCTTCTGAGAAGTCGGCCCCCTCCTCAGTCCTGAGATTTTGGAGAAAAGAAATCTGACGTCCAATTTACTGTCAAAGCCTTTCAGGCACAGCCAGCACAACAGAGCCATCTGATTAAGGCGAGTTTATGGTGATGTCTGTTTTCATTTTGATAAAAGACAGAAAAGCCCAGCTAGTGCCCCTATGTGTTGAAAATGGCAGGGTTCAAAGTGAATTTGGTTCGAGACAAAGAGTCCCGGGAGTAGTAGAACTCTGCTGTACCCAAAGCAAGGCAATCCCAGTCCAACTGTACTTAGCTGGAAAGACCTGACGTCTGTTTGAAGGGAAGAGCTGGGCTTTGCTCTGAGGGCATGAGCTGAACCTTTGCTATAGGAAAGATCCTGTTTGCAAACAGATCGAGCGAGGGCTTTACGCCCTGTTTTCTGCAGGCCATCAAACGTGTTAGGGCCAACACAAGTTTGCAAGGCAAACAATGGATCATCTTGTCGACTATGACATATGCAAAGACCGAATTGTTTTGCAGTTCAGAAATGCCCAAGGCGATGAGGGCACCTTTATGCGAACCTTTCCATTATCAGATCTTGCATTATCCCAGTTGAAAAAGCTGCAGCTAAGACTAAACAGAAGACTTTTAGCTTAAGCTTCTCAACAATTGGAAGATATTAGTCACATGTAGAACTTGTCCTACCCGGTATCATGTGCTGCCAGCCATAGAACAGTCTGTGTCCATACAAAAATAGTGTTTGCCATGAGTTAAGCCCCCTAAAGTCTCCAGATAAGAAATCAGCAAAAAGTAAATATTTAATCAGAGTCTATCAAAAAAAAGTATATAAAAAAGAACAAATGCTCAATATATAACAATTAAATGTACAATAATCAAATCCCTAGTACTTTTACTCAAAGTATTCCCCAAGAAAACAAATTTACAGAAAAGTAAATTATTGATGTCTTATTGAAAATTTGCTTTCGGGGAAAAAAAATGGTGTTCTGATCATAAATACTACCGTAATTACATAAATATAAGCCCCCCTCGTATATATGCACACCCCTGATGGACTTTATTTACCATTCCACTATTTGGAGCCAAAAAAGGACACAAAGCAGCAGAAGCACACCGCTACATATAGACAGCATATTTCCATTTATTTGACTGCTCCTGACTTGAAATATGGAAAAATGGCCCTTATAATTACGTGCATTTTTGATATGTGCATAAGAGCCCCCCAAATTTAAAATTGGAATAAGGAAACATATTTTCTTGTGTTCTTGTAATTTCTAGTGTAATATTTATACCGTTTCTTTTTGCCATATTTTAATACATTATTATATTTAATACAATCTGTATATTTCTTCTGTTCTTCTGCACCAAACTGAGTAGCAATACTAATTTCATTGTAACAATGGGAGACAATAACAATAAAGGCATTCTATTCAATTTGCCTAAATACAGCATGTAATTTCAAACAAATGCTAATAATACTACATAAAAAGGTTTTAGTAAAAACAAATGTACAAAACTACCTTAATAAATAGCAATGCATTTTGCAGCAAAACCGAGAAGAATCGACAACACCGGGGCGGGTGATGGAGGAGACATGGAGAAGCAAACGAGCCCATAGGCTCATGTGACAAGGACGGCATTGGAGAGCACATGCATCTGCCGCTGATGGACATGAAGAGCCCTCCTTGTCTTTTTATTCAATTTCTCTTGTATCGCTGACTCCCCCCACCCCCCATCAGGCCTTTTGTTGCTCGGATGCTGCTCCACCATCCTCTCCACAACTGCTCTTTTCAGGGTAACCTCAGCCACGGTGTGAGCACAGATCCCACCCTCCCCCCATATGGAAGTGATCTTTCTCTACCTGCATGAGAGATGAAGCGAGAAAGATGAACTGTGCTGGTAAATAGAGAGAAGATGGGTATCATAAGCAGATGGGGTGTCCTTCACAATGAGCGATGAGTGAAATGAGACCATCTTAATTAATACCAGTCGCTGTGGCCATATTTCTAGGCACAATATATCATTTTTATCGTATGCACGTGATTTTTTTTCCTACACACACACACACACACACACATATATATATACACACACACACTACTACATATATACATGATGACACACACACACACACAGAGAGAAAAAAAAGTGTTAAATTAGCACCGTTTCTGCTGGCAAACAAACTAATCGAGCATTTCTGTAATAAGCACCAACCTAACCGGCACAAACCAAACTAACGGCTAAAACCGGGTAAAAACCTCGCACGTGAGACACTACACATTGCTTACGTTTTCCCCGTTCACAAGGAAAGTGTGTTAATTGGGCCTTTCTAAATGAGCCAGACATCTCTAGAGATGCTCATGTTGATGTCCACATGAAGCATGGAGCACACAACCAACACTCCAATCTAATCTCAGCACCAAGCTTCACGGCTTGGTCCAAAGCATCGCAACAACAGTCATCCCGTTACTAACAGTCTTAATTAATCCGCTGCGGTGCCCACTAATACACACTCATCCAGCCTGAGCTTCAGAGTCATTCCAGCCATTGAGCCCCAATGACCATCTGTTGGGAATGGAGGATTGGGGGAGTTTACACCGCTGCAATGCAGCGATGCCCAGCAGTCCAAGAAGAAGACTAGTCGCCCTCATTCATTCATTTACTTGTAGGTTCACTCTATCAGCACCATCTGCCACCCCCACTGACACGCCCACCCTGGCCCTTCTAGCCAATCAGGGTAGAGTACTCACCCACTCCTCAAACATTAACCTTTAATCAGCCATGAAGGCGAAGGGGTCCTGTACTACGGGCACTGGTCCAACGCCACATGAACGAGGACCCCTCCCTTATTATTTTCTCCCACACGTCCCCTCCCCTTGTTTCCATCCTCCATCTGTCCCAGCAGCAATATGGTTAACACCGCATCAGCACCGCTCCCCCACCCATATATCTCCACACAACAGACATGCATATGCACCGGCACACACATTCAGCTGTGAACAGAGGGTTTCTATCAGCTCCGATAAAGGCCTGATTGATTCATTTGTGATGTCCCTCAAACACCAGCCCCGGACCCTCGCTCAAGTCATTTGTCAAGATCACACATAATTGATTTCTGATCTAGCGAATGGTGAACCTCCAGAAAGAGCCATGCGGGGCTCAATCAGCCTCCTTTCAATGTCCCACGCGAGCTGGTGGTCCGGCGTTGGTGAAAATCCCAGATGAAACCAGAGAGGAGCAAACGGTCGCCATTAGCCTGAACTGTGCGCATTGTGCGTAAAGTGAAAGGGGAAAATTAAAGCCGGGCTAATCATACAGTGCCGGGCAGTTCAAAACCAACAATTTAGCATCTGATGCAAACTAGCCCTGGTTGAGGAGGCTTTATTCTCAGACAATTCACCCCGAGAAGGCTGAAAACAAACTAGAGAGGCGGTAGAATTTGAAGGCGTACGGCAAAAAAAAAAGAAGAGATGAATCGCACTTTTGGACAGGCCGTAAGCACAACCAGATGTCCTGCTTGAGATAAAAGCAGATGCACTTGAAGTGAATCCGTACGGAGGGGAAAGAGGGGCGGGGTTTTGCTTTTATTGTCATTTTTGTTCAAGGTTTTCCTCTGAATATGCATTCAATTCTTCTCTCCTTCTCAATACGGAATGCTCGCGTACCGTGCAGTGTTACCTCAAGTGTTGTAATGTGAAAAAGCTTTAGTACTTGCAAGGGCATGATCATTTACCGTATTTCCTGTACACTTATGGCACACTTAAAATCCCAAAAAAATTTGACTGTGCTTTTAATAAAAATAAATAACTGCGTTGCTTACACATGAAAAAATTATCAGTTATTATCAGTTCATTGTATAATCCAGTGTGCCTTAGCGTCTGAAAAAAGCAGTAATGATTTTTGTAAAACCCCTGAGAGGCTAAAATGGCATTAAGCTTGTATAAAAAGCAATTGAAGGACGATGCCTAACCATGAGTCTAGTGGTTGGAATGGTTTCGGAGCCAGTCTGCATATATAAAACAATCTGACAGCTGAAAAAGGTCACTGGCCTGAACATCCCCTGATCACTGATGAATTGTTTTTGAACAGCCAACCAGCATCAGTGTGAGCGCTCAAAACTGCCATCCAGAATAGACTTCGCAGAGCTTTGGCCTTTTACTGCTCATTTCCCTAAACACAGCCTTGGTTCTGTTTAATGTGTGAACATGTACGAACCATCTGCCGGCCTGAAGTTGACAAGGAAATAGTCTGCAGGACACAAAGGATCTTTTGAGCATAGCTCCCACCAGAAGCATGGCCTGCACTGATAGATAATGCTAAAGAAGCTTTGATGGCATGAGACGTCCATTTAAGAATAAGCATAAACCGATAATCAAAAGGGATTGAATGAGGAACTGGCTTTGCATGGAGCAGGAGGGCATCTTTAACCCTTCCCATATGGAAGATATGTGAGATGCAAAACCAGTACCAGATAAAACCACCACAGCTTTCTGAGGACCATTATATGCAGTGTACTTTGTGTTGTCATCTACAAGGTAAGAAATTGTCAAAATGTATGAGGCTTATCCCAGCAGCGTCACCTTGTCAACATTTCCTTCGTTCCTTTCCACCATCATTCAACTAAATTATTCACCTTCTTTCTGTGCATGCTACTCAAAGTCACAAATGCGGACTTTGACTGTAAAGTGCACATAAAATCTTAAAAATAATTGAAAAAGAAGCTGTGCTCCTTATAATCCTCAATGAGAAATAGCCTTTTATCATGCCGTAATATAGGGTGTCCTTATATGGTACTAGTACAGCAGAAACATCTCAAAAATCGAAACATTTCACCGCCACAACATCAAATATTGTACACCGTTTGATATTGTTCACACGTACAAAGCATTTTACCACCATTGTTCGAACCCAACTACAGGCGGGCCTCATCTAAAGCTTGGTGCACGGCTTTAAACAGACAACTCATTTAATCAAACACATCCAATTATGTCCCTCCTTGTATTTCCTGCATAAAATGCTCATCAAACCAAACTCAGCATATGGACGAGGACAAAAAAAGCATAAGGGGGAGTGCGAGCACAAAGGAGTAGCTCTGCTAGCTTAGCTTGTGAATGCATTACGGTGATGAGACCCTGAAGGTGTGCACAGCTAAGGAATCAGCTGAGGCAGCAATGGCTGGATCTTTAATTACACACACTCCTCCTTTAACTATCCCCCTCCTCTCCTTAAACTCCCCATTGTCTGCGGCCTCCCTCCCTCCCTTCGTCCGTCCGTCCGTCTCTCTTTAGGAGTGCCTTTTGAGCTGGCATGCACCCGTTAGCCGTGCTCAGTGTTACCCACAGCACTCCTAATCTGGCCCTGACCTGCTTTATTCCCCCTGTGCCGGCTGCCCACTGGGCCTCTGATTCACAGGCCTCCTTTGTTGTTGATGGGTCTGTCTAGGCCTCAGGCTGGGGCCTGGCCTGCCATTGTTGCCCACAAAGAGCTAGCAGCGGTTAGCAGGCGTCAGCTTGGAAGCAGGGTCCAAGTGACCGCTGATGCTGGGAGTTCAGCAAACTAGGTGGAAAGAAAAAGAAGGGATGGTAAAGAAGACACAGGAATGTAGAGTCAGTTCTCAAACTGAAGCTTGCAGGAAGCCGAGTAGCTGAGGTTTGTCTGAGGCCTCCAAGCTCGGCCTGGCACGCAGTGTCAGTGACAATTAAATTAAAATAGGTTATTTGCAAAACTACAAGGACAAACGAGGAAAATTGGAAAAAATAAAAATTGCCTCGAATGTGTTTTTTGGAAACCTTAGAAATCTTGGGCGGGGGGACCCAGAATATTGCTAAGAGCACAAATGACCCCAGTTTAAGATCTCACACTCAAATTCTCAATTTGGCCTTCACGTGCAGATCGAATAATGGGAAAAGCTCGGTAAACAATGCAACACAATGCACTTCAGCTGGAATCAGAGTACAAAGAAAAGTCTATTGCCAGATACCCATTCATTAAAGCAGCCCTGAAGCTCTCAAAAGAGCAGCCCACCATTCACAGCCACTACGGCAAGCAAAGAGAGACACAAAGACCCTGCTCAAACCATTTCCTCCACCCCACGATAGGAAGAAACACTGCAGATGACTATTGACAAGCAAAATGAACCCATCTGTTTGCGGATTCGTACAACATTTATAACGGTCATTATTTAAAAGGACAATCGGATGTCTAAAGGAAACAAAATATGGAATCATGTATTAAAATAAAAAATTAAATTACAATTTCCAACCAGAATATTGGAGTAGCTTTAGATCTGTCCCACAATGACGGCTTGATTACCAAGTATTGCTCCTATTCTTAAGAGTGTCAGAAAGGAAAAGGCCATCTGAAAGGCACTTAAACACAAATTATGTAGATTTAAGCACTGCTTTTAGTAACCAAGGACAGCTGCATGAATATTCACAAATTGCCCTCTGTCCCTGCTGGAGAGGGCAAGCAAAGCAAGGTCTCGACGAGAAAGCTGGCCAATACAATTCTTGGTGTCTCTCAAAAAGTTAGTCCAACTCTGTATACGTGCCCAGAGTTTTAAACCAGAACAATTCACGAGTGCATACTGGACTAGATTAAGCTTAAAAAAAGAAAAAAAAAAAGCACCCCACAAAACAAAGGATGTTTTAACACACTATGATGCAATATCTGCAGACAACAAACAAAGCTCATATAATATGAAGTGATTCTTGACTTGCTGCTCACCAAGGTCACAGCTATTGTACAGAGACTCCATCCAGTGACAAACCACTGTGTAGCTAGGGCTGAAAAGCTAGCACAGTGAAACAAAGGGTCCTAGCCGTGCCAGCTGGACCATCAAAACTTGGCATGACGGTGCTTGGCTCCCACTGCCACGAGTAAGCTGGAAAAATCCACCTTTCCAGGTAGAAGCCAAGCCTCTGGAAGCCTTGCCGATCCATCAACTCCAGAGCTGAGAAAAACAAGTGCAGTTTAAAGGATGAAATAACTCTCTTGTTCAAATGGTGAATGTGAAGGATAAACAGAGAGAAGAAAGCTGGCACCTTTCTTTGGCCTGCTTCAGCAACACTTTGCTGGAAAAAAAAAAAAAAAATCAAGGGTGTTTTTCTGCCTGAGATGAGAACCCAGCAGGGCCTGGCATGTCTTTAAACACATCTTAGGTATTCTAGCAACAACAAACAAAAAACAGAGCCTATAGCAATACCTACATGCTAGCAGTTCTGTACACATTCGATAATATAAAATTAGCATTCTCTCTATAAGCTAAAACAGTAGCCCACTGTTCTCACGGTAGTGGCGTCTAATAGAATCCAGAGAGGATCTATAAGAAATGCTATTAGAAAACCAAATATCTTTGGATTGCCAACACCACAAACCATCCTCAAAAACTCTTTAAACACAGAGAAGTTAGAGGGAAAGTAACTTGCAAAAGGTCAAGAGTCAGCAAAGGACGACAGAGTAAACCTGACAGAAAATTATAGGCGAGAATTATATTGCTTGCACAATGTCCGATGTCAAAAAGTAAATTATACAGCTTTACTTAATTCTAAATTTTGACATGGTAACAGTATTTTTGGTGGGTTTTGTCAAAGTAATTCCTGCCACAAATCTCCATAGGCCTCTCTTTGTCCTTTCTCACACCCAATCTGTGAGATCAGCTTGGACAATTCAGAAGTTTACAGAATCAGCCAATCGGCATTAGTGGGTCGGCTTTATTCGAAAAGTTTCCCCTCAATTTCAAATTTGGGCAAATATCAATTCCCAGTCGACCCTCCCACTGACCCTGATTGGCAGGTTCCGTCACCGCTTAACATGCTGCCCCAAATTAATCTTTTGAATAGACTTTTGATCTTTCCAATTATTGTTTATAATAATTTTACGTTAACTAATTTATAATAATTATTATTATTATTATTATTATTGGTCCATACAAACATGTATAGGCTATTAAAGTATAGGATTGCCTGCGTCTAGTACAAATATATCGAGTATATATATTGTATATAACTATATACAAACACATCGAGTACAAGACTGTGTGTGTGTGTGTGTGTGTGTGTATGTGTGTGTGCATTTAGGCAGCTCCAAACACAGCGTTCAGACTCCTTCCTTTCAGAGGGAGGATGGAATTCTGTTCACCCCACACAAAAATGTTGGTGAGGGTTTTCAGTTACTCCACGCAACACATACTGCACAACAAACGGCAGTTATAATAAGTGCATGGGATGGTAAACTAAGATCGTATTGATTATATGAATTAAAGGTTTCAGGTTTCACGTCGGAGCTGAAGTAAATGGTGAATGATTGGATTTCTAGTACATGTGGAAGAGGTTCTCCGGTGCAGGGAAGGATCTGATCAGACTCTTTGTTGGGAAGAGGATTCCTGAAACAGGAGCTTGAAAGAACATCCCACTGTCAGATTAAATGTCAGCCTTTTTCTGAATTCTGCTTTTGATCTGTTGTGGGATCAACAACAAAAAAGCAGTGCGGAAAAAAGCGTCAGTCGGAAGGGATATTTTTATGCAGCGCATTGTGTGGGGTCTCGAGCGACGAGCTCAGCATAGGTGGTAGTCCATAAATGCTGCACACAGAAGGTCCTGAGTCAGCAGGAGGCATCTGCCAAGGCCCAGTGAAATCAGGCAGGGGGTGAGGGGTGGCACCCCATCCAGGGCCACGCGCCAAACATAATGACCTACACAAAAACTGGCACAGCACTGGGTGGGAACGGGAGGATTTCAGTGAGCAGAGGAGGGGTGTCCAGCGGAATGCATTCCTTAAATTCCACAGGCATGCTGCCTCTCCTGCCACAGCCACAAAGCACAAAGTGTGTGGACGAAGGGACAGCGGGAGGCGGGAGGTGGGAGTACATCAATGGTGAAAACGGGCATCGAGCCAAACTCTGCATTTCAGCCGAGAGGGGTGGAGAAAAGCCGAGGGGGGGGTGTGCAGGCCTCCAATGTACAGTAATCACGAAAGCTTAAACACAGCAATAGAAGGAACACCCACATGCCATACGTAAAAACGACAATACAAAAATTGCGATGTACAGGTTTTGCAATGAAACGAAAACCCATTTTGTGCACTTTTTGGCTTAGATTTTTTTGAGAGTTCATTTTAACATCTGTGTGTGATGAATGTTTTCAAGGTTCACAGCAAAAATGAACAGCAACTGCACCCAAGTAGTTAAAATCTCACAGAAGTCATTTTTATTCTCTTTACAAGAAGCATATGAAAGAAAAGCGATAAGGCTATTGATACCGATGCGCCAGACATAACTACTAATATCATTACCCCAGTGAGACCCTGAGATCTACCTCATGCCACAGCATCAGACACCTGGACCAAACAGGAAACTATCAGCAGATTATTCAATGCCTGCAACAACCACCTGAAACTAGCACAACAAGCAACAGTAAATCTTCCCCCCATCCAAATGCTGATTCCAGGTGTACAGAAATAAGCCCATCCAAGCACTTCCTACCGTCGCTGCAGAGCAAAACAAAAATAGAAAGTTACAGATGATACTGCCAAGCTGGCCACAGCAGACACAAGTGTGCGGCGGCGTCTACCGCGGCTGGAAGCAGGTGTTGGAAGAACTAGACTGAGGTTCCGTTCCGTTCCTGTACAGCCTCCGACTTAACAAGGCACCTCAGCAGCTAGAAATAACAACCGAAAAAGCAGAACAGCCAACAATATTCCATGGCTGCAATAATGAGACGGAATCTAGGCCAATGATCAATCGCAAAGGAAGCTGAAGGATAGCTAAACATGCTAGCAACACAAATCACGATTTTCTGTATCTAGACAGGTAGGGCTGGAGTTAACACAACTAAGGTGGTAGGGTTGAATTCCAAACAAGCAGTTGGTTCCAGTATTCCACAGTCAAGTGATGAACACATAAATGAACATTGAATGATTCACATTGCGTATTTCGCTGCTTTTTTTGGTTCTCGAATATCTAATTTCTACTTTAGAATTAAAACATCGTGTTTTGATTCAATTTAATTGCCATTTCATTTTATTTGCATTTCACTGCAACCCTTGAAAGTAACAATTGATATAAAAATATACAATAATAAAACAAATATTGTCATATTGCACTCTGATTGGACGGCAGTGATTAGTGTGGGAATGACATAAGTTTGTTTTATTAGTATTTGCATTGCTGGCTTATCAACATATGTTGCTATTTCATGGTAAGTATTACTGACAGCAACACAATCTCGAAACACAAAAATGAAACAAAAATAAACAAAGTAAACAGTACTTTACATTTATCAAGTGCAAAGTTTTTGTATTTGACAGATCTTGTGCAGTTGCGCCACATACACTTAAAATAAAGTCAGGCTTTTAACTAGCACTACTAAGAAAAACTGCACCACTCCATCCCCAAAACACTCTTCCCCTTTTAATAATGGCAACAAAGTCTCATCTGTGTTGCGGCGTAAGAGTCAAATCCACCTCATTACTCTCAATCTCACTCATATTATGCAGACAGAGCATGAGTTATGACGTACAGTCAAGGGCATGAATCTTCATCCTGTGGCTTTCACAGCATCGCTGGAGTCAGACAGAGACTCCGAAGGTGATTGTGTTTCGCTCATCAAACGTTGAACTTTCAGCCGTATTCTTCATGAATTCTGTTGCTCTAATCCTGTTATATATGCTCTAACAATAAAAGGAATGCATGACAAGCTGGTTTCGTGCTGCTAAAGAAGCTTAAAGTACAAAAAAAACAGAAACAGTCACAGTTTTAGGGTTGTCGGAACAGTAAGTGTGACCGTCCTAATTTGAATACATCTTTCTTTAAAGTTGCCCCAAGGAAAGAGGAAGGTTTTAATCAGTGGATGAAGGCAGATCCATCAGATATGCTAATCAGAGATCTTACCTGAACAAATACCCTGAAGAGCAGCTCATCCATCCTAATTGGGGGTGGGCTCATTAATAATGCACCAAAAGAGCCTTTGAAAAGAAATATTAATGCTGGGACAAGTGGCTTTTTGGTCTAATCAGCACAGAAAGAAATCCATGTGTAGTTTTCAGATGCATTTTACATTTGCATGAGACTTTGTTGCCTTCTCCAGAGTAGGTTATCACATACACAATGGGTTGACTAACAGTCACAACACACAGTAAGTTACAACTCATTAAACAGAGTTTCTGAGATTGTCATCTCTCATCATCCTTGTATTACGCAAGATGGAGATTGGAGATTCTTTGGCTCTTGTGTGCTTATTCTAAAATAAGAAAAGTACGGTGACCGTCTCTGTAGTCAGTTGAATGGGTTACTTTGCATTGCTATCCATGATCTGTCTCCCTGCATTGTGCCACATTATAAAAATGAATGATAGCTAAAGGCCGCTGTGAAATTCAGTCCAGAGACAGGGTGACAAAGCGGCTTCTCGGTTTACAATGAGGGAATTGAGAGGCAGGCGTCCATTGTGGCGATCTATTGACTTCAAAGTCAGGGTGTGTTTATGACACATGCACACGCTCAAAACGGAGGCATCTTCCAGAGAAAGTGCCTTCAAATCCAGCAGCTGACATGAAAAGGAAGCGGCCTGAATCAAACTGATATTAATATGCGGCATTTAAAAACCAATGACACGCCAGTTGTAAGTTTCGAGAGAGTGGTGTTCGTCTGCTAAAGCAGAACCAAGGTAATTGGTTGATAAAGCTATTGCCACAAAGGAAATTGTTAGTGACTCATAGACAGCATTAGAAGCTTGATTTCCTGTGCAGGCGACACATTGAAACCGGGTTTCTTCAAAACGTGAAGTAATCACTGACTGTATGACTGTCTATTTTGTATGTGCGATCTTTAGGACTTTTGTGCCTAAAAAATCATAATTCCAATATTTAAAAACTTAATTGGTCCACCGGTTAAAGGGGCTTAAAGGGGTCATTGGGACAAGTCCAACCCATATCTCATAATGCAAATGTATGCCACTTTATTGGCCGTGTCCCATTTAACAGGAGTCGACAGTATATTTACGTATATTGGAAAAACAAGATAGTAGACCATTCCACCATTACATTAAGTTTATTGCCTCACCTACAAAGGCCGGTGCATGATAAATACTGGTCTTATCACGGACAAAGAAATACCTTAAAATCGTGTAAATGCCATTTTAGTAAAACCTTTAGCAGCCTATAGAATGCAGTAACAAAGTCCACTCCACAAAAGAAAGACCTACTTCAAGCCCCCCGTCCACCACTACTGTGCTTACTCAAAAACACAGTGTTCTTGAAAGCGAAAAGAACATGAGTGAGGAGCATCTCCTGCAGAAAATGAATTTGTAATAAAGGGCCGAGACTCCAATCAAACTGAATTATCCTAGACAGACCTCTTCAATCACTTGCTGATTTACCCTTCTGATGGCTTCGCTCCCCTCACACCCCATTCCACATCATCTTCCTCATCCTCCTCATCACCAATGTAGAAGAGCTTCCATGAATATTTCTTCCACATTGCGGCCCCAAGAGGACACCTGTTTTTATCCCGGAGTACAGTGAGTGGTGATAAGACAGGGGCCACAGCCATTGCCTTTCATTAGCTGGTCTTTGTGCTTTCCCGTCACGGTCACAATGATCCACCATTTACTGCTGATGAAAACAAATTGTGCACCGGGTGCTTCAATACAGCCTCAGATTGGCGAGCTCAAAATAGAGCAAGACAAATCCATTACCCTGTAATATCTTTAAAATGGTAATAGTTTTATAAAGAAGGCAACGTTGCACCACCAGTTCAGTGTCAATACGCTTCTTCCACATAAAAGGAAGGTGCAACCAAACAAATAGTTGTGCATTTGCTTTACTGATTTGTCCTGGAAAGTCCCTGGAAATGTACAGGCTTTAAAAATGTCTTTTTAGAATTGAACATTGCAAAACTGTTGGCATTGACCTTGCTGTTTTTATTTTTGAGAGAGACATGAGACGGTCTCATTTTGCATAGGATTTGATTACAACAAACAGAAATGTAGCAATTAATCACAGTAGAGTTGATCATTTGTGATAGACGTTGTATTGTTCACCTGAACGAAAACAATGGCAAATCCAAAAGGTTCTCCAAATATTTCGAAGCTCTACATCCCAGGAAAGAGACATGACAGGACAAAACATGAACTGTAAGTTTCCTGGCTAGCGTTAAACAGAAAGCAGGACTGCATTGAAATACCAAAATTAAAGAAATATTTTTTACTTCAGGGAAATTAAAAACAAAGCAGCATGCACAATTTGTTCAGCTTTGACGCTGCATTAAAAAACTAAATACTACATGCAGTCACAACTTAAAAGGTTCTATTTATTGGACGATATCAATGTAAAAAACATGTAAAGCCTTGGAAGTTGCACTTTGCATTTAGTATCTGCTAAATATGAAATAAAGCACAGTTTCCTAGCAACCAAAAGGGTAACAATTCTTAATTGTTTAATACAATTTGTGCTCATCTGTAAATCAATTGGGTTGATTAAATCAAGTATGTGCATATGTGTATCAGGACTGGTTCTCACTTGTACTGCCAGTTTCACGTCTTTCAGAAAAAGCATTTGCTGAACAGAAAGTAGAGGAAAAATCTAAACTTTGGAACAAAATCACATCAGATAGCATTTAATTTGCATCTCTGAGGAGTTGTTCTTTAATGTATTGTAGCAGGCTGGTTGAAGACAGTAGATAAGACAGCCAGGTTTTAGCAGTGATTTACACTTTCTGACACTGCCTGCGTTATTCTGCTGCCACGGCACAAAAATTGCTTACTGTTCTTTTTACAGAGGGGAATTCATACTATCACAGAAAAGAATTTGAAAATCAAAATACGTCACAGACTTCACTCTTCAAAACATGTGAAGTGCGAGTGGGAGGATTCGAGAAACGATTCTTCGAAATCAAACAATGAGATTATTAACCTTCAAGATATATAAATCATTTAGATCTACCACACATCCTGTATCTTCCCTGGAATGTCCCGTGGCTTTATCAGTCCTTTTTGCAGGCATAACACAGTAGAAGATCCTTTGCATTCATCTCTGGTGTAGGACCCATAGGAAATCATCCCCATAAGACCAGGTCAGTAGCCCCCAGTGCCTTTCTCCGATGGCCTAACAATGGCTGCCCTCTGCGCTCTTGGGTGGAGGGCACGCTGATCCTGTTACACCATGACAAGTATCACAATCCCCCATTCAAGAGCAAAGATTCTCCCCCAAAGTCTACACAAAAGCCAAACCAATTCATCACATTGTTTTCCTCCCAACACATGAATTCCATCTAGGCCCTTGGCAAAGTCAGGTGATCAAATATGACCTGGAAATCACAGGTTGCCCACACACTGCATGCAGAGGGGCAAAAACAGTCATTCCGGTCCCCGTTCGATAGAAATGTAAAGCCCAGAGCGAATCTATTGATTCTTCCGCCCGCACACTAGCTAACTGTTGGGAGCTAACAGAGACTAAAACCAATTATCTAAACCGTTATTTCTGCTGAAGTCAGCGGAAGAGAAACTTTTGGGTCCCACCGCACAGGTTGTGGAGGACGTGCGGAATATCGGATCCAGACTGTGAGCGAGTCGGCACAGAAGGGGGCTAGAGGCATGGAACTGGGTTGCGGGATGGGGAGGATGTTCAGGGTTGGAGCAGCGACGGGACACATAGCCCCACGGCTGCTGCACACATTAATCATGTTTGGAGCAGGAGCGGAGGGGAGGGGCCGGGGTAGCCCCCGCTCTGCATGTTTGCATGTCTGCGGCTGCACTGACGTGTTCACTGTCAGGCCCTGAGTCAGGGAGGGCTGGAAGACTAATGAGATGCCTCTCTTTCTCTCTCGTGCGCTCTTTCACTTGTCTTTCTTGCCCTCCAGAGGAGGGTGGCTGGGGAGGTGGGGAAAGAGGGATGACAGGTTGGTTATTTACTCTGCCTTTCATATTTGCCTTTTAGTTCGGTCTCCCCCCCCCCTTTCCTCCAACCATTTTTCTGCAGTCATCTGTTCTCTCAGCTGCCTTCAAGAAACTGGTGCCTAATGGGCCATATCAGCACAGCCACTGCAGGGAAACAGAGGCCTGTCATTAGGCTATATTGAAAAAGAAGCCGGAAGGCAGGGAGGGAGGGAGACGGAAAGCCATTGATATTTATATTTTGAGCACCCTCTAGGACACAGAGATCAGCATGTAATACGGTGTAAAAGAAAAAGAAAGAAAAATTATCTGATGAAAAAAATAGCTTACAGAAGTCTCTATCTACTTTTTTCAAGTTCATGCGATTCTCAATTTTCAGTCTAACTGGACACCTTTGCATGACACAGCAAAATGGGAATCTTGACCCGACCTTTCTCTTATCAGGAGGTAAGTGTCGCCTACTTTGCACATAGCAGTAGCCTCAGATAGCCGCTTTGGTAAGTCGGGGGAAAAACTGGCTTGGTTGGCCCACTAAACACAGGAACCTACGGTCCAAATTTGGATGGGGCACCAGAAAAGTTTAACATCATGCTTAGTCCGGACAAATAATAGAAAACTGGCTTTAACTGACAGAGGATCAGAACAAAAAACCTAATCTAGAACCTTCTGTTGTGTACTATTCTCCAGAGCTTTGTGACACTACAGTAGTGCTGCATTGATTGGTTGATCTAACCCATTAAGTCGATCATGAAAATTGGCCGATTTACCGGAAATGCGTTGATGTGTTGTTCTTTACATTCAGCATGAATACTTCAAAAGAGCACCGAGGGGCTTTAATCCCAATGTGACAAGATGGGGTGACTGCTGCAGGCGTCTAACGGGGCTAAATACTGAGTGTTCATTATATTTTGAGTATTGTATAAAAAGCATTATTTTCATTAGAAATAACAGAAATAAACTTAAATTTAATTTATGACAATTTATTGCACATTTATTTATTAGTGAATGTCAAATAAAATAGAACAGCAGAGCTACCAATAAAAAAAAATAAACAGACCTTTTACAATCCACTAAAGACAGGTGACTAATATACAAATAGTGGAAAAAGAATATGCTGTTCAATCCATGTAAAATAAACCAAAAACAATTGCTTGTACAGTTTTTAAATGTAGATGCAAATTAAACAGAATTATTGCATTATTGGTTTTATGGATATACAACAATATATTTCTGCATTGACAGTGGTATTATTTATGATGACCAAGAGACACATTGAAAGTTACCTTAACAAAAGAAATGCAACAAATTAAAAAATTTCATTTCATGAAAAATGGCTAACTGCTTAACTACTATTATCGTAACAATTGCAGATTAGAACTTAAAGTCATTGTTTGGAAAGTACACACACTCCAAAGAAATCCTTTAAAAATATTTTGACAATTCAGTTAAAATAGTCCTTTTGGCTTGCCAAACCTAACACACTGGCGAATCAAAAACCAGATCCGAATCCATTTTCCCCCTGTGTAATCGCAGGAAAATGTGATATTTGTGGCGGCAACTTGAAAGTTTAACTTTCGCACGGAACAGTTAAAAAAAACATGACGACCGCAGCTTCTTCCAGACCCACCATTTTCACAAGAGCAAATGTAACAAATAATCCAAATTATAAAAAGGCACACTGTAATACGTTAAACTATTACACCTTATAATAATTCAACACAACTTCAACTTATCACTTTGTATAACTAAACAATGGAGGAAAAAAATATGGTGTCGCAATAAATACAGTTCAACCCGGTGTCTACGAAGCAGACGACGCGGCAATGGAGTTTGGCACCAAGTCAAGCAAAGCACATGAACTGCAGTGGAGGACTCGCTGTGTGGCTAGTAGAAAAGCAGTAATGGCTTGAAAAAGTCGCGCAAACCCCACGGGACATTTGCATAGAGGTTTGCACATTGCTAACTGCCACTGACTGGGCCTCTTTCTTTCACCCTCTGGCAGGATATTTGACCTCATCTCCAATCCACATTATCCTTCCCCTCTCGTCCAGACTGAGAAAATTAAGTTTCCATGTGAACTGGGCACAAAAAACTCCCTGCACACAAAATCTCAGCTGGATGAAAGAGCTGGAATGGGGGAGGGAGGCTGAGTGCTGCTTGAGTTTCCTGCAAGTTTAGTGTTACAGCCCCAGATGTAAGGACTTTCCTCTATTGCTTTACAAATTAAAGGTAGGCAAGGGCCGTCCTCTATTTTCTGCCTGCCTAAACATAGCTTGTCATAGTATATGATTGCATTTCCTCTGTTCCGTCTCACCTCCGAGACAACCTCTCCCTGTCCTCGGTTCACGCTTGGCCGAGTCGCCTTCTTCCTTCTCTTTTTGTTTCCTCTGGAATTCTCTTACATTTGTTATGCAATTACAGCCAAATGAGGCCCTATTAGGCCTGTCTGTAGGCCTCTTCTTTAAAGAGAATCAACTCTCAGCAGCCACTGCCACTGACAATGACACCCAAACAGAAAAGCGGGGAGAGGGAGAAACGTTTCGTGCTAGTGATAAAAAAGACTTTACAACATGCATACACGTCACATGTACATCTAGCCAGGACGGTTCACTCCTCCCTATTCATAAAAGCATAAAAGTTCCACCTGAGCGTCACGATAAAACGTCGACAGAAACGGACCGCTATCGTGCAAAGATCAAAGAGGAAAAAGGCAATTGTGCGGGACCTTTAACAGCCTGCACTTTTAAACTACCATAGTGAAGGGCAATAATGTGTAATGACTTTATGTGTGTGTGCAGGTAAGCGGTGAGCTTCCATAAAACGCTGATAAGAGTTCACAAGTGACAGCAACCGTTGGAGACTGGATATGAAAAAGAACATTAGCACTGGGTCAAAAAACAAATTTTGGGTGGAAACGAAATTTATAACAAATCATAAGATATAGAAAAATCACAAATCACTCCCACTGAAGTCTAGTCAGCAAGGTCTTTCTCCACACGGGAAAAAAAAGTTGAAGATCATCAATGTACATGTTTCTCTTGATTTGTACATGCAGGATCTAATCCCACATCACAATGCATGAAAGCGGATTACAGGTTTTTTCCCCTTCATAGTTGGACAAATTTCAGTTCCGCACTAGGAAACAGGGACCAGATGAAAGTCTCCGACTGGTCTTTTGTCCTGGAATGCACAGGGCTGTTTTTCACCTTGATCCAGTCGTTACTGATTAGCTGACAAGCCGGTTAACCACCATCTACCCTGTTCTTACATTAATTTCCCTCTTTTGATAGAAACAAAGAGTGTGTGTGTGTGTGTGTGTGGGGGGGGGTTAATGGCTGTGTCCTTCAAAACTAAGAGTGCTAATAAGTGTGAAAAGAAGATTTGTTAAAGTGATTTTCTTTGAGTCTTGCAGGCATGGAATTAATTACCTTGATTAAATATTGTCTGTATGGCTGATGAAAGATCGAGCAGAATTAGAGGTCCCTTGTTGAACTTGTATGGTGCTGAATGAGATGTGTCCCGATTACAAAGACCAAAATGATGGCAACACTCAAAGGAGACAAAGAGCTAAAACAGGGCTGGCGACATCACAAAGACACGGTGCATTCCTCCAGTGTCACACAGACCGACAAACTCTGTTCAACTCATTAAGAAAAGTAGGGATTTGTTAAACGTTCCACTGACTGTTCATGATGGCGCTATTTTTTTTATCAGGACTATTCATGCTGGCTTTGTGTGCGTTGAAAGGATCAGACATGACCAAGTTGTGTATAGTGGTAACAACTTCAAGCACACACGACAAAAATTATGTTGTTTCTTCATCACCTTGTAAGATTGTTCCATTAAACCATAGTGTGACTAATGACACACACTTTTTGAACACTAGAATCGACCAACATTTTACTTACGCGTCACACAGAATATCAAAGAGCTAAAATTTGATTTCTTATATCTCGGAAATGTTTTTTTCAGAAGAAACTTTGGACCATAACTGCAGGAAACTGAAGACTGTATTCCAAATTGTGAGCCTCTTAAAACCTGAAGGCCTCTTAATCATCAACTGCAACAGTAACGTTCCTCGATTCAAGTCCGTCAACGCTTTTCCATGGGAGGAAGGGGGCAACCTTCATAATCACAACAATCATTTGCCTGCTAAGCACACTGGGTTTTTTAAAGCCTCTCATCACAGCTTTGTACTGCAAAGCACTATACTCTTAACCACCCTCCCATCTTCTGCAAACACACACAACTACAAACCCCCCACCCCTTTGTGAATGGAGGGAGTCTTCTACAGCTGGGTAACAATGCATGACCCAATAATCCTCAAGCCTGACTCAAATCTAGAACCTCCTCTCTAAGGACTCTATAAGACAGAGGCTGAAAGTCTGGGTGGGTTGAGCGAATAACTCAAAGAAGAATTAATTATTCTTATCAAATGGGTTTGCTGCAGCAGGCCGCACAGTCGTTCATATTTGGAGCATAAAATCTGACCATTCAGGGGGTAAATATTAAATCAGCATCATCTGCATCCCCAAGCTTGACACTCACAATAAAGCCACAGATTCTTGAAAAAAGCACAAAGTATGTTGGGATTTTTTTAGGCAAAGCTGGATTTTTTTGATGTTTAAATTAAAAAAAACTCTGAAGTGTCAGTTTTGCTACAACTTATAAAAATAAAAATGTCATTCCAGCATTTATCAGGGCAAGACCATTTAATTAAAATGCATTTTTATTCTATTAAGATAGTATAGATTTCAATTAAATGTAAAACGAATGATTGAAGTAAAATGCTAAACACAGAATTTAACATCTGGGATTCCAACTCTTCATTCAAGGTGTTTCGGGAAATAATACTTCCTATGACATCATCAAAATGCGATAACACACCTCTTTCATACAATAACAATCGAAATACATGTACAAGTAAAAACAAGTGCTTGAAACACTCACTAGTTTGAAAGAACAACTGTTAAATTGAAAATAACGGCAACTTATTGTTGTTTATAACAAGCATAATGGGAGGATTTGGTATCTTGAGCACTGTGCTTTAAAAGTAGTAGTATTACGCGGTTAAAAAAAGACTAATCAAAAACAGTATGTTGTTGGAAACCACAGCTGTCAGCAAGATTAGGTTTTTAAAATTCTAAAAAGATTTTTCTTTACAGTGTACATCACTCCGACCGACAGGCTTTGCTCAGAAGATGTTAACATGCAAGCTAACTTCTAAGAAAAAAGAATGGCTGCATATAATTGCAGGAGAATTCTTATAAACATCAAGTAAAGTACTGTAGCTCATTTTGACGACAGGCAGCACAGACCATCATCCAATATGTCACAATTTATAAGGACAAAAGTCACAGCAACCAACAAAAACTACAAAATCTTATACTGAAACTTGAAAACTTCACACTTACCTACATTTACTGAAGATACAGGGATACAAAATTGCATTTAGTATTCATATGTAATGGTACACACATTCTAAACTGAAGAAAACATTAGTTCTTTGATTAATGTGTCTTATTTAGTTGCCATTCATATGTGATATTCACAGCAAGTGTGAAGACCCATGTGAACATCAGCACACTGTTGTTTGAAACCCAAATACCCCACACAAGAGAAAGTACTTTCTCAAGAAACGTGTATGCTTTATATAACCTAGCATACACTTGAACTCAAAAGATGCAGAGTACAACAAAAAATAAATAAATATATAAATAAATACAAAAACCATTCTCCTGCAGTACTTGGAAACCACAAAATAACTTTAAATGGATTAAAAGACACACCACAGTGCCTTATGAAGGAAGCTTTTCAAGGTTGCTTAAATAAATGCCCGTGTTATTTTATTCTAGCGAGGTTATCACGTTTCCAGTAACACTGGTCTTTTAAGGGGACACAGTGGATCCTTGTGAGAATAAACTAATCATAGTCTCATTATTGAATTAGCCATATGCGAGCGTATTTTCTCTTCTCTCGCAACACCTATAATTAATGGAGATTGGGGCTTCCTGCTACTGCTGTTTCCTGACAGAAATGCCAACAGTTTGGCAATCGCTGGAAAACCTGTGTGCTGACTGATAGCCTCATTCCAGACAGTTAGCATATTAATAGTATATAGGCAGCTTGAATGAATAAATGGTCTGGTGTGTTGGTCTCACCTAAAGCTCAGAGCTTCAAACACCATAGTGCTTCACCAAAGCTGCAATTTCAGGACTTCAACAGAGAATGTTATCTATCATTTTTGGTTTAGCAAGACCACATATGCCTATATTTATGTTTAAAAAAAAAAAACTAAAACACACACACACACACACACACACACAAAACACGTGGCTTTTTTGCCACAGGACTGTATTACCAGAATGTTTACTGAAGTGAAATGAGTGGGGGAGGAAAACGTATAGACATTTTGGAAGCCATTGAACCCCATCCGTGCTTCAAACAGAGCTATGGCTAACGATTCTATTCGTTTTTAAGGAACACTGTGGATTCGGTGGTGTTGAAATACAAACAGGGGAATATTGAATAAGCATACACGTAGAGGGGAAACGGCCGTGTGATTACTAAACGGAAACTGCCCTGATGTCGAGCCATTGTTGGGGCTCTCCGACGACACATCCACACTAACCCTACACTTTACACACAAAAACCGAGGCTTATGTCACGAATGTACGCTTGGAATAAAACGAGTATGCCAGGAAAGGTCTGGGTGCGCGTTTTTTGTGCAGTTTCATTACGGCAAAAACGCGTCCTTTGTCTTGACCAACCAGCAAATAAACAAAAGATATGGGATTTGGATTCAAGCGGATTACCCTGGGCTTAATTGTATCAAGAGAGCCAACAAACGCCAACCTAGCTCAGAGACAACCAAAAGCTAGTCGATTTTACATTCAACAACTTTTGGATTTCGATATTTTCCGCAGATGAGTAGCCCAGCACGCCACGACGTGACCAGCACGTTTGTCGATCCTCGCGTGCTGGGAAAGAATGTTCCATTTCCCCCAAGCTCGCGGTGAAACATCCCTATCTGCTCTACTTATCGACCGTTTATATGAAACACAAATTTATACATAAACACGCAGGCATCGACGCAAATCCTTCAACCGAATATCGCGTTAATTTCGCTGCCCCACGCGCCGCTGAGCCCTTTAATTTTTAAACGTGCGCACTCGTTCCGCTGGCACACAAAAGGCTTTTAAAAACGGCAGCCGAAACCCTTGTATTTCCGCAAAGCGACAAACCAGACCGGATGAATTGCAATTCCCCCATCAAAGAAATAACACAGCCACTCTCATTTCGAACAAAAGTTCGTTTCTGCCAAAGTGAACAGGAACGCAGGGGCGACATTGCCAAACTTTCAGAGTGGAACCGTCGGGTCAAAACAGCACTTACCGACTTGCAAGACGTTGTCCACACAACCGGTTTCCAAAAGCCGAATTCCACGACGGAAAGGCAGTCCATCTCCCGTACCCGAAGTCCCTCCGCTGTTCGGTGTGTTCGTAACCCCTCCGGGGACTGTTCCAGGTCCAGCGGACGAGCTCGAGCTCACAACCGGACCCTCTTCGCCCGCCACCCGGCACTGAAACGACGAATACATGCATATTTCCCTTTCGTTCCTCGGGAAAGACCAATAAACGATACGACGCTGGACTGGTTCGGGGATCCGCTCGAAGCGCTCCTCCACCCTCTCGAAGGCCCATTTCTCCGCTACGGCCTTAGCAGCACAGTCCAGTAGAGATTCCGGGCAAAGGAAACGTGCGTTTGGAAATCCCGGGCCAGGCCCCGGGCCCGGTCCTCGAGGAGCGGGACGCAAACATGGACGCTTGCTGGCCGGGGGCAAAGAAAGGTGAAGCGGCGGTTGAGGCAATAGTTCTCCACGTCCCTCCGCCATGACAACAAAACAATCACTGAAACGAGGAGAAACGACGAGCACCGCACGTCGGGAGGGTAGTCACCATCGCTACGTCACTACCAATAACAAACGCGCTCCAGCCAATAGCGAGGCGAGTCGCGCCGTGGTCATGCGCATGTGTGCTGAGATGACAAGCGCCGCGTTCATCAGCCTTGTTATAATCTCCTCGTTATTCACAACAGAGCGCAAAACGATTAACTCTATACGCCATATACGTTCATTCTCTATCATGCCTTCTAAAATATTCGAGAAATGTGATGATGGTTATTGTGTTAAGGCACCCAGTTTTAACTTTATTGGAGTGTGGTTGAAAGTTTTCTCACCATGTGATTTATCAAGGACCGGTACTGCCCACCCTGGTGGTCAAGGGTGTAATGTCAGATTAGCTGACATTTTTTAGCAGATCGAATATACTTATGACTATTAAAATATATAAATACATATTTTATTAAAAGAGATAATTTGTAGTGTGGTGCAGTGGGTAGAGCTGTCTCCTCCAGGATGTCCTCCAGGTTTCCACTTTCCTCACTCAGAGCATGTTCAAAAACATGGATTCAAGAGAACTAATGTCTAAAAATTGCCTATAGGTGTAAGTGAGAGTGTGAATGTGTCTCCCGAATGGTGTGTGTCTTGTCTTCAGTTCATACCGTAGTTCCTGGGATTGGCTCAAGCTCGCTGTGATCTAGAAATGGAAAAGCGGTTCAGACAGCATATGTATGGATATTTTCTGCGTGTCTTTTGATACTGTATATTTTTAATGATCAAACAGTAAAGAACAATAAGGATAAAAATTGAGCAAGAATGAAATATTTTGTATAATTAAATTAAAAGATTACATATTTTATGTAAGTATACAGTACGCCATTGTATACTTACATTGTATACGGTGTGTGTGTGTGTACCTTTTCCATACAATACATGGAATATATGCCTTTTCCAAACAACACACACACACCTACACACGCAAACACACACACACACACACACACACACACACACACACACACACACACACACACACACACACACACACTTTATTTATGAAAGCGGACACAAATCTAACCAGTCTGAATGAAACGCCCCTTGAGACTTCACATTTCCCCAGTTTCTCACACCTCACACACTTCCATCCATTTTTGCTAGTGTGTTTCTCACCCTCTGTCTCTGTCACACTCTTGTGAGCATACATAATCGTTTTGATGAAAACTCTGAAGGAACGTCACCTCCTGCCTGGAGGAGACACGGAGTGAGACTCCTGCAGCTCACTGTTTTTGTCTCCATCCTCTCGTGGGCTTCAGGCCAAGGAGCTCTTTTATTGTTAGTCTTGAAATGGTTTCACTTCATTGTTTTCCAAAAAATTCCAGTGGGATCTTTGTAGATCCCCCAGACCCTGAAACAGCTGGTATAAATAACGTTGGTCATATCTGCATTTCTGCTATTATTTGCTGCTCACCATCATGACCACAAAGACACTAAATATAAGTTAGACGTTGTGTTGACACCAAATAAAATACTTTGGGGGATTTGTAACATGATCTAACTGAAATTACATAATTTCATCTTAAATGGAATCTTGTCAACACTTCTTTGCGTACTTGTTTGAAGAATTGGTCTCACAACATTGGCTGTGTGTGTTTATTTTCTTTCGTTAACTACCTCTTAAGGAACCAAAACAGCAGGTGTGAGGGAGACTAATGACGGGACTCCATTTTACCGGTTGTCACATCCCAGCATGCTCAGTGCAGTCCAGTCGAGTGTACCGACGAAAAAATGACAAACTGACAGCTCAACACACAGGATACCAGGCATCTAATGACATTCTGCGAGTCCTCAGTGTGAGTGTCTGCGTCTCTGTGCCCATGAGTACATGTATATGCATGACAGTCTGGAAGAGGTGGCCTTGTCACTTCTGCTGCTTTTCAAAGTACCACGGGCCAACATTGTATGGAAAGTCCTTGAGGATGGAGACATTGTTCTGTGTGCTCATTCGCAGTGGATGTTTTGGAGGCGGGAGAAATTAGCGATTCTTCTGCCGGTGGAATTTTTAATCAAACATCTTAAGCCTCGGCCAGCACCGCTGTTAGCATCCAAATTAAGCGTTTCTGTCTTTTTTTCTTTCCAAGATTAGTCATCAGGGGGAATGTTGCCAAATCTCCACAATTCCAACAATGGCCTAAAATATAATAGTGGACGCTACTAGCTCCCAAGGCAACGAGTGTGACAGATTTGGGGAAGACAAGACAGGTAATTGGAAAAAGATTGATGGGGTACAAGAGAGTGTAAAAAAGCCTATCAGGGAAGGTCTCTCTGGGAATAACAACAATACAATAAAGGCCCTCGCATCCTTTCAACTCATCGGCAGCCTCCTGTCCATCTATTCCATATAAAGGCATGATTCAATAGTGTCATCACATCTGTCGGACTTCCTACAAATGAAAATAAAATCAGCCGAGTAGCCGCAGCATATATAAGGTTTACGGCAGTCTAAAAATCTTGACTCTAGTTGAACACATCTTTAAAAAGTATCCTCTTCCTATAGGCCGTGTTTGGACTTGGCAAACTCACCTGGGGTGTTGCTCAGCCTGACACAGTGTCTAAGAATGTGAAGAAGCCTTTTGGGTTAATGGCTGAGACTGCATCACCGGCGGCTTATGTCAGTCATTTTTAGCATAACCAAACCTCCTGGGCTTAGCAGATGTCGAAAACTTTAAGAGCGGCTGCATGTGCTGGGGGTTCTGACAGTGTGTCCTTCCTTTCTCCGCTCTGTGATGATGTCAGCAGGATCTGGGCAGGTTGCAGCTTTTCGCTGTACGGCGGTTGCAAAACGAAACAATGGCTGTGTTGATACAGAAGCCAGCTCCACCTGAAGGGCCCGATTTTTATCTCCTGGCTGTTGCGGAGCCCCACCCCCGTGACCGGCTCGTCATCGTTCTTCGCAGCGTTCATTAAATGGAGTCAGACTTCAGCAGGATAGAAGAACCCGACTCACCCATGTGAGAAAAAGGAGAATTACCCAAGCCTTTTGTCTCACAGAGTGTGGTTCAGCTAATGTCTCGAAGGCATGCTGATCTCTTCACAAAGACTTCGCCCCACACAATAGAGAAGACAGCATGCAGTTTGGCATGCAAAAGTTATAAAGCCTCTTTTCTTTGTTGCCTGTGGTGAGAGGTTTTCTGTCTCATTTGGTCTGTTTGATTGGGCTGATAAGATGTCTGTCAGGGTCAGGTCAGACTGTGCATTTGTTGAGCTGACAGTGTGATGATTGAGACATTGGTGTCAATTAGGTGTTTGCGTATTGGGCCCGGCACAACTTGTAGGACTTTTAGCATGGCGGCTTCCTCCCACAAGTGTGTCACCTCTTTTATTCTCGTCTGTGTATTCACTCACTCTCCCAAGGTCTCCAGCACGACACTCCCAGCCTGAAGTTAAATTTATGACCTGGTTTGTCCTTATCCATTCCAAAACCCCCATCGTCATCTAGTTTTCCAGTGTTCACACCCAAAGTGACAGAAGCTCTTAGCCCCTCTTCACACATCCTCACCCTCTTTCCTCTTCTTTGCCGTGCCCTCTCTATCTCGATTTTCTCTCTTGTTCACCTTCCTCCCCCAATCTTTCGTCTTTGTTGTGGCCTTAAGCTATTTGAGGGCACAGGACGGAGCGGGTCTCGGGAGAGGTCCTGGACAAATAGCAGAAGTGTTTACTGTGGAGGCACTGATACGTCCTTTGGGGATGTGCATGCAGCTGCAGGAAAAAAGCCACGTTTAGGTCACTGAAGTGGCCTTGTCACCCGCGTGTCAGTCCACAGGACTCCTCTCGACAGCGGTGTGCAAAACAACTGATGAGTACAAGATTCATTAAATACGAGCAAAAAAAAGTCAGTGTACAGAAACTAAATATTGCATTGTGGTTTAAGTTTTATTGTAATATTTATCACGCTCACTGTACTAAATTTGGGATTTGAATCCTAATTTCTAATTATTAAGGTGATCACATACACAACAGAAACCAAATTGGACATTTTGATTGTGTTACTTTCATCACAATCACAACAGAAAGTACCGTTTTGACATAGGACAAGAAATTCCACCGTGTCGACATTATTAAGACAATAACAACATAACTTTTAATGCTGTTAAAATATTATACACAAATGTCATGTTAAGATAATCAAACAAAGGGAGAATTGATGGTTTATTATCTCGGACAATAAATCAGCTGTGTGATGCTTAGTGAAATCCAAATTTTCTACAAACAACAAAAATCCTTTAAGAACCAAGCATGTGGCAAATACAATTGCTTTATTGTTGCACCGTGGTTCAAAAACCCACCCATATTTAAAAGATCAGCAACTATCATGTTTACCGAATGCAAAAATGCCACTTTATTTCTTTAGCTATCCACCTAAAGCCTTATTACTCAGCAATTACTTTCATGTGAAATGTGCCATCTCGGTCTAGAATTCAAGCTTGTGTGAGACAGGAAATAGCCGTTTGAAATGGCCAGTCTACAGAACAAGCCTCTTCACTTATTACTCTGAATAGCTTCAAACCCGAGCAGACAGAAAGCATCGTTGTTTGTCTCACGCCTACATAGTGTGATTGCTTGAATGTTTCTCATGGTGTTAAGGGGTGATTTTACGCACAGCAGGCCCCAAGCTCCAACTCGCCTCCATGTGGTCCAAGAGGCTTATGTGATATATACCACAGGCTATGGGGAGGTGGGTGCACAACCTGATAAGCATAGTATGTGTATTTGAGCTCGGCAGATGCCCTCGGTCTACACTGTACCTCATTTGCATGTTCCAATAAGTAAAAATCCACATAAGAATAAATACCACCAAAAGGGCAAAGCTTTAGATGAATGACAATGAGATCCGAATCCTGAAGATTAGATATTACTTTTTAATGTCATCGCGATCTGCAAAGCTGTTCTTTGTAAACCAGTCAGCTCAGTACAATGAATAAATGTAGCCTTGAAAATGAACGTACAAGAGTGGCACAATGGAAGCTGGCATTGCATCTTTTTTGTTGTACAGTATTTGTCTTTTTGACTTAAATCAAACAGAGAATTAGTATAGCTATACAGAAATTGTGTATGTATACTGTATACAGTATGTATATATACAGTATATACTGTTATGCACACATATATATATTTGTGCGCTTTGAGACAGTTAAAACTGTGAAAAGCGCCTTACAAATGCTCAGAACATATATGTATATATGCAATTACTGTGTGTGTGCGTATAGACGTATATACATACACCCGTTTTGAAAATTTGATGTGTGTGTGTGTGCTTATTTTTATGTTTGCAGCAAGCTCCTATTTAGAAATTGTATATTTTGTGTTTTGACAGGGGATATTGCTCTAGCGTGCAAGAAATATATCGTATTTTACATTTAGAAGTTAGGTGTTGGACCTGCGAAACCCGGTCCGAGTGACCTTGGGCATGACGCTGACCCCCAACATGATAATATTTCTGCATATTTTTGTCCATATTTATGTCAAACTATTTTGTTTTAATATGTTCAATGAATGTTTATCCAGTTTGGCCACGACTTAAAGTGTGGTTTGGGTTTTGGCCCGCCGTACATTTGAGCTATACGACTCCCCTGATGTAGATGAATCCTCTAGAATTTGAAAAAACTCTTTTTGTAAATCATCACAAAAACCCATGCTTTTTAATGATAATTATAATAATAAATAAATCTGTTGCTTTAAAAGTACACAGTTTGGAACAACATATAAGTAGCTCAACTATAACACGTTTTCCATGATTCAGAACTATTACTAAAGACACTCTATTTGTAAAGCAATGCTTTACTCCCCACAGTAACCAGCTCTTCACTTTTTAATTTTTGGCTTTGAAAACAGGCACTTGCTCGGCTGCTCATGCAGAAAAGTCAACACAAAAGTAAAGGTGAGGCTCTAAGCAGAATTCGAGCTGTAGGCCCGTCTCAACCAGGACAGAGGATCTCAGGATACCTGCAATAGCATCGCTCCACTTAACATCATGCACTTTGTGAGTGCTGTAAATTAAAGATCATAAATCATGCACTATTCATAAGAGTCTCCATCCGGCTCCTTTCACTAACCTCCTCCCCCACTAATGGCATTGAGCATTCGCAGACCTCCGCAGTGCCCTCTCCTCCTGTCCTGTCCTTTTGACTGAGCATAGCGTTCTGGACCACTGCATTAAAAGCTGATACCCTGAGCAAAGCCAAATGTGCTCCATCAACCCCCATCTCATGAGACCATTGTCTACTGGAGGAACCAGCAGATGGTCTGCACCATATCGGCCAAAGTATCAGTTTTACACCAGGGGAAGAACCAGGGATATGCTCCAAAGCAATTATCATTGGGTATAATTGAGAAACACAATAGTGTACTTTTCAGGTTGTGTTTGGCTCATGCGTGTGAGCATGCATGAAGAAAGCAAGGAGTGAGATGTTCGGAGAGCGACAGAAAGGTCGATGTCAATGGCGGATGAGTGCAGAGGAAAAACAGTGAGAGTAGTGGAAGCATAATTCACCATACGTAGGTCGCGGCCCTCATAATCTGATGCACTCTCACTAATGACTGATAACATGAGGCAGGCAAGGTGTGTCAGCCGTCATCAGTCTTTCTAATTAGAGAAGTGAGCACACATCTTTCAAAAGCCCTTCCTGGACGGTCCCCATTAAACATACACACATACACTCCTGTGTACATTAGCTTTGCGTGACGTGGACATACTGGGATTCACCTGATAGAAGTACAGACAGAACACTGTTTTCATAAAGGGTTGGACATGGTCAGAAACCCATCTGCCCATCCATCTCAAGGTTTGACAAGTTGAGAGATGTTCTTCTTGGGGACAGGTTGTGGGCAATTGTGGTCCAGTGGTTGGGAATTGGACTTTGTGACCAAGAGATTGCTGGTTTAAATCCTATTCCAGCTGGTTGTGTCCTTGGACAAGGTACTTCTCACATGCCCATTGGACACCACACCTTGAGCTGCCCACTGCTCCGGTTTTGCTTATGTTCACTGTTTGGATGGAAATGCAAATTTCCCATCTGAGGAATTAAAAAAGCTTAAAATGTGAATATTATGATTGTTATAATAATTTTTCTGTATGCCTTGGTTGTAACACCAGAGCTATTGTTGCATTTCTATCAGCTCAAACGAGTATGAGCATTTTCCTCTGACCTCTAGAATCATTTGCGCCCAAGAGTCCCAATCACTGGATAGTTTTAGATTTCTTCTAGTTTGAACCATTATGTATATGGTTGAGCGTGGAAATCCGAGTAGATTAGTTGTTTCTGAAATACCCAGATCAGTCTGTCTGGCACCAACAACCATGCCACCACGAGCAAAGACCACATCACTTCTTCTCTATGGTGATGCTCGGTCTGAAGTGAAGCAGATCATTTCGACCATGTCTACAGACCTTAACGCATTGAGTTGCTGCCGTGTGATTGGCTGATTAGAAATATGGGCTAAGAGTAATTTGACAGGTGTACCGGATATTCTAAAATAGGCAAGTTGTCTGGATGTATTATTTTCCCTTCACTCCATTTTCCGTTGGATACTCTGGAACATTCCTTGATGGGGACACACTCGTGGTCTATGGGCAGCCTCAAGACCGCTTGGATTTGAGCAAAGCAAGGCACAGCTGTTTTATCGCACACCGTTCATGACCTATTCTCTGCCGTCCCCCCTCAGGCCTCTTCTGGTGTAAGGGTAAACCAAGTGCCAGACTGACAAATGGAGATCTGCTCCAACAATAAACAGAGGAGCCAAGCCTCTGACCAGAAGACCGACGACGCAGGTTCTTTTCAAAAAGGTTAGTGGAGGTGCAGTCATTTCACGCTTTTCAAGTGATTTAAAGAGATCTGTTTACAACGCAGCGAAGAAACGATCGGGCTGACTGCGTTTCCAATCACAGACAATTAAAAAACCTCTCAGTTAGAAAAGCACAATAAAAGAAAGCTAAATGCCTCTGAAAAGAGGCTGTATTTCGTCCCTGCAAATTTCTCTCTGGAATTTAATGCATTTCACAGTTTGGTTATTAGTGAGCCAGCCATGTGGAATGCAGAGTAATGGCACCACTGAGGGAACACGTTGCAGGGACCATTAGCTAACTGGAGCAATTCAGACCTTGGGTAGCAAGTGTGAAACCTACTTGATCCCAAAAAGATTCTTATTTAGTATTTATTCGTCACCTATTGTTATGATGTTAATGATTACTTTGGGCATGTTTAAGATCTTGCTTTTTAGCAAGCAAACTAAAAAGCATTGCTTGGCTGCAACAATATTGGGGATCAGACGTTACAATACAAATCAGACTGACTGTGTGACTCATATTTGTCACAGTATTGTGATGATTGAACTTTCTATCATTTTGTCTGTCTGTCTGTCTGTCTGTCTGTCTGTCTATCTGTCTATCTATCTGTCTGTCTGTCTGTCTGTCTGTCGGTCTGTTCTGTATACATTTCACCACTTCCTGTACTATAATGTCATTGTAGGATTGTGGAATCCTGTGGAAATTGTGGAAACAAATTGTGGAAACACTGAAGGTCACATATTTGATTCTTCTGGAAACCGTAAGCCTTTTATAAACGTAAAAATACAATGAATGCTCTGGATAAACATCTGACAAATGTAAATGTCTTGCCAAACCAACTGCACGCTGCACGCTCTGATTTAGTGAACGACCTCTCGGTTCCACTTTGGTTTTGTTATTACTCTGGCCTTCCTTGCTCGTAAAGAAAAAAAAGAAGAATCAGATATCTAAACATGTGACAGTGATGTCATTAAGCTAAATGGCATCGGAAACGTTTGTGAATGATTTAACTTTGAGAAAAGCACAATCATTTCAGCACTGCTCAAAAGAACAACCTCTTTTGCAGCACAGCCCAGTTCAAGCACACACGCTACACTCCAGATTTGTACCATCACTAATGTTGATGAGACAGGATGTGCCTGGAATTCAGCACGAGGTCAGATTGATGATGCTGGATTCAAGAAGTGACTTCTGAGCTTTTGATTTCAAAGTGTTCACTTCTCTGCTTAGCCCCACTTCTGATGTCAGCAATCAATGGCAACAATAATTTGGCACTGAGAATCGCAACAGGTGCCATGACAACCAGCTGTCATGATGGAAGAAGTGAAGTGAACTGTTGCCAAACAGAAAGAGCTCTATAAATTTATGCTCTAGCCAGTGACACCAGCCAGCCTTTGAATCAGAAAGGCGATGTACGACAGAGCTCTTTGTTTTTGGAGTATGTTTAAGTACTCCTTTCAAACTGGCATGTCACTTTGGCTTTTCCCCAACATACTTTATGCCCACCTCTAAACCGTCATGCATAAAGGAAGATGAGCACTTACCGTCTCCAAATGACTTTAGAAAGGCTCGCTTTCATGTGAAACAAAACCATGGACAGGCTAGTGAATTTCATGTAATTTACACAAAACAATACTCAAGCGCTGAAGGTTCTGAGAGCTGTTTCCACATACAAGAACTAAAACACAGCGATGAATAGCATGCAAAAGAGAAGAGGACAGAAAACTCACTGTTTGAAAGTTTAAACCATATCATACTTTATTTTTAAGTATTCATAACATGCTTTACATTTTTTAAATTGGAAAATTTTCACCTTCAGGATTGTTCTCCACATTATTCACAACAGTTATAGTCTCTTCAGAAAATAAATGCCAATTTTCAAATTGTCACCATCTGGAATCTTCTGTACGTTCTTTGCAACAGTTGTAGTCTCTCTGGAAAATAAGTCACTTCAGATATTCTCACCTTCTGGATTCTTTTGGATGTACTCTCAGAACCTCACACCTTCAAAGTGCTTCTGAGGTAAAGCCCTTCTCAGTTTCCTGTCGCCTTCAGGCCTTCACTAGGTGAGTATGACTTCTGATATCCATGACAGATGTTGTGTTAGTTTTCTTTTCCTGGACTCATATAATGGCTACTGAGGCCTTGGAGACAAGAGAAAGAAACTTTCAGCAGATGCACTTACCAAGTCCAGAATTAAATTAATAGCTTAAAAAACCTTTAAAAGGGCAACTCTGCTCACGGCATTTTGCCGAAGCAGTTGTCCGCTAAAAGGACACTTAATTGAGGCAGTCATTAATGCATCATCCGCCTACTGTATCATGAATACTAAGCATTTGAGCTCCCGACTCATCTGACAAACTGCTTTTCGCTTATTGTTCGGAGAAAAAATGATGCACATTCAGATTTTCTGTTACATTTTCTGCTGTATTATTACTTTATCTTCTCTTTCTTTCCTTGTTTATCTCCAGATGAATTCTGGTTAAATTTAATGGCCAAAAATCAAGCAGACGCAACCAATGGAACGAATGTGAGTGACAACCACCCAACTAGTCAGAGGTGAAAACCATTGAAAACCATACTTGAGTAAAAGTAAGAATACCTTACTGTAAAAATGACTTCACTACCAGACTACAAGTCACCATTTCCAAGATAAATGAAGTAAAAGTTTCCAATTTTTAAGAACTTATATATTGTATTCCTTCTGAACATGGCTTCAAAAACTTCAAGAAATGTGATAAAAGAAACTGTTCATGAGATTTCATTTCCTAATATAATAATAAAATAAAATAATAAAAAATATAATAAATAAAAAGCATCCAGTACCTTTAGCACCCTGTAGATGCCTTGGAATTTCCGTCCAAGAAATTCACAGCCAACAAAAAGATTGCAATGTAATGAATAAACTTAAGTAAAGTAACAAAGTCCATTTACTCAAGTACTTTACATCAATGCAAATAGGTTTCAAACTTCAAAATTTGAAGATACATTGCTAAGCATATTTAACAGTGAGTTTCACTTTCGAGCTAAGTTCAAGCTTAGTTTAGACCAGGGGTGTAAAGAGTATTGGACAGCCATACTTGAGGAAAAGTACAGATACTTACTGTAAAAATTATTCCATTACAAGTAACAAGTCACCAATTTCAAAAAGACTTGAGTCAAAGTAGCAAAGTATCCAATTTTAAAAGAACTTTAGTATTAAGAAGTATTTTATTCGTACTCAATATAGGCCCAAAAAAAAGAAATGTGAAAACAAATTATTGTTTTCTAATACAGAAGAAAATCTTTCATTCAAATAAGGCTACGGATGATCGTCCAGCCCTTGATGTGCTGGTGTTTGCTTCATCACTGGCGTCAGTCGTGTCGCTAGTTAAAACACCTGCTATACTTACATTTACACCCCTAATTCGCGTTCTTGTGGTTTCTATTTCACAAATACCGTCCATTACCTTCAGCAGCGTAAAGATGGCGATATTCACCTCCTCCACCCAAGAAATTAACCGCGGTATAAATCGATTCTGGCTTGTCGCGCACAATCAAAATGTAACAAGTAACTGTAAGTGTTCGTTCAAATATAGCGGAGTGAAAAGTACTGCTGCTCAATCAGAAATGCAGTGGAGTAGAGAGTAAAAGTTGCTTATATTTTTGATACTCAGTGCAAGTACGAAGTAGCCAAAAACATACTTAAGTAACAAAGTACATTTACTCAAGTACCTTACAAATTGCAGACATTGTCCCAAAGCACCTTTTCAAAACAAACTGTTCTTTTTGAGTTGTTATTTGTTGTTTGATGGAATTAGACTATGGCTATGAACAGCAAGAAAGCAACAACCGCGACAGTGGAACACAAAGCCATCTGACAGCTGAGGGCGAGAGGGAAGATAATCCAATAACATTAGAAAATCTTTGACATGGCGGTTCTGGGGGCTGGATGGTCATTGTTTCTCTCCAGAAAGACCTTGAAGTGGCTACACTCTCCTCATCAATGGCACAAAAGATGTCCAAATCTTCCTGATGGTACAAGAAACCATCGACATTCATTGGAAGAACCAAGAAACCCTCTTTTTTCAACAAGACAGAGTGATGTCATCTCTCATCTGACGCTCCCGGAACCATCCTTTCTTCTACGAGACAGTGATGTAATCTTTCATGCAGTGCACCCGAAGACACAGTACTTCATTAATGGTTCATGACGTCCTCCAGGCAGAAGTGTAGATCCTATATATATATATATATATATATCCTTTTATATATATATAAGATACACACACACCCTAAAACTTCTATTAATTGGCCATAAGTATGTATTTGTATCTGTATTTTCAGTATTAAACAGTCTTCCTGAATCTCATTTTGTGCTTTGCAGATGATTCTGGAGTTTTGGTGCTAATATTAATAGAATCTAATAATAGAAACTTTAAATTAAATACAGTATTTTACAGCTTATCAGTTGGCTACATGAACCCTGGACTGATACGTATTTTTTATACTGTCGTAAAAATACGACTGTCGTATTTTTAATATCTGCCACCACCTTGGAGGCAGAAATCCCGTGTGACGTTTGTTCTAGTGAGTACAGGCCTTTTGCACGTTCTCTTCGGCCTTGACCACCTGGCAAACCTCAGCACCTCCCTTGGTTTCCGTATCCTGTCATGTCTCCTTAGTTCCGCGCACACTCCCTTTCTTCCTCTGCTTTTCACTCCCCGCTGGACCTGCACTCCTCCACTGCATTCAATCCCATGATCAGTGCCTCTATCCCACTCTCCTGCTGTTGCTCCAGATATTAAAACAAATCAGCCATGAAATAAGCTCCTTCCTCTGTCCTTAGTGGAGCTGTCGGAGCTGATTCCTGCCTACATCAGACTTTTCTCCCCAGCCCACTGTTTCCTTACAATGACGATTCCTTTACTGTTAGCTTCCTCAAAACATCCGTTCACAACATCACAAAAATCAAGCTGATCTTTTTCACTTCTTACAAGATAATAATCCCATATTGTTTTTGTTTTTCTATTGTTTTTGTCTATTCATCCAGCCATGAATATTTCTGTCTACATATCCACCCATCTTTTTGCGGTACACACACGCACACATACACACACAATATTTACAGTGGAAATTTTTAGCTTTAGGACCAACGTGTATTTGAAAAATCAACTTTGGTCTATTTAAATTTCATGCCCTGTTTTAGGTTGGGTAGACTTGTAGTGGCAGCTGCTAAGTAGCTAAGTTTGTCGTTTATTTGGAAGATCTCCATTCAATGATACTAAACATAACCTCACCTTCAAGATATCTTCAGAGGTTTCAGACATGGCGGAGACGGCCAACTGTTTGTAATCCATGGGCGTATACTTAATCTTTAATATTAATGGCACACAAAATGGAGGCACGTGAAGGAAGCAGGTGTGCAGACTCACATGTTCTTTGTGTGTGTGTGTACACTAGTACATGGTGGTGTTAATGATTAGTGATGCCAGTGGCGGGTAAAATGTCATATTTCTGCACGCGTCCTTGTGATTTGTTACAGCTCAGTGTCCCTCTGGGGGATGTTGCCTACACCAAATTTCCATTAAACAAATCCTCAACAGGGAGCTTGCAGCACAGCCAGTCCTGAGATGTCTGCTCCAATTCTTTTGGATGGAGGTAACAACAGTGGCCTGGGGGCGACTCCCCTCTCCTTTCAGCGAAATTGAACCAGCCAATCACAAGCAGAGTCCTGTGTCTAACAGTGCAGACGCAACAAAATATCCCAATCTTTGCACGATTCTTTTGCCCGATCATGTATCGGATTCCATTTGTGTTTATATATGAAGCTCATAGAAGCTTAAAAGCTGCATCCCACTTTAGGTTTAATAAGCTGATTTAATCACGTGAAGCCTAAAAATGGCCAAAATTAACACGAAAACAAACACTAAAGTGAGGAACAGAAGGCCACATCTTAACCCGTTTTTGTTTCTTGCTGCCAGGCAGATATTAATCCTCACCCAAACACCCGGTCTGAACCTTATAACGTCCCACTCCGCTCTCATTGTCTCAGGGTGTTTTTATTTAATTATAGAGATCTCGGAATCATAAGTTCATTTAGTCCTAAATGGGTGAGCCTGAGGCTGGATTTAGAAGAAAACAGGCTCCTGTCTTCAATCTATGGACTCGGCCTTCTACAGGCTTGTCTGGATGGGGAATTCAAGGCATGAGAAAGGAACAAAGCCATCCACTGTCCCCCATTGAGAGGTGGGGCACAGAAGACCCTCAAACGGCCCCTCTTCTCCACAGAATATTAGCAGTTGTGTGACGGTCAACTAATGAATAATTAGTACATTCGAATTTTAAAATAAAGACATCGTCACAACAAAACAGGACAACATACTTCAACTCCACAATGGCGTGGATGGAATGAACAACATCTGTGGGGTTTTGTTCTCTGTGCTTCTGGCTACCATTCCTCTAGTGCACTGCCGTTCACACGACATTCCCCGCGTCTTTCATGTACTCTACACAATATTCCCACTCCCTGACATGCCAGGAATTCTCATTGGCCAGTATATAGAGAACTCCAACGTGAATGATATGTGTTGATCAGAAAAATGCCAGAGCTTTGCTTTCTTGCATGATTCAAACCTGTTTTTTTGCTAAGCTGTGCTGACTTTTATTGTGACATCGTTTGATGAGGATCCTACTTTGTAAAAAAAAAAAAAAAGCTCAGAAGTTTAGCAAAAAAGGAATTTTATGACAGGGGTTTTTGGAAGAAAAGAAAAACGAGAGACAAAAATCAGAGACGTCTGATGACATGAAACAATGAGTAGAACTAACAAGAAGAAACAGCTGAAAAAATCCAAACCAACTAATTGCTTATGGGAGTATGGGAAATGGAGTCCATGAATGACACACAAAGTAAACCATGACATTGTAGAATCAAATACTTTTGATTTAATTTAGTTTTTTGATATCAACTAGGTTCACTAGTTCAGAGAATATTTTGCAATATTTGTTAAGAAAATTGGCTGCACAATGGCGTCTCATTTCTTGAGCTTGTGAGCCGACGCCTCACAAGAGACTCGAGTCTGAGGCCCAGTTGGAAAATATCTTTGTGGAGTTTGCTTGTTCTCTTCCAGTTTGTGTTTGCGCGGTTTTCCTCGCGGTCTCCGAATTCCTTGTACAGGTCAAAAACATGCATTCAGTCGAATTAGAGCTTGGAAAATTGTCCGTAGGTGTGAGTGAGAATGCGAACATGTGTGTCCCGCTTTGTGATTGGTTGGCCACCAATCCAGCTTTCTGTGACTAAGTAAGTATTATGTTAAATATTATGTATTATGCTAGTATTATGTTAAATATTTTTGTTATTGCACAGCAATTCAGTAATATTAAATATCTTAACTATGATACTTGTTTGTACATAGTTGATACATAGTGTTTATTTGCAAGGCTTTTAATTACTACACATTTTTTTTAATGATATTATTTTGTTAATTCCAGATATTTTAATGAATTGTTTTGATGTTCTTAGTGTAATTAAAATAGTATTGTGATAACAACATGTCCAACTCAGACCAGACAGAATCAACAAAAAAACATTCTACATTTTTCATATATGTGATATAGATTGTCAGAGTTAATCTGAGGTTACTAGTGTCTAACTGGTGAAACTGGAACTGATCATGAAGCGTTTGCTTCATTATTTAAAGTCCGTTTGAAAGAGTCGTTTGTCACATAAGTCAATTGTGCAGTGTTGTTTTTCTGTACGTGTGTAATTGCCTTTCTACTTAAAAAATAATCTGATTTTGTAGACACAATTTTGGAGGAAGAAGAAGATTTCAATCGATTGAAAGGAACAGCTTAACTGCTACTTTGCATAATTTTCACTGCTCTTGTGAGAAATTGCTTGGATCTTATTAATTGATCTTTCTGGAGAAGCCAACCATTTTTAGAAACCTAAAGAGCTAATTGCCCCCATTCTGACCAAAATAAAGGGCCACAAAACCGAAGCGGAGCTGTCTTTTGTGACGTACATAAATGCACACAATGCATATAATTAAAAGAGGTTTAACTGTGAGCAAGGACTATTTTTCTTTTTTTGCCTTTTTCTCCCAATCACGTCTCAGAGACTTTCCAGCAATTACGGCGGAGTTTCCATGGTTATTAAGAATATTTCCAGGTTATTTATTCTCTGAGTGCCAGTCACATTGACGGCAAACCCATTAATTATCCTAGCCAGGTTATTTTCCCAGACTGCAATGATTGTAATCAGAATTTGAGACCGCGTGGATCACAAAAACGTCATTGGTTTTCAGTGTCCAGGTGCGGAAGCATCAAACAGACAGTCCCACAATGGGCCGTCCAACATCATGGCAACTTGACAAGTGGCGGCCCGTAAAATGTATTTCTCACATTTAATGGCTGTGAAATAATGTATTTAGCCCAATTCGATGAATAATCTCAAAGCAGCAGATCTCTCCTTGCATTATTGAGCAGAAGCCTGTCATTTGTGTGGCACTTGCTCTTTACAATCTGTTCTCAGAGGAGGGCTTTTATAAGACAGCTTGGCCAGGTTGTACGACACCACCTTCCCTCTTTTGATCATCCAAGCAGACACACTTTTGATTGTGTGCCACCAGAGCCCACCCACCACTACCTCCACAACGCTCTTCAGCTCCATGAGCCCATTTTGTGTAGTGCAACCTCAAGCCGATTTCCTCCCGATTCCCCAGCGCAGTGGAAGTTGGCAAATTGATTCTTGCGATGTTTACCTTTTCCCCATCTTAATAATTAACCCGTAAATTAGCTATTGTCTGTCGTAAAGCCCCTCTGAGGTGTTCTGGAAATGAGCTGGTTAATTACCTTATCATACTTCTGGCTATGAGCCACGAATTAGGGAAAGCAGTGCTGTACATCATTAAAATGCTATTTAATTGCATCTACGGATTTTGGTGTAAGAGCCGAGGAAATGATCAGGGACTGGTGACAGTATAGATCCGCACTCGACCAACTCAAACGTCAAAAGATTTTATCTCTCTTCTCTCAACTTTGCTCCTTTTATTAGTTTTTTTTTTTTTTTTGCAATGGTCTGTGGTTTGCTTGGCATATTTTTATTGCAGCTTGATGTTTTACAGTTCCTACAGGATTAACAAAGAGTATATGTTTACAAGTTGTGCATTTTAGAACAATTGAAAAACATTTTAAAATGAACATTTCAGAATGTTGTCTTTGTTTATTTCAAAATTTTTTATTTATTTATTTGATTACATTTTAAGTTATACAACATTTGATATTTTGTTTATTGTCTACAGTGATTATCTTTCAAACAACAAACTATTTTCACTGATATTTGCATAGTTATTTATATTTTTGCATGGTTGCAAAATGTTCCTTGCACGTATTTGTGAATTTCACTCTTTGTGTCTTCTTAGTTTAAAAAATTAATTAAATCAATTTTGGTGTGAAGAGAAAATAACAAATTTGTGTGGCATGTTCCGGTTTACTTACTGCTAGCATGACAACAAACATCCTTGATTTGAATTGACTAAGTTTATATTGTTCAACTGGTTGTGCTGTAGGCATGATTATATGTCCATCTAATGGAGTTCCATCTTTAAAACCTACTTGCGCTTCATTTTAAGAAGATTTTAGCTGGGTGTTAGCATGTAGCTTACTGTGGAGAGATAAAACTGATTGGTGTTTGTTGTGAAAGACTAAGCCTTCATTTCTGTTCATGTTCATCTGAGCCGACAGCTTTTCAAAAAGAGCTTAACGGCGGGATTTCTCAACTCTTACAAAGGAAACTACAGTGTGTTGATTGAAAATTGCTTTTGTGAGACACAAACTGAGACCTTTTGTCCAAACTGATCCTGAAACGTCTCATCAATGGCCTTTTCTCTAGATCACGGCAACCAACCATCACCTACGTCTTCATCACGCCTGGAAACCAAACCAAATCAGAACACATTCACCCCATAAAAGCATCACTGATAGGTGAAGAAATGCTTCTCTGGCGAGGATAAAGACATCTGAAGCAATGGCCTCCAGAAAGAGAAGATGCCAGAAGGTCTCTCTCTCTCTCTCTTTCTCTCAAGTATTTCTACATGCTTTAAAGTCTCTGAGCAGCTAGAGAGTTTCTATCCACCACGTCTGCATTCCTCACAAGCCACGCTTCTCACCCAGCCACTCCTCTGCGATGCCGACATACTTCCCTGCTATTGGATCACCATCCTGCGTCACTGAAAGGCAGAATATAAATAAAAAAGAAATCGCTGACTTCAGCATTACACTGAAGCAGAGAGAGAAGCATGATTCCTGACCTCGGCCTAGTGTGAGGGCTTCAGGTGGAGAAGAGCCACGGGCAACTTGTGCCTGACAAACTCAGTTGGATTGGAAAGGTCAACAGTGCCATCACAGAGCGAGATGGTGCCAATCTGGAGATGGATGATGCAGAAAAGCTGCCATGTTCTGGTAAAGATGAGTCTGACTAAAGACTTCAAAATTGAGCTTGAAAAAAACAAATGCAAAACACTCTTAGACAAAAAAACAAAGCTGTTTATGCTGAAAGCTCATTGTGAAAAAGCGAAGCATTTAATGGCCGTCTAGCTTCTAAAAAATACAATTTGTATGTAGATCTGCTGCAGCTGTTTTTATTGTTCTGACTGGCTTATTAAAATTAGAGATTGAGCTCTGGTGAAATTATTACATTAAACTGATAAATTCAAAATTTTATAGAGTTCACAAACAGACAAAACAAGTTTATAGAGTTGAACGTGAATGAATTTAAATAATCTAGAATGAAATAATCTACAGTTAGATTAATCGCTAAGAATGCTTAATTTAACTATTTCTAATTTGCCGATTTGAACTTGTCGAATTGTGTAAATTGAAGTATATGTGCATGAAATAGTACAATCAAACACTGTAGTTTATTTAATCAGAATGTAATTGTTTTTTAAAATTGATATCTGATTTTTACAGATTTATTTTTATATGAATGTAGTTGACTATTTTAATAAAAAAAATACACAATTGACAGAATTAAATTGACTGAATTACTAGAATCAGCAATGATTAGTCCATCTGATATTGCTTTTTAGGTATTCCACTACATTATCCAGTTTCCTGCTCAGACAAGATAGACAAACAGCGCTGAAAGTCTCTGAAAAGTAAAAGAAATAAAAAATAACAAAGCGTAATGCGTTTAAGAGTAGCAGATATTGATTTGGTAACACTGTAATGTATGTGTTTATATATTTCGCAATTAGCATAAGCAAAATATTATTTAATTTAGTTTATATAGCGTCTTTAGAAACTCTCAAGGTCGCTGAAACACTTTGGGAATCATTTTTACGCTCTAAATGTGCTATTATGCCGCGCACACAAAGCATCCGTTATTCCTCCTGATTCACGTCGGGTTCTGAAGCCTCACACAAATGTCCCCGGCTTTACTGTAGTGGTTATCTATCCATCATTTATGGTGACAGTTCTCACCCAACCCTGAAATCGATGCAGTCCAGTCGTGAGGATCCACAACAGCAGCGGCTTTATTCAGCCAGCTGTGCGAGAAGTTCTGCTAGATAACATAAAAGAGAATAATGAAGTGTAGGCTCTTTGAAAAAGCGCTGAAGGCCTGTGATGAAATGAAGACACTCTCACGTGCAATATGAAATGTCGGGGTGGCAGAATCGAGGGGTGTTTGTCTGCGATAGGAATGCCAAACCTGCAGTGATGATCCCGAGGAGATACGCGTCCCCAGAAAGACATCCCATCACTCAAGCAGCGCTGCCCCCATGTTCATACCCCGGCACTTTCATCTCGCTCTGCCTGCATCCGATCATGGCGTGGAGGAGGAGGAGGGTGGAGACGTAGAGCTGATGCGGGCTCCCCCTGCAATCTCTCCCTCCATCTTTTTCGCAACCGCATCATAAAAACGGGGGGTTTTGCTGGAGTAAATTAACAAGAGCCCTTGATATGCAGATCAGGGCCTATTAATCAAAGAAATGAGATTAGGATTTCAAATGGGGATGAAGAAAACCTCCATTATCTCGCAGGAGTGTCATGTTTAATAACGTGGAACGCCGCTGTAATTCTCCGCCATGGCAGGCCCGGAGGAGAGACTAACCCTCGACAGGCCTCTGCTCTGCGTCAGGTGACCGCGCAAGCTCGTGCTAGGGTGCGGGAAAACACTCGATCTGGAGAGCGTAGGGTATAGATAGAACGGAATCAAAAGAGCAGGCTCCTACGGGAAAGTGGAGGCCCTGCTTGTTTGGCTTTGATGTTAAAGTGTCTTGCCGTGCTCCACGGGGCCGGGTCTGCACAGCACATAAATAATGGCTGGCTAAATGTAGAACCTGCTCACTCAGGCGACAGGCAAGCCGACAGCATGGACACCGAGCATGCGCAAAGCCCGAGGTGGACACACAGGTTCAACCGCACACAAAGGAACACACTCTTCACGTCGGCACAAGCACAGATGTTTTTTGGAAGTGTATGTAAAAACGCCTTTGTTTGAAAGCCCACTTGTTAGCAACAAACGGAAAGTGAAAGACCAGATCCATCTAATAATAATACATTTTATTTTTTTTTTGGCGCCTTTCAAGGTACCCAAGGACACCGTACAAAAGAGAAACACTGTTCAAAAAACAAGAAAGACAAGAAGTAACAGGCAGAGGAAAAACAGACAGAAAACACAACCTTCTATGGAGGGTATGCTAAATTGAACAGATGTGTTTTAAGTTGGGATTTAAACTGGTGTAGGTTTGTGTTATTGCGCAGATCAGGTGGGAGTGAGTTCCAGAGTTGGGGGGCTGAATGGCTGAAAGCGCGGGCGCCCATAGTTACGAGTCGATAGTTGGTGGAAGTGAGTTGAACAGATGAACTTGATCTTAGGCTACGGACTGGAATGGTGATGCGTATCAGATCAGAGATGTAGGGAGGTGCAATGTTATGAATGGCTTTAAAAGTGAGCAGGATTATTTTATAGCGGATGCGATGGGTGATGGGTAGCCAATGGAGATGGTGGAGAATCGGAGTGATGTGACATGCAGTTGGAGTCCTAGTGATAATTCGTGCTGCCGAGTTTTGTACAAGCTGGAGTTTGTGTATCGTTTTGTGTGGTAGACCATATAGAAGAGAGTTACAATAGTCAAGTCTTGAGGTGACCAGACTATGAACTAGTACGGTCGCAATCTTCTTGCATGATCTAGTTAATTCATCACATCCTGTACTGAGATGTTATAAGAGATGTTTTGATGATTGCGGTCAGGCAAATCAGACGCTAAAACAGTGTCATTGTTTTCAAATATTATGTCTTTTTGGACCATAAGGTGCAACATCTACCTACCTTATTTATGTGAACATAAGAACCCTCTTTTCCCAATTTTACTCAATTACTCAAAATGCTGTGGGGTGCTTATATGCGCATATTTCAAATATATGCGCTAATTTTTCCACATTTCATGTCAGGAGCAATCACAAATAAATGCAAATAAGTCGTCTTTATGCAGCAATGCGCTTCTACAATGTGTTCTTTTTTTCTTAATTTGAATAGAAATATAAGTGTGCATATAAGCAGTTATTGGCCAAAAACAGAAACAAAGAAACATTAGTTACGCAGTGACACTTAGCAGGGGCTAAATAAAGTGTTGGAAATACAAATGAACTGATAACAATAATTATCATTGGAAGTGGAACATACAGAGGCTCATGGAAGCTAGAAGTTAAGTCCATACGAAGGCAAAAGAATCAGGGTAAAAAGAGAACAGATGAATCAGAGGAGATGATGAAAACGTGGTGAAAACCAGGGAACAAACACGTCAAAAGCGCTCAGTCTGCTGCACAGGGCAAAACAATTCTTCACAACGTGAAGCGTCTGTTAAAGACCTTGGCAGAAAATGGCTGTCACTTTGCTGCACTTGGCTCATTCGAACCGCTGAGGTTTCTGGGAGTTGGGGTTTTGACTAATCATCACTGGAAAAGATTTAAAAAAAATCTATTATTCAAGTAAAACAAAATCGAAGTGAAACAGGTCACACGTCTTTTTTGTTAAAAGAAGAGAAGTATAAAAGAAGAAGTTAAAAGAAGTATTTAGCCAAAAATAATTTCAATTATTTATTTGTTTGTTTATTTATTTTTTTTTATTTTGCGTCTTGCCGGCCTGGGCCTTTCTGTGTGGTTTGCAAGTTCTCCCCGTTCTGCCAGCCCAGTGATGTTGAGATAGGCGGCAACTCCCTGTAAAGGACTAAGCGGCAGAAGATGAATGAATGATTGAATTTTGTGCCTGATAAATCTTATATGCGTTGGGTACATATATTTGCATGAAAACAGTATATATTTTTTAACTGAAATATTTACAAAAAAAATTGACGTTTATTGAAGCTTAAACTTTGAAGGCCTGTTTGAGGGTAATTTCAAAGCTGAAGCTACAATTTAGCTTTGGTTAAGGTTTGAGATAACGAGCATTGTGGGTTTGCAAATCAACAGTAAGACCCCACTATGATATAAATGCAATTGTGTGTGTGTGTGTGTGTGTGTGTTTCTTTGGCTAAATAAGACCGTCTGGATAAAAAGCGTTTTGTTTCTGACATGCAGACGTGCTTGCTGTCCAGAGGTATTCGACATGGCTTTAAAACACAGAGTTGTCTCACTGCTCTGCGCACAATTGATTTTGACAATCTTTTCACCAGTGGGAAAAACACATAACTCACCGATGACTGCGGGCCTGCACTCATTTGCTCCTTGGGAACCACAGAAATTATGCCAGCATTAAAATTTAATAATGCTAGGGACTCAGGAGAAGCACGTATGTGCAGGGTTCTTTGTCTTCCGTGTCACAGAAAATGTGCTTTCAATATAGGGCAAAAATTATTTCACATTAAGGGATTGATGAAGAAAGGAGAAGGAGAGAGAGAGAGAGAGAGAGAGAGAGAGAGAGAGAGAGAGAGAGAGAGAGAGAGAGAGAGAGAGAGAGTAAAATAGATTTATGGAAAGATAAAGGGACCACAAGTGACCGAGAGAAAGGGGAGGAGAGGGAGAGAGAGAGAGATCGAAAGAGATCGAGATGGACGAAGAAAAAGAGGGAGTGTGAGAGTGGGCAAAGGTAGGAAAGAGAGAGGGTGGGAATTATAGAGAAAGATGAAAAGAGAGCTAGTGAGCTAGAGAGAGAGTGAAAGTGAGAAAGAAAGAGAAAGATAGATAGAGAAAATTAAAGGAAGGAGGCGAGTGGGCCGACACAGATAGACTGGGCTATTCAGCTGAGAGATGATTCATTCCATCAATTTACAAGCTCAACATACTGAAAAATGTTTTTCCCTTCTCAGGCTTATATTTATTTAAACACAAATAATTAAAAGTCAGATGAACCCGGCGGCTGGGACCTAATACACAAATTCAAAACATTACGTAAAACAATATCTATCAGCAATTATAATTTCAGATCCATACAGACAACCAGTGGCCATGTACTAACTTCATACTCTTCACTTGTTTCAATATTGTATTGTCATTATTTAGCTTAACATAAATGTAGTTTTGAACATCTGTAAAGTAATGATTACATAGTAATTAGTAATTACCGTATGCGAATATAAGTGCCCCTTTTTTTTCCCATTTCAGAATCTCAACTTGAAGGATGCCTTTATTCACCGATTTCAAAAATGTACGTAATTTTAAGCTCCCATTTCTACACATTTCAAGTCAGGAGGAATTATAGAACAGTTATAAAGACTTTTGAAAGTGTTCTTTGTGCATACACCTGACTGGAATGCAAAGAGTCTCTGGATCCACTATGAATTCTGGGAGGTGTAGTTCTGATTGCAAGAATTCGTCTACGTATTTTTAAACAATATCAAAGAAATACAAGTCACAATTTAGGTTTGTAAATAAAGTAGTAAAGTATAAAGCCAGAAATGTAAAAAAAAAAAAAAAAGGTTTTATTTTGCACCTGAAAAATTAGGGGTGCGTCGTCAGGTTTTGGGACGCAGAAAAAAATTCCAAAACTCGGAAAAACAATCCAACACCAAACAAAGGAGAACACCACCTTAAATACCAAAGCCAATTATGACAGAACAAGACACAGGTGAACAGAACAATCAGAATGACTTGATTTAAAGGACTACTCCTGGATAGAATAATTAACCAATTGATTCAAATGAAAGCACATTTAATTTCCAAGAAGGGATTCCAAACGCTTATATTTGTGTAAATACATATGTAGGAATCCAGTAAAGTTTTGTTGAGATTTTCATATTTATGTTATGCTTTTCTAAAAAGCATCTTAGTGAACAACATTACTAACATTACTGAACTAATAAACTGTTGTTAAGCTAATTCAGAATAGCAGGCGTTACATTATATTTGCAATCATTTGTAATTTTTGACATTGATACCAAATAATATAATTTGTTTAAATATTTGTATTAAAATTTAAAATAAATTTAAAATACTTAGGGTCAGTTTTCATTAGCCAGTAGAATAAACATAAAGGATTCACCGAGGAAACCTCCAGAGGGAAAAACAGCTTCTACACAGATCTCTGCAAAATCAGCAACAAACTATTATGCGCACTTGTTATTATACACAGTTTATAAACTAAACTAAACAGAAAAGAACTAAACAGCTTTTAAATTTCGTACATGCAGAATTTATCAAGCCTTGGTTGTGGGGACCAGATTCTGTGTAACAACATGCCTTTATGGAAACATTCAACCATAAAAACTGAAAACACACAAAATACAAATTATTTGCACTGATTTTAGCTGTGTATATATATATATATATATATATATATATATATATATATATA